>OY751541.1:6407924-7607924 GCA_963572205.1 Caenorhabditis imperialis
GTGCAATATACACCCATCAAAAAACACTCGTAAAGTGACCACATCTCGGAGGGAAAAAAAGCGAAAAATTCGTATAGATGTCTTCTGGATGTAAGAAAAAGAGGGAGAGAGAGAGTGCTCAAGTGTCCGGAAATGGGGTGTGGTCAAGCACATTTCGACAGATAACGGCATTCCCCAACTCGAACACTTGCTCCTTATATGGAGGGGTGTTTTTTGAATCCCATCAAAACGAAAAATGTAAAGTTGAAATATCCAAGACCTGCAAAGCCACGCCCCTTTTAAAGTTGTCTTTCAATCTGACAGCTTTGTGCAAAGTGCACATATTCAAAGAGTTCAAAGAGCTGTCCTTTGCTCCCAGATGTCACGTCACACCATGTGACCATTAGCTCTTCGAGCTCAGGAATAACAAAGAAGGAAGCGGAAAAATGTGAATTCCCAACGGATGCGTTGTGACAAAGTTGTGTCATTATTCATTTACAAATGTGTTGAAGTGCGGGGAACGATGACCCGTACCCGGTCAGAAATTAATGAAAGTCTAGAAATAGAAGAGAAGTCATCTGGTGAATAGTTCCGATGTGTTGTACTGTGTACGTGGGATGATATCGTCGGGAGAAGAAGAATTAGAGAATTGGTCGAAACGGAACGAAAAGGCGGTGATTAGGGACCCATTCGGAGTAGTTTGAGCATTCTGGAGACGTCGTGGATCGGTGCGAGTAGAGTGGTGAGTGGTTGCGTGGTGCGTTCAGGCGACGGAGCTGTCTGCTTCTTCCTGGTTCCTCGTCTTCATCTTCTGGCGCATCTGGGCACGCATCTCGGCCCTTCTTTGTTCGGCGAGTGCCTTCTGAAAACGGATAATTGGGTTAAGGGTCGTTGTTCAAATGAATGTTCTTGAAGAGACTAAAGCTCACCTGCTCTGCCAGCTTCTTCTTGGTCTCATCTGAAACCACGGGCGCCACCTTCTTCTTGGCGATCACTGGCCTCGTCTTGGGAACCACGACAGTCGTGTCCACCTTCTCCTCTTCGACCGCACTCGGGTCCCAGTTCGCTTGGCGGTACTTCTCGACTCGCTCGAACTCTTCCTGAATGCCCTTGAGCTCCATGTCTATCGTCATCCAGAATCCTTCCAGATCCTGTACTGTGACTGGCATCGGATCATCGGCTATTGGATTCTACAAAAATGAAGATGAATTGAGAATTGATTAAATGAAATCTCACCAAGTTCTTTCCAATGAGCTCTTCAAACTTTGCAAACTTCTTTCTGACAAGAAGATGTGCATTTCCGTGAGCAGCACGCAGAGAGTCCGCACACTTCTCCGGTAGATCGTCGGCGTTCTCTAAATCTTTGTGCGCCGCCTCCATTTTCACTTGCAATTCGGCTTTAATTTTGTCATGAAGACTTCTGAATTCATGTCCATCTGAAGGCGTCGACGTTGTCACTTCCTCCTCGTCCTTCGTGTCCTTCAGAATATCCTTTTTGGAGCTGGCAGGAGAGGATCCAGAGATTCCGCTGTCGCTCTCCGCATCAGTGGATATCTTGAGTGGAGGCACTTCTGGAGTCTCTTGTCCTTCCTCGTTGCCATTCGGATCCTTCTTCAAATCAATCTCATCGAAGACGGGCTGTTGATTGATGATGAACTTGTGCGGTTCGATGTTCTCCATTCCCTCCTTCTCGTTCTTGTGCGAACTGCACAGATCCAGCTGGTCGAACTTGCTTATGAGATCTCTTATGGGTCCCGGCGTCGAGACGTGGTTGCCCATATCGGTTTTCTGGAGGGCGTTCAGCCGATTGTTTTGCAGTGGGACGACGGGAGTTTGACTGAAAAACGAAGGAATGATAGAGGTGGAGAGAGAAGAACCAGTTAGGTTCAAGTGCAAAGAAGTTGGGCTAATAAAAAGTTATTTGGGGGCGAATGATTCACTGGAAACACCCCAAAACGGTTGGCATTTTTCAGGTTTATCAGTTAACACCAGAAATTGGAGCGGTAAAAAAATGTAGTGTGGGAAAAAGAGGTTTAGAGACGGAAAGAGATCGGAACGACGCGAGATGATAGCGAGAGGGAAACGACTGGCGGGCAGTATTTAACAGCAGTTGGGAGGCAAGTGGTCATCGAGAACGTATCCATCAACGCCCGGCATATTATGATACATTTGTTCAGGTAAACGAGGGGGGTCTGGAGGCAGTCAACAACACGACACACTGGCGGACGGACGCAAAGAGACGTACGGAACCGCGGAAAAGCGCGAACGAGGTGGGAAGAGGAGGGCAAACAAGCGAGAGCTCTGGGCATGTGCTTATCATGGAGCCAATCGTGAGTGGATATCTTTGGGTGAGCTGGAGGAACGAATTTAATGAACGGGAAGTAAGGACGGTGACTAACCGGGCGGCACGACCACTCCCTGATTAGTAACGACGACGTACCGCGCGGGGGGACAGAATGGAATGGTTCCACAAAAGATATTTGTACTGGGAGCGCGCGAAAGTGCAAACATGACACAGGTGGAGGCACTACTAAAGTTATTAATCCCAAAGAAGGCAAGCGCCTAATCCCATTGTAAAAGTGAAAAGTCGGAAACTTATTTCCTCGGGAGGAATGGTTGAATTTCAACGAGAGAAAGATTAGCATCTAGATCGGTTAGTCTGAGAGGAGGTCAGTAGCCGATTGTCGGATTAGGTGCCCGCACACGGTTATCCAAATAATCGTCATAAATTAGACAAAACGAACGGGGTGAAAGTGGAGAAACAGGGGGAAACGCGTGTCGATTCCAGTTTCAACGGGAGAGGAATCCGAGAGAATTGCAAATTGGAATAAAACACGGGTCGATTGGTGATTGCGAGAGAGAGAGAAGGAAATGAAGGTGAAAGGGCCACCTGGTGGAAGTGCTGAAGGACGACGCAAGGCTCTCCTAATTCATCACAGGAAACGTTTGGGGTATTGTATGGTGAAGGACAACATCCAAAACACGACACTTCCTTCTCCCACAGATGGATTTATAGACGAATTCGATTGCTTCTTTAGAATCAAATGGGAAACGAAACGGCCGGCAGCAACCAGTAGCAGTGTGGAGGGAAACGAGAAAGAAGGCGAACTGTGAGAGAAGAAGCTTCTGTACACATGAGGAGAGGAGTGACCGTAAAGTTGAACCGCGCCCCCCATTCACAAAAACTATTCGAGTGGTAGTAATCTTTCAGAAATGGAACGGAATGGCACACCAACAACATGTGGGATAGCGAACGGCTCTTTTCACGATGTGACGAAGCGTGAAGAAGCGTTTCCAAAATTGAGCCGAACTCGATTTGTGTTTGGAAGAAGGCAACGCTATTCATGAATAATAGAGGGGGCGAAGGGCAGGAGAGGACCCACACGTCAGAAGCGGCTGTTCGACGAGATGAATAATTAGGGTCGACATGCGGGTAGAAGTGGCTCTCGACACAGAGACTCGAGAAATCGGATATGGTTCGTCTCGCGGCCACTTGGTTTTCGTGTCGTGTCAAGGGGAAGCAGATTGTAAAACTATTGCGTAAAAAAGTGGAAAGATGAGGCGTGTCACCCAAATCCTCGGCGGATCAACCCAAAACTAGTTTTTTTTCGAATGTATCTAGCAACAGCAGCAAAAAGTGTGAAGATTTGACGCCTTCTGAAGGGGAAATCACAAGAATATTCCGAATGGGGGCCTGCAATTATGGCACTCTAAAAGGGAGAATGGAGGTGCAATGCAAAAGTATACAAAAAAAGGCGGGCGGGGGAGAGACGAAATAGGCGAGGCGGTCAACCGAAGGGGTAATTGTGAGGAGGGACCAGAAGACGTTCGCCTTCCGTCTGTTCTCGTTTTGCGCCAATCTGTCACCTCTCGTATCTCTTTACATCCGATCGCCCTCTTATCAAATTACTGCGGTAACCGAAGACCGTCTGTCCTCTCCCACTTACCACTCGGAAGACTTCGACTCGCTGGTCGACACGCTCGTGAACGGACTGTGCAATCCGGGAGCTGGCGCACGTTGCTGGGGCTGCGAGAACATGCGCGTCCGTCTGCAAACATGCTGATTTGCCACAATTTGATCCCAAAGGGCAATTGGTTTCTATTTCAACTTCGCAAACGTGGCTAATTATCCACGTCTTCCTCACCTTTCCACGATACTTTCAATTGGCGCCGCTTTTGGAGTCAAGTCCACTTTCGGGGATCTGAACGAAACTCTTACTCTATCAAAAAGCTATTGTTGCTATTGCTGAATACCTCGTATATCCATTAAGAGCACACGAAACTCTCAAATAGCTCGGCGTGCGAGCCACTTCTGGAAAGTCGGCCGAGTTAGAGGAGAGGTCCGTCTCTGACATGAAGGCGCGCGGGGACTTCTCTCCAAACGCGAACGGGTCGTCGAGTGGGATGCTCCGCTGAAAAAAAGGGTTGCACGTGTTAGCCAGCTGGCCCTGTACTCACATGGCTGTCTCGGGTGGTCACAAAACGCAGATCGGTCTCCGACTGCGCTCCGGTCGGCACGCCCGCCGGCAGACTCTTCTTGGGGGGCTTCGTGCCGGCAGCCAGCAAGTCATGTTCAGACGTCGTTTTGGCTACAATCACTTTACTATACAAACATTATGAGAGGCATCTGGATGCGTTTAGTAATGCATGAATCACCATATGCGTTGTGCTTGACTGAAGGTCCAATGACCTTTTCTAAAAACAGAAAACAAACACACCAGTGAAGCCACCGGGAGTTGCCGGACTTTCGAAACAATCTGTAGAGGAGCGAGAGTTCGACTGAAAATTAGTGTTTTTTTTTCTTCATGAAAGTCTCTAGAATACCCGATGCCGTCCCGTTGATCTGAATGCTGAGAAGCGGTTGAAAAGACGTCTAGCGGGAGACATCGCAGCCTCCTCCGCTAGAAAATTCGCGGCTGTTTCTGAAACTGGCCAGATTCGCAACTCACGGATTTCAATTGTTTGCTTACCTCGATGAGAAGTCTCTGAACTTCTCCGGTTTGATAATTTTATATTTCCATCACTTTTCGAAGAGGGAACATTTTGGCTATTGTTAGTAGATTTTCTAAAGTAATTTGAACATTACAAACCCTAACTAATCGATAAAAATCGCCTACTCTTGCTTCCGGCCGACCTCTGCTCCACGAGACTTGCTCCGACTCAGTCGGCCCAGGAAGGAAGCGATCGCCGACTTTTTCGGTTTACTCCGAGCTTCTCTCTCCGCCATACTATTGGCTACTTAAAAAGATTAGGTTGGTTGCACAAATAAAAATTCAAAGATAGTCGAAACTCTCGTATAGAAACAAGAAGCACTGAGCAAGAGCGAGGGGGGCGGGATTATCGGGGAGTGAATCATAAAAGTTTATTATTACTCTGTCATCCAAATGTTTCCCATCTCGAAAGAACGGGCGCGATGCGAACGAAAAATAAAATAAAAAAGGGAAACAAAAAAGAAACGGCCGATTGCATCGGCAACAACACCATTACGGAGAGCCATGAGAAAAAACAGAGTGAACATGGGGGTGGGATAAGAACGATTGGAATAATGGAAATGTACACATTTGAGAGGTTCAGTGTGAGAGACATATTTTGAGACGTAAATGGACGGCGTGGAGAGGAACAAGTTGTGCATTTCCAACGAGGAGGCGGCTTTGTTGAATTTGAACTCATATAGGTGAAAAAGGACGAGGACTAATCGCTGTTCGACGATTCCCCGTCATCCTTGTCTTCGTCATCTCCTTCATCATCTCCTTCTTCCTCATCTTCTGTTTTCGGTTTTTTAGAAGACGGTCCTTCTTCGGATCCATTGTCTCCTTCAGCGAGATTTGCTTCACGCTCTCGTTTTCTAGCCTTAAAAGTAACATTTTCGATCATCATGTTAATTCGATCAACTCACCAGCCACTCTGTTTTGCGTTTGTTCATCTCCCGCTCGCTCTCTTCCTTCAGTTCCGGTGACATGTCGTTGGGTCCGATGATGTGCTTTGTGAGCCACTTAGCCATTCCAAACGCCTTCACACGCTTCTTTTTGAAGATGGGCTCGAGGAGCTCGTCGCAGAGGAAGTACTGTCCCGCTTTCGGATCTTTCAGGTTCTTCGATTTTATGTAATCCCACAACGACTTCACCACATCGCAGCGCTTCATAAACTGGTCGCCGGTGACAGTTTGCAGTTCGGGACTGATGTAACAGAGCTTGGTCATTCTTCCGAAGCGACCCGAGTTGTCTTCATTCGGATCCTTCTCCTTTTTCGTTTTCGAGGATTTGAATCTGGCGCCGTCTGAAGTGCTGCGGATCTGTTTCATAGCATTGGAAGCGGCCGCTCGTCTCGAGGACTTCACATTCGAGACCATGTCGTCAGCCACAGCTCGCTTTCTTCTCTTCGTGATAGGAATGGCGTCCTCCACACCAGTGTCAGAGTCCGAATCGGAAGCATTCGAAGCTTCTTTCGTTTCTATCTTTACCTCCTCCTTCTTCTCCTTCTTCTTCTTCTCTTCTCCCTTTGGCTTCTTTTCTTCTTCTTTATCGGAATCACTGTCCGAGCTCTCCGAACTGTTCTCCGCATCTCTCTTTCTTATCTCCGCTAACACCATATCCTTCAGTTCCGTTTTGTATGAGTCCAAGTTGATGTTAAAGCGGTTCTAAATTTTAAAAGTGAAATGTAGTTCGATAATTGAAAACCTCACATTCATATGTCTCACAATATCCCTCGTTGTCAATTGGTTAAAATCTGGCTTGCGCACAAGGAGAGCGATCTCTTCTCCTGCGGCCTACAAAATCAGTTTGAATTTTTTAATTAAAAGAAAATGTACCTCAGCATCCATAGGAAACGAAGAAACGGGACCGTCGGCAGCCATGATTCTTCGGTTCACTGACAAGTTTGGAGCTCCGAAGACGATCTGCAAAAATCAATAATACCATTCGCATCGATGAATAATCCGTCAAATTTTAACTGCTAAGATAGGAATACTTATTTTTATACTGAATAAATACGGGAAAACGCAGTGTCCAATGATAAAGAACTGATAAAAGCAGGGAAACTCGGAACACAGGTTCTTTTTTTGAAAACCCCGCTTCCAAAACGCGGCATCGACTGCAAAAACACCAACGGACTACGGTGGAAGATTGTGTGTGCATGTGTTTGCGGAGTCGCATACCGTACCCCTCCCGTTAATTCGCACGAGCTCGCAGTTTTGAAAACGTTTTCTCGAAAATTTGCTCAATTCTCGTTGTTTTTTGAAAAGTTTATCAGTATTAAGTCTATACTTTCACAATAGTTGTTTTTATCTCTTTAGAATTCAAAAGATAAGTACTTTCCCCTAATCAGAGAAAGCATTGCGAAAGTCTACGCAATAAAACGTTTATCGTCATTCCGACTGTAGAGACTCTATTCTTCTCTTTTCTATCTTTCTTCCTTTCCGTTTTCAAATTTTAAATTTAAGATGTCTCAAGTTGAAAGTCCAATTCCAAATCAAAGTCAGCACACGGAAATCGACCCCCTGAAGCCGACGGGGTTCACTCCGTCTGCCACCGGAGGAAAGTTTGGTGCTGCTGCCCCGTAAGAAACAAACAAGATGTGCTTTTCACTAAATGATCTTTTGACAGAATCAAAATGACATACATCAAACCTGAACACAACAAATCGCAGAATTCCTATAATCACTACAACAACAAAAACACACCGCGTAAGATATTCGCGGAATACATCTCGGATGAAGAGTCGGTGGAAGGAATCAAAAATGGCTCCATGTTCAAGGTTCAGTGACACTTTCAGTTTCATATAAAACGTTCCTTCTTCAGGCTTATCTTCGCATAAACCCAAAAAACTATCAAGAGTGCTTCGTGGACCATCCGAAAGGAACTGACTTCCCCGATGTACTCATTCTCGGACAAGACCGAAATCGTGCGATGCAAGGAGACGTTGTCACGGTGAAGATCAAGCCGCGCGAGGATTGGCTCATCATCTACCCAGAATTCGTCAAATGGTGGGGTCTCAACAAGAAAGTGGAACGGAAGACTGGGAAGGTCGACAACAACACGAACAAACCGGAGAAAAAGACGCTTCGCAACGAGATGGAAGAGAACAATGTGACCGTGGAGGAAGTTCCCGACTCGTGTCTCCTTATGGTCGGGTCAGTTGCTAGGATAAACGAGAAGAAGCACTTCCGTGTGGCGGCTGGCAAGTTGCAGCTGATGCCGAACAGCGCCAACCCGAATGTTCTCTTCATTGCGACCGATTCTCGAGTCCCCAGAATGCTGATACCAAAGAGTCAAATCGACCAAGAGTTTTTCTCACGTCCCAAAGATTTCGAAAAGTTCTTGTACACTGCGAAAATGATCGATTGGAGAGCTGAATCGGTGTACGCCGATGGACAGCTCGTCAAGTTGCTCGGCACTTCTGGAGAGATCGAAACGGAGACCGAGCGAATCATTTACGAGCACCAGATCGATCACAGAGAGTTCAGCGACGAATGCCTCGAGTCTCTGCCCATTTCGAGTGCAGAAGACTGGAAGATTCCCGCGGGAGAGTTCGACTATCGACGTGACTTCCGAAACGACACCGTCTTCACCATCGATCCGAAGACTGCGCGTGATCTCGACGACGCTCTCCACGCGAATCACATCGACGATTGCGACGGAAAAGGAACTCCGGGCATCGAGATCGGAGTACACATTGCCGACGTCTCCTTCTTTCTGAAAGAAGGCACGGAGCTCGACAGATGGGCGGCGGAACGTGGAAACAGTACCTATCTCTCGCAGCTCGTCATTCCGATGCTCCCTCGCATTCTCTGTGAGCAACTGTGCTCACTGAATCCCGGAGTGGATCGACTCGCGTTCTCCACCGTTTTCAAGATGAACTACGAGGCGGAACTGCAGAATGTGTGGTTCGGAAGGTCGATCATCAGATCGCGTGTCAAATTGGCTTACGAACACGCACAGGACTTCATCGAGAATCCAGAGAAAGAGTTCTCCACGGAGGAACTTCCCGAGATTTCCGACGGATGCACTCCATTCGACATTCGAGAGAAGACACTGATGCTCCACAGAGTTGCTCAGCTCTTGAGAAAGAAGCGAGAAGAAGGCGGAGCACTGCGCATCGAACAGCCCCGGTTGAAGTTCGCTCTCGACGAAGACAAGAAACCACAAGGAGTCTCTGTTTACGAGGTAAAGTTGCTCTCATTGATATCATTTCAGTATTCTTTCCAGATCAAAGACTCGAACAAACTGGTGGAAGAATTCATGTTGTTGGCGAATATGGAAGTGGCGAAAAAGATCGAGAGAAGTTTCCCAGATCACGCCCTTCTCAGAAACCACCCACCTCCGAAAGAGAAAATGATAAAAGACGTGGCCGAGCAGTGCGCCAAGATCGGCTTCCCTCTCGATGGAAAAACGTCTGGATTGCTGTCCACGTCGCTGAGAAAATACCAAGGAACGTCGCGCCTCGACATGTGCATTCGTCAGGTCATTTCCTCGCTGACAATCAAACCGATGCAACAGGCCAAGTACTTCTGCACATTCGACAAACCACCGTCCTTCTTCCATCACTTTGCTCTCAACGTTGATCAGTGAGTTCCCAGAGCACATTCATCACATTAATCAATTGTTCTTCAGCTACACCCACTTCACGTCTCCAATCCGTCGTTACCCCGATGTCATCGTCCATCGACAACTCGCAGCCTCTCTCGGATACTGCACGGACTCTGAACGAACATCTGAACAGATTCATGCGATTGTTGGTTTCTCACTGAATTCCCCCTGATTTTCGATTGATTCCAGTGCCTCCGTTGCAATGACACCAAAGTGGCTTCGAAGGAAGCGTCCGATGAGTCGAGCGCTCTCTTCTTCGGAGTCTTCATCCATCAGACCGGTCCGATGACGTGCCGTGGAGTCGTCCTCGGCGTCATGGACCTCTCGTTCGACGTTCTCGTCGTCGAGTACGGCGTCGTCAAGAGAGTTTATGTCGACGTGAGTGCCAACATATTACTTGTATACACTTCACGAGTTATTCAGAAAATGAGGAGAAACTTCGACAAACAGAACGAGCAGCTGACTCTCGAGTGGCCCGCGGACTCTGAGGCAGAAGCAGGCAACAAGGAGCAGTTCTCGACGACGATCCAGATGTGCTCGGTGATCACTGTCGTGCTCACACCCGCCAAAGAAGTCGATGTGCTCGCCAAGATGCTCCGGCCGACTCTCGAGCAACGAAAAGTGCTCCAGTCCACTCTGAAAGACATGCTGACGACTGGATCGAAAATTCTCGAAGCTTGAACAACTCGTGATCTCATTGCCTCTCTCAACTTGTTCTGTATTTATTCGCTTCCCGGTTGTTTTTTTGGTTATTCCTGTTAAAATGACACTGTTTCGTTTTACTCGGCTCGATTCAACAAACAATTCAATGCACAAACGAGTTCATTCAAAAAGATATGGAATGTTGGAAAATATACTCGTTGGAAACGACCAGAGCGAACAAAAACGGGACGTTGAAGTTCTCGTTAGCAATAGAATAAGCAATATATTAGGGGACATTCCAGGGGCTATTTGACAAAGGGAATTAAAGGTCCTCGACGACTCGGTACCCATAGATCGAGGAGCTCGTCGTCGGATTCGTTATCGGTTTGGCGGTGTAGTTGAAGTACTGTTTGTTGACAATCAGACGGTTGCACATCGCATTGAACAGCTCCATGTTCTCATCGGCGACGCATCCGTGCAAATTCAGATGACATAGTGACTTCGCGTCGTTGAGAAGGCTGAATATGAATTATTAGAAAGCTGTGCTTCAGATAGAAACGCCTACATGATCACGTTGGGGTCGATTCCGAAACAGCGATTGATGGAAAGTGTCTTCAGATGACACGGCTTCAACAGAATCAGTCGGATGGACCTGTCTCCGATGTCCATGCTGTCCGAGAGGTCTATGTCCGTGAGCTTTGGACACGCGGAGAGGAGCATCTGCACGTGCTCGTCGTTGAGCCCGCTGCTCCGATTCGAGCCGGCCAAATTGAGTTTTCTTATCTTTGATGATAGATTCTCCACGATGACGTGCAATATTTCCTTGTCGAGACCGCACCACGACGCGTTCAGCTCTTCCAGTTTCTGGCAGCTGCTGAAAATGAAGTGGGCTCCTTCGAGAGTGATTCCCTGGGTCATCGAGATGTCCAACTGACGGAGATTGTGGTTGGCTCCGACGCAACTTGCGATGTCGTCGTCCAGAAGATTACCCTCCAGAGACAAAAATTTCAGTTTCTCACACGGTCTGAGGACCATCATCAGCTGACGGTGAGTGAGGAATGAGCCGGAAAGATCGAGCACTTCTAGACGAGACTTGGAATATATGACATCTTCAAGCATTCTCATTGACACTTCGAGGTCCGGAGTTATCTGAAATGGGAATGATGACCTCGAAATGAATGCTCATTCTCTCACTTTGGCAGCCGACAGTCTCAGAATTTGCACTTTCCTTTGCGACAGCCCGTAAAGCGTGAACTCGGAAACTGGCCTCTCTGAGACATCAGTCACCAGCCAACTTTTAGACAAATTTCCGACGTCGTAGAACTTTTTGCACACTTGCATCGCCGAGTAGAGATCTCTTTTCCGCAGCTTTGAGAAAATGCACTGAATGACCAAAACAGGCACATTGTACTTGTCGAACGGGTCTGAAATTCCTTTTTTATCGGGGAAAGCTTCCCATAGAAACTCACTTTTCTTCTCACGAAAACCTTTCCTCTTGATCTGGAAGGTTGGCTTCTCCTCAATCTTTTCTTCTATATTCAGTTCAATGAATGGAGCGAATTCGCTGAATGAACGCAAGCTCCGAGTGCTGAATTGATAGTGGTTTTCAGATATTCACAACTCGCGTTCTTACTGTTTCGAGATATTGCAAAGACGGATCATTTTCCCGGAATAGGTCATAGTTTCAGAATGATTCTCGTCGGCGAACACTGAATTCACAGTTCCAGATTTCAAATTTGAATTCATTCTTTACCATTTTCGTCTTCGGAGTCCTCTCGAACCATAAAACTCGTCATTGCAGATGGTTATGAATTAGTCTTTGTTGAACAAAAGGTTTTAAAACATCAAAATGCTTGTGAAAGATGATGTCTGTGGAGAAGATATCGATAATAAGATGTACTGGAGGAGAAGAGAGTTTACAAGGTGAATCGAACGATAAAATAGGGTGAACTGAACACTTTAAGTCAGAATAACTTGCAAAAAATCAAAAGGTTTATTGGAAATGGGTAGTTTTCAGATCTAAACTGTAGAATCACTAACATATGTGGGCGGTAAAGAAACGAAATCCAAATAATGGGATGAATAATAGCAATGACCAATTCTAGACAGAAACATTCCAAAAATGCTGCTAAAAAGAGGATGAAAAGGACGAAATGGGAGAAATACAAACTTGCACGAAACCGTTGGGGAAGAAGAAAAAGTTTAGACAAACGAGAAGTGGCTCGAAAAAGTTGGTGGAAAGGGTATGAAAGGGGAAGGGAGAAGAACCACAAGATAGACACACATTTCGGAAAGACGGACACGAAGAATGAGAATTAGGAGGGAAAGTATCACAAAAAAGGTTGAAAATCAATTTAATACACGAACGGGTGCATTAAAAAGGATATGGGATGCCGGAATATATACAAGCTGTAAACGACTAGAGCGAATAAAAGGGAAATATAAAGTTTTCGTTAGCAATAGAATACGCAATACATTAGGGGACAATCCAGGGGCTATTTGACAAAGGGAATTAGAGGTCCTCGACGACGATCAAGTTTCTGTCGACAGTATCAGTTCGGAACGTTTCGGCTGCGGAGAACGCGTCGACTCGATCCTTCCCCCGATTTCTCTCTGTTGAGTCGGTCAATTTCTGTCTGCAGCGTGGCAATTTTCATGTCCTTGTCGGCGATATCTTGGCGGAGCTTGTTGACGTAGTTGAGCTTCCGGTCCTTGTTGGTCAGCATCTGTTCCGCAATAGTCTCCGAGTCTTCTTTGCGTGCCTTCTCGAGATTCTCGATTTGCTTCTGAAGAGCAGCAATCTTCGTCTCGTCCTCCGACTCTTTGTGGCGATGAGCACTCATCAGTTCTTTTCTGATCACTTGTTCCTTCCCTTTGACTACGACCACCATCTGTGTCTCGAACGTTCTGTAAAAATATCGTTGATACTTTTTGGAACCGATTGTTTCACCTTCGCATCTCCTCCATCTTCGCATCGAACTGCATGTTCGCCTCACTTCTCTGCTTCTTGTTTCGCTGAGTTTCTTTCTCCAGCTCCTCCTCGGTTCGAAGCAGCGTCTTCTGAACATCTTCGAGCTTAGCTGCCTCTCTCGCCTTCAACTTTTGGGTGTACTCCTGATGTTCCTTGATCAGCTCCTGCTTGGAGATTTGCAGTTGATCGACGAGTGTCTGAAAAGTGAAGTATAATAGGTGGATAACATTCCCGAGCTTGCCTGTAGCCGGTTCTCTTCCCCTTGAGAGTCTTCCAGCTGACGTTTGAGCTCTTCGACAGTTCTCAAGTTGTTGTCGATGGTTTTGTTGAGGACCGAGACTTCTGTAACCATCCGATTCACGGTACTCTCCAGCTTAGAGACAAGTGCAGTCTTTGCCTCGACTTGAGCTTTCGTGCTTCGAAGCAACGCATCCGTCTCGGAATTCTTCCTCTTCTCCTTCTCAATTTCCACTTTCAGAGCTTCTACATCAGCAGTCGCCTTGTGCAGAGACTCTTTGGCCGCATTTCTCGAAGCATCGCTGCCTTTTTGTAGAAAAGAGATCTCCGTGTTGAGCTTGGCAACAAGCTCGTTGTGGTGCAGCTCCATATCTGAAAATGAACCGATTTTCAAAAGCACCATTCGAGAGACCAACCGCTAATTTGCTGGTTGCAATATGCTTCCATCTCCACCACACGCTGAACGGCCGCGTCTTTCTCCGAGTTGGCAACTTTGTTCGCCTCGAGGATGCGTGTAAGACTGTTCTTGCATCCCAGAATGTTGTTTTCCAAACGCTCGACTTCTTTGCGTTCGAGGGCAAGTTCTTCTTCCAAGTCCGAAACACGCTTCTCGGAAATGCTGATATCGGTCATCAACTTTTGTTCGGCAGCGCATTTCTCTTCAGTAATTCTCACAGCCTTTTCTTTCGCCGCATCGATCTCTGCTTCCAGCATAGCAATGCGATTAAGAGCTTCCGAATGTCCATCGTCGACCTCGGATTCGGCAGAAAGTTGAGCGAGACGGGCAGGAGATGGTCGGTATTGAGTTTCTCTGCGCAGATTTCTTGAGCTTTGACGACGCTGTTTGGCACACGGTGTTTGCATCATCGAGGAGTTGATCGTCTCCTGGAACTTCTCGCGGTACTCGTCGAGTTTCTCCTGTAAATTTTGGCACATCTTTTCGGAGGTGGCCAGTTCCAGGACGAGAGTCTGTTGTTTCGCTGACAGATCATCCGAAGTACCGTCACGTTTCAAAAGTTTTTCGATTCCGAGGGGAAGATCTTGATTCTCCGAACCAGCATACTTGACAAGTGCGATATTGTACTTTGTACGGAGCTCGTTGTTCTCCGCCTTGAGAGAAGCCGCTTCCGCTTGAAGTCGCTTGATTTGCTCGTCCTGATGCTTTAGTTGACTCGTAAACTCCTCTTTGGCACTGGCACGAGTCTCCTCCACCTCTTGTCTCAGCTCCTGGATGGCTTTTTTATAGCTGTCTTCCTGATCCCCGCTCATCACCACATTTCGTAGAACCTTGTTCTTGATGTGCGTGCACGCTTCGGCAAACTGCAGAGTCGAAGAGCTTTCGGCTACGAAAGATCGATCCGGATGCATGTTGACGACGACGGCGGTTTTCGAGTTTCCTCCAAGTGAGTTTTTGAGAATATGAGTCAGATGCGAGTCTCGGTACGGAATGTAAGCGGGTTGTGCTGTGGGCTTGGAGAGGATCCGGATGCATCGACCCAAGACGGTAAGTGACTGAAAAATGAGCGATTTTCAATAATCTGTCGTTACACTTACCGAGTTGATGTTCGTGGCTTCCTTCAGTCTCTCCCCGGTCGCCTTAGTGTGCGACTGACGTTCCGATCCAGCAAGGTCAACCAAATTGAGAGTCGAAGTTCGGCTTGTCCGTAGGCCTCCAGTAATCTCATCTGTGATTATTTTGATAATAATGAGGGCGTGAGACCTTGACGAGTCGCGATTCATCGCAGTGGTTGCAGTTCTCCTGGACTGCCATCCGCGATTCACAACGTTCATCATGTCGAGTGAGTTGTCGATTCTCTCCGACTTGGCTCCAATGAGCTCAATCTCCTTTCCGGTATCTCTAAGCTGAATCTTGCTGGATACGTCGCTCAGCAAGTCGAAAATCTCTTCGTTGTACAGCTCGACGAATTCCACGCTGACATTGAAGGTGAACTTCTGACACTCCTGCACCTTCTTTTCGAGATTGTCGAAGAGGAACTCGATCGATCTTGGGATGAGGCCTTTGTGAACGGGATCCGACCATGAGTCTGCTGGACCGAGCATGGTGTGAGTCTTTCCTGATCCGGTTTGTCCATATGCGAAGATGGTTCCATTGATGCCATCTGTGCACTCTTCGACGAGACTCTTGGCGACCGTGTTGAAGACGTCATCTTGAGAAGCGGCTTCGTCAAAGATCCGGTGCAACGTGTAAAGTTTCTCCGACTTTCCCTCCAACTCTACTTTCACAGCGGTCTTGTTCAGTACGGCGAGGGCAGGTGTTGCATTCTCCGAAGCAGATGGACGAAGACGGCCGTATACCTTGAGATAATAGCTCATTCTCACTGAAATTCGTGAATAAAGAACAGCATTTGGAGAAAAAAGAACGGATTTTAAAAGATCAAACTGCAAAATTTTCAAAAACAGTTTTGTTTGACTGAATATTCAATGTTTTGCGTGCTTAACAACCGCCGAATTTGAATTTTCCCGCCTCCAGAGTTCGCTGCGAAACCTTCTAACAATATTTTGCAATGTTCCTTTGAAGTACGGTATCAATAAATTTTTCATGAGTTTTCAAAAGGCCAAATGGAAAACTATAAATTTTTGGCATTGGTTGCTCTTTTTATTTGTGAAACTTTTAGGAAAACTGCAAATTATCATGTCTCTCGGTCGGCAGACACACTTTGAATGTTCTCAGCTTTCCCGCGAACTGACGCTGCAAACGCGCTCCACCGCATTCGTATTTCGCGGCAGATTTTTTCTCTCCTTTTTCTCGAAATCTCGGCTTCGTTTTGCTTTCGAAAATTGATTATTTCAGCTGTTTTCGTTTTTTGAAACTTTTTCAGAATTCAGCACTTGGGTTTTAAAGAGTTACGAAATTATTTAATTTTTCACAACCATTGATTTCGAAATCGTCGACATTAGTCATCGTATGTTCTGCCAGAATTTGAATCAAAACTTCTATATATGAAAGCGAACATTTATATTATTATTTTCGAACATCTTGAATCATTCTATTAAATTTAAAGTTATTCGGTTTGCGAACTTCAGATCCTTCGTTTTGTGCCATCTCACCATTTTGATTCCTTCTGTTGTATTTAAAGGACAATGGGTCTGAAATCAGCAAATATGTTCTATTGATTCGATTGTTAACCACCTGGTTTCGGAATATGAATGTTCCCTATGGGGCCCGTCGAGATATCAACGGGGTCGGCGTTTGCGCGTAATCCGTTCGCACGATCAGCATAAAGATGTATCTCGTTGAATATGTAGTCGTCAGAAAGCTCATCAGGGACGCCCCGCTTTCGTTTAGCTGGCTCCTCCACCTGATTTACTATCATACTCGTCTGTCCAGCTGAACGAAACAATAGCTATCTGGCTATTATCTTAATCTTACGCATATTTATCATTTCTCCTTGTTGTATAGCCTCTATTAGTGCATCCAAATCTAGGTCCCCATCACCTTGTGCTTCTCTCAATGCTCTCTCCTTCCGGAGCCGCTCTTTCAACCGTTTTATCTGCCACGAGTCATGAAAAAGGAATTCAAGAATAACAAACCTGCTCGGCACGACGTCTTCTGCTCTCCTTGTCTATCTCTTCCTCGCGCTTTCCGTCCGCCCATTTATTGAAGCTAAATGTGTTGAAAACATTCGCGCCGTCTCCCATTAGTCAAAACAGCGAATAGCAGTGGCAGCAAAAAGAGTGCTGTCTTCAAGAAAAAGTATGCCTTCACTGAATTTTTCATGGTAGTCATTGACGTAGGATCTCATTCAAAGAGAACAATGCGAAACGTTTTGCATTCATTACAATTAGGGAAAGCATCTACTGAAATAAGATTCTCTGTTCCTAATGATGTTCTGAGTGTTTTTCATATTGTTGTTCTTTCATCCGTTGCTCGTTTCATAAATCTGGTTGCCCACGTCTTCTAACATATTTCTCGCGTCCAGTACATCGAACCCTACGACAAATCGATAGTGGCTCTCTTGCACGGCGGGCGCTGGCGGATTGTGTGAGGAGAAATGGCCGCTCTCTGCTTGTCTCCGTGTCGTTCGTTCGCACTCTTTCTCGCTCTTTCTCGTCAACACTCATTCTATAGTCAGAAAGATGAAAGTTTTTTAGCAACAACTTTATTCATCGTTCGCATTTGTAACCTCACGTGAGAACTGGAAACATTGTGTTCTCACCCACATAACAGAGAAAAGATCGATAAACTCTCTGTCGGACTATAGATTTCTCACTCTCACTACACGGATAATCCGTGTGTATCTCTTCCCGTTTCGTAACTGATAGCTTCTGAGCTCCAACCAGGGATTATCACTCTATTCCATCGATCTGTTTCTCCCTTCGCACTCTCCTTTTTTGTTTTCGCTGTTGTCTCGTCGTCTCGCATCTCTCCTTCTTTTCGAACATGTTATCATTTCGCACACCATTTCCATTTTCAGCGCTTTCCGTTTCTGAAAATGTCGGCTGTCGAAGAATCTGGAGACGACTCGCTCTACCCGATCGCCGTGCTCATCGACGAGCTCCGCAACGAAGACGTTGCACTCCGTCTGAACAGCATAAGAAAGCTCTCCACCATCGCTCTTGCTCTTGGAGTTGAGCGCACTCGCAATGAGCTCATTCAGTTTTTGACGGACACCATCTACGACGAGGATGAGGTCCTTTTGGTGCTCGCCGAGCAGCTCGGCAACTTCACTCCTCTGGTAAATCAATAAAAATAGGTTCGATTCACACTGGTCTCTTCCAGGTCGGAGGTGCGGATCACGTCCATTGCCTTCTTCTGCCACTCGAGAACCTTGCGACTGTCGAGGAGACCGTTGTCCGCGACAAGGCCGTCGAGAGCCTTCGCAAAATCGCCGACAAGCACAGCTCCGCTTCGTTGGAGGAGCACTTCGTCCCGATGCTCAGACGTCTCTCCACTGGAGACTGGTTCACCTCGCGCACTTCCGCGTGCGGACTCTTCTCCGTTGTCTACCCACGTGTGGGACCAGCCATCAAGAATGAGCTGAAGAGGTAAATCAACTCGCACTGACAAAGAAAACCCCCTTTTTCCAGCATGTTCCGCACCCTCTGCCGTGACGACACTCCAATGGTCCGTCGCGCCGCCGCCGCCAAGTTGGGCGAGTTCGCCAAGGTTTTCGAGAAGACCACCGTCGTCGAGGGCCTCCACTCCAGTCTCACCGACCTTCATGTTGACGAGCAGGATTCGGTGCGTCTCCTCACTGTAGAGTCTGCCATCGCCTTCGGAACTCTCCTCGATAAGGCCAACAAGAAGAAGCTCGTTGAGCCGATTCTTATCGAGCTGTTCGATGACAAATCGTGGAGAGTGAGATACATGGTTGCCGAGAAGCTCATTGAGATCCAAAATGTGCTCGGAGAGGATATGGACCCGAACCATCTCGTCGCCCTGTACACCAACTTGCTCAAAGATCCTGAGGCTGAGGTCAGATGCGCGGCCACTCAGCGTCTCCAGCAGTTCTCCACGAACCTTCCAGAGGACAAGAGACAGAGCATCATCTGCAACCAGTTGCTCGCTGTCGCCAAGGAGCTCTCCACTGACGGAAATCAGTTGGTCAAGTCCGAGCTGGCTGGAGTTATCATGGGATTGGCCCCACTGATCGGAAAAGAGCAAACTGTCTCCGAGCTGCTCCCGATCTACATGCAGCTCCTCAACGATCAGACCCCAGAAGTCCGCCTCAACATAATATCGAGTTTGGATAAGGTGAACGAGGTGATTGGAGCTGCTCAGCTCTCCACGTCTCTTCTGCCAGCTATCGTCGGATTGGCCGAGGACGGAAAGTGGAGAGTCAGACTCGCCATCGTCCAGTTCATGCCACTTTTGGCCTCTCAGTTGGTAAGAGAATCCACATTGTCACAGTTAATATCCAAATATTGAATCAGGGACAAGAATTCTTCGATGAGAAACTGCTGCCGCTCTGCCTCAACTGGCTCACCGATCACGGTAAATTTAGTCACAGTTCGATCAACCGTATTCTTTCCCCTTTACAGTCTTCTCTATCCGCGAGGCTTCCACTTTGATAATGAAGGAGCTCACTCAGAAGTTTGGAGGACAATGGGCCAGCACTAACATTGTGCCGAAGATGCAAAAGTTGCAAAAGGACACGAATTACCTGCAAAGAATGACGTGCCTCTTCTGCCTGAACACGTTGAGCGAAGCGATGACCCAGGAGCAGATCCTCAAGGAGATTATGCCGATTGTGAAGGAGGTGAGTGATGGCCTTTATCAGCTGTTCTATTGATATTCTATTTGTTTCAGCTTGTCGATGATGATGTGCCGAACGTCAGATTCAATGCTGCGAAGAGCTTGAAGCGAATCGGAAAGAGCCTCACGGCTAGGTATTGTAGTGAAAGTTGCTTTTGACACAAACTATGAAAATTGCAGCACGTTGTCATCTGAGGTGAAGCCACTTCTGGAGAAACTCGGAAAGGACGCCGACTTTGATGTTCGATACTTTGCGGAGGAAGCCAAGAACTCTCTCGGCCTGTAATCGAACATATCGCTAGTCTAATTGGAATCTCTTAACAACTTCCTTTTCTCACTCCTCTTTTATATGTCTTGTTTCCGAGCTCATCGAGTGCTGCACTCCTCTCTTCTTTAAGTTCATGTGTAAAGTTATTCCGGCATCATGATGACAGCTCTCCCCCTCTCCTCTATTCCCCACATCATACTGTAGTTCTAACAGCAAACTTTATTTGTCCTACATTAATTTATGCGATCCCTCTTCCATCTTTTTTGTCTTCTCCACTTTCTCTCTCGTTTCCTCCCTTTCACGCCCGTTTGTTTCCAAATCCGTTCTCCGGATTCGTGCACCTATTCCTTTATTACGAAATAAACGGTCATTGTGATTGGATATTCAGAGTGATAATCTCTGAGTAGTCGGAGTTGTTAGAAATCGCTGACATATTTGAAAAGTTGTTTGTTTTCTGGTTAAAGGGATTACTCGGTTCTTATCATTTGCAGAAATTATGAAAATATGTTATCGGGTCTGATTATCTTTTTCTCATTATCCCCGGCCGTTCTGACCACCTCGTCGGCTGGCTTCTTCGATCTGGCCGAATACAGAAAGATCTCCTACGACGCCTCGATCGGAGAGGACTTGTTCTGGTTCGCACCGGGGCTCGACATCAAAAATGTGTCTCCCGAGAATATCGACGAGCTGGAGCAGCGAATAGTGGAGAAGCTGCCGGGAGAAACGGAAGACAACTACGTTTTTGTGACCAGCAAAGGGGGTCAGAAATTCGCGTGTTCTCTGCCAGAAGTGGAGAGTCTCAAGGTAAAATAATCGATTACGAGAGTCAAGGACATTTGCGCCCGATTCGAATCTCTCCGTTTTTCTAAGTGATGCGTAAGTGATTTGGAACATTTCCAGAAATCAAATGGTCCGAGGAGCAGTAAGAACCCGAAAGTTTACGGAGAACTGTTGGCGGCGAGCTTCTACGTGAACAAGTGCATCAAGATGCGTGGAAATCACTGGTGGTCGTATGTTTTGTGCCGGGGACTGACTGTCGAGCAAATCCATGGAGAACGTCAGTGCTCTTTGAGAATAAAGAGAGCAATCTGCAATTTTCAGCCGACAGAGATGGCTACGTGAAAAACATTCTCGGAATGTTCGACGGGAACCTCACGATGCCGTCGTATTCAGAATCCACCGAAGATCGCCTTCTTTACGTGGAGGAGTCCTATTCGGCGGGCACGTTCTGCGATTTGGAAGAGTACAAGCAGCCGCGGACGACGAGTGTGAGGGTGAGTGCACACATCGAGACACTTCTATAAATAACGTCTACAAAGCGCTTCAGTACGAGTGCGACCCTTCCCTCAGCACCAACGAGGCTTACGTGCATTCGGTGGTCGAGGTGAAGCCGTGCCAGTACATGATGTTCGTCAAGGTGGGCACTCTGTGCAACTTCCCCGAGTTTCTCCCGGCGAGCCAAGCGAACACGCAGAACATTGGCTGTCAGCCGTACATGAACCGTGTGGAGATCCGAAGTATTCTGGTGAAACAGCTCGAGCAGCAGCGACGGCTTCAGGAGTTGGAGGAAGAGGAGAGGGAGGCAAGGCACGCATTCAGACAGGCTTCGGAGAGGTACACGGCAATGACGAAAGCCTACCGGACAGTCGATCTGCCGTCGCTGCAGAAAAAGATCAACGCGCAAATGGACTACAATGCTGCCAATTTTGATGTTCTTGCGTTGAGCTATGGTAACTTGCCATTATATACCCATCTTCAAACGAAGTCGTGAGTTTTCAGAGAGAGCTGGAAAAGATCTGTCGGAACTTTCGGCAGTTTGGGACATTCTGAAGTCAGTCGACCTGGCGGATTACACCTTCTACGTGGACTACGAGACGATCGAAGATGAAAATCGGGGTCATCTGTGGCACTACTTCCATGATGCCACTTGGCCGAAAGATCAGTTTCCGAAGGATATCTACGCAATTGCGGTCTGTTTTCAGTCACTGAATCATTTGTACATATTATCGATTTCAGATTCAAAACGGCTACATTGCAGAAGTGAGGCGACTTTTGAAAGAGCGATTCTCTCCCGATGAAATTAGTACTGTCTACCTCGAGGAGTTTATCAATTTTGCAAAAACTGGCATTTTCGATATTGATTTGAACTTGGTGATCACGGCGGAAGACATTCTCGAAGAGATCGCCAGAAACGGATCGGTAACAGGAAACTCGAAATGGATTCGGAGTCTTTACCGCACATTCCTCAGTCGAGGATATCATGTATTTGAAAAAGTGTCCATCTCTTTTCAATTTCCAAGGAAGGGACTGCCGTTGGGAGGAAATGTGGATATCCTTCTGCCTTTACTTTTTAACGAAATCGAGCAAACCATGAAGATTCTGAGTATGACCGGGCATACTGAAAACAAAGATCCGATTTTCAAACTCCTGAAAGTTATGCCGAAATCGAAAGATTCCAAATTAACCGATAACGCAGCTTTCGAATTGAGTATTGTGGATGAGGAGAAGAATCTGTTGCACCACTTGCAGGACATTTACCTCAAACGAATTGCTCCATTTTATCATATGCTCAGCGTTAGTCAATGCTTCCTTTTCATATTCATCGTTATTCAATTCAGATTATGTACTTCCAAGAGCAGATCCCCAACTATTTCCACGTGTGGCCACCTGACAGAGAGCACCTCAGAGAAGAAC
Organism: Caenorhabditis imperialis; assembly: GCA_963572205.1. Classification (NCBI taxonomy): domain Eukaryota; kingdom Metazoa; phylum Nematoda; class Chromadorea; order Rhabditida; family Rhabditidae; genus Caenorhabditis; species Caenorhabditis imperialis. Next base: position 6,430,517 of record OY751541.1, read on the forward strand.
TGTTTACGGAGGAGACGGAGTTCCATTCGAGTCTCGCATGGGATGCCGCCGAGTTCTCAATGATGCTCAGCGAAGCGACCGTCATGAAAATGACACAGTGAGCAATGAAGAGCACACGGTGCAACTCTATACGTTCTTTCAGTGAAATATCGCATCAAAAAGCGAAAGTGAAGCCGGAGTTAGATCTTGCAGAGTTCTTGAAGAAACGGAAGAAATACATGGGAGTGTGGGAGCTTACAGAAACTTCTTACAAAGAGGTAGGATTAGTTGTTTTGAGTTTTGCTTTAATAAATGGTTCAGATATCGTTCGACGAGATTTTCTATTATTCCGCAGAAGATGTGGCTCATGAGGCAAGGAAGAGACTGTGGAAGACGAAGGTGGAAGGGTATCGAATGGCCTACTGGCTGAATGATTACAAGAAGAGGATGGAGGCGAAGTCACTGCACGAACTGATGCATTCTATGCTGCACTCCATTGATAGGACAGAAATCGTCCAAACGGTCGGGGGACCTCTGAAAAGGAAGACGAAGATGTTGAGTGAGCGGAACTTGGTGGATATAATGGGCAAGGAAGGCGAAGCGAAGAGCGGTGCTGCTGTGTGGGGTGAGCTCGTCGAGAGAGAACTGAATGACAATTCCAATTTCAGAGAAATTCACCGACAATATTCTGAATAGCGTGGACGATGGAGAAGAAGAAGTAGACGAGGGATGGGGTGAGATGAAGGATGTGATGGATATGCTCGGGAAAGCGGGACTTAATAAAGATGGTCAGTTATAGTTATAAACAGTTTTGGATAAATTGAAAACAGTTTCAGTGGAAGTTAAAATCAAACTGTTCGATGAAGAGGGCGTGGAAATCCAGATCGATGCGCTCGACGCAGCCGGGAAGGATTTGCTCGCCGAGGTGGATTCCATCAAGCGCTTCAAGAACACCGAGAAAGCGTACTCTGCCAAGTTTTTGGACGAGGAAGAAGATGAACGCTGAAATTATTCACATTTTCGTGTCGTGTTATTCTAGTCTTGTACATTTTTTAATATTCTAAATCGCAGTTACGGTTACCAATGTGTTGTTTTCAATGACTTTTTCCAAATTTCTATTGTTCGGTTACTTGCGCCATCACTTTCCACAGCTTTAAAAGTAGTTTGTATTGCCAAATCGATAAGCGAACAAAATGTTTCTGTCTTATTTTTCCACAGTGTTCAAACTTTTGTGTCTCCAACAATGAGCATATCTTATCGACCTCCCCCTCTGTGCTTGTCTCACCTCGGTATTCAGAATGATCTGGGTGCTCTTTTCGGTTGCAGTTATGCTCTCCACGTCATCTGCTGAACCGACTGTCGTCGTTGTCGGTGGAGGACTCGCGGGTCTCTCCGCTTCTCTCGAGGTCATCTCGGAGGGAGGTCGTGTGATTCTGGTGGAAGGAGAGGGAAACACCGGGGGAAACTCGGCCAAGGTATTGCGCGAAACGACGATTCAGAATTTACACGGGGGTTGCAGGCGTCTAGTGGAATCAATGGAGCTGGAACTGACACCCAGGAGAAACTGGGAATCGTCGACTCTCCGGATCTTCTGAAACGAGACACTCTCAGCGCTGGAGACGATAAAAACGACAAGGAGCTCGTCGAAATCCTCTCCCAGAACTCGGCCGACGCCGTCGAGTTTCTGAGGAAAGTGGGAGTCGACTTGACGGATGTGAATCTGTGTGGAGGGCATTCGGTTCCACGCACTCACTGGATTCCGTCTCCGAAGGAAGGCAGACCGATCCCAGCTGGATTCGAAATCATGAAGAGACTGAGAGCTCGGTTGGATGAGATTCGGGAGAAGAACCCCGAGTCGTTGCGTCTTCTGACTCAAACTAAAATGGTTGGAATCAAAAAAGAGAACGGAAAGGTCGTTGGGGTTGAAGTGGAGAACTCGGAAGGCGTCAAGTCCGTTGTCACCGGAGACGCCGTCATTCTGGCGACTGGAGGCTTCTCGGCCGATCGCTCTCCAGGCGGTCTTCTCATGGAGTACGGAGAGGACAAACTCGGATTCTCTTCGACGAACGGACCATTCGCCAGAGGAGACGGCATGAAACTCGCGAGAGCTATCGGAGCGAAACTCATCGGAATGCATGACATTCAGATCCACCCGACCGCATTCGTCGATCCGAAGGATCCAGGAGCAGGAACGAAGTTCTTGGCCGCGGAAGCTCTCCGTGGAAAAGGAGCCATTCTCATCAATTCGGAGGGAAAACGTTTTGGCAATGAGCTGGGAAGACGTGATTACATGACTGGCAGAATTCTGGAGCACGCGAAGCCAATTGATGAGAGCTTCCAAGGAGGATCGGCTGGAAAGAGCTCGGCTATTATGCTGATGAATGAAGCCGACGTGGACGCCTTCGGAAGACCTGCGTTCAATTTCTACGCCATTGTCAAGAAGTTCTTCAGTAAGTTACAAGTGGAATTGTGAAGAAACGTCTTTTTTTCAGCCAAATACAACAACTCTGACGAGCTCGCGAAGGCGTTGAACATTGACACCTCCATCGTCAGAAAGACACTGGAAGACTATCAGAAGCTGTTCAAGGAGCAAGGAGTCGATGAGTTCGGAAAGAAGGTAAACCATCCAGGAAGGCACTGACAAAGAAACAATATCAGGTGTTCCCTGTCTCGGCGATCTCTCCGGATGAGACCGTCTACGCTGCCATCGTAACGCCAGCCATCCATTACACGATGGGAGGAGTCAAGATCGACAAGCACGCGCAAGTGTTGGATGAGCACGAGCAGCCGATCCCGGCTCTTTTCGCAGCCGGCGAAGTGACCGGAGGGGTGCACGGATCCAACAGACTCGCCGGAAACTCGCTTCTCGAATGCGTCGTGTTCGGAAGAATCGCCGGTGTTTCCGGAATCCGAGCTGCTCGCGATGCTCCGAGAGCAGAACTCTAGAGACCTCCACATCCGCCCGCTTTTTATTCTTGTGGTTGCATTCTACAGTACACAATCCCATTCAGTTCTTTCCTCTTTCCTTTTTCCATTTCCCATTTTCTCCCCCCCAGGTACTGTAGAATCATCCACATATTCCGGCATTTTGTTACTGGTTTCGTATTCGATTCACGAATCTAATCTTATATTTTTCTCTCTTGTGATATGCATCTTTATGGGTTCTTCGTCGTTTCCTCTTCCGATATGTTTTTATTGTAGTGGTGGCGCGGTTGTCGGTAATAAATGTGTTTTATTTTCAGCGATGATGATCAACGATGAAGCGTTCGATGACCAGCAGCCGGCCGACGAGGTGACGAGTGCCACGATGCGACGGCTCGCCTTCGAGAAGATGGACGACGACTACTACCTCGGTGGAGCCGTCGGCGAAGAAGTCGTCGACTCGGACGACGACGTCAGGTATCAAAATAACGGTCGAATTCTTCTCTGCGCGAGAACTTTAGCCTTTCGTCGAGAAGGATGCGTACTATTTCATACTATCAATCATCTTATCATCTTCAAAATTCTTGTTAAACAAACTTGAGCGCGGGGAAATCCAGCGCACGCACGCACGGCGATCTGTCAGCTACGTGTTCATTGATATTGAGAAGACACCTTCAGAATACACGGAAGAAAGTCTGCGTCTGCCTGCGGCCATTCATCAAATGGTTCAAGTTTTGATATGCGTTGAACAACTGGGAATGTGTGAAAGAAAGAGGGCGTTGCACTGCGAGGAAGAGATCAGAAAACCAAAACACACGGTCAAGTGCACTCTTATGAACCGCCGTTTCAGCTCGGACGACGAGGTGAAGACACACCTCCGAAAGTTGGCGGGCATTGAGAAGGAGGTGACGAAGGACGCATTCGGCAGACGCAGAAGACGTTCCGAGTTCGAGGATGAGATGGACGACGAACTCGATCGGAGCATCACAGAGTACGCCACAGAGCACTTGGGAGTTCAGCCGAAAGTGGTCGAGATCGTTGAAGAGGTGAAACGAGAGAAAAGGGAGAAGAAGAAGGAAGTGGAGAATCCAGAGTACGAAGAGGAGTGCCGGAAGGCCGACGAGGAGTGGCGTCATCAAACGGATGAGGTGGAACGGAGAATGGCTGCGTTGGAGTTGTTGCCCTATGACGTGGACCTCACTGACTCGGAGGTGGACCCGGAAATGCCAGCCGCAGTTGTCAAGGACAAGAGCGGACAGGCAGTGAAGCTGGTGTACAGTTGCAAGAACGGAGAGAAGTTCGATGTGGAGCAACGGAAGCAGCGGCAGAGGGAGAGGAGAATGCGCATCGCCTCGGCACGTCTTCCAGAAAAAGCGCGGCGGGAGAAGATGATAAAGACGGTCGTGGACACTTACAGCAACGTCGACGTTCCCAGTGGAGATCGCCCTGTTAAGGTTCGTTGAATAGTGAAGAGGTGAAAGCGAATTTTTAATTTTACAGAAAAAGTATGAGGAAAATGCGACAGCATCTCAGCCACTCTCCTCGATTCTCAAAAAGTCGACGACTCCGAAGAAGGCGAGAATTCAGGAAGACGAGAAAATGGAGACGGATGAGGTGAAAATTGAAGAAGAGAAGAATCCAATCAAACGAGCTGCTATGGAGAGACTGAAGGAGGTGGAGAAGAACGACGACCTTCTCTACGACGACGAGGAGGACGAGGACAACGAGAAGTGGGTGAAGGAGCACCGGAAGATCGTGCGGGGAGAAGACGTGCCCCAGGAGGCGGACGGAGTGCTCTCGTGTCCGGGATGCATGGTCGAGCTGACGAGGGACTGCCAGAGACACGAGATTTACAAGACGCAGTACCGGTATGATCGAGATGTTCAGTCATATTCCATCTCTCCATTTTCAGCGCAATGTTCGTTTCAAACTGTCAGCTGGAAGATCAGAAGATGGCCGTCGAGAAGAGCGGAAAGGAGCGTCGTCGTGAGCGGCAGAAGGCGAAAAAGTCGGGAAAGGTGAGTCGGAAGGCCGTCGAGACACCTGTCCTCTTCCGTTTGCAGGCAGATGGACCCGTGCTTCCCGATGATCTGTACACGCCGGTGAAGTGCGCCTCGTGCGGCACAATGGTGGCGATGATGGACAGCGACGAGGTGTACCACTTCTTCAATGTTCTCGCCGGATACTCGTAATCTCTTAATGTCGAATGTTTCTAGATCTCCATCTCTCATTTTTGTTCCCGTGATAAGCGACTTATCGGTTTTTATTTAATGTTGTATCTTGTTGAGTGATTGAAGAATGTTGAATGATTGAGATGTTGCGGATACGGACGCCGTTCGAAACTTCGATCAGAAATCGGGCGTTACCCGATTATCACTGATTAGAAATAAATACACACACAGTCTCTCGAAAAAATGTGAATGAGAGAAGAAGTCAACACACACACAACAGTGAGAGAAGAGATGTGCGCGTCACTTCCGACGAGGAAATTCCGATGCATCCCAGTGCGTTCTCTTCAGATGGTCTCTTTTCTTATCACCATTGAGAGAGATAATTAATGTGCTTTCCGGAAAAAAACCGTTTTGGGCCAAAAAGGGTGCGAACTCGGAGGAAAAGAACTTGATCCTATTCTGAGGGCAATGAATACCGTTGAGAAGTTCGATCAAATTTTGAGGTGTTTTTTATGAATTCATCAATTTGAAAACAGGAGGAAAGAGCACAGCTCAGTAGCAACTTTTCAATGCTCGGAGTTCCCTCGATGTGTGTTCTGATCGTTCGCCCGGTTCCTCTGACTTGAATCGACTGTAATTCGGCCGCCCCGCCCGACGTCTTCATCGGTTAGATCCCCCCCTCGCGACCAAATCTCAAATATCTCTCATGCACTTCGAAAGCCAAATCATCTCGGTCGGCCGCGTCCGTGGTCAGAGGACAAGGTCACAGACGATTTGCACGAACAACTTTTGACTCTAACTGATAATCTTAACTTGATTGTTTGGAAGGCGACACGACCGGCTATTTTTGAGGAATGCGATGAAACACCTCTGCGATTTCTTCCCGAAGTCGTTAAAAGTGACGAATGACTGTGTCATACGCACACAATTCATCCTAATTTGATTTGTATTAGGATTTGCGAAGGCGTTGACTCATTGAACTTTCGTTGAGATGTTTGGTGAACGGAAGCGAACGGTTTGCAAAGGAGAGAGAGCGACGGGGGGAGGGACGGAAACAGCTGATGGCAGAAGAGGAGGTGGGTTTTTCGGTTCACAAACTGCAGAGGTGATGGGCGTGCATGTTTGGATACTTCCTTCATTCGGAACATCTAACTTCCACTGGAAACCCCAATAGGAGCCACATGGGAAGCATACGGTACACTCTAATCTTGTGCACATTTGAGTCAGCAATGCAAAGACGCTCAATCTCAAAGTTTGTTCAATGTAGCGTAATTGCATTCCAATTGGACCAGAGTACATGCAACCTGAATTGAATGCACCGTCATCCTTTGATCCTTCTGCCCTTTGTGTCCAAAGTGCACACACTCCCTGCTTTTGCACTTTTCCGTCCGATGCACCATTATCATCGTGTGTTCGCGTAATCCAATCATGAGGCGCCGCCGACCAACTTGAAACGAAAACTTGGTCTTCAAGGTCGAAAACTCGGAACGGAACATCGTCGTGTCTGAGGAGACCGGAAGTGCCTCTTGAAACTATTCTCTGGCCGAATGACTAAAACACGAAGGGAGGAGGAGAAGCTCTCTTCTAGATCTGCGACGAATCCGCATTCCGAAGCGCACTTTTTCCAAGTTATCTTTTTGGAAGAATCTCAATGCGCGATCAAAAAAACGCTCTGGAATTTGGAGAAGAAAGGGCAACATGTGGAGTGAAAGTGCCACGAGATCTGCCAATGTACTCTCCCAGTTCACTCCCTTAATCACCACTTTCTCTAAAGACACGTCTTCCGAATGTGGCAAATCCCATCGTAAATTTCGACAGAAGCATTCGAGGAATTCGGGGCGCAGACAGGTGCTCTCGACGAGACTCGTAAATCACGCGTGCGTGGGAGGTCTTCTGATTTCGCGACGACGCCAAAGTAGGCGGCCATTAAATTTGAATACTCGCCGCCCCTCCCCCTCTCTCCCTCGATTTCTCCCTTTTCGTCTGCTAGCCTATAAAGGGAGACGGTCAGCTGTACTGTGAGCGAGATACCAGGTTAACTAGATGCAGGTGGATGGTCTCTCGAGAATTAGGTCTTGCCAGATTCATTTACCAGATTGAGGTTTACGTTCCGAAGAAGGCCCCGCTTAATATGGGAAAGACCTCGATTTAGATGGCGTTCCTTCTCCTTTAATTTATACTATATCCTTCTTTTTCTGATCGTTGAGTAGTTCCTTTTCTTTTACAGTAGTCCCAACTTTTAGAGCCGTTAAGATTGAAGATATCTCTGAAGTATGTCTAGAGTCTCGAACCGCACTTGAACTGTACTTGAAATGTCTTTAATGAGAATTGTAATAACTGGTAGATTCCTCACAGAACTTTAGGCTTATCAATACTACAGTACTCTAACTTCAAGAAAACATTATTAGATTAGTTATGAGCAAACATCCCGAATGAACTGATTGCTACAGTAACCCATTGTCTGCTTCCCGTCGGGGGGTACGTGCGAACTCTCGCCTCGTCTCGCCAAGTGCCTGTTTACGATTCGATTAGCCTGGTGGGCGATCTCGGTACAAATGTAAAAAGGTTCAGACGGTTTTGATAGTTAGCATCGAGAAGAGAAATATCCGTCCATTTACAACTCAATTAGACTGTCGCCCCATCAAGTTTCGGGCAAAGACCACTCGGACTTTCCCTCTGAGGTAACTCCCTCAAGCCGTTTCCGGCCGTGAATTCGTTCGCTTGTTCATCTAATCACCGCCCGTGTCTCCACCTCCTCGCAAATCCGCTCCGCCCATTTTTCCCTTTTTTGGGCGGCTGCTGTGTCGCCATAATGTCTGTCCCGCAACCCCCTTCTCTTCTCTGCAGCATTCTTCATATAAATATGATGGAGCGCCGATCTTCCCCCTTCTACCGTACCCATTGCACTTCTCCCTTAAGTCGTGGCAATCCACTTCCGGTGTACCTGATTTATGAACGCCTTCTCCCTTTACTGTAATCCCCCCCTTCTGCTTTTCCTCTTCTCGTCATTTTCGACGTGTCACTCTCCACTCTCAAAGTCCGCCCGTCAATTGGCTGGTTTCGTCGTTTCCTTTTTCGCGGAGCGCCTAATCAGCCTTCTTTCCATGTCCGATTGATACAAAGTTTTTGGCGTTTCTTTTTCGGCCTGTGATGACCACACGGCGAATCTCTCGGAATCCACCGTATCTCTCTCCTTGCAAATGAATGAGGCGATGAAAGAAATTGAGAAACGACGGGCTTCCCACTCACAACGCTCTCTTCAGATCACGTCAATTGGGTTACACACGTTCATGGCAAAATGATCCAGCTCACTCTGCTCGCTCTTCTGGCTCCCGCTTTTGCGTACAACGTCCCCCACCTCACAGGTAGCCCCATTGTTACAGTAACCCGCCACGTGTTTCCATTTTGAAGGTCAGGCCGAAACTTCCCATTCGGGAGCTCACGACCTGGACGCCGAGCTCCGTCCCAGCGAAGAGCACAGGCGAGAGAAACGCGGATTCTTCTTCCCACAAAACTTCCATTATGACAACGGACTGCTCGCCCACTCGGAGCATCCCAACGAGTACCTCAAGAAGTGGATCGTGCACGAGCACAACCGCTACCGTCGCATGGTGCCCGCCTCCGACATGAACATGCTCTACTGGTCGGAAGAGCTCGCCGCGTCGGCTCAGCGACACGCCGACACGTGCGACTTCCGTCACTCGCGCGGACGCGTGAACGTCGGAGAGAACATCTGGGCGGCGCCGTACAGCAACTACTCGGACGCCATCTCCATCTGGTTCAACGAGGTGCGTCTCTCTCTCCCTCCCCGTTCGTAATTACCTCCAATCGTTCAGGTCCATAATCCGCGATGCGGTTGCAATCACGCCTACAAACACTGCTGCGGACACTACGTTCAGGTTCTCTCCCTGTTTTCGCCCCCTTCCAGCCAATTTGTGGTGTTCAGGTGGTTTGGGCCAAGACCAACCTCGTCGGGTGCGGCTTCTCGCGCTGTCGCGACGTGCAGGGCGTCTGGGGCCGCGGACATCGCAACGTCTTCGTGTGCCACTACAACCCGCAGGGAAATACGGTATTCGTCACTGGTCGAGGACAGCTTTACGCGGTTCGTTGTGCTCCGTCCTCTCTCTCCCGTCCTACGTTTCTGAGTTGCTCACCCCAGCCGCTTCGCCTAACATGAGTGCAGTGCAATCGGTTCTTGTCCCCTGTCCCATCGCTTCTCTTCAGTCTTTCTCTCGTTCTCTCGTTCACTTTCCCTCCTTCCCACTAACTTGCTCTTCCAGATGCCCGCCTTCACCTGGGCGACCGACTCGAGCAACCGGTGCTCCAACTGTCCCGCCAGTGCTCCCGCCTGCTACCAGGGACTGTGCTACATGCCCAAGAACTACGAGGCGCCGTCCACCACCACTACCACCACCACCACCACCACGACTACCACCACGACCGAAGAGCCGACGACTCCGTGCGACCAAGATGACGTGGAAGGCGAGGGAGCCGAGCAGCAAGACGACTTCCGCAGAGCCTAGAAGACCCACCGACGACTACTGTACATTCTTCCCTCCTCCTCCTGATAACCGATGATATTTGGATTGTTCTTCCCGACGGGTGCCCCGCTGCATTATTTATTCGTGTGTGTATAGGTGATTTATCTGCCCACTTCCATTCATGTTCCCAATTTTTTCTTTTCTTTCATGAATTCCCACGACGACAAGATAAATGATTGTGAAACAGATCTTCCTTTTTTATCATGGTTCCGGTGAATCATACACACTGATGTCACCTAATTGCTTTACTCAAATAGTCATTCATTTCACAATGGGATGTTGCCAAATAGAGGGTTCTTTCAAAAGTGGAGCTCTGAAGTTGCAACTCATGAGTACTGGAAAGTTTACAAGTACAGAAGTATAGTATAGTTCAACTCAGTTGTCCCAGTACCGAAATCCGTTGTTTTTCAGATTATAGAGTACAATCTGGACCTAACTGGGTTAAAATGATGTAGCGTTTACTCGTTTTTTGATTCAGATCAGGTCAAACTTTGGCGCTTCATATCTCGGCTCGCAGAGCTCGGTAGGAAAAATGGAATACAGTTCTGAACTCGTCAAAACAAGAGCTTGCGAATGACATTATCCATTTCAGACGGAGTGATAGTGCGCCCGGAAATTGCAAGGGGGCGTGGCCAAAGATATCGCCACGAAAACTTTTGTAATTTTCCAATTTTCGTTGTTTTTCGTTGGGTTTTTTTAGTTTTTCCAATTCGTAAAAATCTAAAATTGAAAAAATTAATTTTTGAATTTGGAATTTTTCCAAAAATCGCCAGAAAAACGCGAAAAACGGGATCGATTTACAAAATTACTGTATCGTTCGCGGCGAGACCCATGGCCACGCCCACTTGCAATTTCTGGGCGCGCTATCACTCCGTCGGAAATGGATAATATAGATACCATTATGCAACTCCGAGGACTCATCAGACTATTTCCTAGTAAGCAAAAGCCCGCCTGAATTGAACTACAGTAAGCTACAGTAACTTGTTAATTATAAAAAAATTATGAAACTCCTGCAGCTCATCAGACCATTCAGCTCTTTCAGAAGCTTAATTTTTAACGCGAAAATCAAGAAAACGTGACACAATAAAACAATAGCATGCTCTCCGTGGAATTCCGGATAAAAGGCCACTGATCCACGTGGCAAAGTCGATGGGGAATCAGAAGTCAGACAGTCGGTTATTCCCTTCTCCTCGGCACTCCTCGACTAATCCTCTCTCTCTAATAACAATGTACTACCGTCCTCCAGTGAGTTGCACCAGCCTCCGACGGCCCCCAACCTCTCCACTTTCAGCTGGTTGCTCCAGCCGTCGTTCCATGCGTCACACCAATGGTGACCCCCATGGTCACGCCCATGGTCACACCAATGGTGACTCCAATGGTGACCCCGATGGTGTCGCCCGTCGTCGCCACGCCGGTCATCTCTCCGGTCATGGCAACTCCGGTCGTCTCGCCAGTCGTGGCTCCAGTCGTCGCCACGCCCATGATGGGACCCGCTTATGGAACTGCGTTCGGACCCAGATACTACTGACCTGTACTTACATCAATGAACCTTTTTCCTTTTTCTGGATGTATGCCTAGTGACGTGTCTTCCATCCAACCAATAGAATTCGTTATTTCTAACAATTTATCCAGAGCATTAATGGTTTGTGATTGTTGTTGCAAAAAGAACGGACCGCCGGTATGCACCGTCCATTTTGCCACGTGGCACATGGCTCCTCTTTGCAGCAAATGAAAAACCAGGGAGGGCCGAGTGCTCCGATCGGTCCCATCACAAAAGAGCCGGGCAAGGAGGGAGCCAAGCCGACCGGTCAGCCAGGACAGCCTCCCGCTAACCCTGGAGCTCCGCCAGCTCCGGCCGGTGCTCACCCTCCGGCTGCACCCGCTGGTGCTCCAACTGCTCCGGCAGCTCATGCTCCGAATCCGGCTGCTCCGGCTCATCCTGCTGCGGGCGCAGCTCCGGCAGTTCAACCAGCTGCAGGTGCTCCAGTAGCGGCTGGAGCTCCAGTAGCGGCTCCAGCTGTGGCTGCGGGTGCTGCTCCAGTTGCCGCAACAGCTCCAGCGGTTGCTGCAACTCCAGCCGTTGCCGCTTCCCCAGGCGTCGTCGCTGCTCCAGCGGTTGCTGCTGCTCCAGTTGTTGCCGCTGCTCCAGTGGCTCCAGTCATGACTCCAATGGTGGCCGCCCCGATGGTGATGATGACTCCGATGGTTGCTGCTCCAGTGTGTGCCGCTCCCGTAGTGATGATGTGAATAAATTTGCAAACGAATAAAGAATTTTAATACCAAAACGATTGTAACAACAAAAAACAAACAATGAAAATTCAACAACAATAATGACTAATAGACACGCTTCGAAGCCCTGGTGATGGTGGAAAGGAACTTCTTGTATCGCGTCCTCTCGACGACTGGCAAATTGGTGGCCAACAGGGCGGAGGCGTTCTTGTCGGCGAGAGAGTGCAGCTTGGACAGTGCCAGAAGACTGTCGGATCCGTGGAAGACCGCGTCTCCGATCATTGAAGCGGTCAGCTGAAAAGACTCCATTTCTTTTATCTGTGTGTAATAAACAAACCATCGCGAAGTAAGACTCGTTGCGTTTCATGGCTTCCACGAGCCTCGCCACATCCTGAATCAGTTTGTGCCTCCGCAGGAAGCAGAGAGTCGATGCCTCGGGAGTCAGCGTCTGCGAGAGAACCGCGTTCAGACTGTGTTTGGTGAACCTTTGGGTGTTCTTCAGAGTCTGACTGAAGAGCTGGCAGAATAGAGCAGTGTAGGACTTGAGCACCGAGTTCTTGGCAGACTTAATACACGTGTCGAGCAGGTCGATGAGCTCCACGAGCACCGTGAACCACGACTCCTCCGACTGCTCTGTGCCGGGCGTCTTGTTCATGTCGGTCCATCCATCGGCGGCGAGTCGCGAAAAGATGAGTTGGAGGGAGAGCGTCTCGAGTGGACTCCCTCCGTACATCTCCACGATCAGCTTGTACAGCTGCAACTCGACCAAACTCTCTCCTCCGGGAATATCTTCGAGATATTTGACGACGGTGTCGAAGACTTCTGCTTTGGTTTCAGCGGTGTGAACACTGCGGAGAGCTGAAATAGCCTCTTCCGTGGAGACGTTCTCTACTTCTAAGAGCTCCTTGACTTCGGCTCCCGATCTGTTCACGAACTTTGGTGGGACACTCTCTTCTTCAATGTCCTTTTTCAATTTCTTGATAAGCTTCACCGCATTTTCATCTGAACTTTTTCCAGCTTTAGCAAGCTTCTCGATGACCTCCTTCGGATATCCCTTTAGAATTGTTGCACATGATTCAGATACCGAAGTTTCGAAGATTTGAAGTAGGTTTATAACAAGAAGCTGGAATTTCAACTGTTTAAAAAATGGGAAAAATGCATGAAACTCACTGAAAAGGCCGCCAGGTGGTGATTCTCTTCAGATCGATCACTAACGGCTTCTATGAATTCGAGGATATTTTTCAACTTGATGAGTGTCTTTCCATTTGGTGACTTGCGAGTTTCGATTCCGCAAACCAGGGGCAGATGTTTAGCCACTTCTTTCAGTCTGAAAATATTTTTATGTTCAATAGCAAATTTGTGATGTTTTACTTCAAGGACTCCAAATTATCGATAGAATGAATATCGGAATCCGATAAACCGAGAGTAGTTGTTATAACAGGAATAAGTGCATAATAAAGGTTTCTGGCAATGGAGACTTCACAGGAACGAATTCTGGAGGCAAGAGTCTTCAGCTGAAAGTAAAAAGTTCGACCGTTAACTGAGCTTTCCATCAAACCTGATTGTTCTCCAGATGATCAGAGATAACTTTCGTCAACAACTGGACCACGACTGCTTCGTTCAGTGACTCAGCGAAGAACTCGAGATGATTCAAGAATACTTTGGAAAGAATGTCCACTTGCTCTTCCTTGATGCTCACTTCTTTTTCTTTCAGAGAGCCCTCACTTCCAGTACTTTCAGCCAGTGCACTGATCATCCGCATTCCAAAGTCTTTCTTCATGGACTTTTCTGTGAGAACTTCAGCGTTCCAGTATTCCGAAGGAGACTGTGAGCTGGACTCTCCATCTCCGTACACATTTTCAGCCACCACCAACGATATCAGTGAGTAGGAAAGTGTGAGAGCATCGACTGCAATGTTTTGACATCGTTAGCAATGAGATTTCCACGATGCTTACCTTTTCTTTCTTGTTTCCACAGATTTTGAATCACAGATGGCAAGCCAGTTCTGATAGTTTGAACGAGTTTGTTGAAGCCGTGACCCAAAAGATTGACAGTGCCAATGAATTCGCACGCAATCACGACTTCGTTTCTGAATTGAATTAATGATTTGAGTTATTCAAAAGAAAGATTACATCGATTCCGATTTGTTGAGATGTTCCTCGATCGATTTCCAACAAGTGAGTGCAGAATCGATACCCAGCACCGAAAAGTACTTGCGGAAGATGGAAAGGAACGCATTCTCAACGTGCGCTTCCGATTTCTACAAAGACAAACTTGATTTCTCGGAATATTTCCTATAAAACCTTCTCCTCGCAAATTTTCAACGTCGCTTCAAGAACAGCCTGCGGACGTCGACTTGCGTGGATTTTGTTGAGCAGATCATTCGCGGAAGCGTTATCACCTGGAATAATCCTTTCTCGTTATAAAGTATTTAAAATAAGCATACTGATGAGTGCAAGAGCAATCGGTTTCTCGATGTTCTCCTCGGTTTTCTGTGCATGTGCTCCGATAGCTTCTCGCAGAGCCGACGTTAACTTTCTTCGCTTTTTCTCTGGAGCATCTCCCATCTAAAAACATTTTGTGATTATTTAATAGGGATAAATCATTTTAAAATCAGCCTTTTCAATCAAAAAATCAGAAAAATTGAAAAGAAAAAAGAAAAAAAATCAGAAATTTTGTTAATTGTCAATGGAGCGCGCTTGCATACCCCTGACCCGCTTTCAAATTTCGAGATTTTTGAAGTCGAATTCTGAAATTTAGACTGAAATTCCTTGTTATATTTCCCATTCTTCACAGCTCTGATCGTTTGAAAATCCAATCGGAAAGTGTTGTCTTATCAATCCCGATACAAACTTTCCGCTTTGTTCCTCCCGGTCGCTCCGTTGGAATCTTGTTATCAAACTACTTCTTTGTCTGTCTAGTAGCTGTTATCTTATCGGTTTATGCCTCTCGCATTTGTTAGTTATGAAGTTACTTCTACGGAAATCGTACTACTCTTCCCATTTCTCTGATAATTTCTCTCGATTTCCAGAAAATGAGCACACTTTGCGAGCAGACCAGAAATGGAGCTCTGAAGAGGAATCTGCTCCGGCAGATGCTCGAAGCGAAGGTCTTCAAGTTCGGAGAGTTCCAGCTCAAGTCGGGCCAGATCTCCCCCATCTACATCGACCTCCGTGAGTGCTTCGGACATCCGAACCTCCTCATGCTCATCTCGGAGGCGCTCGCCAAGCAAGTGGAGAGCAGTGGCGTCGAGTACAAAGGAGTCCTCGGTATTCCGTACGCGGCTCTTCCCTACGCCTCGGTGGCCGCTGGGCAGTTCCTCAAGAAGCCGCTTCTGATCGTTAGGAAGGAGGCAAAGTCGTATGGAACGAAGAAGTTGATCGAGGGACTCTACGAGCCCGCCGACCGCCTTCTGCTCATCGAAGACGTCGTCACCACCGGAGGAAGCATTCTGGACGTCGTGAAGCAGTTGACTGCCGAGGATCTGGTGGCGTCAGATGTGTTCTGTATT
Source organism: Caenorhabditis imperialis (assembly GCA_963572205.1). Lineage (NCBI taxonomy): Eukaryota > Metazoa > Nematoda > Chromadorea > Rhabditida > Rhabditidae > Caenorhabditis > Caenorhabditis imperialis. Next base: position 6,445,870 of record OY751541.1, read on the forward strand.
CTGGACAGAGAGCAAGGAGGTCGACAGAAGCTTCAGGATTCTGGAATCACCCTGCACAGTCTGCTCGATATGAACTCAGTGCTCACTTTCTTGTACTCGACTGGAACTGTCAATGAAGAGCAGTGGCACGGCATTGTCAAGGTGAGGACTTTCTAGAAGTGTACAGATCTAAAGTCTATGTTTTCAGGCTCTGAATCTGAACTACACGACTCCAACGAAAGTGGAGATTTCGAAGGAGCTCGAGGACTTGAGCAAGCTGCCATTCGTGGCCAACTCGAGAACTCAACTGGCTGAAAGGGAGTCACTGACTGAGAACTCTCTCAACAAGAAGATCCTCTCGGTTATGCGCAAGAAGAAGTCCAACTTGTGTCTCGCCGTCGACTACACAACTGTCGAGGAGGTGCTCCGGATGGCCGAGTTGGCAGGTCCCTTCGTGATGGCCATCAAAGTGCACGCCGACGTGATCACCGACTTCAGCGAAGAGTTCACTAGGAAGCTGACCACTTTGGCTAACGATATGGACTTTATCATCTTCGAGGACAGAAAGTTCGGCGACACCGGGAACACCAATCTCCTTCAGTTGAACGGCGCTCAGAAGATTGCCAGTTGGGCAGATGTGGTGACAGTGCACGCCGTCCAAGGATCGGATAGCATTGCTACGGTCTTCAGACAGCTCATCAAGGATCCCGTCTACCGACTCAGTGGAGTTCTCCTCATCGCACAGCTGAGCACAAAGGGCTCGCTGACTGCTCTGGACGGATACACGGAGAGCGCAGTGTCGATTGCCAACGAGAACCGCGACGTCATCTCGGGATTCATTGCGCAGACGAGAGTGTCTGGATTCTCCGATCTTCTGAACTGGACGCCTGGAGTCAACTTGGACGCGAAGAGCGACGCAGCGGGACAGCAGTGGAGAGGAGTCGACGAGGCGATCGAGGTTCAGCAAAACGACATCATCATCGTCGGAAGAGGCGTCACTTCGTCGAGTGAGCCAGTGCAACAGCTCAAGCGGTAAAGCTCTCGAAATGTTAAATGGAGCAAACTTTGATTTGCAGGTACCGTCAGATCGCATGGGAGGCACTCACCAAAAACGACGAATCTGTTAACTAGATTTTTATCCATTTTTTAAATACGTGTTGTTATTTATATATTGCGAGTCATTGAAATTAAGGTTTTAGAATATATCGGCTTTATTAAAAAGGAAGACACCGAAACTAGACTAAACTGAAGATGAGGAGAAAAAAAAGAGAAAGTAACAATAAAACGAACAAAGGAAATTTTGAATGGGGGATACACGAAAAGGAACCCGACTAAAATTTTGGAATTTTCTAATTGTAAATATTATATTTATGAGGAGTTCTTCCTCTTCTTTGAAACAGAAGACACAGTCTACACGACGTTGATTTCGGGCTCCTCCTCTTTCTTAATCGCGAGCTCTTCATTCCTGCTCTGAAGTCGTGGAGGGAACGGAATTGGGGAGAAGCAGGGGAATGCTCCGAACTGGAATGGGAACGGAGGAGGAAGGGTGGCTCCATTGGCGATGAGCTGTGAGAAGTAGGGAGTGAGCAGGAACGGATTGATGGGAGCATGAGGGAACATGGGCGGGGCCATCGGGGGAAGGAGCGGAGGCGAGGCGGACACGGAGCGGGCCTTCTTCGGCTGCGGAGACGAGACCTGCGAGGTGCTCTCCTCGGTCGTCGAGTCTCCAGAAGGACTTCTCCTCTTGCGCTCCGTCTGACTGCCCTCTCGGAAGCCCTTGGCGAACGGGTTGTGCGTGATTTTCAGGTGGATGATCGTCTGGTTCTGCAAATGGGTGAATTGGTATGGCCACACGTGCTAATGCCAAGTGCTAATGCTGCGTTATCTGATCTGCTTACCTGGTAGGCTGTCACCGCGATGAACTCGGTGTGCGCGAGCTTTGTGGTGGACACTAATTGGGTGGAGGTCTGAGGTGCGATGAACGGCGACTCGGTGGGCGACTCGTAGATGGAGAGCACCGGCACGTACTTGTGCATCGAGTGCAGGAACACCATCGACGCGTTGTTCTTGTCCACACTGTTCGTGATTTTCACGCGGTCGAAGCAGATCGGGTTCATCATCCATTGTCTGTAAATTGTTTCAGTTTTGCTTTCTGATAAGATAGTACTCGAGAGAATTACAGATGGTGACAGGGTTCACTTTTAGATACTGGATGGAAAATTAAACCAACATCCCTTCAGAGAACTTCACATTTTAATCAAAGAGATCCAGAACTAACCTTCCACTCATAACTCCGTCCGCATGCCACACCTTCTTGGGCTCTTTGTGCACCTCGGCCTTGCCCGACTTCATCCACTCTCCACCGCTGAACTTGAAGCGGCTGTCGTCGGCCAACTCGATGTGGAGCATCAGGGCGTAGAGCTTGTCCGGATTGAGCCCTCTGATCGCGTACTCCAGCTTCGGGAACATCTTTCTTCCCGGCTTCGTGACGATCATCTCGTTGTAATGCTTGTTGAACTCGGACCACAGGGTGTCTTGGCGTGGTGTCAGAGTCACAGAGATCTTGGAATCGAGGCTCATCTGGAAATAGAAGATTTGGTTAGTGGGAAAGAAAATGGAAGACAGAAAGGTGGGAAGGGAGAGAATGAATAACCGAGAGTGCTCACCCACTTTCTTCACCACGACGCGTGGTTGCCAGGCCCCGCCCCCCTGGGATGGGCGGGGTACCGTAACCAGGGCGACTGGGTGCGAAGTCTCTCGCTGAACTGGAGAACGAGGGGGCGTGGTCAACAATGGAAGTTGGGAGATAAAGTATACTTTACAAGGGGGGATGAAAGAGAGCCGAAAGGAGCGGAGTTCTTTGATTATCTGGAGGTTTTTTTTTGACATGTTGTTACAAAACAATGTGTCCAATAAAACCGTGTAAATCAGCACCTGATTCATTATCTCTACACGTTATCACTCGCTGATATTTATAATACAGTGCGCGGTCGTCAAAAAGTCGTTAAATCCACATGGATTTTAGATCTAATACGGATCCAGTGGACAATGAAGTGATAATCAAGGGATACTGTAGATGACTGACATTTTGAGAAAGCAAAAAGGCTGGAAGAACAGCTGAAAGTACTTACAGTGTTTAGTTTACAGCCAACCACAAATCTACGAGGTCCATAACAATTCCCAAGTGGTTTTACGACGTGTCCCAATTTACAACTCGTCGACCTCCAGCCTCGATGGCTCCGAGTCTATGGAAAGAGATTGGCGTCATGGTGATGGGCACTGCTGATAGGCACGGTTTACAATCACTCGCGATTTATGGCCGCCGATTTATCACGAGTCGTTTAGGGACTACGGTAGCAATTTGTATGCGTGGAATGGTTTGAAGGACTGAAAGTTTCTAGAGAATCTTTAAAAGTTCTAGAAATGTTTAGATCAAATTGGTATTTGTGAAATTCATGTCCTGGCTCAAAGAAACCATTGTTCTCTTACAGTTCACTCATGTTCACTTACAAATCTCAAAACAAAAAGAAAACAATCGCTCGAAACGAGGTGTGACCTCGTGGACGACACCCTTTGTTTTGTCAGCCATTTGCCACGTGGCGTTCGAGGTGTGAGTGCGGCACAACAGAAAAGGGATCACACCCCCACGATCTCCCCACTTTCAGCTCCTTTCTGTTATTCTTCGTGTAAATGGAACTCGATCCAATCTCCAAAGAGAGTAGCCGGCGGCGCACTCCAAAGCGTGTTGCGCGAACTCCCTACTGAAAGTGAGCCGGTGTTTGATGACGCAATTGCTCCGGAGTACGGTTCACTGTAAAAGTGAGGAGAGGGATCTGGCGCACCCGAGAGCGGCACCGTTTCATCCAGTTGCACAACATGATCGACTAGTCGTATTACAATTAGCGGAACGAATAGTATCTGTCAGCTGTGTTGGTCCAAGAGTGATACGGTGGGCCGACGTCACTCGGAGGACATCATCATCATCAGGAGGAGGAGGAGGAGGCTCGTAAAAAGTATACCCTCGCGGTGATATGAGGTTCAAAGACTTCAAAAGGACTTGGAAATTTGTCTCGTGCACCGACTGATTGGTATTCTGTATCTTACCAGAACATTGAAGTTGCCGCAGTTTTACAAGTCTATTCTTCTTTTGGAAATGTATGTTACATTTTACATCGATAATTAACTCCAGACAACTTGAATGAATGAAGAAATAACTTTAGAGTTATAGAATCACTGATATAGATAACAATATCAAACTTTAACTGTATTCATATCATTTGATATCCACTCTTTATTCTCATCATTTTCCCAGCTGTGCAATCTCTAGACAACTCAACGACTCCCAGACTGTAATCTCTCTAAATTTACAACTACCGTTTCACCTGTTTTATGTTTATCCACTTTTCCCAGCCACTAATTGAGCTGGTAAAACAGTCCATAAACATTTCAGTCGTTTACAACCCAGACGATATTCTTCAGTGTCTTCCGACATATCGGCAACGTCTTGTCGACGCAATCCGATTACATGGCTTCCCGCTGAGTTCTGTTTGATGAGCTCCGGGCCGACGGTGCCTTCCTTTATCTGTTCCTTCCGATGTCAATCCTCTACAAACACATGTCACTGTCACATTTTTATCAGATTTATTGTTTCTATCTGGAAGTATAAGCAGACTACAGCGAACGATTCTAGAAGTAGGACGCTGTGAACCTGGGAACCCAATGAAAAAGGCTAAATGCAACACGGGTCGAAGGAGATTGTTATCCAGAATAACAAATACGGGTGGGGAGGTTGCGTCAGGAGATACACGAGCCATCGGGGTGATTGACTTGTCAGTGGTGGCGGAGATGATATCGAAAGAGGAAGGGCACCGTGTCTTTTTAGATACGGACCACTCGGCACGGTTGGTGACAGGAAGTGGAGGGAGGTGGGGAAGTCAGCTGGCGGGACGGTGGTTCTGAAACTATGGAAGGGAATCTGAACTGATAATTATATGACCTTATAGGGATATTTAGGAGATGGTGGGATGGATTAAAGAAGAAACAAGCGCGGCTCTGAAGACGACGTGATGACAGAATTCGGAATGTTTTTTGAGAAACTTGACAGTTTCCATATGAAACGTACATCATTTGAAAGCCAATGTGATGAGGTTTACGAATCTGTAATCAACTTTTCCTGAATGGCTCTGTGAGCCGAGATACAGCCGTTCAAAGCTCGAACAATTCGAGATTCGAGAGAACTGGCAGTGTGAGAGAGGAAGTCGAATGTTTCTTGTCAATTTCAACTGCTGAAAAATCAAGGTTTTTTCAAAAATTGATACAATCCTTGGAAAAAACATGAGAATTTGATGAAAAATTCAAAAGTTTCATCATCGGGTTACTGTCACACTCGCTCAGCTGAGCGCTGCAAGACCCACTGGTTGTCTATGACGAAGATTACTGTAAGAATTTTAATTTTCTCCCAATCAGAGTCGCTTGGAAGAGCACTGAATGAGCAGTGACAATGTGCCAAACACCAACGTTTCTGCTCTTCTGCTCTTCCAATAGTGTTTGATAGTATCAGATTTCAAAGTGTTCATTCAACCAGTATCGAAGTTTTTCCCGAGGGTTCCTGTTCATTTTCAAGCACTCTCTCCCGACTCGAAACAATAACTGTACGGAACGATTGTCTTCAGAATTGCAATTCAATTTCTCTCTCTCTCTCCCACTACTTTGATGATGACGTGGCGGCATGTTACACCGTGCCGCCGAGCAGTGTGTGTCAGCATCCCCTTTTCGTACTCGCATCGGTGTGTTTATGGTTTTGAAGTGAAGTGTGTGCTCGGATTTGCATAACACGCCGTGCTTGAAGGGCGAACCGCGCGAGACAATAATCAGTACAGTGAGTAGTCGGTGTGTCCTCATGTTCGATCAGCGAGTCCGCGTTTCAAAGTGCTCGTCCCACTTGAGACTGAGAGCGAACAAACGCGAGGCTCAGGTATTTCGTGGTGGCTTTTACAAGTTACTCGCCTCGTTTGACACTTTCGCTGTGTTCTGATTCTGTCGTTATATATTTTTCGAGCAATCTTCCCGAGTGTTCTTTAGTTTTGGTGAGCACTGATTATGTCTTCAATATCTCTATAGGGAGGCCTGTTAAGTTTATTCTATACTCTTTGCTCAATTAATTGCAATTAATTACTCCGCCTATTTTTCAAAATTTCAGTTACTCTTTTGTTTAACTTTGTTTATTGTCCCTTTGCATCATGGCGGAAAGCGTGAAACTGCAAACGGGGCGAAATCAGTAACGATGTGTTCATGCTTGTTCAACGGTGTTTGCGCAGCGGATCAAGACCTCGCCAATTCATTTGTTCTTCACCGGTTAACAGTGGAATTAAGAGTTCACGACGGTATAGCTCAGATTCCACTTTGAACCCCGCGGTTACGGTAGACACTCGGAGTACGGTATTTTCTAGACAGTGCACCTTCTAATGCGGTGCTTGCAGACCTGGCGCCATTTTTGAATTTGAATCCTACTTTTTCTTTTTTTCTGCGAATTTTTCGACTTTCCTGCCGAATTTCTCGCCGCAGTTGTCGCCTAAAATATGCAACAGCTGTTGGTTACGATTTGGAGACCGAAACACGCGCCTGTTTTTCGCACACTGTTCCACATTTCGGGTTATCTCCACCACAGAATCTAGCCACTCTTTCGAGAGACCGTCGTCAGCCCTTCATCGAAAAACCTCAGAGATTATACTTTTTCATCGTCTCCGCCGCAACATTAAATTGAAACAATCCAATTGAAATCAGATACTTTCAGTTTTTTTCGTGCCCCTTCCCTTTCCGTTTTTTTGTGTTTCCGCACCCGTATCTCTATGTTTGGTTAAATTTGGTTTTTTGTTTCCAGATTTGTGAACGAAACTCACGATAAGATAACCAATCGCAATCAAAAACGAAAATGACGGACACGCTAAGGTAAAGTTTGTAACAAACGCTTTCTGTTCGGCTCCCTCAGTATTGCTTGATTGAGTTTTCTTTTCCGATTGTGTGGGAAGATAAAAAGAAGCAATGTGAGAAATTCTAGAGGTCTAAAGTTTTTATTTGCACTAGCAGCAGATGTGGTGCCTCTTGAATTGGCTGCCATTTCTTTGAAAGGTCAGCTGCTCAGACTGGCACCGTCCTTGTCTGCTCGACACGTGTTCCCTTCTCACTGACCGTTCACACTGATAGTTTTCTCATTTCAGCACCCAAATGGGCCGCAAGAACGGGCGCAGAAACAAGAGCACCGCTTCGGCCGGTAGCAAGAAGGGCCGAGCCGCTTCCACCTCGGGCATCAGATTCCAGCCACATATTGTGAGTTTTATCGCGATCTTTCCCATTCACCTTCAGTTTTTCAGGACGGATTCAGTGCATTCATGGTGGTCGTTTCGAAACTTGGCAAACAGGGACACGAGTTCACCTGGCACGACATCCGAAAAGTCTACCACAGAGAAACTCAGAGACAGCTCACCGCCGAGGAACTGAATGCCATCTTCGCCGCGAAGAATCTCACGAAGAGAGAGATTTTCGAGATGCCGAAAGTGAAGAGATTCATCGAGTCTCTCGACGGAAGCATGATGTGCAGATTCCGCCTTATCGGAGAGCCCGACGAGGCCGATTTCTTCAACGACGACGAAGAGGAGATGCCGCCTCTCATGACGACTTCTGTGGACAGTGACGTCGTCACCCAGTCTTCAGCTTCTCCGGACATCTCTCAAGCTGTTTCTCCCAGATCTAACGAAAAGTCGATTGCCATTTCCACTGACTGTGAGACGAAAGGAGCTGGTCCCACTTCTGACTTCAGCAAATCGGACGTGTCTCCGTCTCAGAGATCTCTCTCGCAACAGGCGTCCGTTCAGTCTTCGATGACTGACGACGAAGGATGGGCCTCTGGAAAAGAAGTGAGTGAGATGAGCAATGAACGGAATTTATGTGTCAAATTCCAGAACCGTTCCGAGAACTCTTCTCCAGTCGAGGGAAAAGACAATGGATCGAAGAGACACCAGATGGAACTGGAAGACGATGTCTTCGAGACGGAGCACAGAATGTCGGCTGGAAGTGACCAGGTGGATGGAGCCGTCGTCAGCGAGTTCATCGTTGTGGACGAGGCCAAGTCGGAGAAGATCTACAAGCATCCGGAGCTCTCGTCGCCGATTCTCGTGACAGAGTCAATTGACGCTGCGTTCGAAGCGATCCAAACATTCGTCAACACATCCACAGTTCTTCCGGAAGCTCAGTAAGTTTTCTTTCTTGTCCCTTCCTCTTGTTGTCCGTCACGTATCTACTGTCAGCATCTCTCGACACTTTCTCTTCTTCAGAACCGTCTCGGAGACGGCTAAAGTGCACGCGACGCCTCCGAAAGCCGCCGCGCCAGCCGGGAAACCGAAACAAGTGTCCGATGAAGTGTCCAACGGGAAGCCCATCAAGCATCTCATCGAGAAGTTCGACACCCCGGTCAACTTCGCGGAGCACAAGACGCACACCTCGCCCTGCAAGTCGATCTACTCGCAGGTGCTCGAGGAGATCGGCGAGTCCGACAAGCAGATCGAGCAGGTATTCACTTCGCCGAAAAAAGAGCACCACGAGGAGGCCGAAGTGACCAACGTCATCTTCCGCAGCACCTCCACTCACAGCAGCATCATCGCCCAAGGAAAGGAACAGCTGGCCGAGTTCGTCGCCGAGCAAAAAGAGAAGAACAAGCATCGCGAGAGACCGGAAAAGCCAGAGAAGGCAGCCGACATGACTGCCGATGAGTCGGAAGCCGCGTTCGCCGTCAAGGAACAGTCCTCGATGTCTTCGTTGGACCGCGAGTACTTCCACTCGAAAATGGGCAAAAGCGAGGATCTCTTTGCTGAGGTGAGTCAATGAATCACTCACAGACCTAAAAAAGTTATTTTTCAGCTGGGAGTTCAAGATACCGATGGTTTCCAGCTGAAGTCGAACGGATCTAAGAACTCGTCTGCCATCATCTCGGCGAGCAACGACAGCAACGTTCAGTCTTCGGAGATCATCACGGTCATCGAGAACAAGTCGCCAAGTTCTGATGACGAGATGAGACGCAGAGCCGACTCGATTGAGGTGAGAAAACAAAACAAAAATGAGAGAGGGAAAAAACAAACTTTTTTCCCTTTTCGAAACAGAATACTGTATTCCGTGCGAGACCCGAACATGTTTTCTAAATGCAATGTTCCTTGAATTATTATAATATCGCGGTTTGCAGAGCGATGCGGATGTGCCTTACTCGTTGTGCAGTGAGGATGAGGCCGAGCCGATGACCATGATCGACAAGACCATGAGACCGACCTCTCAGAGTGCCGAGCAGCTCTCTTCTCCAAAGGCAGACCAGAAGCAGAAGACTGTGGTCGTCAACGTGGAGCTCGATGCCAAGGCGAAGAGAGATGCAGCTGTCGACGTGAACACCACTGTCAAAGAGCGAATCGCTGCTCTCCAGGCCGTCGTTTCGAAGGCCCCAGTGCCAATCGCCAGAGGAGACAGCCTCGACGAGACCGAAAAGGACGAGATGCACGTGCTGAACAGATGCGAGGAGCTCGAGCAGTCCATTCTGGAAGTTAAGCCACCTACTAACGCGGTAAGATTGTCTGTGCCTGTAAACATTCAAAACGGAAATCTTCAGACTAACTCGGACGGATCGATGCGACGCCGTCAAGTGCGCTTCATGCGTGGCTGCTGCACCGTGCAGTAATTCGTCCCCATCTCACTTCTTCACCTCCGTTATTTCTCTCCTCATCCCGACACGTGTCAAGTGCTCATTGGTGCTCTAATTGTTTCGAAACCCTTGTAAATGAGAATATCTTCATACGCCGCACTTCTACTTTTATCTGATTAATGTTAATCATCTTTTTTGGTTATTCATGGAGATAATTTGCTTTTTATAATCCTTTATCCTTTTTAGTTCGTTCTCTCCCCTCCCCGATAATTCTTAACGTAATCAAGACACTTCCGGTTCCCTCGACGTCCCGGACAGTTCCCCTATTGCCCCATCTCTAGTTCGCTTGTTCTCAGGATAGCTGAGAACCTCCTCCAAACTAGAAGAACCCTGACTGCCCCACGGACCACAAGTGTTCCCCCATCGCCACTCCTCAAATTGTTATTTTTGTTTTGTCGAGCAAAGAAAGAAAGAAGAAATTAATGAAGTGATCAGCACAAAACTTCACTTTTTCCTTTCACAGGGACATAAATCTGGGAACGAAGAGCGGCGCCAATAAAATATTTTATGGGGCAATGTTCCCATGGTTCAATCAGGAGGACAACTACAAAAGAAAGCTCCGACCAGTGCATTCCTCACTCTCAACATGAGATTCTTCGTCCTCCTCGCCTTCTTCTTCGCCGTCATCGGCCACGTCGACTCGGTGAGCACCCTCCTATTTCAGCACCAACTCATCTGAATGTTTCAGTCGAGAACTCCGCAAGGCTGCGTCCGCATGGCATGTGTTGACAAGGGAGTCCCTTCGAATTGCCCTCCTGGATACCAACACCACGACTACAAGCCGTGCGGATTCGCCTTTCTCAATCGGAAGGAGATCTGCTGTCCGGCTGTTGGAGGCCCTCCACAGGGACCACCAGGACCACCAGGACCTGTCGACTATCAGTACTGAATGTGATTTCTGATAAAATGTTCATGAGCACAATTAGAATTAGCACAAGTCGACGTCCTTGCACGCCTTCTCGGGGGTCTCCTTGTTCTCGATGTCCTTCTTCAGCTCCTTCTTCACCTTCTTGAGCTCCTCCTCGCACTCGTGGTGCAGCGGCAGCAGCATCGTCCAGCACAGGGTGCCGATGTTCACGTCGAGCCACGCGTCGAGGTCGTCGTCGCCCACTTTCTCTCCTCCCTGAAGACGTCAAATTGAATAAGAAAAGGAGGGGAGGGAGGGACTCACATCGACGAGCGCCTTGCAGACATCGCACATTGCTCCGTGGTGCTTCTTGAGGTTCAGCGGGTTGGCCGGCGAGGCGAGGAACGGGCTCACGGTGAGGAGCACCAGGAAAAGGCAACTGACGAGACGAGACATTTCTGGAAGGAATAGGGATTGGTTTTATTGGGAATTTGGAAGGAGAAGAATAGGGAAGAATTAGTGGAGAAATCAAGTATTCAAGAAGCTGGCAAAACTTTCATTACAATCTTGACTCCGCCCACAAATGCTCTTTGAGTCGGAACTTTCTGTAGCAGCTCATTGATATCAGTTGAGCACTTTATCGGATTGAAGTGCTTAACTCTCTTTGGAAAATTCAAGGTTTATATGAAAAGTTATCAACAGCTTATTGACAGTTCGAGAAATATTCAATAACGGATCAATTCTTCTGAAAAATCTTCTGATTTTCTGAATATTTATGAGTTCCGAAAGTTTTTAATCCTAAAAGTGTCACTTAAGTTAAAAACTCAAAGCGCCAAAAATGAAAAGGAACTGACAAGAGAAACGGTCTTTTTCAAAGTGATTGATAAGGAAGTATCAGAAATTGATTGCGATGTTTAATTACCCGGCTAAAGAGCAGAATACACGGTTCACACGTGATTTCTTGTGGAATCGGGAGAGCACGAGGCGCTCATTTGATAACCTCTGATAAGACATTGAGAGCATTTCGGGGGACTGACACAAATCATTTTGGAGAATAACAGAGGTTTATTCAATGGAGCAATGATCATTAGAAGTTCTGGGGTCCTTGCTGTCCCCATGGTCCTTGCTGGCCGCCCATCGGTCCTCCAACTGGTCCTCCGTTCGGTCTCGGACAGCACACCTCTCTACGCAGTCCGAAGACCTGCATTCCCTTGATGCACCGCTTCCGATCGTGGGTGAAGTATCCCTGTGGACACTGAGTCGGTCCGTTCTTCGGAACACAATCCGTCTCGAAGCATCCGGGTGGCACACCCTGAAACAGAAGATGCAAAGAGATCCGTGGATCCATCGAAACTTACGGCCATCACGGAGGAGGCGATGAGGAAGAAGACGAGGAGAAGTTTCATATTGGAATGAGGATTCAAGAGAGGGGCCCTTTCTTTTATAGTGAGAAGCGGCCATAAAATCAATTATTCCTCGCTGGGAAACTCCCCAGATTTATGATGCTGGGAAGGTGATAAAAATCTACAGAGAATAAAGGAAATGTTAAAGTTTTAAGGAGTTCAACGAACCTCAAAAAATCATTGAAACTTAAATTTAGACAATCTTAGAAGCATTATAATTGGTTTTACAATCTAAATACTGTATGTATCATCAGAGTGGAGAGTAGAGGCGTCTTGTTCGCGGCTACTGTAGAGATCATCAGAGTTGAGAGTAGAGGTCTCTACAGTAGCCGCGAACAATTGGTTAACTACAAATTCACATTCGAGGAAAACTGCGAAATTTGGGACGAGGCGCAAACTCTACAATAAAATTGAAAAGGAGCACAGAAAAAGGCGTTTTTGTGAAACTGAGCGTTCACCACTTGTTTAGGAATTGATATTGTGAAAAAGAACGTATATATTCCAATTTGGCTTGAAATTCTTTGTACCTAGAACAATTTATTCTGCTGATTTGATCAAACTGTTGTAACAGATCTCCTGAGCAATCGAATTGAGATTAAAAAGAATTGTCCCCAGTTTCAAGTGCAACCTTTTAGGCATACTTTCCCAAAGTTCATGCATCTGCTTGATCTTTGCAGCTTTTCAGGTTCTTTCAAAACCCGACCACTTTCTTTCAGTGCTCACTGATGCGTTCTCCGGTTATGAGCACACGATGACGTGTCACTGCTCTTTCCTCGTCGCAACACATAAGCAACACATACACTCACAATTTTCGCAATTTACTAAATTGAGTGAAGCGCCCGTTGCAACAAGAGAGGGCTCTTCTTCATCCTCCCTTTCCGCCTGGTTCCTCATTTTGTTTCAACCTCCGAAAGTGTCTGGAAGGGCGAGGGATAATGCAATCCCGTTTCAATCTCGTTCAAGAATACCGAAAACCGCCTCTTCTTTCTCAAAAGAGACGGCTCAGACACAAATCAGAACAAGTCCGGAGCCCCCGTCATCATGCTCCGTAATTGTTTGTCCGTCCCATCCAACGTTTTATTTCTTTTTGCCGACCCATTTATCCAATTCGTCTTCCACGTCATACCAATTATCCCTCGAATCTATTCCCTTTTTCCCCTCTTTTCCCTCATTTTCCTTTTTCCCAAATCCCCTGTTTTTTACTGCACTCTCCATTCCTCTGTTTCCCCCTAATTATGGTTTTGAGCACTTTGCAATTCCCTCGAGCTGCTCCACCCACTCGTCGAAATCGGATATCAACATCAATCATCTCTGTGCACCTTCTTAAGAGTGTCCGTTGAAAAAGGGGGAATGTTTTCGAGTTGTGTGTTCAGTTTTGATTAGATAAGTTAAGTCAACAAGCGTCTCCCAGATGATGTGAGCCCTTCCCTCCGTCTCTGCTCATCTTGCTCCGTGCCCACTTGTTTTTCCCTCCCGGAGGACTTTTCGGGTGTGTTCTGCACTTTTTAGTGATTTCATTTCAATTCCTGAATACTGTTATTGCAGTTTCTTTCAGTTTCTAACAGTTGATATAACTTTTTTTGAAATTCTCGGATCATTACCAAATCTCTGTCATAAGCTTCTGTAGGCGGAGTTATAGATCTAGTAGAATACAGAATGTGTTGTTGAATATTACTTTCCGTTTAAGAGAGATCAAAGAAACAGAGCTTGAAGCCCGAAAAGTTCGATTCTGCAGTGGGTTTGTAGAATGGAATGTAAATTCATTGGTTGTTTTCCATGTTCCAATATCCAGAAGCTCCTAATCCAATTTGAAAAGAACGTCTTCTAATCTGTGAACTCTGTATCCGTGACGTTTCCATCTAATCCAGTAGACCTGTCACTCATTCGTCTCGCCCTCCTCCTTTAAAAGTGACTTTCCACAAAAAAAAGCGAAACGAAAAGAAAGATGGCCCCCTTCCAACAAAATATTGTTCGTTTATGTGATTTCCCTTTCATTGACGTGCCTCGTGTATATTGTTTTTGGAGGGCGGTTAGCCCTGGAGACCTCCCCCCAAAGGAAAAAAAACGAACACGAGACACACAATTATTCCTTCTTTTTCGCATTGCTGTTCCCGAGGACAGAGTGAAGGCGTGAGAAGAGGTTGTTGACGGGTAATCCAATCAAATGAGCAAGTTTCCATTCATAACCTGATTTGTAAAACATCTCCTCCCCCGCATAATCTTTCCCAGAGACATTGTTATTTTTCTTCTCCGTGCACTCACTGAATCGTCTGGAGAAGAAATGAGATAAATGGAGATTTTAGGCCAATCGAACAGGTGTTTTTTTTTCATTTTTTCCACTCGATTTGTGTCACTCAATGGCTTGAACTTTCTCCGTTTACTTCAGAGCTCGTGTGCCCTTTGCAAATGTCGATGTTTTGATTTTCATAAAAGCATTCAACTGACAACTTGTAGTTCTGATATATAGCTAGCTCAGAACGTTTCAGCTCATCCACTTATGGGCGGAGTTTCAAATGATTCGAAATCCCAGGATACTGTACCTACAGTACTCCTCTCCTCGCTTCTTCATCCCTTTTCCATATTCCCATTTCCTCCCAAACCAATATTCCGCATTATTCATCCGGCCGACTGATTAATCCTCCGTGCTCCCCGTTTCTTCCTTCTCCCCAACTGTACTCTTTTTTTTTCCTTCATCTCGCCACCCTTTTCTTCCATTCTTTTATTCTCTATTTCTCACTCATTGAATGAATAACACATGGGGGTGTTGAAAAAAAGAAGAAGAAGAAGAAGGACACAACTCAATTTTCCTGCCTCTTGTATGTATTTACCATGATTTGTTGTGATGACGTGAGGTGTTCGGGAGCTCTGTGCTCTTTTTCCTACTGTAATAGGAAGCCGTTGAGTTGAGTGCACTGGGAAAGGTTTCGAGGGATTTAGATTAATTGAATCCGCAATCAAAATTCAATGGGATTTGCGATATTTCTAGAGAATAAAACACAGCCTTGATCGAATGTCTCCAGAGTCCAGAGCAGATGTCTTTCTTTCCTTTCTTTAATGAATTTAAAAGTTTGGAAATCTAGAATTGTACAGTACTAGTGTTCTATCTTGTTAGTTTCTCTTGCTTGCTTCGAATCCTTTAGAAATGTCAAACTTCCTCAGTATTTTTCAGAACCAGACCTTATAATTTGCCATCTCCCCCAACTGATAATTAACAATTTGTTGATCTAAGAATGCAGTGCCAACTCGAGCGGAACATGGAAACCAGTGGAAAAAGAGAAAAACTTCATAAATTTCATTTGCGACAGAGCCATCAAAAAGAAGGCGGCCCTCCCAGATCTCGTCTGATTTATGAGGAAGCCTCCTCCCCGTCTGTTTTGCCACTTTTCGCCATTCGAAATGCACAAACGTGGCATTCAGTGCGTGTGTCCTATCGACAAGGAACTGCGCCTCTTTCCAAAAAACAACTCATCTCCTTATGGCTTCTCGAAACTCTTTCCTCTCCGCTCCATTACCCTTGACCGCGCGCTTAAACTTTGTTCTCTCCGGAGAAAAGTGGAAAAAATGGAGAGAAAAGTGAAGGCAGGTGGAAAGTTTGTGAAAGAGAAAGTCTCCGGGTGTTTCACACCCTCTCGACGTTCCTTGGTGCTCCGATGTCCGATCTCTTCGCCTCGAAACTACTGAATATTCATGTCGATTTCATTTTTTCCATTGCCTTCCGGACGCCTTCCTTCACTCGAAACGTGCAACTTCCTTCGATGTCTCTTTTGATATGACATCTTTGACATTCTTATAGATCAGCTCATTACTTCAATCAGTTTTCTGCTATTACAAACCCCGTTTCGAATAGTGTTCAACAGCGAGTGAGCCCCTCCTTAAAGTTGGATCCCCAAACTCGCCGATAATCGCTTTATTACTGTACCTCTCTTTCCACCCTGTCATTTCGCTCGCACTCTAGACCTCCTTGTTATTGTGCCGGCAATTTTCTTCTCCATCCGCCCGTCCCAAACTGACTCACCGGGTCCTTTTCCTGTTTTTTTATTTCGCAGATTTCCCCCTCCCCTTCTTCCTTTTCGTTTCCCCCTCTCCAAAACTCTTCGTTTGCAGACTGATCGAGAGCCCAATTATCCAGTCCGAGACTCCGCCCACTTTCTGATAATCTCCCGTCACGATGCAAATGTTTCGGCATTCTTCGGCGGACATGTGGCGGGCTCGGAAGCCGTTGGAACGGAGGTCGACTGAAGGACGTCGGAGCTCCGTCGTCGACTGGATCAACGGACTGAGCGACAACAACAACTACAAGACTGACAACTGGATCGAGAGGTACGTGCTCTTCTCATCGAGACGATAGGGGTTGATCCTTTAGACACGAGGAGGGTTGCGAACGAGTGACAAGGAACGGCAGTGTGTGCGCCGTCGAGGAATCAGAACCCGACGTGCCCACGCAGCACAAGGAAGTGTTGCTGACCAAACTCAAGATAGAGGCGAGCGTCTCACTTTGTTTTTCGAGTAACCAGCACCCCCTTCAGATCAAAAACATAATGGCGGAGCACGGCGCGAAGAAGTATCTGAATCTCAACTCGCCGTACGTCAACTCGTTATGTGGTAATCAGAAGTCAGCCCACTTCCTGGTGGCTCAATTCAATGTTTCAGTGGCGGTGGACGCGTGTCTGATGGATGGGCTCCGACGACGTCTTCTGACGCTGTTCAACAGTCCTTCCAGCATGACGCTTCTTCAGATCATTGCCAAGTCGAATGCGGAAGCTCAGTTGGTGCTCGAGCAGACGAAGACGATAGAGGAACATCACACGAGTGTCATTCCACTTCACCTGATTTGGATTCGGGAGGCGTTGTACATGAAGTCGTTGTCGTCTATTATCAATCATTTCATCGACTCCAAAAGGTACAGTTTGTTGTAGCTTCGATATCAATGATAGAACAATACACTCTTCTAACAAATACCTTAATGATAATCAGCTGCCTTTCCAGTGTCCGCCGTTACTACGACAGCAGTGCACTGCTCCTGGACCCAGTGAAAGGTCGTCTGGTGGCCACCCTCCTGCGTGAGTCATAATCCAAATGTTTCTTTTCCGTCGCACTTAATTGAGTTTGAATGCAGCGGCGGCCTCTGAGCCGCCAATTATTGATCACTTTTTTGGCCGCTCCGGCTCTTGGATGAAAATGAGGAAGGCTTGAAAGAGGAGAAGCCGTTACGGAGACGCAGGGGAGAAAGGGGGCGAAGAAGGAGAGTGTAGAAGTGAGACTGAAAGAGCTCTGTGCTCATTTCATGTGCTCTCAGAGAGAAGGAGCAGAAGACGTGCAGAATTCTTTTGCTCCACGTGATTTATCTCCGCTGACACGTTCTGTCAATTTCACCCGTCGCCAACCATTTGGCTAGAGATCAAAGATTGGGTGCACCCCCGAAAATAAATGCAATTTCTCCAATTTCCGCTCTTATTTTCTCAAAAGGCGCTCTTCAAAAATGCAAATTCGCGAGAGCTGCACATGTGGGGAGACTCACGGGAAAAACACGCGGCTCGTGAATGCTCATAAATAGTGAATTTCGTATTTTTCGCCTTCCCAAAGGCACTTCCACAAGTCCCATCTGCGTCGTCTTCTGAATCCGGCCGTCTATTTACAGACTAATCGAGTTTTCCCCTTCTTCTTCTTCTCTTTCGACTAATGGAGCATTGCTCTCTTCTTTTGCTCCGCCGCATTTTATGATACTCTAATGAATATTCGCCCCTTTAGGCGCCTGCTCTTTTTCGTCACAATTCGTTGCTTTCCTCCTCTCCGAAATGAGGCGGATGATGAGCGAGCCTTGCCTCTCCCTTCATTTATTTCCCTCCCAATCTTCTAGTTTCGTCCCGGGGCTATAAAGAAGCCTTTCGTCGTTTCGAATTCCTTTCAATGTATGTCTTCCAGTGGCTCCGTGCATGGTAACATACCGAAGAATGAGCACTCGATTGGATCAAGAGGCAACTGCCGAGGAGCTCGTGGAAGGAGCAGCGAGGGCTCGCAACGGGGAGACGACTGGCTCCACTTCTGGAGTCGGCGCCAGACCGCCTCTTTCGGTTCGTTTCAAGAAAGTCAGTTGGAAAGAAAACACTTCTTTGTCTTTTCTCCTTTCAATCTTCTACCTTTCCACTTTCTCTTTCCCTCTTTTCCCCCCTTGTATGACGTCATTTCGAAATTCAGATAACCCGCCAAGTCTCCAGCATCGCTGCATCAGTAGAAAGGAATGGCTCCGTGAGCCGTGACTACGTCTTCTCCCTCCACCACTCGTGCAAGTCCACCCTGCTGTATGGAAAGAACAATGTCTGTGTGGCGATGAATGGAAGTGACTTCGCCAAGGGCTACATGTCACTCCAGAAGTTCTACGACGGAAATCTCTCCCTCAAATGGGTGCCCAATCAGCTTATGCACGCGAGTTCGCAGCCCTCTTCTGGCCATTCGAACAACGGCGAGTTCTCCAACTTTTGGAAGAACACTATCAACATCGAGATGCGCGACATCATCTACATCCACCTCCACCAGAAGGACGAGCCCTCGCCGGCGTGTCTGACGTTCGTGAACTGCGAGGGAGTGCAGTCGGCGCCTTTCCAGCTGCCAGCTGGCCAGCACTCCATCGCATTCCTCTCCTCCCTGGAAACGGGACTGGCACCTCTCCTGCGACTAGACCCCCCGTTGTGGACGGGCTCCACGAAAGGTATCTCCATGACAACAGGCAGCTGATTCCTTGAATTCCAGAGAAAATGCTGCCGCGTCTCCGTAAACGCTCGACTGCAGTTGCCCCCTCAGCCATGCTCGACTACGTTTTCCGACTCGTGCGTACTTCCGGAGTCGAACCGTCTCCAGAAGACATCGAGGAGACGTTGGCGCCGTCTCCATTGCCGCCGATTCATGACAACTGTGTGTCACTGCCCAACTCGCCTTACATTGTGGACAATGTGGACAGCATTGTCAAGTGAGTTCTCACAGATGCTTGATAGTTTTTATCGTTTTATTACAGTTTCCAAATCGGCAAGGCGTGTCAGTCGATGCGAAATCAAATAATGGCTCGTGCCTTCTATGGCTGGCTCACTTATGTGCGTCATTTGAGAACCATCCGTACCCATTTGCTCCACCTCGTCAACACACAGGCCGTCATTTGCTGCGACGACGAGTGTGAGCCAGTGGACGAGAAGTTTTGGAAGTTGTGCAGAGCCGAGCCTACGGTAGAATACTTTTCTAATTGTTCTTATCTCATTGTCGTTTCAGAAAGCGCACGAAGAGGAATTCCTGAAAAGGGTGTACTGGAAGGGGATCGAAGGAGTGAATTCGAAGGAAGTGCGTCGAATGGCTTGGCCGTATCTGTTGGGATTGTTCGAGTGGGACGAGCACCCCGAGACGAAGATGGAAGAGTTCACCAAGGCCTACTGGGAGGAGGTGAGTGACCTCTGAGGGAGATTAGTTTCTAATGGAATTACGGGATTAGTTTACAAGTTTTGACAAGTTTTTCAAATGGAATTAATTCATAAAGGTCAATCCAATCGAAGATTCTAAAAGTTTTGCAACTCCAATTTCAGATTGACGAGTGGCGAGTTCTAGAAGCAGAAGTGCGACGGAGAGACGAGGAAGCGTTCCGAGCAGCGCGGGCTCGGAGAGCAGCCTCTCCAGTCAGGGAAGAGTCGTGCGAAGTGTTCGAGGATCCGAATGAGCCCTCGTGCTCGAGCCACTACGACCGCGAGAATCTGATCTCCCTGTTCCGAGCCAACCTTCACAGAATCGACAAGGACGTGGAACGGTGCGACCGCAATCTGATATTCTTCTCCAACAAGGACAACTTGGAGAGTTTACGGTAGGAAGCATCGAAGCGATGAGAGAGATTGAAATGGGGGATTGCAGACGTGTCATGTACACTTATGTGCGTCGTAATCTTGAAGAGGGATACACTCAGGGCATGTGCGACCTTCTGGCGCCACTTCTTGTCACTTTCGAAGACGGTGCGTGACTTCTGAAGTCAAAGACGATCCTTTTTCTGATTTCAGAAGCATTGACACTCGAGTGTTTCTCCATTCTCATGATTCGACAGCGTGGAAAGTTCCCACAACGGCCGGGAATGTCAAAGTGCCTTCTCAACTTGAGGTCTTTGATCCAAGTGGTCGACCCACAGATCTATGGACTGATTGCCGACATCGATTATGCACAGGCTCTTTCTTTCGCTTTCCGATGGTTCCTCCTGGATTTTAAGAGAGGTAATTGGGTTAGGGTCGCTCTATGCTCATTTACTTTCAAGTCATAGAAAAGTTATAAAAAACAAATATTCAGAACTCTCGTACGAATGCACCTACAAAGTGTGGGAGACAATTTGGGCGGCGCGAAGTCTGAACATCACGGACGAGTTCGCCATCTTCTTCGGACTGGCCACCATCACCAACTACCACGACGTGCTCATCACCAACAACTTCGACTACACCGACATGATCAAGTTCTTCAACGGTAACCCCTCCTCCTCCCTACTCATCCCAAAGCGCTCTCTCTCAGAAATGGCGGAACGACACGACTGCTCACGCCTTCTCTCTTCTGCCCGCACGCACGTGAAATGTTTGCAGAACCTGGTGCAACACCTCAAATAGTGTGCCCATCGATCGGTCTCCCTTCCTGCCGGGTGTCGAATGTGTATCACGTTGATTTCGAATATTAATCCGCCCAGTTCTTCGCACATAATCATAACCTTTGATTCCCGTCCAATAAATGCGTTAAATTATGTCTGGAAGCGCCGCCCATTCTGGTGCATAGTGAAACCGGCCTGTGTGAAGCATCAATTAGCCGCCTCCTTCTTCGAATCCTTCAATTTTTTTTTTTTGGTCGCTTCCTCCCTAATAACGCGAATGGAGAGGAGGTGCGCGGGCGGCCGAGCGACGTCGTTTCGTATCGTGGAAACTGTTACCAGGAGATTTGAGACTCTTCGATTGCTCTTCTTTATATTGAATATTTGGAGACCCGAATGTGTTTTGGTTATCTTGTATATCGGAAAACTTCGTTGGAATTCCAATTGGAAGTGATGGATTTTTCCTTTTTGAATCTGGGGTGGGGGGAGGGGTCTCACCACGAAAAGTACAGTAACTTTGTAAATTGGGGTATTTTTCAAATTTCTGCTGTTTCTTTCGTAATCGTATCCTCTCGACAATTGAAAAAAAGCGTGCCCCTGGGTCTCGCCACGAACGATACAGTAACTTTGTAAATTGCTCTTTTTTCGTATTTTTATAACGATTTTCGGAAGAATTTTTCAATTTTTACAAGTAAAACAGAAATATCAACGAAAATCAGCAAAAATTAGAAAATTACAAATTTTTTCGAAGAAAAAGTTCGATTTCCACTTTTTCAAGTAAAAATATTCACTTCCAGAAGCATTCTCTCGATCTCTTTATTGGCTCCATTCAAATGCTCCCATGTTCAGAAAACTTTATTAGATCCTCTCCTTTTGCGAACGCTTCCTGACTCACTTGAAGATCTCCTTTTGTAGCAACTAACTGTTCATTTCGAAAACGGGCCCACTTGAAAAACAACAGACAATCAACAGTGTTTTGCGAAGCCACTCGACTCTCTTTCTCTCTCTTTCGACTTTTACAACTCTTTACGGTCATTCAACTTATTTTCCACTTCTTTCCTTTCATTTTTCTCTCCAACCCCATTTTTATCAGTTCCCTGAAAACCAGGCACACCGTCCGCCTCGATAGCTCAGTTGGGAGAGCGTTAGACTGAAGATCTAAAGGTCACCAGTTCGATCCTGGTTCGGGGCATCAGTTTTTGGTTTGGATTTTGCAAAGAGTGCGCGAGCTAATAAAAGTGTTTCTTGGAGAGCGCGCCATACTCGTAAAAGCGCACATCCCGCCGCGTTTACAAGCGCTGTTTGCACACCTTTATTCGTCCATGTTCCACGTTTAAACTATCCATTCGTGGCTATTTGCGAGAGAGGGCGGAGGGGGAGAAGGAGAAGCCAGCAGATTCAGCCGACGACTGTTCATATTTGCACACACGTACGCCACACCCAGGGCCTTTCATATGATAACAACTGTCCATCCTCTTTTCTCTGTTATCAGCAAAAGTGTCCAGTGTCATGTAAATGATCTACATCGAATAGAGACCCACGTCATGTGGGAACGTCACCCCAACACTGGACTGTACTTTCTGTTTGTAATCCACTCCAATTGTTCCCTCCGTTCATCCTGGTATTGTCAAGTCACGGAAGTGAGGTAATCCGTTCCGTTCCAACCATATCTTTGTTTTTCCACCTCGATATCTGTTTTTGTCCAAACAGATTCGTGCGCCCTCCTCGAGCAAACGAAACATTCTCTTTCGAAACCACGTCAGACAGGCCCCGCCCCCTTTGCCACGAATGGGGGATAGAGAGGGAGAGACGCCCTAAAAAACGATATCGCAATTATATGCGATTATTGAAATCGAAACCCCCCGTTGCGCGGCGATATATGCGACTACTGTCCTCTCCACCGGCCTTGGCATTATGCCAACAAAAAAAACGGTCGAAATTTCTTCCGGCACACTAATTCGGATTCTTCTGAGACCTTGTCACGATGACGTGGCAATTCGAGATGACAGAGAAGGTCGTTTTCAAGTGGACGAAACGAGGTCGTTTCACACCAGCTGTGCACTTCGTTTTTGGAGCTCCCGGTATTTCTGCTCTGCGTCTCTCTGCTGGTAGCACTATTTCCAGCTTTTTCTCTGCACTCTCTCGTTTTTGCGTAGTCTTTCGAATTCCTCCAACGTGAAGCTCACGCTTCTCAGCATCACTGATAGTAGGTTCACTCTTCTTTCCCTGAAATTCCAACCAGGAGAAACCAAAACACAACTATTATTAGAGAATTCAGATATCAGTCTTCACAAAGCTTCCCCCTTATAAAACCGATTGAATTCGCCCTCATCAAATCGTGTTCTCATTATCCCCGACCATCCTCTGCACAGTTCCGTCTCCCGTTCCTCCAATTAACGATCACTCTGAGCACCGTTTTTGTCTGTTTCGCTGACGTTTGGACGGCAAAAACTCAAAAAGAAAGTGCGAAGTTTCTTTTCGGCAAACAAATCTTGCGCCACTTGGAACAAGAAGTAGCAAGATGTGCAAACATGTTACTTTTGTCCCCTTCGCACATTCTGATCAATCTATCAATTTCTCTCGGAGGACACACGACGGATCGGTTCGCGAGAAGAAAGCAGCTTTTGGTCGTCTCCAAAAATGACATTTACCCGCGCGAGACGGCCGGGTGATCGCCCGAGAAATTTGTGGAAAGCATTTGTCTCTGCGTCTCTTCAAAGTATCCCCTCTCTCGCTCTCCCCCCTCTGCTTATTAATTTTTGCCACGATTCGTTTTGCATTAACAAATTACTGTAGCTGATGGATTTGAATTTTTTAAATTAAATTTAAAATTTTTGAATAATTTTTCGGGAAATATGATAAAATTTAACATTTAATAAGACAAATCGAGTGTTAAAAAGGAAAGTCTAGAAATTTTTAGTTACTTTGAGAGTTGCTTTGGAGGCTTGTGACTGTGATCTTTACTATTACTAACGGACAAATTCTGTGTGTCTGTCGGTGTATCTGTGAGTAGCGGACCCTGGAAAAGTCCCTAGAAATAGGAATGAGCCTAATTTTCGGTTACGGCCCTTATTTGGTGCCGCGATGATGCCCGTCCAAACTAGAAGTTGATAGCTTTAATTTGAAGGGTACTTTACCTGAAAATTTCTGAAAATGGCCCTGCGCGGGGGCCCAAAACCGCGTGCACATGTACGCACCTGCGCTGCCCCATTCAAGTGTGTCGGGGTGGTCCCGGCGGTTACGCGGACGGATGGTGTGCAGAGGGTCAGGTGTTCGATTCTTTTCGAATCAAAATTTTTTTGCTTTTATTGAGAAAGTGTATTGGGACATTTAGGCAAGTTCCCGGCCCCATAATAAGCCAGCCGAAGAGCTGCGCAGCAGCTCGACCGGCTGGTTTCTTTCAAAAAGGAAAGCTTTTTCTTCATTTGACCTACCGTAATCCACTTTCATATAGCTAAAACTTGTCAGTTTAAGCTTCAAATTGGCGAAAAATTGTCAGTAATTGGAAAATTTTCTTTACAGATCCCAAAAATATCTAGCTTCTTTGAGAAGTTTCCAACTGATAAGTCAAAGCTCTGATATCAACAATTTACAAAACTTTCAACAAATTTTTGCATTCCTGCTGGGCAATATGACCTCGAAATTAACTGAAAACGCACTCAATGGTTGCCAATATATGCATCCGATATGAAACCACGTATATGTTTCTCTTTCCCCTCCGATTTGTTTATGTGCAACACATGGCCCATTGTGCATCCATAAAGCAGCAGGGAGACGCCAGATGCACAACTGACGTGCTCCTTCCATCAATCTCTTGCTCTTTGTGACGTGGCAATCCCTGTAACTCGATCTTCTCCAAATCTCTTCCCGTTCCTCTCCTCCAAATTTCAATTCGACTTCTCCCCATGCTCCCTTTCTCTGCGTCCTCTCCACTCTTCCCTCCCTCCTCCTCACTTGCTCCCTCTCCCTCTCTCTCTCTCTTCCTCCATCTCATCTACTCTCCAACCGAACCGACGTCCAAAAAATTTCCATACTGTCAAGCGACGCGTGGAATCGAGAGGAGAATCGGTGACGTCCGTCGGCTAGTATACTACTTTTCCCTTTTCTCATTTGTTTTCGCACTTGCCGCCTTCGCCCCCCACATATATTTCTTTCGTTTTCGTCGCCCCCGATTTGCCGCATTCACCGAGAACACCTCCATTTCCTCGTTTTGTACACGTTTTTCCATAAGTTCACGTTGCCACACATTTGGATACAAAAACTACAACTCTTTGATATTGTAGTTATTTCTATCTTGTGAATATCGTCGAATTAAAGAAAACGTGACCTCTCGAAAGTTCACTGCCACGTCACACAGGCTCCGCCCACTTGGAAACTTCGGGCGGGACCTTGTTGGATGACGTGGCAGTGAAGTTTCGGATGAGGGTCATGTTTTCTCTCAATTATTGTCAATTGATTAAGATGTGCTGATATGGCGAACTGGCCGCGAGTTTCCCCCCTTGCCTACGTGGCTCTCGGTGTGCTCCTTGGCTTGAGCCTCTCCATCCTCTCTCAATCTGGGAACGTAAGTGTTTCGAACTTGGAAAGGAAACATTAAATGTGATAAAGTGTATTCTGAATCAAATTTTGAAAAAAGTTGTTTCAGTTTTCGTGAGACCTCTAAAAAATTCTTCTGAAAGTTGGCATGTCAGAGCTCCCATTTTCTCGGAAAAATTGAAACTTAATCAAAACATTAACTTCAAAAACATATTCCGCACATTTTATGGCAAAAAATGGTTGAATTTCCAACTTGTTTTTCCAAAAAAATCTTCAGAAAAATTCCTCGATTCTCTTACATTATCAATTTATCCAACTTTTAGTGTCGATTTTTCGGTTTTTCTTCATTTTTTTTCTGACAGAATTCAAAAGAAAGCTTTTTTCCATTCTTTCTTCAAAAAAAGTTTCGAAAAAACTGTTTTCTATAGAAATTTTCAACAACAAAAAACTGTAAACCAACAAAAATGTCGGCCACAAAGGGTTCTGATGTTTGCAAAAATGCGTGTGACTTTTTGCAATTTTAACCACGCCCACCGTTCGACTTGACCAAATTCGAAAAAAAAAGAAACTCATAAAAAGAGAAACTCACAAAACTTAAAAAAATACGAATTATTAGAAAAATAAACTAGATAGATAAAGTGAAATCTAGATGCCCCTTCTGAACCCGAAAAGCTTCCAGACAGCCTACGATCCAGCCGCACGGATAGCCATCCTACGAGCCTCACGAGCCGATCCACTCGACGGACACAACCACGCGCATGCAAATGACCCAGTGAGCCTTCCTCGATGTGCTCCAGATGACAACTGACTCCATTTCAGCACGGCGAAGAAGACGTCGACGACAATCACGCCGACTTCGCTCCAGTCCAGTTCCACTCGAACGACTCTTCGCACAGCCACGACGGCGAGAGCATCATCGCCGATGAGATTTCGAAGAAGGTGCGCGTGTTTTGCTGGATTCTCACTGGAAAACAGAACCACGAGAAGCGAGCGAAACACGTCAAAGCCACGTGGGCGAAGCGGTGCAATAAGTGAGCGTCTCGGGGCTTCTTTCCCATTGAAATCGAAAAGTTCAGATACGTGTTCATGTCATCTGAAGAAGACGCCAATCTGCCCGCCATCAATTTGAATGTTTCTGAAGGAAGAGATTACTTGTGGGCGAAGACGAAGGGGGCCTTCAAGTACATCTACGACCACCACCTCAACGACTACGACTGGTTCCTGAAGGCTGACGATGACACGTACGTCGTCATGGAGAACCTGAGGTTTATGCTGTTGGCTCACTCTCCGGACGAGCCCATTCATTTCGGATGCAAGTTCAAGCCGTTCACAAAAGGAGGCTATCACAGTGGAGGTGCCGGATACGTGTTGAGCAGAGAGGCACTCAAAAAGTAAGAAGAGAAGGGAGAAAGAAGCACTTCTGGAGACACTCATTTCAGATTCATCGAAGTGGCTCTCCCGGACAAATCATTGTGCTCTCAGAACCACGGAGGAGCAGAGGACGCCGAGATGGGCAAGTGCCTCGAGAAGGTCGGCGTGAAGGCGGGAGACTCGAGAGACGCGGACGGACATCACAGGTACAGTAACCCTACCGTAATCCTACCGTAACCCAACCCCTTTCAGATTCATGCCGTTCGTGCCAGAGCACCACCTGTCTCCAGGCCACATCGACCCCAAGTTCTGGTTCTGGCAGTACACGTACTACCCGATGGATCAGGGGCCAACGTGTTGCTCCGGTGAGTCTTTTGGTGCTGATCTCTTTTTGTTTCTTCTTTGGCAAACAATCGCCTGGAGAGAAAAAAGAATCGGAGGATCAATTGTTGTGTGGACTTGTTGACTATTTGCTCTCACTTTTTCAGATTATGCCGTCTCCTTCCATTACGTCAGCCCGAACTTGATGTATGTGCTCGAGTATCTCATCTATCACTTGAAGCCTTTCGGTGGGTTTTTTATTGGGGGATTCGATTTTGAATTTCGAATTGACAAGATTCAAGTTTTAGTTGGAAAATTTTGTTCTTTAAGGCTCCTAACTACATACTAACTTTACTGATTCATTTGTAGTCTTACAAGTCTTGTTAAAAAGTTCATTTGAAATACAAAAATGACGTCTGATTACAGGAATCGACCGTGCGATCCGAGTGCCGAAGAACGAGACGATCCTCCACACGGCCTACTCGATATCGCGATCCGAACGCGGTCAGGACGACGCCTTCCGAGAGAGGCCAGAGGTCCCGCTGACGTAGCCGTCGCTTCTCGCCTTCCACACGGGTCGATCCTAGTGTTCCCCCCAGTTCCTCCGCTTCGCTTGGGCCCCTCTCTCCACACATTCCATGACCCTCCTCCCCCTCCTTTGCCACTGCTTTCATTGTTCTGTTTTCCTTTTTGAGTTTGGATATTTATTTGTACGGGATCATTCGAAGTTTTACTTGTAAATGAGGTTTTTCAAGCACACCGTTTCGTTCCTTCTCCTGTAATTCTAGTCATTTCAAATGAATATGGTTTTTATTGGTTTCAAACTGGATGGATTTTGAGCAGGGCAATACACCGTAACGTAATTCAGACGAGAAGAATGAGTAAAGCAAACATGACAAATAGATTTGGCTTTGTGATAGAAGTTACTGGAGCTTCCTAGGAGCATCTAGACGGTGGCGAAGATGAGGATGAGGCAGCAGACGGCGACGAAGACGAGCAGAGCGGCGAGGATGGCGACCATCAGGGAACGACGGTGCGAGTCGGGCATCTGACGGACCGCCGTCGGAAGCACTGTGATCGGCGTCGCGTCGTCCTTCGGAGGGCTGCAATTCATGAGAATACTCAGGAATTCAAATATTCAACTTTTATGACTCATGTGTTTTCCTTGTTCCATTATTAACCAACATTTCTTCTTTTCTTCTCACCTGATAACAATCAGCGGCGACGAGGACGGGAATCTGGAGGACGGGGAGACCGGCACGTTGTAATCGGAAGACGTCGTGGAGTATCTCGGGCTCTCCGACTTTTTCTCTCGCACCGCTTCTGCCCTGAAAACCAAACATTCCTTTCTATTTCTGAAGCATTTCTGAAGGGGAAACGTACTCTTTGACGATGCTCTGATTGAGATACCCTTTCGGCGTGAAGTATCCCGAGTTCGCATTGCCACTCTCAATGGTCGCCGAGCACGGAATCGGGACGACGGTGTCCATTCTGAAGGCAAATGGAGTGAGTCAGAATTCAGAAGACGTCGAGAAAGAGAAAGAGAGAAAGCGACGAGAATTCGTTGTTTTACACTAAACTTTGCACTTCGCATATCGAAGGCGTTTCATCTCCGATCTTGATGACGTGGCAACTAACGAGCGGCCGGATCAATCCGGAAGAGTGATAAGAGCAGATTAAACACATCAGTCGTAGTTTTTGGTTTGGCGAAAACAAGTGTGAAACTGAGGAGACGCTGCACAATGAGGAGTAAATCCAGGAAGGAAGTGGGGGACAATGTATTATGGAGGTGATAAAGGTGAATCATGGGAAATGGAAGAAGGCGTGTGGAGAGAGACGGAGACGATAAAGATGAAGGGAGGGAACATGTACAGGCTGATTGACACGTCATGGCGCTCCTTTTGGTCGAG
The DNA here is from genome assembly GCA_963572205.1 of Caenorhabditis imperialis. Taxonomy (NCBI): domain Eukaryota; kingdom Metazoa; phylum Nematoda; class Chromadorea; order Rhabditida; family Rhabditidae; genus Caenorhabditis; species Caenorhabditis imperialis. Next base: position 6,474,566 of record OY751541.1, read on the forward strand.
CTAACAGTTGGATTGTTATCAGTGGAATGTCCCGGAAGTGCTCCTAGTTTTTATTGTCAGATGTTATCGATAAATCAGTTCCAAATAGTTTCGCCCCCATGTCTACTCTCCGTCGCTCCATTGAGAGTGCATATCAGATCAGTCTGCGTCTCTCAAGACTGTGTACTCTCTCACCCGCGAAGCGATGGAGCGTGCTAACACCATGGGTAGATGAACATTTGCAAATTGAGGGGGATTCTAGATAAAGAAGGCTTAATCACAAAATCCATTCAGTTTGACAACCAACTAGTCCGAAAAATTATCAATCAAGTTTCGTGAAAGCTCAACGAAACAAAGGAAGATCTATCACTCTTTCGCCACGAATCAAAACCAAAAGTGATGAATGAGTATATAATTTGTGAGAGGTGCCAGCCGACATCTGGATAGAAGTTCTGCTAATGGCCGGCAATTTGGAAGGAATGCGATTGATGAGGTGGACGAGGCGAAGGATTAGATAATCCAGGGATTAGAGGGACACTGATAGACACTGTACGTGATATGGACTGTCACCCAGAGGGCACGGCTTCCTTGTTATCAGAGCGGAACAATGCGGAGAGATGAATGGGGTGTGAAGTGCTTGTTGAAGAGGGATTTCTCTTCGGATTTCGTTCCGAGAAGGAATAAGGGAAGTTGAATGACCAATGAGAAAATTTGTTCGTCACTGATATGCAATTCAAAAGGACCCTAACATATCAGTTGTGACTCACTGAAAAGTTTTGAATGAAAATGAAAAACTGACATCAAACAATAGACGATGTTGAAATGTTTTTAACATAAACAATGGATTGATCTTTTGAGTCATATCAGATGATCAAATGCGGAATTGGACTGAAATTCTGAATTTTCTAGAAATAGGAAAAATTCAGTTCTTGTTTAGACTTCGTGTTCAATAAGTTATCACACCTGAAATTGAGCAGCGGATTCATCTTAAAACCACTCAAAAAATGTTAAAATAATCCAAATATTTTCCCATTTTTTCACAGAACCTCTCCACTCAAATATTCAATATTGTACACCCAATTTCCCAGTATTCGAAGCCAATCTAAAATATGAAAACAAGTGGGAAAAACCAAAAATCATAAACGAGGAGGCGTTTATAAAGTCCCACGGAGCATTGGAATAAAAAGGGATAAGAGTTTCCTAAAATACACCGGAAAACGGAGGTTTTAAAACAGAAGGCTGATGTGAATCGGAAATTGGGGGGATCAAGGGGCTTCTAGTGGATCGATGGGGAGAATGGAGTTTGGGACGACGAACGGTGATTCACTAATCTCTCATGAGGAAAACACAACACCTTCGCGAATCTTTTGTCTTTTTCCAGTGGAAGCAGAAGACGTTGAAGTTATTCTGGTAAATATTATGTCAGGTACTCCTCCTCCCTTTACTACAAATACGACAATAGTGACTAACTAACCAGAAAAACACAATTCTTTGAATTCGACGGATTATAGTTTGAGCAAGAGTGCTCTCGATCTATTCATAGAATCATCACAGAGCTCTGAGAGAAACTGAGAAACTCGGCCCAGACCTGCAAAAGCAAAACATGAGCAATGAGCCACTTTGTTTTTGAGAACGGATCGTATTATGAGAAGAGGAAGCCGAAGTGAAGTTCGTCTGGAAGATTGGCGTGCGCAAACACCTTCTCTTCTCTCTTCAGCGTGGGAAATCTGGGTGAAAATAAATAACTGCGTAGTTATTTCTTTACTCTCGACGATATCGATGAATTATGGACGGGAGGGTGACGGAGGAGGATGGCAAAGAATCTGAGCAAACATCGAGGGAAGGAGCAAACTGTTCACGGATCCGATTTCACATTTCAACAAGTTTGGACAGTTTGAACAGGAGGTCAAGTTGCACTGTTTCACAGGGGAGCAAGTGTGTCAATGAGCTGTTGTTTTACCGGCTTAGAGAGTCTGAGAGAAGTCTGCTCACTATCAGATGATACATTGAACTTATCAGAGCAACTATGTTTTAGGTAAAAGGAATCAGGTGAATTGACCTAATCAACGTTTCAAAAAGAAACATAATGTTTAGCTTTTCAGTTTACATCGATTAGTTCAAAGTTTTCTGATTAAACTGAGGTCTCGTAAACCGATGTCTTCTAGACTATATTTTCCATACAACTTGACTATTCAAGTTCCCTCCATGCCAAACAAAAATAGAGCGAAATGAAGAGGAAACAAATCCAAAATCCATCAGGATCAGGACGTCTATTTCAGGAGTGTGTGAGAATGGGAAAGAGCACGAGCTCTTGAGCTTTTGAGAGTATGGTGTACAAGGTTCGAACGGAACAATCCTCGTTTACACATTTCGAAATGGGAATCGAATAAAAGTCAGCTGACCACTTTTGGATAACAATAAAGATGGGAATAATGGTGGATTCGAAGGAAAACATATTCAGAAGACATCATAAATGAACGCTTTCAATGGGAACCTTGTTTTCCATCGAAAAGCCCTTTGTACTTGAAGAGTTCCGAAGATTTGCATGAGGGAGTCTTGGCAGGTAGCTCGCCGTCTAATTGTGCAGTCTGATTCATCAGTGCAAATATTTGTAAAGACTACTTGCGGAGCCGGAATATAAGAGTGAGCATCATGTAATGTGTTCTTTATTGTGGAGCACACGGAAAACAATGGAAACAAGAAAAGAACCGTAGGATTTTATGAAAAAACAATTATAAAACTCAATCTGAATGTCAGTTAGACTTGCGAACTCCATTCGTCTCATTCAACTTCATATTGTGACGTGAGAAATCGATGAAAGCCTGAAAAAACCAAATGATTTGGAGGAATGAGTCTTCTCTCGATACCTTCGAAACCTCGACGAGAGCCGCATTCTGTGGCTCACTGGAGCTCCTGCCCGAGCTGTTGTTGTAGTTGGTTCGCCGTCGGTGGATCGGCGTGGACACCAAAATGCGCTCTTCGAGCTCGTACATCGGATCACAGTTGAGCCCTTCTTTGCAGGGAATGAACACTGGCGCCGGTTTTCTGCAGTTGGATTGAAACATCACTGATTCGGGGAAAGGGATGATACCTATTATAGACACTTGTGAAATCTATCCGTTCTGTGTAGGCGTGCTTTTTTATGGCGTCCAGTCCGACGAGCCGCTTATCTTTCTCGAATTTGAGCATTGTGTTGATGAAATGGATTAGGTCGGTTGGCCAGTGGGCGGGGTACGGTATCGACGACTCGCGGAACACCACGTACGCCTGGAATCAGAGAGAGTTCAGTTGAGAGGATTACTGTAGTTTGTAGTCAAATGAAGTTTGAAGACTAATAAAGCTACAGATAGTGAATCTTTAGTTGAAGTTGAATCAATTTGACCTATTATAACTCATATTTTTAAAGTTTTAACTGATAACTGATCTAAAACAATCTGATTTTAATAACTGATATCAGAGTTCATGAAAATCAGAAAGATTTATACTTTTTTGATTCTTCTGAAGCTCTCAAAGTACTGAAGATACTTTCGTTAATTCCGATCATCTACAACTAAAATTCTTAACTTTCTAATCCATGAACTTTTCAGACTAGGAAGATTTTCGAGCGAAGATATGGCCGCTCTCTCCTCCCTGATGATTCCGTTGCTCACCTCCTCCGGCTTCGTCCTGGAGCTGAATTCGAACGGAGTCCTTCCCCTCAACATCTCGTAGTAGCACACTCCCAACGCCCACCAGTCCACTCGACTGTCGTACCCATCCTCCATTCCCAAATAAGTCGCGTAAATCTCCGGAGCCATATAGGGCCTCGTTCCCGAGTAGGACGTCGCCAGCTCATCGTGCTCCAACTGAGTTGCCAGATTCAGGTCTGTCAAGTGGGCGTGGCCTTGCTCATCGAGCAAAATGTTCTCCGGTTTGATGTCCCGATGCACTATCTTCATCTGGTGCAAGTAGTCGACTGCCAGACAAATCTCGCACAGGTACAATTTGGCTCTGGAGGGATATGAAGGCGTCAGGAGACTAGATGCTCAACTCACCGGTCTTCTGCGAACTTTCCCTGCTGGCTCAAGTGATATCGGAGATCTCCGCCGAGCAGGAGGTCAGACACCATGTACATGTAATCGGGATCCTGAAACCGGAGAATAAAGACCAGAAAATGGGGAGGAACCAACTTGAAATGTGTACCACAGATTGACAATGAACGGATGCGATATCTTACTGAGCAGCGTCAGCTCTCGGATCACATTGGCGGCCACTCCCTGAAACTGAAGATGTATAACTCGACGTCATCTGCTTCTACCTTCTCGATACACCTCCGTTTGTTCATATACTTGAGTGCAAAGTACTTCTTCGTCTTCCTTTCCTGCACAATGCACACCTTCCCAAACGCGCCTCTTCCGATGCTCCGAATGACTGAAAAGTGCTGCAGACAAGGAGCCCCGCATTTCGAGCTTGAAACGTGCGATGTGACGTCACTTCCACGTCGGACCACGCCCATTCGGCCTCCCATTCATCAGTGGACCTGAAAACAAGTGGATTGAGTAGGGGGGAACAAAGGACACGTGATAAGTGACAAGAGCAAAGGAAAGCCGAGAGGGGAAACTGTTTGCATTGCAAAACATTGAAAGTTCCCACGCCTCGAGAGGTTTCAGAAGAGAGCCGAGAGACTCGTGCTCTCTTTCTTCTCCACCGAAAATTTTAATTAAAGTTGCGCACTGCCATCATCATCCCCTTCTGTCTCCCCGGCTAATTACATTCTAAATTGGCACGATTATTAGAAGAAGCAGGAGCACAGATCTCCCCAAAAAGGTCCGCGGGGAGAGAGTGAAAACGAAACGAAACGGGCGGCCGAAGAGAGAGAGATTCTGAAGGCAGTCACTGCGCCTAATTGTCTGCATTCAACGCTGCAAACAGAGTGAACTTTGTGTGCTGGTGGAAGAGGAGCAGTAAACACGGGCAAAACCCTTGGATCTATGGAATTATCATAAAAGTGTGTAGGGGGGCGTATGGAGAAGAGGGCAAGTCAGCGGAGGTCACTCGTTCGGAAACTCGCATAAAGGGCTCCTTTCCGCCCAGATGACGTCCTAAAGAGCGAGTGGAAGACGGCAAGTTTCGAGGATCATGGGGAAGAAATAAACAAAACGTCGGAGGGAAGCCGTGTGACAAACACGAGGAGGGGACAAAACAACGAATTGAACAGAGGAAATGGAGATTGTTGGGAAACCAAAACGACGGAGGTCATCTAGAATTCATTGAAAACCAGAAGACGTTCGCAAAGTGCGGTTCATTCGTTTTGATTCAGTCAGCAAAAATTACCGTAGTTTTTTCTGAAATCCGTGAATTCCAATCAAAAACAGTTTGTTGATGCTCAATTTTCTCACTCAAAGCTTTTCTTCTTTTATAAAACGAGAATTCTAGAAGTTTGGGAACAATAATTAGAGTTGAATTTCAAAAGTTTCGGGACGAAAACGACTCCAATTTCAAAATTATTCAAAATTTCCTCCAAAAAGCGCTTTCACAACTTCTCAATGGAGCGCGCTTTGGATCCCGGAGCAATCCATCAAAAAGCGGCAGGTGTAGAGAGGAAAGAAGGGCGACACGACATCTATATTAGCAGTGCCGTATGTCCTCATGTGCCACACAGCACGCCGCCATCGATTCTCCGTCTCTCCGTCTTCTTCCCGTTTCGAGGAGGAGCAGAGAGAAGAGACATCGTCCCCGCACATGACGAGAGGAAGAAGCTCAGCTTAAACCTAATCATATTTGCAGTGGCGGAGCCACCAAGGGGGAAGGGCGGGCGTGTGTTCATCGGGTTGGAGAAAGAATTATTTATCAGTGGGAGCATGACAATAAGAAAGTTAAAAATAGAAGTTATTCGTGTTTCTTGTTAGTTTCGAAGAACGTCCGTGTCTTCTGAATGATCTGCCCGAAGTGCAAGTTGGTCTGCGTGCGACTTCCGATCCACTCCGACAACTTGCTCTTCGTCGACTCCTTCGCGTAGCGTTCGTCGAAGAGATAGACGGCCGCGTAGTCCCTCCGATGGCGAATCGCCCGTCCGATGGCTTGATTGACAGCATGCATGCACAGAGACTCGTAGAGCAACGATCCGCCGTTTGGCATTTGTGAGTCGAGGAACTGGAAGAGCAGTTGGAACGGGAACTATGCGAGTGGCTCACCCTCATTCTCTCCTTCAACTCGACGCTCGTCTTGTTCGGATACGGCAGTCCGATGACCATCACAGCTCGTCCGAGCTCGTCGCAGAAATTGATTCCCTCGCTCATCTTGCCACCGACCACAGCGAAGAAGATGGCTCCTTTTGGAGTCCTCGCTGCTCGACTGAACCGTTCCCAGATGTCGGACGCCGGAAGACGACTCTCCGTGAACACCGACTTCTTCTCCTGAAATCCCACTTTATCCTATTCAACTAAATAGTCCTGATCACCTCTATCTGTTTCCAAATGCCAAATTCTTTCATCTTTTTCTGAAAGTTGAACAGGAAATCATACGAGGGAACGAAGATGACGACGCCATTCGGAAGGTGTTGTACCAAGGCTTTAATAGAGTTAGCCAGTGACTTGAGCACATCATCATTGGACCTCGTTTGATAAGTCAGCTGGAACGGCTTCCCATTGATCGTTTTCTCGACTGTCACTGCCAGAAGTTGCGAGTCGTCGATGACATGGGCACATGAGAAGCGACGAATCGCATCGGCGCCGATAGAGCCACGGGACAACGTCTCCACGAGCAACTGAGCTGGCTCCATCGTGCCCCCAACTAGAACAGTGGATCTACACGAGTTGACGACTTCAGCAAGACGATCCGCAGGGTTCAGAAGCATGAATCGGAATCTGAAAGTGACGACGTTGAATGTTTTCTCATAAAAGTGCATACTTCGCATCGACAGAAGTCTTGTCGACAATGATCCTTCCATCCTCACACTTGTTAGTGAGAGCGTCAATGAACGACTTCAAAGAGTACAGAGGGGAAGGCACCTGTTTGACTGGCTGAGGAGCCACCTCCTCCTTAACCTCAATCTCCTCCTCCTTCTTCGCCATCAACTTCTGAATTCCTGACAGTTTCGGTTTCTCATTCTCCTTTTTCACTTCCTAAAACTTTACATTAACTCCATTATAAAAATGACAAGATACATTTCTCTGCAATCTCAAAAAGAAGCCGTGAAACTTTTTGCACAAATCAGTCTTTTCGACGTAGGCGGCCAACTTGAACAGATTCATCTCCAGAATGTTTAAAGATCGGGAGAACTGTGCCAACGTCATCACTTCTTCTTTTGATTGACTGTTGAGGAAAAGGAGCATTTTATTGGTGAGTGACAGAAGTTGTCTCATGTAAAACAGATTTTTGGCTTTCAGTCGCAATTTGTAAGTCTCGATGTATTCACGGATCAGTCGAAGTGCCAGAGTCAGAGACTTCGTGGAGATCTCGGAGGAGTAAAGAGAACCTGAAAGGGAAAGATTAGGGAGCAAGTGGAGACATGAACTCACTGATAGTGCTGAGCACATTGTGAGCCTCGTCGAGAATCACCACATTGTCCTTCAGATCGATTCCCCAAGCCTGTCGTGTTCCATTGTGAAGGAGCACTTGGTACGGGAGGAGCACCAACTGACACTGAGGAACTGCTTTGCGAGTGGCAAAGTAGGGACATCCCAGTTGCATCTTTCCCTGTTTGCTCACTTGCACAGTCGTCGTCAGTTTATTCGCCAGAATACCGTTCACGACGTCTTCAATTTGCGTCGAGTTGTAGAACTCACACGAATTCGAGCATTTCTTGTTTTGCGAGCCACACTCGGTCTTTTGCTTCTTCTCCCCAGACTGGTTCTTGCGGAGTTCCATGCACCGTTCGTTGATCAGATGGTTGTGCTTCAACTTCTTCACGTCTTCATTCACACACAACGTTCCTCTGGAGGCGCACGTCACAACACGTGGATGGAAGCGTGTCTTGCCGAGCTCTTCAACGAGTTGCTCCAGTTGAGAATGCGTTCTAGAGGCGTAGAAGATCTTGAGACAGCTCAGTGGCTTGTCGTCCTCTTCTTCGTCGTCCGAGAGCTCCGTTGCTCGGCTCTCTCCGTCTGAATGATACTCATCCGGCGGTGCCAGTTCCTGAAGTTCAGATTGCAGAAAACTTTTATTTCTTTCAATTTACATCTTTAGGCTCATCGTCCATGTTGAATTCTCTGTCTACCGGAGCTCCTTTCCGTTTCCTTCTCACATCCACCATTCCGTTTTTCGCCTGTTCAATCCGGTCGTTGAATCTGAAACATTCCCTTCAATTTTCCACTCCCTCTCTATTTAATCACTTCTTTCTCTGCTCAATCTGCTCGATGGCCTGATCTTCCTCAGCCCTCGACGTCATCTTCAGTCTCTCCGCTTCCATCCAATCGGACGTCTCCTTACTGCACTCTTCCGTCTTCTTCCTCGCCGTTTTCAGTTTCACTTCCAGCTCATCATCGATCCGTTTCTCTTCGCTTTCGAGCCACGTCATCGTCGAGCACAGCACACTCAGTGACTTTCCAGTTCCCGTCGGCGACTCGAAAATTCCAACTTGTCCTTTTTCGATGCACGCTCGAATCTCTCGCATCAAACGGAGCTGGATGTCGTACGGCGGAAAAGGGAACGAGAACTCGTCCATTCTCTGAATAGGAATCAATTTTACGAACCGATTTATTCAATTTTAGAAATAGGAAGTCAAACCGATGAGAAATGAGAACTTGGAAAGCAGTGAGTTCATGTTCATAGATAATTCACAATGGGACACAATCAATGGGTTGGTATAGATCATTTGAGAAATGAGAGCAAAATAAGTTAGTTGGTTGGGAAGATAGCAGGATGAGACTCCATGCGGTCAATCGTCTTCTGGTAAACTTCCATGAGATAGTCGTACATCTGAGACAGCGTCGAGAACTTGGCATCTTCGTCCATCGCTCCACACGCTACTTGCTTCAGCTCATCAGCCGACAACGCCGTGTTCAGACGCTTCCAGTCTCGATCTGATCGCTTCATCGGAGCGTACAGTCTCTTTTTGACGTCGATTCGCTGACTCTTCAATTCTTCCTTGTTGTTCTTGTTGGTTACTCGGAAACGGAGGATTTCATAGATGCGGCGCGACTGTGTTTTTGAAATTTTGAGTTTGGCAAGTGCTGCCTTCCGCATATCGTCGGTGAATCCATTCTTCAGTTTTTCGGGCGCGAACTCGGGAAGATTGACACAGTTGATGCAATCCACGTAATCACGAAGGGAGGTGAACGAATCTCCGGGAACTTCCACGGTGATGTCCAAAACTTCAGGATCGGCACGGAGGTCCCTGAGGAACGATTCCATGAACTGAGCTCCGATGCCGCTCTTTCTGTACTGAGGGAGCAGGAGCATCTGAGCGATACGCGGGCGTCGTTTGTCGAGGTAGTTGTAGAATTTATAGAGAGTCGCGTAGCCGGCAACACATGGGATGGTGCGACCGTCACCTTCTCCAGAATCCTTCCGTTCGTAAATGAAATAGTGGAGCCAGTTTTCTTCAGTGTTATCGGTGAGAGAGCAGCATTCGATGAAGCTGGAAAAATGAATTGAAGCTCCAATCTGACACACTGAACTTACAACATTCCGAGAGTTTGTATTCTTTCGAGGAACAAATTGAACGACTCGGACTGTTCCGTCACTTTGTAGACCTCGAAAGATTTCCCTTTGCTCTCGAACTTGTGAATCAGCTCGCCGTACGGCTTGAACTCTGATTGCTTTGTGAGTTTCTGCTGGAATTCTCCCTTGCTGGAACAGAGAACATTGGCTCTGACGTCGGCGTGCACGAGCTTGTCGGGAATGTCGTCGGCCTCCAATCCCTTGTCTCCTTTGAATTTCCCTCCAAAACTGATATTGATGTAGGCGTGAAGAGTTTGTGCAGTATGATGAAGAGTCACCGCCAGATCTTCGTATCCGAAAATAGTCTCCCTGGAAAATAAGATGTCTATCGATGTTGGTGTAGTTCTTACTCTTCGCCGAAGTGTTGATAGACCATGTCCGGAGCATATTGGGTCGCTGTGCTCATTTCTTGAAGGTTATGCACTAAAAACAAGACACATTTTCAAATAGACAGTGTTAGACTTACAAAATGTCAGCTTCACAGCGCTCAACCCATCGGTGACATACTTTCTGTCACTGTTCACGTTGGTGATGTCTTCCATTACCATTCTGGAACTTCAAAAATTCGGAAAATCTTCAAAAAATCCAATTTACCGAGAACTGGAAGTTGCAAAACAAAACACTGAACGAAATTTGAAATAGACCGCGAAAAAAACGGAAAACTTCGTAAATCTCCCCGCAATCGGCTCTTCCACACGAGACCCACCCTCTTCCTCGCTTCCCTCTCACTCTCTGCAGCCTACGCATTGCCTGTCCATGCGTTTCGTCTCTCTCGTCTCTCGAAAACGCGCGCTCTCTCTTCCGCAGGGTGGCCCGTCTCTGTCCGTCGGCGCAGTTTTTTCGAAATACTCTCCTCGGGTTGGCATGTTGCCAAAGGCGAGTGGCCGTGTCCTTGCCCGTTCTTCCGACTCTTTGAGGAGAATCGATCCACACTGTTCGACACCTCCGCGAGACGTTTTATCTGAGGCGTTTTTATCACTTTTAGTCCCTTATGATTTTATTTCCGCGCTTTTTTTGCTTGATCGATTGCATCACAAAAAGTTATAAAAAATCTACAGAAGCTTTTTTAATGTTCAAAGAAGAGAGTTAACTGTGCGAATTCCCATAAAGCGACGCATAAATTTCTTGTTTGTTTGCCGATCAGATGAAAAATGTAAACAAACAATGCGATCAAGTTTCGTCTCCCTCCAATCGTATCCATCTCTTGAAATTCGAGTGCCAAATTCAATAATCATTTGCAGAACTCAACCCGTGCCCCTCGTGAGATTATCAAGTTGATGGGAATACCATCAAATAATGTATGATCGTTCGAACCGAACAGGTGTGTTTTTCATCAAGCTCTTCCCCTTTTCAATGATCTGAAGTTAAGGAGAACGTCAGTCCGCCTGCTCTATCGTCGAGTCCCTCGAATCCTTGCATGGTGCTAGGAGGTGGCGCAATACCCGCCTCGTTGCAGACCTTCCCTGGCATGGAACATGATCGTGGGCTTATAAGCGGGCTGCAGGACGGACCTTTGAACGGAATTTCGGACCTCATCACTGACACCAACTCATTCGACGACGAGCAAGAACTTGAGGTGCGATTTTCAACAGAATGCATGATCAATCATAAATAATTACAGGCGGCGGCGGCTGCTTCAGAAGCTCAGTTGAAATCCTCGTTCGTAACAACCTCAACTGTCGTCGCTGCCTCTTCTGTTCCACCAATCGACATCCCAGCTCCACAGATGGCTCCTCCCAATCAAACTCTTTCGCCACTTCATATAAATGTTAATGAGTGCTCGAAAATTGATTCCGTGAGTATTTCCCCAGTTGAAAATCTATGTAACAGTTAAGCTCTGCAGGGAGCACCATCTTCAAGTTCGGATGTGCCGAGTAATGGATCCATCAATAGAAAGAAAGGATTCCAACAGCCGAGAAACATAAGAGACTATCCAGCACAACGTCCGAGCACATCTGTCTCCACCGCTCCAATCATAATGGGTCCTCCGACGAACGCTCCAGTGTTACTCAGCCCTGCGGGAAATTTGCACAACGGTTATCAGTAAGTTTTCGATTGATAAAAAACGAAAATTTTAATGAAACACTAACGTTTCAGAAGGATGTCATCTGGAGATTCCGCTCCATCCTCGCCGAGTCTTCTGATTCGTCCCATGTCAAAAGCCGGTCAAATTTCACACCCATTGGCAATACAACGAACTGTCCCATCTCAACCTCCACATCGAGCATCCGTCAGCTCACAACCGTCGATTTCATCTCGACCGTCCAGCTCAACAACATCGCCACAGCACGGAAGAAAAGAGCACGAGATGACGAGACGAAGAGCTCTGGTGGATCGGATAGCGAAATCGCGTGGCTCTGATTATGTCCACCTGTTGCCACAAGTCGAAGCGCTCACCAACACACAGACGTCTATCATGCTGAGAAAGCACCGTGGCTCTCTCCAGGCCAACGGAGTGCCGTACTCGCTTCAGCAGTTGATAGACTGTACTGCAGAACCAGATGTCACCACGGAGACGTTCATCAAGAAGTTAAAAGAAGCGAATCATGTGAAGCGAGTGAGGAACGACGATCTGGACGAGGCGACTGACGTCAGCGACCTGGAAGAAGAGCTCGAAAGGTCACAATCGCAAGAACGAAAGACAGAGAAAGAAGTGCCGAGATGGTCGACGAAACGTATCAGATACGGTGCGATGCTCTCTCGAGCCAACACTCTGCTCGCCGAAAAACACGCGCTGATGAAAAAGTTACGGCTGGAAGCAGGAGTTCTGGATGCTTCTTGCGGAGTGCGATTTATGGGAGAGGAAATGATCACTCGCAGAAGACGTCGACTGAATGGAACCTATTACCTCTACGACAAAAATCCACTGCGCAAGACAACTTCCGAGCAGTTTGGATGTGCTCGAGCGATGCCAATTCAATCTTGGACGAAGAGAAAACCGGCGAAGAATGTCTTCGAGTTAGTTCAAAAATGCAGTTCAAATATCTAAAGTGAAATGTTTCAGAGACACGCCGGAAGAATCTTCGTCAGGCACGATGGTCCTTAAAACGAATCAAAGTGCAAACGAGAAGTGGGTGGCCATCGGTCAGCACACTACCGTCTCGCACATGTCATCTGGGGAGAAGCGCGAAATTTCGGAGACGGATTACGAAGAGTACAAAGCAGGAGAAGGGCTCCAACACGTGCCCGAGCTCTCTGCGATGGACCCAATGCGCTTTGTGGCTGCTTCTGAATGTGAGTCGTTTGTGCAGAATCTCAATAAATTGAAATCTTTCAGTCACTCCATTCGAGGACCGTCTGATGTCTTACATGTACCGACTTTCGACTGCTCCGTCTAGTACGATTCGCAAGAAGCACGGAAGAGCGATCTACTTCGAGAGTGACGATCGCAAGAACACTGCCGAAAGGAGCACTGCGGTGAAGTGAGTTTTGAGTCGATGACAGACCTACTTATCAAATAGAAACGTAACTAACAGGCCCAAGAGCGACAAGAAGAAGGAGAGAAAGCGCGTCGAGGAAGAAAGCAGCGATGAAGAAGTGGCGGCGCCGGTGAAGAAGAAGCCACGAGGAAGACCATCGACTGCTTCTGCCGCTGCCGTCAAGAAGGTAATTTTGAATTCAATGTTTCTTCAAAATATTTGTAAATAATTCAGAAGCCGTCAAGACCGTCTACATCTTCGAATAACCGCAATAACAATGCAATCTACCTTGATTATCTCTTTGATGATTACGATAACGACGCTGGTGGCTCTTTGCCTGAAGTTTCGTTATATAAGGTAAGTTATTGTAAACGAATAAAGATACATTCCCGGAGATAAACTACAGAAATTCAAGGAGATCCATATTCCGGAATGGTTCACAATTCCCGATAACTACTGGGATTGCGTTCCGAATCAGAAGGATGCTGTCGATGAGAATCCAGTCGACGATCTACTTCTTACGGTAGCCAAACAGCATCACAGACAAATGCATATGGAACGCGAGCGAATCCAGGTGAATTCTGAAGCATCCCACTTCTTTATAAAACGAAATATTTCAGAAGGAGTCGGAAAAGCGCAACCGAAACCGGCAGTCTTTGAAGTCGGCCGCAGCCACTCCAGCTCGCAATCCAGAAGACGAAGACGACGAGGACGGCCGATTCCCTCCGTTCGACATGCGACAGTTCAAGCCCACCGTCTACCACTCACGTCGTCGCTTCATTTCAATCGAGAAGCCGTTCGAGCCACGAGTATTCCCCCGCAATAAATCCGTCGAGTCCAGCAGCTAGTGTCATTACCGTCCGTTCCCCGTCTACACAATCACTGAATCTCTTTCCCATCTCTTACTTCATCTGAACGATCTCTTCTGATTGATTCATTTTGTAAATCCTTTTTCATTGTTTCTCTATGTTTTTTCTCTGTTATGTTCACAATTTGCCACCTCTATCCACCATCAATATCCGAAAATGCCCGGTCTAGTTTGAACGACGGTTTATTTATCAATTGTTGCTCCGTTTCGGGCCGTCATTCATTCATTTCAAAATCTCATCGACCGTTCTCATTATCCCTTCACTAAGGAACTGTTCAATTCGTTGATTTTACTAAGGAACTGTTCAATTCGTTGATTTTCTCTCCAATCGACGCCTCGTCGATACTTATCAGAATTGTCGCATACCCACTTCATCCTCATTTTTTGCCCAACGTCAAGTGTGCTCCATCTTTTTCCCCACCTCGAACCTCGAAAGTAATCTCATTGTTTTTCGTAACTTGGCACTTTAATGATGATGTATTTTCTCGATGCCGGTCTATATCAGTGTGCTGTTTTGTAACATAAAGTTGATGGAGACAAAGAATTCGGTCGTTATTATTATTATTTTCGAACAACTTGTCGGTCATGCGACCCTCCTTTTATATATATCTAGCCTCCATTGCGTCACTTTGGCAAGTGCGCTCCACCGCACGTCCGCCCCACTCTATTTCGCTATCAGCTCCCTCGCCGTCTCGCTCTTTCGGAGAAGCACTTCTTCTGCTCCCTGATATCTTTCTTTTCTTGCCTCAACCTGAAATTGTTTATCCAGAAGACACGTGGATGCAGGCAATCAATTTGAACGTCGGCGGACTACTCCAGAATACCGGAATTCTCAGAAGTCGCAATGGTTGGTGAACTTTTGGAGATGATGGAAAACATAATAAATTTGAATATTTAATTTTGAAACTTTAGTAATCGATTAGAATTTCTCATCAAAACTTTAAGAAAAAGAAAATTGAACGTTTCAGTCTGAAATCATCTTTACTTTAAAATAACCTTTCTAACTCCGATTCAGCTCCAAAATCTGAACATTTCAATAGATTTTCTTCTCCGTATCTTTTTTTATATTAATATTTAAGAAACATCTGTTTCTTTTAACATGAGAAATCAGTGTTTTTATGATGCAAAAAGTCTATAAATGTTCAGGAATCAGTCGAAATCGGATGGACATCGAGGCGACGGCGTCGTCCCTCTCCAAAATCTACTACTCGGTGTGGAGGCAAATCGGAAGCGCCTCACCAGCAGCCCTCAACGAGATGAACCACACTTTCAGAGGTATCCGAGCTTCACGTCTTCTGAAACTCACCGATCCTTCAGATTGCATGCTCTCCCGACGGTGTGCGAAGAAAAACGGGATTTCGCTGACCTACGATGACGCCGTCGTTCGGATAAACCCCTCGACGTCTTCTTTCTGTGAGTGCTTCAATGTATCAACTTCTCCTTTATTCTTTGATTCAGACATTCAAAAACGTGGGTTCCGAACGAGAAAGCAGACATTCGGAGTGGGGAGCAGTGGGAAACAGCAGGAAGAGGTCAAGTCGCCACTCGCCTTTTTCTCCGAAATGCTATCGGGAAAGAAGCCGAAGAGTTCGGAAGGAGGCGTCGAGAAGTGGAATCAGTACGAGGCGGACCTCAAGAAGCTTCCGGAGGCACAACAGAGAACGTATACGGTGAGAAAAAAGTGAGGGATGAGAAATTGAAGTTAGATTCAGGACGGCTTCGTGAAAGGACTGCTCTCGAATGGGCTCAGTGGCAGTGGGAAAGAAGGGAAGAAGTCGAGCACACTGACGCGCTTCTACATCTTCCTCGTCTTCTGCATCTTCTTCGGCTACCTGACCGGAAGTAAGTGCTCCCTTTTCTTCTAGGCTAACCCCTCCTACATGCCAACTAACCCCCCACCTATAATCCGAGACTCATTCTCTCTCACCCCTAAAGGAATTCGTGTGCGTGTAGGCGATCGGCAACTCGGCTCGCTGTTCTTCTCCAACCCGCAGGAAGTGAATCCCGAAGACGTTCAAGTCACTTTTGAAGACGTCAGAGGAGTATGTCGCATCCAGAAAATATCAAAATGAATGGGATATTTGCAGATGGACGAGGCGAAACTGGAAGTTGAAGAGATCGTCGACTACCTGAGAGACCCCGAGAAGTACTCTCGTCTCGGAGGACGTCTTCCGAAAGGAGTGCTTCTGGTGGGACCCCCTGGAACTGGAAAGACCCTCTTGGCACGAGCCATCGCTGGAGAGGCACAGGTGCCATTCTTCCACACGTCGGGCTCGGAGTTCGATGAAGTGCTCGTCGGTCAGGGAGCTCGCAGAGTCAGAGATCTCTTCGATAAGGCCAAGGCGCGGTGAGTGGACTCCACCTCTTTGACCGTTTCAACTACATTTTTCCAGTGCTCCGTGCATCATCTTCATCGACGAGATCGATTCGGTGGGCTCGAAGCGTGTCTCCAACTCGATCCACCCGTACGCGAATCAGACGATAAACCAGCTGCTCAGCGAGATGGACGGCTTCACGCGCAACGAGGGAATCATTGTGATCGCCGCCACGAACCGAGTCGACGACCTCGACAAGGCGCTCCTCCGTCCCGGTCGATTCGACGTCCGCGTCACCGTTCCGAAGCCCGACTTGGCAGGCCGCGTCGACATTTTCAACTTTTACCTCTCGAAAATAGTGCACTCGTCGAATGTGGACCCGAAGATTCTCGCGAAGGGATCCACTGGTTTCACCGGCGCCGACATCGAGAATATGGTGAACCAGGCGGCACTGAAAGCGGCCACCGACAACGCGTTGGAAGTGACGATGTCGTACCTGGACGAGGCGAGAGATCGCGTCCTGATGGGCCCCGCGCGCACAGGCGGAAGGATCCCCGACGAGGAGGCGAACAGGAACACGGCCTACCACGAGGCGGGACACACCCTCGTCTCCCTGTTCACCAAGGACGCCACCCCGTTGCACAAGGTGACCATCATCCCACGTGGACAGTCGCTCGGACACACCGCCATGCTCCCAGATAAGGACAGCTACCAGCTGACCAAGTCGCAGATGCTCGCCACGCTGGACGTGATGATGGGCGGACGAGTCGCCGAGGAGCTCATCTTCGGAGACGACAAGGTCACCACTGGAGCCGCCGACGACCTCAGCAAGGCCACGCAGCTGGCTGTTCAGATGGTCAAGGTGTTTGGAATGAGTGACAAGGTACCAGTATCAGAAGGAACTTACTGAATAATCAGGAGAAATTCCAGGTTGGACTTCGCGACTTCACCGCAGAAGACAAGGACAGTTCGCTGGTGAAAGTGTCGGACCTCTCCCCGCAGACCGCCGAGCTCATCGACGCCGAGATCAACCGGGTGCTGACGGAGAGTTACAAAAGAGCCAAGGACATTCTGGAGACGAAAAAGAAGGAGCACCAGCTGCTCGCCGAGGCGCTTCTGGAGTACGAGACGTTGTCGGCGGAGGAGGTGAAGAAGGTGATCAGTGGGCAGAAGATCAAGAGACCCACGCCGGCGGCAGTGAAGAAGAGCAACGAGATGCGCAACCAGCCGCCGTCGCTCGTCCTCCATTTGTTCGAAGAAGAGGGGCGTGGAAAGCAATGATTGCCCCCCTTTCTGTGTATTTTGTGTTCCTTTTTCTCATTTACAGGTATTTCCGGCCCTTGATAGCATTCTCTTTCGCTTCCATTCTCCCCCCATAGTTCTCTGTGCTCCTCATCCCTGTCGTCCCATTCTCTCCCGATTATTTTCATTATTTCTTCCCTTTTTTAGATTTCAGCCCATTGAGAAGGTTCTGTGAACATAAATTTCTTTCATTTATTCATTCCATTCCGAGTTTTTCATTCACAACTTTCAAAAATGTCTGACAGATCGAAAGATCCTTCGCAATCACTTCATTTCCCTCTCCCGAATCGATCGAATTGTACACGAAGACTCCGTCGAACCGATCAGAGCCAATCAGAAGACGCCACGAATCGAAGTCGGCGTTCGAAAAACGAGCAAATTCACGTCGGAAGTTGGCGAGATTGGCGGTGATCGGAAGACGATGGTACGACGTCATCAGGGAATGCAATATTTTGACGGCTTCTGAAAGTATCCCTTGAATTCGTTACACTAGACTGTTGCTCACTGTGCTCGTCGACAAACTCCACAGACTTCACATCGACCTCCTCGACGGCGTCATTCAGATCAATGGAAAAAGAAGTGACGTCTTCTGGAGGAGCCTCAGAAGACAGGTTGGCGCCGAGAAATGCGTAGAATGTCGGAGTGAAACTGAGAAATAAATGGTTTTTGATCGGATTCTTTGAAAATATCTCACACTTGAGCTCCATTTGACACCGATTTACAGTGAACAATCAATGAAATCTTGTCGTTTTCGAAAAAGGCGATAAGTGGAATAGAAACACAAAGAATCGCAGATGAGTTGGATCTGAAAATATGAATGACATTCTGAATACATTTGTTCCAACAAACTTCACACTTTCATTGGAAATCGGCGAGAATTCGTTCGCAAAAATGTTCCAGCGAATCGAACGAATCGGGGAACTTGTCGAAACACGGACACTTCTGAAACTTCGGAATCAGAATCGAATTAGAATTTTGAGTTTACATTTCTGAAGAATTCAGAAGACTCTTCACTCGAATTCTGACGATGACGTGCTGTTGGAATCGAAACGAATCGTGTTGTTTCACCGATGCACACTGATATCTCTCATTCGATTGGGAGACGTCACAATTCAGAATCTGCAACATTCAGAATATCCTCAGTTTTCCATCAAAAAGTACATTTCGAATGTATTTTCGGTTCCTCGCACTCTCTTTTTCGTCCTGTTCACTCTCGACGCTTCTCAAAACTTCCTTCAGAATTCCCTTTTTCGCTTCTATTTTCTTTTCCAATATTTTCAAATTCTCTTCGAAATCGAAATCGTCATCGTCTTCCATCTGAATTTTTTGCTTTTTCAGTGTAAATTGCCTTTTAATACTTGTGGGAAAATGATAAAACCACGAAGAGAAGAAGGAGTTTCGACAAATAAATACTTTCATTCACAAAAAGACAATCAAAAGATTAGGCAGTCGGGAGGATGTCCTGTCCCTCGAGAAGGACTGTGGTACTGTAGCAGAGATCCCAGTACTGAGCCACTCCGTGCTTCTCGAAGAACTCGCGAGCCTGCTTCTCGAGGGTGGCCGTGTGCACTGTGAAGTCGCGGAAGTTGCGTCGTTTCACTTGCCCCTCCCAGATCTGCAAAAGGAACTATTCTTACTTCGAATTCTTTCGATTCCCTACCATTTCACACAGATTCCTGTCTCCAGGAGCATCTTTCTCCGCGTCTTTCTTCTGTCCGATGATTTCGTCCGACCACTTGATCCTGTTCACCATCAGATTTTTGTAGAACTTCTGCTGCTTCGGTCCTCCCTCCACAACGATCACATTCTGCGCCTTGTGCATCATGATGGCTCCCGTCATCTGAAGTTGTTTCGCATTCGTCTCCACTTTGAACTTCTTGGACGGATGAGCCAAGGATTTCACTCTGAAAACAGGATCAATTACTTCTAATTTTATGATTTCAATGCATACCGATAGACAGCGACATTGACGGCAGTGGAGGTGTCTTCTGCCAGCTTCTTCGTCTTCTTCGCCCTCTTCTGATCCTCGGTGAGCTTCCTCTCCGCATTCAGCGTCTCGTGCTTCTTCAGTCTCTCCGCCATCTGCTTTCTGACATGCGCCTCCATTTTCGTCGGATCCTGGATCGCCTCGTTTCCGAGAACTCTCATCAGATTGCTGATCTTCACTTTCGGTTCGGGAGCCTTTTCCAGTCCGAGACGGATCTTCTCTGTCTTCTCCTTGAGCACTTCTTTTCTGTTCTGTCGACGGATCTTCTTCTTTTCCTTCGTGGTCAGATAGACCTTCAGATACTGCTGCGAGAGGGGCTCAGTCGGAGCTCTCATAGATATCGGGTGCTCCACGAGCTCTGATATAGTTTGAGAGAAACGCTCCACATCGTCTTCTGCTGGGATTTCATCGTAGCTGAAACAAAACGATATTTGACACCCAAGGGATACTGATAAACTCACTTGACTTTATCCAGAACCAACATGTCCCACCACTCGATGTCAGGCACTCCATTCTCGATCTTCGC
This sequence comes from Caenorhabditis imperialis, assembly GCA_963572205.1. Lineage (NCBI taxonomy): Eukaryota > Metazoa > Nematoda > Chromadorea > Rhabditida > Rhabditidae > Caenorhabditis > Caenorhabditis imperialis. The sequence goes on from OY751541.1 coordinate 6,494,604, forward strand.
CGTTCCAGTGGGCGTGACCATCGCCAGTTTGACTGCCGACGAGATTCCAGTCGACTGTGCGGCAGAAGACACCTCATTCTGAAGTCGTTCCAACTTGGCCATCGCTCTCTGTTTGTTCGCCAACTTCTCGAACTCTCCCTTCTCGTGGAAGTTGAACCCACGACGTCGGCGATCGGCGGTCTTCGCGTTGATTCTCGGATCGAGGTACTCGATGAGCTTCTCCGGCTCTTTAGACTCTTTCGTTATCTGCTGCTGCACTTTCTTCTCGACCTGCTGGACAGCTTCCGGCAGTGGAGCCATCACTCCCGCGGGCGCTGTGTTCGCCACCAGAGCAGTCAACTTGGCAACGACAGGCTGCTTGGCGAGCTTGGCCTTCAGTTGCTCCATCCGAGTCTTCTTGTCCATCGAATGATTGATGAACATCATCGCCTCGTCCCTTCCGAGAGAAACCATCTTTCCGGGAATGAGACTGGCAGAGGCCGATGAGTCGAGAGCCGCACTCGGCTGCAGAGTTCCCGCCTGCACCGCCATCCGCCGCTTCTTCTCCTCGATCTCCATCTGTGCCTTGTAGAGCAACTCTTTGGCTCTCAGCTGATCTTCGGCAGTCGCAGACGGCTTCTTCTCTTCCGCAGGTGGCTGTCTGTCGTTGTCAGCTCGTCCTTCATCTCTTCTGGAGCGCTCACGATCTCTGAAAATGAATCAGTTTGTTGATTTAAAAGCCGTTTCTCCTTACCTGTCGCGCCTGTCATCCGGTCGATCCCTCTTCCGATCCCTGTCTTTGTCCTCATCTCTGTCGCCACGTGGTCTCTTCCTCAGCTGCGGATAGTGATCGCACACCGCCGAGATCACTTTGCCGGCTTTGTGCGAATCCTTGACGGCGTCGTTCACTCGCTCCTTCAGCTTCTCGTAGTCGTATCCCTTCTTCAGACATCGTTCCACCGCCTCAATCACCTGGAAACGAGAGGGTTCAGACCCGCGAGCTTTTCTAGAATAAACGAGAAAGATTAACATCGATGAAGAGCACTTACCTTTTTCTGCTCCTCTCGCCTGCTCAAATATTTGTCGCAAATGTCTTCTAACTTTCCCATTCTGAAAATTTCGTTTTACTTCGTTTGATTCTGAATTCAAATGAAAGACAAGGAAGAGAAGGTCAAAGTATGTAAATATAAAAGCGTAGAAACGCAAGCTCAAAGAAAATATAAAACAAATCAGGTCACAGGTATCACCATATTCATTGAATACAACCATTTTCGACTAAATATGACCTTTTGGAAAAGTAAAAAGTGCAATACGATTACGAGACTGTAATGCAGTCATTCAACAAAGATATAAATAGGTAAAATATAAAAGAAAACAGATATAGCGATTAAAGTCCGAAACATAGAGAACGGGACAGGAATTTTTCAGAGAACCAGCGTGATTAAAGTGTTAAAAATGGGAGAGAAACTTTTTCAGAGATCTGGGCTGAAATTTGTGCTATACTCGGAAACAGAAAAGGGATGCGGTCATTTAACAGTAGACACAAACAAAAGAAAATGGTTAGGCAGTGGAGGGGTCCTCTTCTTTGGAGCCCTCTTCAGTCTTCTCGGCCACTGCTGCTTCGTTCGATTTTTCAGAAGACGTCGACGGTTTCTGATCGATTCCGTTTGACGAGTCTCCAGAATCCTCTTCCTCATCATAACGTCCGGCGATGGCGGAAGAGAGTAACTTACTAAGATCTCTTCCGTCTATCTTCTCTTCTTCTTCTTCTTTCAGCTCACGGAGAGCATCTGAAAAGGAACTAGGTCATTGAACACTTCGAAATGAGCTCACCTTCATCGAGTTGTCCTTTGATTCCGTCTGTCACTTGCTTCTCCAACTGCAACTTCTTCTTGGCCAACATGAGCATTCCGATTTCGACGGTTCCTTTGCTCACTAACCGTGTTACGTGCACATCTTTCTCCTGACCCATTCGATGGCATCTGTCCTCCGCCTGTTTGTCGTTGTACGGGTTGAAGTCGATGTCGTGAATGATGATGTGGTTAGCGGACGTCAGATTGATACCGAGACCTCCCGCTTTGGTGGAGAGGAGGAAGACGAAGAGCTCGTCGGAGAGATTGAACTCGTTGATCATTTCCTGACGATCGAGAACGGGCGTTTGGCCGTCGAGTCGTTTGTAAGAGTAGCCTCGGATGTTGAGGTAGACCTCGAGAATGTCGAGCATCGAAGTGAACTGCGAGAAGATGAGCACTTTATCTCCCTTCTCTTGAATCTCAGGCAACATTTTGTCCAACTGCTCGCACTTTCCACTCTTTAGCGCCAATTCCTCGTTCAACAGGAACTTACTCGTGCATCGGAACTTTTCACACAATTGATGAATCTTGATATCAGAAAGATATGCCAGGTCTTCTGCCACGTGTTGCCACTTCTTCTCGGCGTACGACTTCTCCTTCTGACACAACAGCTTCGCTATCTTGTCCAGCTTCTGATCAGTGTACTGAGAGCGGCGGAGCAGCGGGTGGTTGGCAGCTTGACGGAGCCTCATCAGAGATCCATAAGAGTCTCCGACTTCGTCTGAATGCTGAAGAACGTCGACAATGTCGTCGTACAACTCCTTCTGCGGCTTCTTCATTTCCACTTCGATGATTTTCTCGGATTTTGGAGGCAGACTGGTCAGCACTTGTGTTTTCAGACGACGGAGAATGTACGGCTGCAGGATGCTCTTTGCTTCTTCGATTCTGTCCTGCTGGTACATCGCTTTGTCCTTCGAGTCAAGGGCGGGTCCGAGTTGTTTGAAGTGTTGGAGGAGGTGGGTGATGTCTTCGCAGTACTTGTTGAACACCTTGTACAGCACGAAATACATGAGGGACACGAGCTCAATGAGATTGTTCTGGAGGGGAGTTCCCGTCAGAAGGATCTTCTTCTTTCCTTTCACTTTCATCAATCCACGATAGCGTTCCGAGTCGCAGTTTTTGAGCATGTGCCCTTCATCATAGATCACGTAGTTCAGAGAGAAGTTTTTGAAGAACTTCTTGTCGTCGGTTTTCGAAGTGACCATGTTGTACGTAGTGAGAATCACATCGATCTGTAAAAACGAAAATTGTTGGAGAGATGAAGCGGCCATACAACTACAGCAGAACCTATTTTCATTGTTATCCGTTTAATTTCACCCATTCTAAGCCATCAGTGACTTGAGAATCATTTGATGGAAAGATAATGGGATTGAACTTGCGTCGCGCGATTGGCAGCGGCGAAATCGCCCACTGCGCCACACGTGCCCCCTCACTCCGCCCTCCCCACTTACATTATCTCTCTGCTTCTTCACTCTGTGTCGCAGGTGTTTACGCTCGTCTTGAGTCCCGTAGTAAGTGAGCAACTGGAAAATAACTATTATTCACAATTATAGTATTATTCTGAATACCTTGAGACTCGGACACCACTTATGGAACTCTCCGATCCAGTTCTCAATCGTCGACGAAGGAACAACGACGAGATGAGGTCCGGACTTGTTCATTTGTTTCAAGTATGACAGAAAGGCGACGATCTGGATGGTCTTTCCCAGTCCCATTTCGTCTCCGAGAATTGCATTGAGATCTTTCTGGTTCATCATAATGAGCCATTTGACTCCGACGAGTTGGTAGTCGTGGAGAGTGCATCCTTCTTTCAGCAGAGGGAGCTCCAACGGTCCTTCGGTGCACTTCTCGAAATCCTTCGTGACCGTCTTCGCATGATCCTTACAATCATCGAGAATGCGGGAAAGAATACCACGCTTTTCAAGGAACTCCATGTACGCTTCGATGGCATTCGTTCCTCTAGTGACTCCTTTCATTGTGGTCACCTGAAAAATCGATTCTGAGGATCTGAAATGAAACTGAAATTACCATTTCACTGTAGACTTTGAAAGGTCTTTTGGCCATCACGAAATCAGCGATCTTGTCATTGACACGAGCTTGTTGGAGAATGGTCTCACGATCAGCCGAATTGAAGAACTCGCGACACTCTTTCTGATTCTTCGTCTCTCCCCGCTTTGCTCGACGTTCTTCGATCTGAAACAACAGAAGCTACAACTGAGAACCCCATCTGATTCCTTACATCACTGTCGTCTGACGGTGTCTCGTCTCCATCCGCATTCATGTCCTCTTCGTCTTCTTCCCAATCCTCATCCGACTCTACCTTCTTCTTGACTTGTTTCTGAGTCTTCTCCACAGCAGCCTTCAGACTCTGACCTTCCTTCATGGTCACCTCTTCATCTTCCTCGTTGTCATCACCATTCTGCTCTTCGTCTTCTTCATCTTCTTCCTTGTCGTCGATGAAATCCTCCTCATCACTTTCGTCTATGATTATTTTTCTTTTAGTGGCAGCATTTCTCTTCGCCATCTGAGTTCGCATTACATTTTTCGGTGACACTGAATCATTGAATCGCGGCTTTGTTAGCCACTCGTCGTCACTAGAATCCGACAGAGTTCGCACACGTCTTCTGAAAAAAGAGCTGCAAAACTCGAAGATTCAATTATAATTCTTACGTTTCGGGTTCTGGAGTCTCCGAATCATCACGATATCTCTCACGAGGTGCAGCTACCTTCTTCCTGAAAATCAATACGAATTAAATAGGACTTCGAAACAAATCTTACTTGGCAGGAGTTTTCCGTTTTCTAGAACCTTCATCCTCATAGTCATCATCATCATCGTCCTCCTGGTCAAAGTCCTCCTCGTCCTCACTGGCCATTTCCTCCTCAACATAATCCTCATCATCGTCATCACTGCCCTTCTTTGCCTTTTTCGGCTGGGTGGCTGAAAAGTCAATAATGTCAAAAAGTTTGAGATATTTCAGAATAAATCCTGCCTCCAAAGTTGAGCCCAGGGCCAGCTGCTCTGGCAGGTCGACCAGTATTTTTGTTTAATGACCCATTTATCTGAAAGGATTCATAATGTGCGACAATATGCAAGTGCATTGTATTACGTTCTGCGACAACATGGCTCGTTTCGCATCCATATCGGCTTGAAAACTGGAGGATTGAGAATTCCCTTGATGTGCAATACGCACTCGTTCTCCGGATTCAAAATTACTCGAAGACATGAATTCTACAAAAGAGGGAAAATTGATCCTAATTTCGAAAATGGGAGGAAAGCAATTTGAGGACTAAAATGGATAAATGAGGAAGCGGGAATTCAGATAGATGATAAACTCAGCTTTTTTCATGTTATTAAGTTAACGAAATCAACTGAAAATGAAGAATACAGTGCGAAAAACTCTGAGAACCGATGGCGCGCACATTGAATTTGAAGGCCTGCAGAGAGTGTGTAGGCAGCAAATTTGACGACACACCGCAAACACGCAGCAGCGCGCGAGGTTTGAACGGGGGTTTCAGGCGATGCGCTCGATCATGAAATTTTCATGAAAGGAATTTTGAAACTGAAAAATCGATTTTAAAATCACATTTTTTCAGAAATCAAACATCAAGGGAACCATGCTCGCATCGAAACTTGCAATTGTGACAGGTTTTTTCTCCAAAACGAGGGTTGTGTAGGCTTATTTTGATAATGCAGGCGGTGGCTCGGGAATCGGACGGGAAATTTGCAAGAAACTCGCTGAAAACGGAGCTCGAGTTCTCGTCGCCGATCTGAAAGAATCGTCGGCGGTGGAAACTACGAAGATTCTGAAAGGAGAGAGACATGCTGCTTTTGAAATGGATGTGAGCAAGGTGAACAAATTAAAGCTTCTATGCCGTAAAAGTTAATGAATAGTCGGATGACGTGTCGAAGCTCCAAGAGTTCATTCGTTCCACGGGCACCCATCCATCTGTCCTCGTCAATTGTGCCGGAATCACGAAAGACTCGACTCTTCTGAAAATGAGTCAGAAACAATGGCAGGATGTGATCGATGTCAATCTGACGGGCATTTTTCTGGTGAGCAGCGCCATGAAATCAATCTAGAGGTTTCGGAAGTTCAGCTCTCGCAAATGGTTGCTCGTGAAGCAGTGAGCAACCAGTCTCCTCTTTCCATCGTCAACGTCTCCTCCATCGTAGGAAAGCTGGGCAACTTCGGTCAGACGAACTATGCGGCAACCAAGTCGGGAGTCATCGGATTCACGAAATCTGCCGCGAGAGAACTCGCCACCAAGGTTAACATCAAAGTTATTATTTTTTTAATCATTCCTTTGCAGAGCATTCGAGTCAACGCCGTGCTCCCTGGATTCTGTCGCACTCCGATGACCGAGGCGATGCCTCCACAGGTCCTCGAAGGAATGCTGTCTCTAGTGCCACAACGGCGTCTCGGAGAGCCTGAAGAAATCGCGAACGCCGTCTTGTTCCTCGCCTCGGACATGTCTTCCTATGTTACCGGAGCCACTCTGGAAGTGACTGGCGGATTCGGAATGTGATTCTCTGTTGCTCCCTTCAAATAAATCGTCCTTTTCTTTCTCTTCTAGAGTACATCAGATTAGTTCGCTGGCAAAACAATCTCATTTCCCTCCGTCGTATAGTCATTACCGCCCATCCAGGTCCCCCTCTCTGTTTCTTTTCGTCCGTTCTTGCCCTTTACGACGAATGTCTCAAGCGGATTCTTCCCCCAGAGACACTTTTTCGTTTCTGCCGCTCTCAATCTCATTTAATGTAATGGTCCGAGCACTCTCTCGCCGCCGAGCACTCCCTGCACACCCATAAAAAACCGGGAGCCGCCGTGCCGGGTGGTCCCGCGTCTTCCGCACTCCCCACTTTTCGCTGTTTCGCTTTTTTCTGACGGCTGCCGCGAAGAAAGTGCAAACACGCGCTCACATACACACATTTCCAGATTTATAGTTATTGGGTCTCCCGAGTGCTCGCTGTGGGCGGTCCGTGCCGGGCAGGCGGGCGGCACCGACAGAGGAGGCTTTTATTATTAGTTGCACTGTTAGTCATTTGTCTGATTGGAGGCAGTGTACTTTCGGACGATATGAATCATTGATCACGGCGCTATACGACTACATTCCGTCGCGTCGAGAATAAGCCAGAACGGAAGACGTGCACTCTCCGCAAATTGACTTTTTGAAACTATCGCTGATAAAGTGCATGTCAGAACTCGAGTTTATCCGACTTTTGTGGGACAATTCGTCGAATGAAGTCTCTTCTTATCGCGTCTTCTGAAGAGGGCTTCCATGAGTTGACTGGCTCTACTGGCACATCGATCCTCAGTATTATAAAATAGTATGTAAAAAGTTGTCACTGGTGCACCTTTTTGCCCAAACTAGATTTTTACGCTTTTTCACTATTTTAATGCGTTGTTTCATCGACTTGTAGTTAGATCATGGTTGCTCAGAGAGCTCTGAATTTTTTCAGTCATCATCCGGGATTCGAACCAGGGACCATCTTTCCCACAGCCAAGCCTCTTACCGACTGAGCTATCCCACTGGTTAGGATTTCTCCGATTTTGAACCATATCAAGGTAAGAACAAGGAAGGGAGATCTGTAAAACACGACTGATGTGAAGGGAAGAGGGCAACAGAACACACACTCTTCGCTCTCACTGCTGGCTGTCTCCTCTGCGTCTCTGCCAGGCCGCGCTGAGTAGATAGGGGAAAAATTTTCCAAAGCAAAGGGTGCCTCCATGGCTCAGCCGGTAAAGAGCTCTAGCCGCACTGCGGGATGTTATCCGATGCTGATGGTTCGAATACCATGTGCACCCTATTTTTTTGCCTTTTTTGTTTTACTTATTACTTTGGTTTTTACATGTTCAATCTGACAATCACTGTTTTGAATCGGGTGGACGGGCCGAATTGGCGGACCCTTCACCCAATCCAGTTCTACCCCCGGTGTGAAACTTACTTGGATCTGAAAAGGGCGATTAAAGAAAGACAAGGATATAAGAATGAGAATAAAGATAAGAAAACAGTATTAGAGAGAAAAACCCATTTATTAAATAGCGCGGGGCTGATTTAAAGGAGCGGTCACCGAGAGAAGGAGCCGTCCGACATATAAATGGGAAATACATAAATTTAGAACATTAAAAGGGGGAAAAACTCCTCCGTTTGCTTGTTGAGTTGACGACGACTTCTCAAAAGGCAGCGAGAGGTGAAGTCGGGACAAGAGCAGCGTGGAAGAAGAAAAACCGCAGGGTTGAGTGAGATTTTAGGCCAAATCCGAAATAGGCGCTTAAGTCGAGTCACCGGGTGACTGAATGGGCTGCGAAGTGAGCAAAATGGGCAGAAAATCATAATAATTGCTGTACATCATCAAAAACGATCAAAATCCATGGAGCAACGGCGAAACTCCTGCGCCTGGCGCTCCGCTCCGTCGCCACTCGCCAATTCTCTTTTCGAAACTCTTCGAAAGTCTCTATTTCAACTACAGTTTTAAAGGCGCATGGGCCTCTCCGGTGGGTCTCGCCACGATTGCGGCATAAGCGCGCGTCGTTCAAATTGTGGCGTCGACAAATGACTGTGACAGAGATGAACATCGATGTTTTAAGGGAATTACGGAATTTGCTGTGAAAATAGGACGTGAATTGGATATGCAATAGTCAATTCACGACAATCACAGTCCAAAAGAGTTTCCAACAGAGCATTTATTAACTAACCGTTTTCAATGGGAATCACACACGTATTGTCAAAATAATCGAATTGCGGAAAAGTGTGCATACACCGATTGTGGGCGTGGCCAAATCTGGGAGGCGGGGCCAAAGGCCAAAATTATTTGCAAAGTGCGGCACCAGTTTGCATTTTTTTTTTGTTTTTTTTTTGAAAGTTCGATTTTAGGTGGCTTCCGTTAATTTTTTCATAATTTCCTTTCATTTTCTTTCATTCTGACAAAAAAAACACCTGAAAATAAATAAAAAATTGATAAAAACTATGCAATTTTGATGAAAATGATGACAAAAATTATGTGCGGCGAGGTTGCAGCAAACTGGTGCCGCACTTTGCAAATAATTTTGGTCTTTGGCCCCGCCTCCCAGATTTGGCCACGCCCACAATCGGTGTATGCACACTTTTCCGCAATTCGATTATTTTGACAATACAATCTGTAACAATTCAAACTCTAGAACTAACCAGCCGGTCGAGCTGCTAGCGCAGCTCTTCGGCTGGCTTCACACTGGGCCGGGAACTCGCCTAAATGCCCCAATACACTTTCCCAATAAAAGCAAAAAACTTTTGACTCGAAAAGAATCGAACCCCTGACCCTCTGCACAACTTCTAGTTTGGACGGGCATCATCGCGGCACCAAATAAGGGCCGTAACCGAAAATTGGGCTCATTCCTATTTCTAGGGACTTCTCCAGGGTCCGCTACTCACAGATACACGGACAGATACACAGAATTCATCCGTTAGTAATAGTAAAGATTGCCTTCAAGTTGACCAGCTTTTGGATTGCATTCCGTAGGGACTTGAAGCTAATGAGCAGCGGGATAAGCATCATGCATTTTGCGTGGTAATCTCGCATGGGAGACGAATGAAATGAAACATATCACATCGGAACTTTGCAATTAAGCCAGATAAACATGTTTTCAGTGTTTTCAGTGGTATGCCATAGGCAAACATTAATCTCCAGCATTGCGAAACTCTCATCGCACTGAGTCACTGACCCTAATGTCTTCAAATTTCGAAACGCTTCCTTTGTCTTCTCTCCTTGATCTTCCTGTCTGCGTCTTTTCCATCTACTGAATAAAAGTGTTCCTTTCAACTGATTGTCAAAGTGTTCCCGAGGGTTCAAGTCCCAAGATGACCTGTGGTGTGGCTTAGCCAAGTGACCGGATAAACAATAATACGAACGCATTCTGGTTTTTTTGGGTATGGCGGCTAACAGTAAACAACAATAATTAGGTGAACGATTCAAGAAGGACTGGTCATTTCCGAAATGAGTTGTTTACACGTTGGGGGGCGGCGAAGTTATTTACAAACAATGGAATTTGTGAAAAGGACTACAGAGTCGCACGATCATCAGCAAGTTTGCAAGAGTAGTTTTTGTTTATCGGTGTCCCCGCCGGCGGTGAAATATTCATTCGGTTATTGTGGCTCGCAGAGTCCGAGCCAAACATAAACATTGTGAATTATTCAAACTAATAACGCTATCATCATTTCCCTTGGAGTGATTAGAAGGCTCACTGGTCTCACAGCGAAAAGTACTGTAGTGGTTAAACCAGAAATTCATGGTGGAGAGATAGTGCGCCCAGAAATTGCAAGGGGGCGTGGCTAAAAATCTCGTCGCGAATTCTTGCAGATTTTCGTTGATTTTTTCAGTTTTTCCAAGTAATTTTTGAATTCGAAATTCTTCTGAAATTCGTCAGAAAAAACAGAAAAACGGGGCTATTTGCAAAGTTACTGTATCGTTCGTGGCGAGACCCAGGGCACGCCGTTTTGCAATTTCTGCCCCCCCCCCTTAAGCCACGCCCACAATTCTAAATGAACACTTTAGAACAGAACCATTCAAACTCGAAATTTCTCCCCTTCGAGCCGATCATCGCACAATCCAACGTATTCCCGTGCCCTTTTTTATTTACCCTCGCCCCGATGCTCTTTTTTCCCCCCGCCGCCAAAACTTGCCCAAACTGTTGCGAACACATGCTCATCGGCGGTGCCTGTCTCAGAGAGAGAGAGTAAACTGCTCAAACAGAAAAACGAGAGAGAGAAGTAAACCTCCTCTCCGTCCTAACTTTGCACTTTTCTCGAAATAGAGAAAAGAACGGCCGAAACTGGTTGGGGGCTGACTTGAGGGCCATCTTCTTCTTTTTCTCCCCGGCGACCTTGCAGAAAACGGACGAAAAAATAAACGAGGAGAGTGAAAAGGACACGTTCCCATGAAAGGGTTTCGGATGATGAACGACCGCCGGCAATCGGTTGATAGCGGCCGAGATTAGAGTACTGTAGGTTAGGGTTTGAACTTTTCAATGCCACATTCCATTTCGTCTAGAATAGGTCTAGAATTCCTTCTCCCTTTCATGTCTCTGAAAGTGCCTGGCAGCTGCGTCCCATACCGTACCCTTTGATGATCTTGCCCCGCGATCCGTTCCAGTCGGTACGGTGACACGTGGAACACGCGCCATCTGCCAGTCTGTGCCAGTCGCTGTCTAGGTCATCTCACGAGACGCCCGAAGATGGTCATTTCGCACATCTGTCATGCCAGGTGGCTCATTTCAGAAGCCCCGCCCCCTCTCGAACACGCCCCTTTTGGTGGCCCTGTAGGGATCTCAGTTTAGCCGCCGATATGAGTTCGCTGGATGCTCATTGTGCTCCTCGTATTTTGCAACATTCGTGTGTTGCTTCGCTTTTTTGCGCTTCCACACTTTCTCTCTCCCTTTCACTCTCCCTCCTCCCACTTTTCGGGCGTCTCTCGAGTTTGTTCGGCCGCCGGCCATTCTCTGCGTCTCGGTCTCACAGATGACAAACTCGGTGCGTGTCACTCGGGGTGGCGCTTGGTCGAATTGACCTCCTTATCACTCTTATCTCCGTTCCACTCCTAACCTCACTTTTCTAGATGTTCCGTTCCCAGTTTTAGAATTCTGAATTTTTGAAAAAGTTATTCATTTCCCTTGAATTCGCCGTTTTTAAGCCATTTCTCTTCTCCCAACTTCTCCAAACCACTTTCTAACTGCTCCTCTAGACCTTCTTCATCAGAAAATCACCTGACCATCTCTCAACATCATGCTCTTCTACCATTTCAGCTCCTTTGCTTACCACACTTTCCTTATGGTTACCAGCTCTGCGCCTCTTCGTCTCATACGCTGTCTCGCCGGCTCGCCAGACACTGCGTGACGCCTGAAGAGACGCGAGACGAAGTGAGACGTCGGGCGCTCTGCCAGTCGCTGGGTGGTACGCCCCGCCCACTTTTTGCGTCGCCGCGGGTGCAAGTCGGCGCCTACCCAGGGCGCCGACGGCCACGACCCCCGACGACCGCGCCCCGGCGAGAGGCGGCGAGAGGCAGAGAAGCGGGGGTGTTGGCGAGAGAGTGGCGCGAGACGGTCAGACAGCGAGGGGGAGGCACGTCGGGGCAGAATAAGCGCCGAGTTGGGGCTGGTGGGCCGCCGATCCGAACCTCTCCTGATCCTTCGGAGACGTTCGTCCTCCTCCACGTCTTCTTCTTCTATTGTCACCTCTTCGTACTTCTAGACCTTTCTCATCTTACCTCCTTCCCTCCTTCCCTCCTACACCTTCAGGCGTTCGTCATACAACTCCTTATCTTATCATTCCCATCCTACTGCCCTCTACCAGATCCTCCTACTTCTCCTGACACTTCTATGTCAGTTCCATGTTCCAACCTATTGAATTCTCTATTTCTTTAGGTTTCAACGCTAAACGGTGTCTGCGTCTCTTCGTCTCCAACGCTCTCTCGTTTCCGTTTCACCTTATCTCGTTCTGGCGCTGGAAGCGTTTATCATTTGCCTCTTCCCGAATTTCGAAACACTTGAAATTCGGTTGCCTGGAGACTTCTTCCAGATTTATTTCCCGTTGCTCCGCGATACTGCTCTGGATTCCGATGTGTGATTCATTTTGTCGCTTTCCCCTTTCCACTATACGTTTTCGCTCTCTTTGACCGTGCCGACTCGAGACCTTTTGGTCCTCCAATCACTTTCTCTCTCTGCAGACATGGCTCGGACAATGGACCCCACCAGCAAGGCGACGTTCCCCGCCGCCAACGACTACAACTCGTCGTCGCACTGGCCGTCGACGAACTGCGACAACTGGATCAACGTGTACCAGTGGATCAACTCGCAGGTCAGTGGGGGCAGCAGCTGTCTTCCGATGACCGAGTGACCGACTGCATTCAAATTGGCGCCTTTCGCATATACTTCTCCCCGCTGATTTATAGGCCATTGTCCTTGTGAACGCCTTTTTTTGTTCGGCGCGCGCGTCTCCCTCGCGAAGGCTGCAATTTGAATGCGTTTGCACTTTCAAAGGTCTCACCGATAAAATTGGTAATGGCGCGGAAAGCACGGAGACTGGCACCAGCTGCCTTGGCGACCCACATCTGGCTCCCAAATCGGACGGCCGAGCAGCAAACACTTCCGGCGGTCACTCTCAGAGCCTTCCGGCGAGCAGCGATTAGGGAAGAGGAGCCAAGAGTTACTGTAGATTAGAGGAAGTGATGTATCTTCATTGACCTGAAAACCCACAAAGTTCACAAGTTCCTTTCTCTCTCCACGAAATGTGGCAAACAGTGCGATCTCCGGTCTTCCCTTGCACTTATCACTTCCGCGTGCACTTTCCGCCCCCAAAGAAAACAAATCCGTTATCAATGGGGCTACTGTTCGTCTCCCTCGCCGACCTTTCCTCGTCTATTTGCGTACCCGACAGTACCAGTCAAAACGGGCCGGCCGCCCGAGGAGCGATCAAGAAAAAACTTCTCTCGGGTCGCGCCGAAAAACCTTGAAGTTTGATGACCCTGAAGGGAGGTGTCGCTTCGTTCCCGGCGCCGCACGCTCCACGACACCAACTTGTGTGAGCTTGGCACCGCGCCAAGTTGGGGACACAAAGCGCACGAGGCGCAGAGACGACGAGCAAACAGATCTTTGCTCCGGGAGGACCTCCGCATGTTGCAAACCAGGGTGTTCTCCAAATGAGCACGAGAGAGAGTGAGAGTGTCTGTCCGTCTGGCGCCTCGTGGGCCCGCACAACCTGGCACCGCGCCCCGTGTATTCCGTTGTTGTTGTTGATATCGTGAGGTCCTCTTCTTCTCTAACTTTCTCCAAAGCCCCGCCCCTCCTTCATCCGCTGGAATCCATTGAAAGTCCCCATTGTTGTTGTTGATGAGAGAAGCGCTGGAAAGCGAGAGAGAGCGAGCGAGGTGTTCAAATTTGTTGACGACGCATTCACATTCGCTACCTGGCACCGACAAGTGTGACATCCGGAATGGGTTCAGAGTTCAAGTAGACCACTGCAAACAAGCGCCGTTTGAAACGGTTTCGAGGCGATCAGATAAACCTGTTGGCGTTGCCATCTGTGAAACAGGCGTGCGGCCTCATTTGTAGTCCACCTGTCCGGCACCTGGGTCATTTGACTCATCGCTTCTCCATTGTGACTCAGAAGCCATGGGAGAGAGAAAGAAGACATCCTTGAGGGGAGCCATAAATCGTCGGCGCCGCGTCGTTCTCATTACGAGCCGTCTCTGTCGGAGGATGACACTGGCGCGAAACGCAAAAACGACTGGCCCATAAATTTCGATCTCATCTCGTTTTTCATTTGTCCTTTCGTCCTTCCGTTTCCCTCCGAATGAAATTTAATGATGATGGGAAACAAAAAGTATAGAGAAGCCAAATACAAATGTGTTTCCAGATCGATCCTGTGAACGGGGACGTCAGTGTCCGCTCGTCCACCTCCTCGCGGCCACAGACCTCGCCGTCTTCTGGACTCGACGATCGTGAGCACCGACTTCTGTGCGACACGCCACACAGTCCGGTGGAGCAGCCATCCAGTCTGCTCTTCAATAATAACAACAATAAGGCATCGGAATTCGACCTGAACAGCAGTTGGTTCAACCCTCCACAACTCCAGAATGTTCAGAGTCAGAATTCAGTGGCAGCTCCAGTCCAAACCAAGCAGAAGGTGAGATAGTTCAACCTTACAATCCTAATCATTAACTATATTCAGAACGAGTCTAATGACTACGCACTGCTCCAGGAACTTCTGCGTCTCAACTTGAACACCTCCTCTCCTCCAGTGTCTTCCTCCCTCTCGACGAACCAAATCTTCTCGTCCGCCTCCCCGTCCACGTCTTCACCATGGACTCTTCCTCCAGAAGAGCCCCACCTCTACCGTCCTGCTCCAGTGGCGCGCACCTCTCCCCCAGTGAGCCACAACCAGAACAACCTCTACTGGAATGCGCCGACCTCCCGACACAACTCTGACGCGGAATTCATCCAGGCGCTTAGCAACCAGCTCGCCGCCCAAGTGACTCCCTCGCAACCATCCGGCGTCGACCTCACGTACATTATGCAGCAGCAGGCACTGGCCGCCCAGCAGCAGCACCAACAGCAGAACAACAGACAGTGGAAGCCACAGTACCCGAGATACTCGTTCATGAATGCGCTCCAGGGGAAGGTCGACGAGGTGACCGACGAGTACAGACAGCTCGAGAAGGAGAGGAAGCAGACGGAGGCCGAGTTGGCACGTCACAACCTGGGAAAGAAGATCTCTTCTTCCAACGGACTGCCCATTCCGAAGTTGCCGACGGCGCCTTCCAGAATCGACCGGATGGTGGTGGACTTCTTCAGAGAGCACGCCAGAATCAGCACCCTTCTCGCCAAGATGGAGCAGCTCACTGGAATGGCCATGCCGATGGCTGCTCATCACGTTCTTTCAGGTAATATAAATATTCAGATGAACATCAAAACTAAAACAAAGAGTTTTGAATTCCAGAACTTCTCGACGCTATCACCAGGCTCTACCACAGCAGAATCCACGAGAGAGGGCTCATTCTGCAGCAGCTCCGAGGAGAGGCGATCCACTACGATGAGGAGAAAGGTAACCATCGAGCTCTCCCTTCAACCTCATCCGAATTTCCTTCCAGAAGCCGGAGTCCTGATCGACATCCTGTGCCTGGTGCAGTCGGCGGCGACTCGAGTGCGTGCTGCCAACTGGTTCTGTCTGATGACCACTCTCGGACCGCTCGACGCCACTCAGCGAATGCAGATGGATCAGATCGCCTCCTCGGACTTCACCATAGCGCCTCCACCAATCCGACCCCGCCCGGTCAAGTGAATATTCCCGTAGCCTAGCAACTTCCTTTGGCTGGACCCAATAGAACACGCTCTCCATCACGGCCTAGCCGCTCCTTTCTCCTGTCCTTCTAGATAGTCTCCGACCCCATTCCTCAGTCTGTACATACCCTTAGATTTGATACCTCCTGGAACTCCCCCTCCGACGCACTGATTTTCCCTATCCGCTTCCTCCCACCATAACCCCGTTTGTCCGCCCCCCTGAGCTTTTCCACCCCATCCCGATTGCACCCATAGCCGATTATCGCGTAGCACCTCCCTCATTACCATAAGCTTCATGATGATTTACTACAAACTCATCCATTTCCTCGTCATAATGTATTACCTTCTAAAAATGTCATCTGGTTGTTGAAAATCAGTGTGTGCGTGTGTTGAATACAATGAATATATTGACCATTTATCAGAAGCGAACACATTAAAAAACACACAGAGAGAAAACGGAACGGGAGAGAGAAAAGAGGACGTGTTGTAATGAGATGAGTGACCCAGATAGCTTCACTAGCCGGAGTGTCGCGCTTCTGCCACGTGGCTTCCGAAGGTGATCTCCGATCGACAAGCTGCCACGTTCCGTGCCGTTTACAATCATGTTCTCTCGCCACGTCTGCGTCTCCTCGTCGCCCGCGCTCTCTCCTCGCGCAGTGCTCTCTCCACACTCTTTTTCTTTCTTTTTTTGCCTTCTTTTGTCGCTCCAGTTTTTCGTTTTTTTTTCCAGAATATCATGACGACGTTAGGACAGACTATTCTACCGTATCTCTCGTGCACGGCGCTCGCTTCTACTTGTGGTTTGTTTTATCAATGATTTCCAAATTTTAGAATTTTTTCCAATTTCTTGAAGGCATTAGTCATGACTGACATCATTTTGTGATTATAATTATCAGTCGCTTCTTTGCAGCATTCTTCCTATGTGGGCTCCAAATTTGTCATCGCATAAAGACTCGCGGTTCTTCAGATGGCACAAGCCCCGCCCCTTTCTTGCTAGGTTGGTTTTCGAATCAGAATCCCGAAACCATCTGAATTTGAGCATTCCTGTCGTGTGCTCTTTTCATCCAGTACGGACTGCTCAAAGACGACGACATCATCACAGTCACCAACGGCATCGGATGCTTTCTGCAGGGCTGCTACCTCTTCTACTACTACACCATGACCAGGAATCGCGTTCGTTTCTTCTGAAATGTTTAGAAGTCGTTTTCTTGCTTCAGAGATTCCTGAACAGGGTGATATCCATCGAGCTGTGCATCATTGGAATCGTCGTCTTCTGGGTGAAGCACTCGACGGCCACTCATCTGACGAAACAGACGTACGTCGGCAACTATTGCATCTTCCTCAACATCTGCAGTGTGGCGGCGCCCCTTTTCGACATTGGAAAAGTATGGAATTCATTCCGAATCTTCTTATTTTGTGACGGTTTCAGGTGGTCCGTTCCAAGTCGAGTGAATCTCTTCCGTTTCCTCTTTGTGTGGCTTGCTTTTTGGTCTGCGTGCAATGGATGTTCTACGGATACATTGTAGATGATGTCGTCATATTGGTAAGATTTTCAAAAAATGAATGCGTTTATCAATAAAACAGGTTAAAAAGCAATACAATGACTCGTTTCCAGGTACCCAATGTGATCGCCACCGTCATTTCGATTCTGCAATTGGCTCTTTTTGTCGTCTACCCGGGAGCACCGAAAGGAGTTCAGTTGGGCAAGTACGAGCACATCTGATTCACCTTCAAAACTGCGTGTCTTTCGCCAAAGGACTTCCCGAAAAGAAGTCCTCCATCCTTGTCGCTTCTCTTCGAGTCGTGCCAAGCAGAAGACGTCGCAACTAGAATACTCGTTTAATGTATTTATTGATCTCATGGGTTTTTGTTAAACAGTGCGTGCCTTTCAATGTAAATAAATACCTTTTTATCTCGATTCTCCGCGTTCTTCTGCTTTTTGGGCTCCGGAGCTCGGAAAATAGGATCAAAGTCTTCTTGGAAGTTGTGCTCATCTCGATTGTCGTCCATTAGTACTTCTTCTTGTGGAAAGTCTTCTATTGGTCTCTCAGGGCTCACGCTGAAGTCATTTCTGATGTCATCCACGACTGGAGCTCTGTAATTGATAAATTGTATATTAAACTTCGAGAGTTGCTCCTACATATAGATCTCTTCGATTTCCATCTGCTCTTCATTCTGCTGAATAACTTCCTCTACCACCATCACTTCTGCCGGACTTTCCACCCGCACTGGCTCCTCCCTGCAAATATGGTTTGTTTGCTTTTCCCCCATACAGTTGCCAATCATAACGGAATACAGCGCATCGCGGCGATCAAGCGCCTCATTGGCTCAGTGGCAGAGCGTCTGTCTAGTAAACAGAAGGTCGCTGGTTCGATTCCAGCATGAGGCACCGAACGTTTTGAACTCACACCACTTCGTTGGCTCTCCACGATTTGTCGGCGACCGGGACAGTCGTGTTCCAGTGGAGTTTGTCAGGGAAGTGGTTCGCGCTTTCCTTCGAACCGGAGTTCTTCTCCTTGCTCTGAGAGTTCCAACTTGGACCGCGCTTTGGCTGAGATCCAGAAGACGAGCTGACGATGTCGAACTCGTCAATTATAGGAGGCGTTGGTTTCTTCTTGCACTTCCTGAAATTCACCTATTTCGCATTTTCAGAACAATGGATTCTCACGACTGCGCTGATTTTGACTTTGTACTGGAGATGTGCGTGATTTCCAGATCATCATCAACAGGTTCCTTACGAGTCAAAGTTTCCGTCTGTAATTCCAAACCTATGAACATCAAGACACCTTCAGACTCACAACAACGCCTCCATCCAGGTCCACCTCGTCGTCATTCCCCATCGTCGGAAGTGCCAACTCGACGTCGAAATTCGGATTCGTCTCGATGGTAACGATGAGAGGTCTGCCGGGAACATCGTAGGACAAGCAGACCTCTGAAGTGAGCTGCTCGGCGAACTGGACGATGGAGAGGAACTCTCTGAACGAGAAGGAGAACTCGGAGCACACCGTCACGTTGTGTCGGGTCAGCGTGTTGATGCCGATCGTCGTCTCCGTCTTCACCTTCTTCCCACTTCCTTTCAGCTCACTTCCGTTGAACATGGTGAATCCGTACGCCGAGTGGAAGTTTCTGATTGTTATTCCGTATTTTTCGACTTTCAAAGTGACTTCTACGTCGTTTTTCATTTGAGCAAGTATTGGAGTCAACGCTCTGAACCTTCATCATCAGAACAGAAGTATATCGGAAGCACTCACGACGCGGAAACTACAGTGGTGTTTTTGCAACTGGCTCGATCATAAACTGGCTTCTGAAGCACATTTGACATTTCTCGGAGTTTGGCATGGATAGTTCGGTTGATATCTGCAATGTTCCCATCAATGAGCCTACTCTCTGAAATGTTACCGTGGTTCATTTGTAAATTCACTGTCATTTTCTCGGCTTTCGGATCGATTCGGAGTTCGCATCCGACAAAATTTTTTTCGCTGACAGAAACGCCTTTGAAAATTCGTTGAGCTGTCTGCAAAACAATCACTTGATATTCAAATGTTCTATCCGTTCTTTCTCTTTTTCTCACTTTCATGGACAATCTACAGATGTTTACATGCTTATTGTTGATCATCGATACGTCGCACGTGTTGAAAAATTCGGGAGCGAATCGGAAAACGCAGTATTTGGAGCGGTGGGCGACTTTGAAAAACAACTGCAACTTTCCAGTTCGATTCTATTTCGGTCTTTGTGTTACCCCGCCATCGGTGACCTCGATGTGGACGTCTTCTGAGATTTTCGCAAGCGTCGAGATCGATTTTGCTATTGCTGGAAGTCACTTTTCATTTGATTTTACTCATTTTCAACGCTTACTTCTAAGATTATGATTTACAACGAATAGTGCGCCTTTCATGTCTTCATAATTTTTACTCGGAAGGCTCTTGGACGTCGAAAACGACGAATTACCTGTAGAAGAGTCATGAGTCGCTTGCATTTGCGAAATCTGAAAAGAAAAAGCTGAAAATCGACCAAAATTTCGAATTTCGCAGATTTTTTTGAATTTTTGTGAGTTCCAAAAGGAGTACACGAAACATTGGCCTAGAAACCGTCGCCCCAATTTCGTGTAGTTCTCTCGGACGATCTTCTGTCAAATTTTGTTTTGTTCTCTTTCTCTCGCCCAGATCCGTGCATGACTCTCGTGTTTCCCGCACGAGAACCGGTCTCATGAACACTCCAACAATCGCGAACCACCGATGTGTCATGTATCGTCACAGTCAGAGGGCTCCCCTCAACTCCCAACTGATTAATGTTTTTGTTTCCTCGACCACCAAAGTTCATATCTCTGTCAGCTTCCCTCTCGTCAAATTGCCTCTTTTCACCACAAAAATGCAATAAAACCTGAAGAATGGGCAGCTTCTCCTCTCCTCTTCAGTCACCGGACCACCAATCGATCGCATCCGATCGTGTCTGCGTCTCTCTCTGATATTGTTCCCTCCTCCTGCCATCCCAATCCTTTGTTTGCGCCGCCCTCCCACTTCAAGGTGCCATGTCCACTCCGATTGTTTGTCCTTTCAATTCGACACTTTGGTCATTTATTCATTATTCATTTGACCCTTTTCAGGAATGAAGTCTCTAGTTCTTCTCTCTCTACTCATCAGTTTCTTCGTCACAGGTAATTCTGATTCTACTGTTATAAATGGGGGTTGATGAGATAATTGACCAATTTCGCCACAATAAGCACTCATGTGTACATTTGAACAATGATCCTCGAAGAGTACCAAGGTCAAATAATCTTTTTTCGTTTGTTGTGTTCTCTCGAGGTACAGAAATCTAGGTGAATCATAATCTTTTCGATGAGATTTTCGATTCGTCATTAGTGAATCTGTTTGTCGAAAGAAAACGAAGATCGTGTTTGAACAAGCGGTATATCGGGGTAATGAATGCTGAATGACGCGTGAATACACACTCTCCGAACTGTCCATCTTGATTATAGTGTGCTCCCGTTCGGTTCCCTGCCTCGACGGCTGCACATGCGAGCTCTCGGAGCACGACCCGGTGATCCGATGCGACGGAGTCGGTCTGGAACGCTTCCCGCTGCCGCACTCGTCGCCCCTCCGCGGCTTCCACTTCCTCGCGCTCACTTGCAACGACCTCGACTCGATTCCGGCGATCAGCATGATCAAGGCCTCGTTCCCGGACCTCCAGGGGATCGACGTGCAGGGAAACCCTCGACTCAACTGCTCCGAGTTGACTCACTTGCACTCGGAGATTCCAGTGCTCTCCGACTGCGACAACGAGATGCCGTTGCAATGCGACAAACTTGATAAGGTGAGTGCTTCTTTGTGCCATCTGATAACAATGCTCCGCAGAACTGCGACTGGAAGTGTCGTGCCCTCGCCAAACTGAAGGAGATGTGGGCTCAGTTCAAGGAGCTCGTGAGCCGAAAAGCCAAGGAGTGGCAGGCGGAGGAAGCGATCGAAGCGACAAAGAATTGGTTCAGCGCCCAGTTCAAAAAGTTCAAAATTGCTCTTGGAGAGCTCTCCGATTAAATGTACATTTCCCCCTTTTTTATTCTCACGAAATTCGCCAAAATTTGAAATCGATTCGCATAATTTTCACAATTTTGTATCTCACTCCCCACTTACAGATTACGGTAAGCCTCCTCGAATTATCTGACCAAAGGTTTATAAATGAATGTCTAAAATATTCTAAAGACAATTGAGAGTCTCTAGTAGAATATAAAATCGTTTCAATGGAATATTTATGAGAACGACGAAAGATCAACAATTAAAAAAGGAAAGGATAACAACAGAATTCTAAAGTCTAAAAAATGAGTTCTAGATGCTGTACTTGACGGTTCGCGATCGAAGATAGTTGTAGTACTCGTCCATGTGATCCCATCCACTCTTGGGGGCGTGTCTCTGTTTATAAGAAGGCCCCGGTCCCTCCTCCAGACGCACGAAGATGTTGATGTAGCGGTATCGGATGGTGTTCCAGTTCTCATGGGCGTGGCGACGACCTCCTAAAAGTTGATGATTCGTCTAGATGCTTCTCATCGATTCCCTTACCCTTCACAATATTCGACTGAATCGGGAAAGCATCGGCCACATACATCTGCGATGGGTACTCGATGTGGAACTCGTCGGCCGCTCGCTTCTTGGCCGCCGTCAACGTGTCCTTCAGAAGAGTGCACGCCTTCAACTGCTGCATGTCCAACTGGGTGATCGCCTCGTCGACGTTCATCTTCCAGATGAGTTGGCACGCGGCGAACATTCTCTTCGGAGAGAAGTGCACCGACTCCTTGCAGTGGAACACTTCTTTCGGCTTGGGGAGCCCCGTCTCCGGCACAATGTAGTTTGGCGGCCACACCACTTTGTTGTAGTACTCCCACTTCTCGGGGGTCATTCCGTAGCCTTTCAGTGGATTCACGAACCCCTCCTCCAGGTCGGGCTTCTTCTCGAGATCCCATTCTGGAGCGAAATACACTTTGGCGGGCAGTTGTTCGTCTTTCTGTAGCTTCGGAATTCTCAGTTTTGACCGTCGTTCCCAGATCTGTTCGGCGGTGAGATCCTTCGAGAGAACTGCAGATGACGTGCTCACTGCTCGACACGTCTCTGAGCCACTTCGAAGAAGTACCCGGAGCATTTTGATGGGCTGAAACAAGGGGGTTAATGACTAGAAAAGTCACAGAATTACAGATAATCTAGGTGACTAACCAGATAAACGAAAAGAAAAGTATGAATGAATCAAGAGGTATTTTCATTTATTCGTACATAGAAAAAGAGCTCTACTTCTGGGTGGCGGCCTTCAGAGCACTGTCCATCTTCGAACGATGTCTCGAGTGATGCTTCGAGCGGCTCTTCTCTTTCGGCTGACGGACGCTTTCGAACTTCTCCATCGACTCGACACGTGGCGAGTTCTTCTGCGTCGACGCCTCCTCAGAAGACGTCGCCGGATTGCTCACAGAGCTCATACTAAAAACACAAAGCATTTATTTGGCAACTGGCATGGGTTTCAGATCAACTGACGCTTTCTTCGACGAGTTCGCTTGCTTCTTGAAAATCTCGACGATCTTCAGGACGACGCCTTCGAGCTCTTCGAGGATGGGACCAGCGGCACCGAGACCGTCTCCGCCCTGAAAAGAGGAGCTTATTTCAGAAATCAGTGTGCGCGACTCACTCTTTCGACTTCTCTTCTGTGCCAATGGAGCAGGAGATAGGCGACGATGCCCAGCAGAATCACTTCGAGTAGCATGATGCGAGTGGAATGACAAACTAGCAATGAATTGGCAAACAGTGGGGGGATCACGGCGGAGCAATAAAGTTACAGTTCACGGGGACACTTTTTTGGGAGGGAGGGTAAGCGAAATAAGCAAGGAGTAGGAGGGGGACACAAGTCATTTGGTCTAGACAACCCGTTCGCTAAGCGTTTTACAGTTAACCAAAGGTAGAAGGCAAAAGAGAGGAACCGAGTTGAGAAATGTATATCCTAGACAATCGGAAGAGCGATTTGGCAAAAGGGGAGGGGCGGAGCACATATCACCAAGTGAAAAAGTTACATATTTACAAGAAACTAGAATAGGATAAAGGGGTAAGCATAAGGAACGTCACGCCGTCGTGGATTCAGAATCTTCTTCTCCTCGTGAAGATATTGCGGCGACTAGCGGGTTCTCCGACTCGAGCTGAGGTTGTGGAGTCGACGGCTGCGTGTCGGCGGTGCTGGAGAGAGTGCCTCTTCCGGAGTCGGAAGACTGACGTGACAGAGAGACCAGCAGGTCGGCAGTCTCTTTTTCTTCGGCGAATATCTGAAGACTCGACTGTCATAGTACGAAGAGAAATGGTAAACTCACGGAATCCTTCATGTCACGATAGTCGACTGATGGATAGAAGTCAACAGTTTCCTTGATGACCACTAGCATCTTTTCAAGATCACTGAACATTCATAACTCTTTTTCCAACAGTTTTAGAATCCACTTACTCATCAGCCTTATCGTGCATATTCGTGAGATTCAACGCGAGATCTTTCGCCTTTACGGCCACATTCGTAATCGTTTCGATGGTCCCTTCGAGCACATACATCGCCTGATTACACGCGGAGTTGATGACTGAAAGGGGAGGAGCCAAGTGTCCCGATGTGTACGCTTCGAACTCGGACTTTTCCATTTGAAGACTCTCGTGGTTCATGTTTTGTGCGAACTGAAGAGCACACGAGAGGTTCGTGAAGAAGTAGGCTGGAAGTTTAATTGATGGTTGTGGAGGGAGAAAAACGGGAAAACAAACCGGCCTCTCCACTCATCAGTCTCGCTGGAATTGCGTAGCGGGAGATGAATTTGACGTTCGACTGGATGAGAGGTGGGTTTCCACGGAAGATGATGTAGATCAGTGTGGGCAAGAATTCATCGGCCGATGTCGATGATTCTGCAGAATTCGATTTCAAAAATACTCCAGGAGCAGGTGTATTGCTCACCACTTTCCTTGAGTGCTTCGAAAATAGCCTTGCAAGACCTGGTGAGACATTCCAACTTCTCAAACGCCGACTTCTTCGCGTTGATCTCAATGAGCTCCGAGATGGCCTCGTCGATTTTATCGCGAACCGTCTGCTTCTTGAACACCAACTTCGTCTCCAGAAAGCCGGCAGTCACCCAGTGCAACGATCTGATTCGATCCTGAAGCGAGACGTCGGCGACCTCTTCCTCGTGGCTCGCGCAGAAGAACACCGAGTAGCAGCAGGTGGAGATGTACTTCTCCACCTGGTCCATCACGTCTTCCACCTTCACAGGGCATCCCGGAATCGTGAAGATGGCGTGTCCCCCGATGCGCTCTCCCAGGTACTGGTAGTAGCTCATCACGAGCTCCGACATGTCATCTGGAGACAGACGCATGTCGACGATCTTGTTGACCGCGTTCTTCACGGATCTCGCGATCTCCTGCGCCATCGCGGTGGAGAGATTTACGACGAGGAAGTCGGTGAACTGTTTTCTGGCTTCCTGCGAGTCTGGCGAAAGTTCTCTCCTCCTACAAAATAGTGACTTCCGGTTGGAAATGTTGTTGTAATTCTTTCATTTTCCGGCTCAAAACTGCATTATGCCTCATGCAAATTCCCATTCTCTCTTTCCAGAGAGTGCGCCCTTTGTCACGCGCAAATGACTAATACGCTGGTGTCCGAGAGGGCACACCGAGCACCGAGAGTCGAGCTCCGCAAGTTTTTTGATGGCAAGAAACGGAAAACATTGCGAATATCCGTTCTGCTCTTGTTTTTTCGCTCTAGGAGATGTGGAGAGAGAGCGGCTTGAAAACAAAGAATATACAACTAGAGGCGAATTCTCGAGAAGACGTGAGAGAAGACGGGTGATTCATCTTTCTCGAGTTTTGAGATATCGAAAGGTGAATTATGAGTTATTCAGACGACTGACGCACGACTTCTGATGAAGGTGTTCGAATGTGTTATTATCTTCTGTTCTAAAAGTACGAAAAGGTGTATTCTACACATTGATGTCCTTGGAATGTAGTCCTTGGAGCACTTCATTTCATATTCGGTCACGCAGAGCATTTAGTGCGTCAGTGGAGCCGGGCGCTCAGCTGTTTAGCTCTTTTCCTAGTGCTCATTCAATTAACTTGAGGAGCAAAAGTGCAACGTTCTTCCCCTTCTCGTTTTTCAGACTTTTCTTCGTCTTTCCTGCTTCATCTGCTATTCGTATAGGGGGGCCCCGACGATAAATATACACGAGAGACGAAAGGGGAGACTTGTACTCGAAAATAACAAGAAGTCGTCCGTCGAAAACAACAACAACAAAATGCTTTCGGCGCTGATTTCCCAGAATTTCCAGAAGACCTACCTCGTCGGGGTGCTCGACGGCGACGTCGAAGTGGGAGAGCTCGTTCCGCCCTCTGGAAAAGAGATCAGTGAAAGTGGATATTTGTTTGCTTTCGTGCACTCATCAGATGACCTCGATGGGTTTTTCGCGATATCCGAGAGGCGTTTAATTAAATCGAAAAGAACTTACCGGGAATCGGCGACGTCTTGAAAAGGTTCTTGATACCACGCGATTTGCTTTCCGTCGTCGATTTCCGCCTCTCTTGAAATTGATCAAAGCTCAGAAGGGATCTGCAAATATTCGAGTGAATTGCGAGAGGGTCCCTGGACCGACCGGTTCCTCGCAAAGTCCTGGCTCCTCTTCACTTCGTTCTGATGAGCCCTCCAGCACTTGGAGCAGCGGTTCTCCCACTGCGGAGTTCCGTAGAAACCACATCCGTTCACACATAACTGAAACGCGAACGAATTCATCAGACTAATGCAATTCTGACTCACCAAGTCGTTCGGCTTTACATGCATCTTCACTTTCTTGCTCTCATCCTCTTCTCCATGCTTATCCTCCATAACTTTCGCCGCTGAAAATAAGGAAAACTAGAATAGAGTAGGGATCAACTTCCGCTGCTAAGAGATTATAGAGATATATAAACTCAGGAGCTCAGGAGCATTTCTAATCCGATATGAGGGCAATGGGGCGAGAAAGAGGGAAGGAAGGAGAGGGTCCGCGGGCAGAGGGGAAACAAGTTGCCCCCGTTTATGGGAACGAAGAACCGGGCCGTGAGCCGAGACGAAACGCCCATCGGTCACAAGTTTGCGTCTCTTTTCTCTCCGCGCACGCCTTCTTCGACTCCGCCCACATTCTGGGCCTGGAAACAGCTGAAATTCCGGCTCGCTTTTTATAAGTTCATTTCCCCCCGGAAAAATCAAATAAACCCGCTCGCAATGGGGTCTTTATGGCGACGGAAAGTGCTGGAAGCATGGATTGTTTTCGAGTTTTCGAGCAACGCGACAGCCTAATTCAGTTGAGCACGATATAGTTGTTGGTTAGGATTCGAGAAAAAGAAAAAGAAGCTGCAGATTCTCGACGACGTCCAATTAATTAGGAGGCTGGATTATGTGAAGGGAAGGGAAAAAGAAAAGTTGGTGCTTTTCGAGCCAAGGAAGCTCTTTTTCAGATGAATCGGATTATGGAATTTATGAGATCAAGAGTACGAGTCATGATGAATCGGAAATTTGTCGTACTTGGAAGAAGTAAGATTTCTCACGGAAGAATACAAAATATGTACGGATTGAAGCGAACAGAAGTGTACAAATACGAAATGTGACTAATTTGCTGAGCAGTATCTTGCATAAGATTTCTCAAAAACTAAGCTCATTTTCGCAAAACAAAAGCAAACAAAATTGGAAACCTTTGCAAAAAAAGCTCAAAAATTACAGTAGTGAGATTTTAAAGGCACATGAAATGTTTCTATATATATCTGGTCTCGTAACGACTACCATTTCAACCCGCGAATTTCTTGGAGCCGAATCGAATTTTAAATTTTCGAAAGCTGATTTGAAAAAAAGAGTGAATTTTTGTTTGCCATGTTTAGTTTTCTGTTTGTCGTTTTATATTTTAAAGTGGTGCAATTTCAGACGTCCATTATGATCGTCAACTCTTGCTCTGAGAGTCTAAATAAAAGCAGTTTGGAAGATGACTTCGTTAAAACCGAAAATGATGAGAACC
Organism: Caenorhabditis imperialis; assembly: GCA_963572205.1. NCBI lineage: Eukaryota > Metazoa > Nematoda > Chromadorea > Rhabditida > Rhabditidae > Caenorhabditis > Caenorhabditis imperialis. The sequence goes on from OY751541.1 coordinate 6,521,762, forward strand.
TGATCGACCCACGATACATTCGGATGACTTCTTCGTTTTGTGAAGAAGGCGAAGAAACTGCAGAAGCTCGATTGAAGAGAATAGCCAAATTACGAGAGGAGAGAGGTGGGGCTTTTAATATTGGACCTATTTCGACACTCGTTCAATAGAATTAATTCCGTTCGATAGAAAAAACGGCATTATTGGAACAGACGGGGCAGTTCGCAGAAAGGAAATGATTCACAGCCGCAGCGGCTCGTCGTTTTCCTTGCCTACGTACTGCGGTGTATGCACTCTCTCGCTTCTCGTGACGATTCCCGCCACTTCTCTGTCCCTCCCTCCGATGGCTGTTCTCTGATCGATATCTACCGTGTTTTTGAGTGCGAGACAGTCGATGAAAACGATAGTTTTCGTCTAGTGAAAGTTGAAGTTTTGAAATTGAATAGCGCTTTTACCTTTTCTGAAGTTGCGAAATAGAATCATGTCTGTTTGAATATTGTAAAGAAGCGTTTAGGAAAAATATGTTTAAATACTGGTAGCGCCGCATGACCACCTTGTATCCATCAAAAAACCTTTGAGCTTTGATGCTCTACTCTTCTGTTTATATTCTTTTCTTCCTTCTGCTTCCATGACGTACCCTTTGCTCACTCAAAACTTGACCAGAAAAAGTCTTATCGATCGAATTCAAAATTTTGCTTTTCAGAAATGAGCAAAGTCATTAGTGCCAATGTGAACTTGGAGCAGACGATGCTCTCCCTCGCATGTCCCAGCGGATTCAAGATCTTCGACTTGAGCCCGGTCCACTACCGTGCCTACAAAGACTTGGTCCCCGACGTGGGCCCGGTGCGCATCGTGCGTCAGCTGTCCAGGTCAAACGTCATCTTCTATGTCAGTGCGAAGAACGGAAAGTACCCGCCGAACGTTGCGATGTGCTTCGATTTGGAGCGTAACAAAGACACGCACGAGATCACGGTCCCACAGGCTTGCGGAGAGATCACCAACATCCAAGTGTGCCAGAACAGACTGGTCGTCTTCACGGCTCCTCGCATTTTCGTGTATCAGATTCCCAGCGTCATGAAGCAGCTCCGCTCGGAAGAGACCCGTCACAACCCGGAAGGACTCTCCGCGATGAGCTACGATCCGACGACCGCGGCGTGCTACTTGGCCTACCCCGGCTACAAGAAGGGCTCCGTCCAGATCATGAATCTGAGCACTTTGACCGAACGCGAGTCGAAGGCTCCTATCATGATCGAGGCGCACGAGGGCGACATCACGCAGATCGCCCTTAACTTGCAGGGAACGATGCTCGCCACCGGCTCCACGAAGGGAACCATCATCCGCGTGTTCGACGCGAGAACCAAGGGACTGCTCCATGAGCTCCGTCGTGGAACGGTGCAGGCCCATCTGCAGTGCATTTCTTTCTCGCCGTGCTCCACTTATCTGGCAGTGGCCAGTGACAAGGGAACTCTCCACGTCTTCGGTATTCGGGACGCCGCCAATCAGAAGAAGAACAACATGATCGAGCGTCAAAGAGGCTCATCCAGTCTGGTGAAGTGGAACAATAACCGCGACGTTCTTGCCCTCGGATTCACGAGCAGTATGTTGATGATACAGTACTCCGCTTTCTCAATGTTATCGTTTTCAGAGACACCGAAGAGACTCCAATCTCTGGTGGCCATTTGCAGCGACGGCACTTACTGGCAGTACAACTTCGACAAAGACAACAAGGGCAACGTGATCAGCACCCAAAAGTGCGACTTCTTCGAGAACCTCATCGAGCTGGCCGACGACGTCGAGTTCTTCCGCATTCCTGTATAAATATGTAAATTGATTCCGGATCAGATGCCCTCCGGGTGTACACTAATGCATATTAAATCACTTTTTATCCTCAAATAACCATTTCTGGTATGTGTGTCCCTATACCTCTTTCATCCATTCGAATTGCCATTGCTCAAGGCTTGTTTGTATTGAAATTGTTGTGTACACTATTGTTGAAATTTCTGAAACTGCACATAAATCATATAATCGCGTTGAAAAGTGTGTCCATAAACTTCCCCGTTGGCCTGCCGGATCATTATTTATTCCCAACAGAAATTGCTCTTCCATTAGAGATTTCAGTCAGTTTATGGTCCACAAGAAGTTCGAAAACCCGACTTCGACCCGAGAAAACAACTGGATTGACAGAGCTCCGCGAGCCGACGCAAGAAACTATTTGGACGAGATGGCTCCGATCAACGGATTCCGTGAGGAGAACGCAGAGTCGATCAGGCTGAGGGACGCCTTCAGAGATGAGGTCTCGAAGCGAATGGGCGAGCTGCTTCTCAAAGGACAGACGATGCTCGACGAGTACTGTCAAATTTGCAGTGTAGGTCATTCTGAAGGAAACGAAATGAACTTCAATTCCAGGGTATTCTCATGGAAGACAGAGCTGGCACTCGTCGGTGTGTGACCTGCGAGGTTTATGCCGAGAAGGTCTCCCAAGTGAGCCACATTGTCGCCGAGGTTCCACTTCGTGAGTTCAGGATCTCAGTGATCGATCGATCAAATGAGGCATTTCAGAAGGAGACGAACTGAAAGAAGCCGTTGAAAAGACCCCTCCGCCGACAGAAAAGAAAGCGCCGAAGAAAGTGAGCATCGTGAAAACGTCTGCTCCAAAGGCACCTGTGAAGTTGGCTGAAAAGGTGAGCAACGAGGAGGACGAGGATCACTTCGGAGCAGCGAGAGAAGCCGTTCTCCGCAAAGTGCACTGGGCCACCGAGAAGCTCGACGCGACCAACGAGACCGCCCGTGTGCTCGAGTTGCTCTCCGTGCTCCAGAAGGCCGCTGAAACGTTGCAAGCTCTTCAAATTTGAATCTCCTTCACGGGTTGTTATTCCCCGCACGCCTACTATTTCCCCCATTGTTGTCTCCTTTTTGTTGCAATTCCTTTCAATTTGACACAATAAACGCTGATTTCTGCTATTTGGTGCCGGTTGTAGACGATGTTCATGAATACGTGTAAATATTGGGAAGAAGAAAACGAACACATTGGGAAATGGTTCAGAATGCGACGATCGGGGACGATTTTTCAAGAAATCCGGCCGAACTTGGTGTTCAGGAAGGCGAGAATGGCAAAGAAGTCTGTGGAGAATTACATGGCCAAAAAGTATAAAAAAGTCTCTTTTTTCACTCCCAAAATGATTCAGAATCGCCGTTCCTCAACTGAAAGGAGAAGCTCTCTTCGGACTACATTCTGTTCTGGAGGCGATGCGAGCAGGCAAAAGGGACTTTCACGGAGTCTTCCTCAAGAAAACTCTCCAGTGGGTATTCAGATGTCCACTTTCACAATGACCCATTCAGAAAAAGAGCCGAAAGCGACGTTCGAATTGCGGAGATTCTGAAGAAGATTGAGGAGCAGCACATCGAGATGAAAGTGCTCAGTGACGATCAGCTGGACAGACTCACCGAGTTCCAACTGCACAATGGCATTTGTGCGGACGCTTCTCCGTTGGAATTTTCACAATTTGAGCCCAAGAACGCTGCCATATTTGTGGACAAAGTGCTGGATCCGGGGAATCTGGGAGCGATCGGAAGGAGCGCGTGGTACTTCGGAGCAGATGGAGTTGGATTCGCAAAGGGGCGGGGTCCGAAAGCGATCACTCCCTCGATGAGCAAGTCGTCGTGTGGAGCACTCGAACACCTCCCGGTTCAAGTTTTCAAGGGATTCGAAGAGTTTCACGAGGTTTTTATCACTGCTTTTATCATAAGATTTATGTTCTGAAAACCTAAAAATTGCAGAAAATGAAAAAGAGTGGCGGTGAAATCGTTGCCACCTGTGATCCTCTGGCGGCTCAGCGAGCCGGTGTCTCTGTGAAGACTCTGAACGAATGGAAGCCGAAGAGTCCCGTCGGAATAGTGCTGGGAGATGAAGGCGTCGGCATTGGAAAGGGAATTCTGAATCTGTGTGATACGGTCATCTCGATCTCTCCTGTCAGAAAGGACGGATCCAATGTGACGTCACTCAATGTTTCTGTCGTCGCTGGTAATATTTTGAGAAAGAACTAATATGTTGGAACGTCTTTCAGGAATTCTTCTCCATCATATTTCCCTGCACAATCGGAACTGAAGTTAAATCAATAAATTAGTTGTTTTCTTCTTTTTGTTTTCCAGAATCGTCTTCTCACAACAAAAAATACAGTGAGCTTTGGGGAATCGCCACGTGGCGAAACCGTACGAATTGAAACACATTTGGAGACGGCTAGGTGTTCCCAGTATCTCAGCGGTCACATTTGCTCACCTGCTCGCCCCGATATTTTTAGTCATCAGGGCTCCTATTTATTGGAATGACCACTCGTATCGCAGTGTCACAGCATGTCATTCCTCCTTCTCTTTTTAATTGTTCCCTCTGTTTTCACCGAATTTCCAAGTTCTGCCAATAGGTCTGCAGAGATTTGCTCGAATGGAGCCGTTCCAGGCGGTTGTGAGTTCATTCATGTTTTACTGGAGACTGAATGAAAGGTTCAGCTTGTCAACTGGTGCCTTCGAGTGGATTTGAATGCAGGAGCTCCAACTCTTCCGCCAGTTGGTGCGAGAGTTTCAATGGAACTTACAAGTGCTGCGAGAAGTCGGTGAAGAAGTGCACCGACCGGAGCTCGTTCTGCAAATTGACAAGGCATTTGTGCAGGAGCAAGTCAGAGTTCCGAACGATGAAATCAAAGTGTGAGGCGACTTGTGGGTTCTGTGGGATTGAAAGTTACGAGGAGGCGGAGCGAGTGGAAAAGAGGATGAACGAGTTGGCGAGGGGACAGGAGTGCGACTTGCCCAGGAAGTGTGTCTATCCCAAGGAGAAGATGTTGAATGCCACTACTCCGAACTTCTCTTCCAACTTTACTTCAAACTCTACCTCGACGACCACCACAAAGACACTGGTCATCGATCCAATCATTGCTTACAGAGCGAAGTTGAACTGGAATAAGAATGAATCCACAACAGAGAGCCAGAATACCACTTCCACTGGTGAGCAATTCGAAGAGAAATCCACGAAAGTCGATTTGGAGACCCTACTACAAACTACAACCGCTAGACTTGAGCCCTCCAAACCCAGAAAGCCAATCAGTACAGTAGACCCCAACGAATCGTTGAAGACGTTCGCAGCCTCTCGAAGCTCGAACATCTCCACCACCCTCACCCTTCCCAAGTCCTTCAACACCTCCACCACAGCGAGAAAACTGACTCTGGATGACTTGAAATCGACGCGAGACACAATGCCGAAGATCACGACTGCCGAGCCGAGCTCTCTGACGACTTCTCTCTCGAAGACGGTCATTCAGGGGACCTGTTTCGACGAGTACACCTACTGCAGAGAGTTCACTTCCCTTTGCTCCCATCCCGCCTTCTCTGAAGTCATGGCTTCCCATTGTTCGTTGTCCTGCGATCGGTGCGATGAAGTGGAGAGAGTGGAGGAGGGGAAAGGTAGGAGAAACAGAAGTAGAATTGGTTGTAAATAGATATTCAGAAGACTGTTTGGACATGACTCCGGAGTGCAACGACTACCGCGATCTGTGTGAGCACTCTCGGTACAAGACGCTGATGAAGAACTACTGTCCGAAGGCGTGTGGACACTGTATTCCCCTGTGCAGAGATCGTCATCAGAAGTGAGTTCATCTGAATCTCTCTTCTTCCATTCCATCTTCATCCTTCTTCCAGTTGCCCTCAATTCTTCGACGACGGCTTCTGCAACGACACGATGTACACGAGGGAAGAGCGCAAGTATCTGTGCGGTGCCACGTGTCTCATGTGCTGAAATTCTGAAACTGGCTTCCATTATATTTGTATATAAATTGTTCCACTTTAAGTAGGGAAAACAAGAAATCAGAGACACTTTATGAGAAAATTGAAAGACACACAAAGGTGAGTCAGGGCAGGAAACGAGAAAACGAGTCAAATATTAGGAGAGTGCACTTTTGAGGTGTGAAGGCGGCGTTTTTTTCGAGGTGCAGAAGTGTCTTGGCTGAAAATGAACTTGTTTATCGTTTTTCTTTGTTAACCTTGTTGCTCAGAACGGGCTCCGTAGAAAAGTCGCCTTTCAGACCTCCACAACTTCTCTATTCAACACTGAAAAAAGAGCTACAACTTGTTAGTCTTACTTTGTTTGGGGATTCTTTTTAAAAACTGAACTAGGTGTAGCTTTGTAGCTTTTCAACTGGAATAGACAAACTGATAGCACATTTATTAACTAAAATGTGCATTGAGAAACTGACACTTGACAGCTCTTCTTCTCCTCCTCCAGGATGTTCTATTTCCGTCGGATCAGCACCAACTTTCCCAGTCCTCTTTGCTCTCATTCTCGATTTCAATGACCGCCCCGTTTCCTATTTGCATACTCTTCGGATTATCACACACACTCGACCCGCCCCCCCCCCCCCCCCCCCCCCCCCCTTCTACGCACTCCCCCCAAAAAACAGTCTCCTTCCTTGTGTGTGGGGTCAACGAGACACTCCAATTACAGGGCGATTCGGAACAATGGCCGAATTAAGTGTCCCCTTCCAAATTCAACACGTTTGATTATGGGCGCGTGTTAGTCTCGCAAAACTGGATGGCGGATAAACTTAATTTCGGCGACGGAGCTTGACGACGTCGCCGCCAGAAGAGTGTTTGCGAGCCGTCTCTTTTTCCACCTCGAAAAGTGAAACTTTCTTTCGCCTTTTTCCGCCTTTCAAATGTTCAAACATCATTCTTCAGACCTTCTGGAGAATTTCACTCTTTTCACTATTCTTCCGGATTTTTTTTCTCTTAACTCGTTCCTAATAAGACTAATTTAGGAGCGGGTGAACGAAATAAAAAAGTGCGAAGATCCCTCCAATATGTGTCGGTTGTCGTGTGTTTTTACTCTCCTCTCGAACGTATAATTCCGAACCGAGTGTGTGTGAAAAATGGCTCGCTTCCCCGTTAATCAAGCCGAAAACAAACCGCCTTTTCCATTTTTTAATTTCGTCTTCTTCCACGTGGATGTCGGCATGCCATTTGGGGTGCTTTCCGGGGCAATGCATCCAATCAAAGCGATGCATTCACTGCCACCCCACCTATAAAAGTCTTCAAGGGGCGCCACGTCATCGAATGTAGGCGTCAGTGAACTTTGAAGCATGCCATTAGAGCCTAGTCATTTTTTAAGAAGACGTTGTTCGTTGTTCCGGTATAGTGCGGTTCGTGTTTGACACATTAGTCTTGAAGTTGAGAATGTTTCACCTCGAACTTTTAGAGCAGAAAAATGCGGCTACCTGAATACAGTACTGACCAGAAGCTTTTCTAGCTATTCACACTCATTTTAACGTCCCAGAACTCAGACCACAACTGTTATGAACCCTGAAACTTTCAACTGAACACTTCAAAATCTCAAAATTCACATTTCCGTTGCTCTAATAGTCTTGTATAACTCCAGAGAATTCCAGTGGGCGGAGTTAGAGTAGGTCAGTTACTGTAGTAGAGCATGTGACTGACCAACTGATGTTTTGCGAACGCTTCCAGCCACGTCACAATGTCCGATTGTATCACATTTCGTGGCCTGCTCAAACACAAGTTGTCCATCGTGCCCACCCGTGTGCCGCACTCCCGTTTCATTGTCAATCCCCCCGTATCATCTCTCCGTGTCTGCGTCTCTCGATTCGCCGCGCTCTCTCGCTGAGCTCCTTGATGTATGAGCGGGATCAAAAGTGTTCGGCGGAAGACGCCAAAAAAAAGCGAGTATTTCGAAAACGTTGGTTGGCATTTCGATTCTAACACATGTGAAATCGAAGAAGAAGCGAGCAGAAGTCTCCGGAGCTCTCCGATTACTTTCTCTTGCTCTCCACGTCTTCCTCTCCATGTGGTAATCTGGCGGAATAAACAGAGTAGTCAGGAGGAGGAGGGCAGCTGCCTCCACAAGGTGACCCCTCACAACGTCTTCTGCTCCAGACAGTTTCCGTTCCGTTGCTCCCCGCGCTCTTTTGTCTTTTTTCAAGTTTTTGCGTCGAAAACAGGAAATCGTGTTGTTGAAGTGAGAGAGAGTGAAGTAATTGAGGGGCGCAGAGATTGAGTCCTTCCCCGGAATGTGTCACACTTCAAGTCACGCACTCCAGATGAACCACATATCGAATTAGAGCTTCCCCAAACTGCCCATTTCTTCACTTTTTGATGTTTCCTGTTTTTATGTTGAGTGAGCGCGAGCCAAAAATAACCGGTGTATATACTATTATGATGCAACTGCGCCCCACCGCACTCTCTTGTTTGACATAGCCGCCCTCGATAAAGAGATCTTTATGTACTCAATCCGCTCGAAATCATAAGAGATGTAACTAACACATGACATGAGATCCCCCTTTTTCGCCAGAAAAAACACCATCATGATGTCCTCGTCCATTTCCGAATCCGATTACTTCGTGGGATCGGATGACGTTTCACCCCGCCCCGACGTCTTCTATTTTTACGTCTTCTCAAATATTCTCTCTATTCATTAGAAGGGGCGGCAAACTTCTCGCGGTGGAAAGGGGGCGTGGCCATCGTCGCTTCTTCCTTTTTAGTGCTGCTCTCTTTTTAGGTGTTCTAAGCCGTGCCCCCCCAGCGAGTGGTCCACTCGAGAATAGTGGAATGGCTCGAGAAACTAATAAAGGTCCATTACTATTGCCGTCCTACTGGTTTCTCTCCCGCCCACCTGTCCACTCTTTTCATTTTGGTTTACTTCGTCCTCAAGGTCTTTTCTTTTCTCTCCGCTACACTTCTCGACTACTCTCATTCGTTTTAATTTCGCCCAGATGCCGTTCTCGTTATCACTCGCCACATATTTCTTTTTGTCATGCACCGCCCCCCGATTTATTGCTCACAGATGCACGACGTGCTTTTTATGAGAGCTCCGCCGATCGACGCTCTGATTCGAATTACGAAATTAGAGAGCTGCCACTGAATATCCACTCTGATACTGGTTCCTGGTTTCACTAGACCATTTCCCAGAGAGAGAATGTTCGGTTTCAAATTTGCGCAGTGAAGCGCACTCGGATCCGGATGGCTTATAATAATCGCGGAGAACATATTCCCTTTTGTCCGTTACTCTCCATTTTCCCTTTCGAACCGTTGAAACGTGCATTTCTCCCTCCCTCCCGCTTCTTCTTCTCCTTCCTTATCCAATTTCACGGCTCATTGCCTCAATTATCATCCCTATTCGTATCCATTCCAGCATGCAACTATCCGATTGCGTCCTAGCGCTCGCCGCCGTCCTCCTCATCTCTTCGCCATGCCACGTGGCAGCCGTCAGATGCAAGTGCACCAAAGAGTCGGAGACGGTCACCTGCACGGATGGCGTGTGCGAGACCGACGCGGGCTGTGAGTTACTCGAGAATCTGACGAGCCGCACTTCCGGTGCTTTCGAGGAGAAGAAAAAACGAATGTCACGAAATAATTGATGAGAGAAAAAGAAGCAGCGCTTCCCCTCTCTAACGAGTATTTTTTTTTTGGGGTTTGGTTCGGAATGGGGTTGGAATGAATGACGAGGTCAAAGAGTTGTTGGTGCGAGGTGTAGAACAAACATAATTAGCAGCCTTTCGGAAGAGAGACGGACTCGGATGAATTAACAATAACCCGCCCTTCCATCCATTTGTCCTTTTATGAGACGCCAGACGCACTCGAGATTATTATAAACAAATCCGTCCTCCTAGTCCAAATCCTAAGTGCACAGGGGAATAACATATACAAATAGCAACGGGAGAGCGAGTTTTTGGAAATTTGAGATTTGCCATTTTAGCACTTTAGTCAGCTGCTGAAATTCTAGCTTCAAACATTCTGAAAAGAAGCTGTAAAAAATGGTAGAAACAGAACAAAATCCTTAGATTACGATATTATTGAAAAGAGAAGCTTAAAAACTTTTGTAGGAATGGGTTACTGTAGCTCACTATGGAATGTTCCCGAGGTAATTTGGCTCTTCAGAACGAGATTAGTATCATTGGAAAGGTCATTTTGTGGGGATTTCAAAACTGTTTTCCATTTTTGCTAAATGACACTGTGAACAGAGATATGAAGCGTTAAAGATGCGCACGAAAATAAAACAAGTCCGAAAGTGTAGCAGTATTGACCCATTTAATACAATTCCTCAAGCAGAAAACATTGCTCAGATTGTAGAAAATGCTTAAAAATGATGTGGCTCAAAGTTTCATAGTGTGTACGATGACAGACTTCCGAAAGCGGCGGCAGGAAAAAGGAAAATGCACTAGTTCAACCTTTTGTCCTTCATATCTCGGTTCAAAGTGTCATTTAGCAAAAATGGAAAGCAGTTTTGAAATCCTCACAAAAAGACCTTTCCAATGATACCAATCTCGTTCTGAAAAACCAACTTACCTCGGGAACATTCTCCTAGTGAGCTACAGTAACCCATTAGCTACAATAACCCATATAAAAGTGTTTAGCCTTATCTTTTCAATGACATCTATTTTTCTCATTCCAGTCAGTTTTTTTTTTGAATCTGCAAAAAATACTCTATCAAATGATATGAAACCTAACCAAAATACTTTCCTAATTTCCAAGTGAAAACGATTTGACTCTCAAAAGTTAGACAAATCAATACAATAAGAATGTTATCATTCTCAACACCTCATGTCTTTCAGCGTGTCTGATGTTGGACCACCCGACGATGGGAGTGCACTACACGTGTCACACGAGAGGATTGAAGGATGGAAGTTGCCACAACAGGTGAGCCAACCAAGTCTTTTTTAATCCCCCTCCAACTCGAAAATGATTCACGTCTTCTAACGATGACGTCCCAATGTCCAAAGGCTTCAATTCGATTCGTTTCAGAACGTCGAAAAGCGGCGTCTCGGTGAGAATCTGCGGCTGCAACGCTCCGGACTTTTGCAACTTCTCGATGTGGCCCGACAAGTGAGTTGAAACCGAAGAGGGCTCGTACCTTTGTTCCGCTTCCTTCCGAGAGTCTCCGATTGCCTCCGATTGTTTTCGTAATTCTAGAAGCCGTGGGGGGTGTGATGTGAGTTGCCAGATGACGTATTGACTTGAAACTGGAGAACTTTTCGGGTTTTTCAGGTCAAAACTTTTCGGTTTAGAGTAGAGACAGGCTTTTGGTCCTGGAGTTTCGAAACTCCGCCCACTTGACTTGTGATCATTGTTTCTGATGACAACTTATCAGTATCAAGAACTTCCTTCAGATCCGCCCACCACCACCACAAACACCATCACAAACACCACGACGAGGCTCAAGAATCAGTGAACTCGCAGCCGTCGCTCTCCTCCATCGGCTTCCTGCTCGTCTCCTCGTTCCTCTACTTCTTTCTCTAATCCTCTCCACTTCCCGTTATCTCTAATCTCTAGGCACCTTTTTCTAGTCTTTGGCTCCGCGAGCCCTGTCCTTTTTTTGCTCCGCCTTGTGATAACCTTTTCCCATTCGACCTTATTTACTTTCTTTTCTAATTTTGTCTCAATTCACTGATCAAAGGGTATGTTTCTTCTTCATTTTCGCACAATTCACGATTTGTCAAGTATTCCTGTAATTGCACCATATTGTAATAAAGATTGCACTTCTAGGAAAGAGTATCACATTTTTATTTCTTTCTGCATTCTCCTGACACTTAAATTACAAATATTTTACATGAAAAAGGAGGGCATAAACATTCAGATCTTGCTCTTCTCAGCTCCAGCGTAATTGTCGAACACAATGTCCCTGTCGGCCGTCACCCTCTCATTCTGGAACCACTCCCACTTCAAATCGATAAGTGGCTGTTCGCAGCACCAACGGAACGCCACCTCCACATCAGAAGAGTTGGCCACCGACGAATCAGAGGCGTGATCGATGAGGAGGGCTCCAGCGTAGATGCGAGCAATGGCGAATGCGATGTGGCGGGCGACAGTGTCAATGCGAGTCTCTCCTTGGATCGCCGAGTCGCTCGCCTTCACCAGGTGCTTCTGGAGCTCTTTGAGAGCCGCTTCAACGTTCTCTTTGGCTTTCTTCAACTTGACGTCATCTGCAAAAGAATATTGAACATGGACAGTCTTCTACTTTTCTTATTCACCTTTGGTATTCCCCAGAAGCTGTGCGACCCTCTTCCCGAATGCCAGAAGAATATTTTCCTTTCCGGAGAAGACACGGAGCACATCCAGAGAGAGCACATTGGTGGTGCCCTCCCAGATCGGAGTCACCTGGGCGTCTCTCAGGAGAGTCGGCAGTCCGGTGTCCTCCATGTATCCCTGGCCTCCGAAGCACTCGATGCCTTCCGAAACGAGAGGCACTGATTGCTTTCCAGCATACAACTTGAGCACCGGAGTGATCAGACGGAGCATCATCGCCTCCACATCGCTGCTTTTTCCAGCTTCGGACAGTCCCAGAAGACGTGCCGATTCGAGAAGGAGGAGCATGGATCCACGAGTATCCACTTCTAGCTTGGCGAGAGTGGAGGTGTGAAGAGGCCATTTGGACTGGGTCTGTCCGAACACGACTCTCTTCGTCGAGTAGTCTCTGGCGAGCGAAATGATTCTTCTCATGTATCCGAGAGATGCGACCGCGTTGTGAATGCGAGTGATGTTGAGCATGTTCGAGATGCCGGCCACTCCTCGTCCCTGCTCTCCGATTCTCTCTGCGACTGCTCCGTCGAGCAACAACTCGGCAGTCGGAAGTTGCTTCGTTCCCAGCTTATTCTTCAGTCGCACCATCTGAATCCCATTCAGATTGCCTTGATCGTCTCGAATTCTGAGCAGGAACAGCGACAATCCACGGGATCCTTCGACGGCGTTTCCATCAGCGTCGACGATTCTGGCGAGAGTGAGAGCGACGTCGGCGTCGATGGCACTGCTGAACCATTTGTAGCCGTGGAGACGGTACTGAAAACTTAGAATTGACTTTCAACCGAGCCAGCGAGCCTACCGTATCCTTGTCCACTTGCACTGCATAGGTATCACAGCCTCCTGCCACGTCACTTCCTCCCTTCTTCTCAGTCATCCACTGTCCGCTGGTCCACGCCTTCGACGGATCGCGAGACTGGAGACGGTCGACAGCTTCTGTGGCTAATTTGTGTTTTCCGTACAGATTGAGGGACTGAAAATGCCTGTATCTTCTGAACAGGGTCTTCTGGAGTCTACCGTGAGTGTCTTCACAGCTCCATCGGTCATGGCCATGGGGCACGAGACGAGGCCGGCGGACGGGGAGAAGAGAAAGAGCTTGGCGACCTGGTGGATGCGACGGACGAACGGATCGACGTCCTTCTCGTAGCCGATGCCGATGACGCCCTCCTCCGCACAGATCTGCTTCAGACGGTTCCACTCGTTGCACACGATCAGTTTGTCCACTCGCTTCCCCCACGCGTCCTGCTGTTCCAGTCTCGGCTGCTCCAGCTCGGCCTGTCTGCCGAGGTGATCTATTTCCCAAGTGATGCGATCGCCGAACTTTGTCAGATCGTTCGCCACTCTCATGTAGTCCTTCTCGGGGAGAAGACGTCGGATGGCACGGTCCAGAATGGGGTCATCTCTGACAATCTGTTTGTTTTCATACAATTCTTTATCAAAAATCTCACTTGTAAGGATTGTGAAGTGTCGGAGCAGATTGGCTGAAGCCTCCAGTCTTCGCGTGACTGTACTGGGTGTGTCTGGCTGCAATTGTCGCAGTGCTCGCCATTCTGAAAGTTAAAACAGTACTTAGAAGACGTTGAAATGAGAATTCTAACGATACCTGACTGCTTTGCCGACTCGATCCATGTGTGACATCGTGAGGGGCGGTCTGAATGAGGCCAATAAAATGCAGAAATAAGAGGAAAAGACAAAGAAGAACGGCTATCAGCACCGCGTCGCTGTCTGCGTCTCTTCACAGTCGTTATCACTCATCAGCGATGGCTACACTTCTTACGTGTAGCCGGGACCGATTTGTTTTGTCGATCAGCAAATAACCACGTTTTGGTTGAAAAATCATCATAAAACAAGAAGGAAACGTGATCAGTCAGTGAAAGATTTCTTCTCGATACATGCAATAAAATGGACCAAAATGAGTACAAAAGGCAAATGAGCTCGATGAGATTGTCGGGTTGGGTCGGTGGGTAAAAACAGGAAAATGCGGGGTGAATACTGTAACATAACACAGGTGGGCGGATACAATTGACTAGGCGGGAAATCGGTTAGAAGCTCGTATCACAGAGGGAAGGAGGAGGAGGTCATTGACGACTGCAGCACGAGTTGAGCTGCGTCTGGGCGCGGTCGAGCAGTTTGATAGAGCCGCTCGTGTTGGCGGAGGTGTTCGAGGCGTCCGCACGGTACTGGTGGACTCTGCAATTGAGAATACATTAAGAATACTGGAAGACGTTCTCACCGTTCATCGGTCACTTTCATATCGTTGGTGAGCCTCGTGGCGACTTGTTCGAACAGCTGGTCGACGTTGGTGGCGTCGAGTGCTGACGTCTCCAGGAAGTAATCAAAGTGATTCACCTGAATAATCTTTCTATGATTTTCCCTAGTTTTTCAAAGCCTCACATCAGAAAAGTCTCTTCCGATTCGCTCAGGCACTTCTCTTTCGTCGCCCTTGTCCACTTTGTTCCCTGCAACCGAAAGAATACTAATCCGATCATTTTTTGAATTTTTAATACAAACTGCAAAAAAACGCACCAACGAGAATCTTCAGAACTCGTCGATTCGCATAGCTCTCAATCTCGCCGAGCCATTCCGGAAGACAATCGAATGAGGGTTGGCAGGAGACGTCGTACACCAGCACGATGGCGTGGGCGCTTCTGAATTCTTGGGTTTAGAATTGTGAAATTGACATTGAAAAAAACCTGTAGTAGCTTTGGGTAATCGATCGGAATCGTTCCTGACCAGCAGTGTCCCAGATTTGAAGCTGAAAAGTTGCTAATCCAATTATTGGACTCTTATCAGTCTTATCGCTCACCTTTATTTTATCATTTCCTACTTTCACAGTTTTTATCATAAAATCGACGCCAATGGTGGCGCTTTGACCAGGCGGAAATATACCCTGGAATCAAAAAGTCGGTGGATTCACTAATTAGAAGCTTCCAACCTGTGTGAACTTTCTGACTAGACATGTTTTGCCAACACCCGCATTGCCGACAAGTACCACTTTGAACAGGTACTTGTAATCCTCCATCCAATGATGGCGGACCTGCAAAAGCCCAAGTTGAGGGACGAGAGAAACGGGGACGCAGAGATTTCTCTTCCAACTCCGAAAAGCTTGGAGAATGCGTGCACTTGACAGGAAGCAGGCGATAAAAGGTGCGCGGCAATTCATAATATAATAATGATGAAAATGGGGGAGAGAAAGAGACAGAAACAAAATGTTTGCATAGCCAATCGCGACGCCACAGTCGTTCGGTCGTCCCCGTGCGGGAATGCGCAGCAGTTCTTTCGTGTCGCTGACCAGTCTCCTCCATTTCCCATCCATTACAATATTGATTGAGCGGATCGGATTGGAAGGCTACTTCCACGCTACTGCCGGCGTCGGATCGACATGACACACTCGCGTATTGCAACGAACCGGGCCAGCCAGCCAGCCAGAGAGGGCGAGATTTCGTGGCGATAGGTGATTCAGAGAAGCAGAGAGAGAAAATGAGAGAATACCTGGCCGATTAGTCGGTTATCTGATGAACGCGCGAGGTTTCCGGCATGCTGTCCCACGAATTCGGTTTCGAATTTCGAGGAAATTTAATCGAAATTGAAACATTTCGTTAAATTCGTTAAAAACAGTTTGAAAAATTGAAAAAACTGTTTGAAAGCTGCAGGTCTCACAGCGACAACAGAAATTTCAGTGTGTGCCTTTAAGTTTACTACTGTAGATTTTCGGCGAATTTTTGAAAATCTTGAACGATATCCAGAAAACCAAACAAACAACAAAAAACAAGAGCAAACAAAAAAGTTGCTCATAAATTTTAAAGTTGCTTTCACGTGTGACCCCGCACATAAATGAAACTTGTCGAATTGTCAAGTTATTTCAAAAAGCAGCGGATTTCAGAATGGCCGCGAATGATTATAACGTGGATGGTGAGTGAAAGCGCACCAGTCGCACCAGTTTTTGATGTGTTCCGCAATAAATTCGCGAGCTCCCCAGGGCCCACTTGCTAGTTTCCACATGAGCGCAGTCCCGAGCAATTTGACAGATTTGAATGGCACTTGCCACGTGTCACTTACCGGACGGTGCGAGTTGTACATATCGTAGACAGTTTGGAAGTGAGAACTTCAAGTCACTTGTTGTTTCCTTTCCCTCTCGAAATTGATGGTGAATCGATGGGAAAGGAGGGGGAGGAAGTGACAATAACAAAAAATGGTGGTGGAAATAGGAAATATATTGCGAAACGGGGAAGAATAATGTCGCGATCGAAGTGAATAGACGGCGCTCCGAACACATAAAAGCTCAGAAAGGTGCGAGAATGCATATATTGCAGTCGAAACGCAGAGACGCATCGAGTATACCAGGCAGAAGTTGTTGAAAATCGATCAGGTCGGTGAGCAGCTCCGCAAACTGAGCAGAGCCAATCGGAGCAGTGAGGAGAAGTTGGAGAGACTCGTCAAGAGGTTCAAACAACGGGTTACGGTAGAAGAGAAGGAGAGTTTCAGAAAAGAGTCACTGGAACTGGACATGGCCAGACTGATGGACACCGCGAGAGCAGAGCCAGAGTGTGGAAATGAGATGCATTCCGCCGACGAGCCAATGGTGACAGCGCACACATAATAGGGGCTAATATAGTGTTTCCAGGAGATGGACATGATTTACGGAGAAGCATTCCGCGAGAAAATGAGCCATTTGAATGTGCTCCTCAATGAGATCATTGTGAGAACGAGCGTCAACGAGAAGGCGATGTGCAAAGAGATCGGGCATCAGGAGGGAGAGTTCGAGAACCGGCTCAAGGAGGCCATCTACACTCGGTCTCTTCTGAATCGGAAGGTCGAGGAGGCGCAGGCGAGGTGCGAGGAGCTGATGCGCGAGCAGGCGATGGTTTATGAAGACGTGCGAGAGCTCGGGGAGAGCATCGAGAGATTCGACTCTTCCAGATGGCTTCTCAATGTGGAGAAGAGGCGGTGAGGAGTCAGAGAGACTTAACTTATATTGGAGAATGTATCTGCAGAATTTCTGATATTCTGGACCGTACCAAAAGAGAGCCAAAGTCGGGAATCAACCCTAGAAAAGCCTACATTGTCCCCTCGGAGCTCTCTTCGATCGAAGATCTGGTTGCCTCCACAGCTTCTCTCACTCACGAGCACTCTCAGAATGACAGCGTCATTCAGGAGCAGTTCTACGACAGCTCTTCTGGTATTTTAGAGACTCACAAAGCAAGAAACGAGAAACATTTGCAGATGCTCCAATCCTTGTGAATCCTCCCAACTCGCTCGTGGATGTTGTTCCCCAGATGATTCAGCACAAGGAAGGATGTCCCTACAGAAACAAACAACAAACGATCCCTCAATCGAGCGCCTCCAAAGTCTCCACGAAGAGAGCCGTCCGTGTGGAGAAGACGTTGGACTTCAATCAAACCAACTTTGTGGAATTCATCACGAAACTTGTGAAGGAAGAACTCGGTGTCAAGTAGATTTTTTCAATGAATAAAGTTTTCATTTCAAAATATTTTGGAGCAACAAACTGATTGCATGGGTTTGAGTGAATTGAATCTGTTACTTCATTTTTTATTCGCAACTTTCTGGATAAGCCTCTGCACTACTGGACATCGGAATGTTGTTCGCAACGAGGAGAAGACGTGAGACTGTAATCAAGAATCAATCTCCCACTTTGAGAAGTTCCAGTAAAACACCATCATCTCCCGAGCCGTCTCCGAACCGATCTCCCCCTTACGAACCTCCGCCACGTCGTCGAAAATCGAGGCCCGTGATTCCCGAGGGACCGAGAGCAGTGTCCGACGGTCCGGATGTCGGTGAAATGGTTTATGCACAGTCGGGTCGTTCTCAGACTTTGAAAGAGCGGTCGAAGGTGGATGGATACTCCATCAAGGGAGGGGTTGTCAGAAGTGGGAAATCATTGAGGATTCAAACTTTACCAGCATTTGCAGGATTGAGTGATAATAAAGAGTGCAATCCTCAGAAAGAGCCGTTCGATATAGCCTCACACAATGCTCGGCACAAAGAAGAGCTCAAGAAGCAGGCTCAAATTGCGAAGGAACGGAGCAAAGGGTATGATAGTGACGAGGAGAGGAAGGAGAAAAGAGAGGCCCGCTCACAGAAGTCACACAAATCGGAGAAGAAGTCGAAGAAATCAGGGAAGTCTGAAAAATCGAAAAAATCTGAAAAATCAGGAAAAGGGAAAAGTAAAAAGAGCGATCGAAAAAGTGAGAAAAAAAGTTCGAAGAAAAGTGCGAAGAAGACGAAAGAGAAGTTGGAGAAAACTTTTGACTCCATCTAATTCGTCGTGTTTTCAGGCCAGTGGACACTTCTGAAAAACCAAAAAGGACGTGGAAGAACATTTTCAAGAGGAGGAAGAAGGACAAGAAGCCCAAGATTGCACAGGAACCTGCGGAGCGGCAAGAAGAAGCTGTTCAGTGAACTCGTGGCTTTTGAATAAATTTTTCGTTTTTTTGATCGAAACGTGAACTTTTAAAATTTCACTGACAGTGTCACGTTGGCGCCACGACGCAAGCTTCCACTTGGAAGAGACATCAGTTTTCAGACAAAGATCACGATGAGATCTATCAATAAAATCGAAGTTTTCTCAAATGGAAGTATCATTGCTCCGGTCAGTTCAACAAAGAGATTCTTAAGTTTCCAAGAACAGTTTCAGTGTCACTTGTTCTCGATGGGCCACGACATCCACGCCAGTTCGATCTACTTCCGATCGATCAACACCCAGATGACAATGCTCACAGGAACAGTCTTCGCTGCTGCTCTTTACATTTGTGAGTGACCCCTCTCCTGTCTCAATGAGCATGCACTTGTTCCAGACCTACGTCGTCTTTTCTTCTTCGAGAAAATGATCCACAAAGCGGAACTGTTCCGTCACAATTGGTGCGTGGAGACCGAGATCAAGGAGAGAAATCTGGGCATCAATGAGGTCGGTTGAAGGTGAAGTAACTTCTGGAAAATGAACTTCAGAAGCATCGAATGTTTGACACGTCTCTTCTGGACACACACATCGACGATTCGAATGATCCGAGTGAGTGACCTTCTTAAATCACATCAATTATTACGTTGCAGAGCCATTCACACCGGGAACATTATCTGAAGACTTGGGACTTGATGGTAAGAAGGTGTGAAGCCATTTAAATGTTTACAATTCAGATGAGATCCTCGATCTTCACCTCAACGACAAGCTGATCGCGTTTCCAAGTCCGGTGAAGATCAAACTGAGCACCTATTTGTAAGGAGTCCACTGATCGCAACCATGGATTCAACCCATTCCCACGCTTCCTTTCAGAGTCCTCATCGTGGCAATGCTACTCGTCTGGCTGATTCTGCTCATCGAGGCAACCCTTTCCTCAACTGGATACAACACGCGTCACATCTTCAGCGACGACAACTTTCCGTTCGCCAGAATGACCGAGATTCTGAAGACCCACAAACGGCTGTTCGGTGCCAAAGTGGACATGCACAAGTGTTTCGGGAGTCTGGAGGAGATGAAGTCGGGACTGAGCAGCAGCGTGACGGAGACACTCAAGCTGTTCGTCTGGGAGAGAAGTCTGGCTGCCAGTCTCGTGACGATCTGTGTGCCGACTCTCGCGATGGCTGTGCTCGTCGAGCTGGGACTCAACGGACTCTTCTTCACCAACATCGACCACGACAACACTCCGATTCGCGGAAGTTTGTTAGTTTCGACGATCTCCAGCAATGAGCTTCTTCAGAATACTACATCTACATTCACAACGCCGGCTACAAATTCCTCATTTACTACTTCTTGTTCTCCACCTTCTGGATGATCGCGTTGTCGTTCGAGATATTCTCATGGAGAGTCGACCGTAAGATGGTCTGTCCGGATCACAAGTACCTGTGCTCCTGAAGTTCATTAATAAAAGATGCATCAATAAACTGTTGATTACACTAGTGCTCCCATCTAAGAGAACCCAGAAAACATAAAAGGGCTTCAAAATGGTCTTTATTGCGTATCAGAGAACGAGTTCATTCCTCCTTTTCGTCCTCCTTCTTGTCTTCCTCCTTCTTCTCCTCCTTCTTCTCCTCCTTCTTGTCATCGTCCTTCGCGCCCTTCTTTTCCTTCTTCTCCTTCTGGTCCTCAGCCAGAGCCAGATCTCCAAGATCGGTGATCACCGCCTGCATTCTGACGACCCCATCCGGCTTCGTGTCGTGGTGAAACACGGTTCTCGGGTTCGACTTCAAGTCGGCGTGGGCCACGTGGTAGATGGCGAAGAAGTGTCTCGTCGGATCGATGCCGGACTTGGGTTTGAAGCTGATCTTCACGTCGATCCGCTCGCCGGGCTTGATGAAGCCGAGAGGCGGACGGACGCGGAAGATCTCGTTGTCGGTGCACTTGACCTTGTAGCACACACGATCCTTGGTCGTGTTGGTGATCCTCGCCATGATCGCCGTCTCCTCCATGTTGCCCTTGTACTTGAAGACCAACTTGTCAGCTGGCTCAATTTTTATCTTGAACTCGGGCTCACCAGCTTTGTTGGGCAGTGGCATCTGGAAATAACTCCTTGAGGGAGGAGAA
This sequence comes from Caenorhabditis imperialis, assembly GCA_963572205.1. NCBI lineage: Eukaryota > Metazoa > Nematoda > Chromadorea > Rhabditida > Rhabditidae > Caenorhabditis > Caenorhabditis imperialis. Next base: position 6,542,343 of record OY751541.1, read on the forward strand.
GAAGAAGACGAGTGGAGGGGAAACTCACGTTCTCGTTCTTTAAGCAATGGCTTGTTTGCTCGAATGAAGTGATGAGAATGGCAACAATAAATTTGAAGACTCATTGTGATGTTGGAAGGGAGAAAGGTCACTGGACCAGGATAGGTCAATGGATCACTGGAGTAAGCTGGTCACTGGGGAGTCACGTCGCGTGAACAACGTCTCCGTACTTCCCCGCTCCTACGTGCAGAATCTGACGACCCGTATCGTAGCCTTATCGTCATTCTCTCACATAATTTCGTCGCCTTGTCCTGCAACAAACAACACGTATCGTTTGCGTTATCTCACTATCAAAAACCATCGGTCTTCTCTTCGTCTGATCGTCTCAGCTCTCCAACCCATTTCGTCGCCCCGATTCGGAAATTGACAGGTGGCATGGGAAGAAGCATTCTGAAGTTTGTAGCAACTTTGCAGTCGGTATTATATCTAATATTAGATCGCCACGTCATTGATATCAGAGTGATATTGGAACCAGCCCCTCAGTGATTTATGATGATGTTAAGTGATGGAAGTTTCAACCGCCGACCAAGGACGTGAAAACAATACCCACTGAAAGTTTCCGTCGTTGATCTTTCTGTTTCTAATTCTGACTTATCATGGCGTGGCATACTTCAACTCCTTCCGATCTTCAAAGATAACGACGGTCTGCGTCTCCAGACGACTCGCCTGTTTCGTCGCCATGCGCCGCCCCGCTTTCAACGAAACGCTCTCACAGACCCACGTGCGACTGTCACTGATATCACTGATTGCATCACTATTTGTGGTCTGCCCATTGTCACGTGGGAACTCCGCCCCCTTTGCGATGGGACGACGACTGTTTTCAGTTTGTCGACGAATTGCATCCCGGGTGGAAGTTATAAAAGGAGACCGAGTGCACCACTTTCCCACACTTTTCCGAACTCTGCAAATCTTCCCGTACCTTTCGTCCTATTTCTGTTTTCTGTATCGTTCTATTTTTCTTCTTCTGATTGACAGTTCTCCGTTTGCATTCTCGCTAGTCTCTTGTTTATCACTTTCTTGAAGTCGTTCTGTGATTTCCAATCTCATCTCATTCTAGAAAATGTCCACATTCGACAAAGGAGCCAAGCCAGACATCGGCACTTTCGTTGCTTTCGACCACGTCCGCTTCATCGTGGGAAACGCCAAACAGGTTAGTCAACGTCTTTCTCTATCTCGACATCTTTCTCTCTCTTCCAGGCAGCCTACTGGTATTGTGCCAACTTCGGATTCGAGCCGTTCGCGTACAAAGGACTCGAGACGGGCTCCCGTATCACTGCTCAGCACGCCGTCCGTCAAGATAAGATTGTGTTCGTGTTCGAGTCGGCCCTCCTGCCAGATAACTCCGAGTTGGGAGCACATCTTGTGCAGCACGGAGATGGAGTGAAGGACGTGTGCTTCGAGGTGGAGGACCTCAACTCCATCATTGCTCACGCCAAGGCTGCCGGAGCCACCATTGTCCGTGACATCACCGAGGAGACCGACGAGGACGGAACTGTCAGATACGCCACTCTCAGAACTGTAAGATTATTACTTGTTCGATTCTAGTTTAATCTTAACTTTTAGTATGGAGAGTCTGACCACACTCTTTTGGAACGTAAAAACTACAAGGGACTGTTCCTTCCCGGATTCAAGAAGCATCCGATGCCAGCCGACTTCTTCAAAACCCTTCCACGCGTCGGATTGAACTTCCTCGACCACTGCGTCGGAAACCAGCCAGACCTCCAGATGGACTCTGCCGTGCAGTGGTACGAGAAGGTGCTCAAGTTCCACAGATTCTGGTCCGTCGACGACTCGATGATCCACACCGAGTACTCGGCTCTTCGTTCCATCGTCGTCACCAACTTCGAGGAGACCATCAAGATGCCGATCAACGAGCCAGCCACCTCTGGAAAGAAGGCCGTCTCGCAGATCCAGGAGTTCGTCGACTATTACGGAGGAGCTGGTGTGCAGCACATTGCACTCAATACCACCGACATTATCACGGCGATCGAGGCTCTGAGAGCTCGCGGATGCGAATTCCTTTCAATCCCATCGAGCTATTACGACAACTTGAAGGAGAGACTCGCCAGCTCAGCCATCACTGTCAAGGAGGACATGGATCGACTCCAGAAACTGCACATTCTCGTCGACTTTGACGAGAACGGCTACCTCCTGCAGATCTTCAGCAAGCCATGCCAAGACAGACCGACTCTCTTCCTCGAGATCATCCAGAGACAGAACCACCAGGGATTCGGAGCAGGAAACTTCAAGGCTCTTTTCGAGTCGATCGAGTTGGAGCAGACGAAGAGAGGCAACTTGTTCTATGACAATGTGAAGGAAGGAAACAAACAGTGATCGTTCTCCCCCTTTTTGAATTTTGTTTTATTGCAACCCCGTTACAAAGATACCCATCTGAAAGTGAATTCCATGTGCCATGAGAGATTGTATTATATTCACTTTTCTGAATCCTTACTGTTCTTCCATTTCTTTATGTTTACTTTGTGCTCTTTTACAACTTTTGCAACTTTTTATACATATAGAGAGTCACATTGACATAATAAAACTCCAATAGCTAACTCTGCCACGTGTTTATTGTTCTCGAAGTGGAAAAGGGGGGGGGGGGAAAAGATGAGTAAGGAATGGGAGGAAAGGGGAGGAAAGTGTGGTACCCAAATGTGCACTAAGTTTGATTGCTGTCGTCGATGCTCACCACGAGTAAATGTGCCGGTTCGAACCGTACCTGGAAGCAAAAAGGATTAAACTGGTTGTTGTTGGATGGTGCCTACCGTATCCTTCTAATCGGGTCCAAAAATCTTTTATTCGCATCGGAGAGCTGCAGAAATTCTTCGAGGAAGACTGAAAAGAGCAAGGTTGGAGAGCCGGTGGGGTCAATGGCACTTACGCTGTCCCCTCTTGAGTGGCGGTTCCCTCACACGGACCAGCGGAACCGTCTGCTTGGCGGCCGACGGATAGACGACGTCTCCACGCTTGAAGTCGCTTCGCTTCTTCAACGGCGGTTCCTTGATGAGCCGTGGAATGCTCAGTGGATCGACTCCTCGCTTCTCACGAGACGCGTCGAGCGGCAGAAGCAGAACGTCTTCCGGCTCGGAAGACGCCAGGGGACCCAACTCGAGAAGCTCGTCGACGGGCACGTCGCGACGGATGATTCGCATGCCGAAGCCCACCGAGAACAGGCTGAACAACGAAATCAACAGCATCTGGAAAACGGATGGTGGACGGCAGCAATTTGGAAGCGATTGGTTGGCTGAGGACCGCGGACGTCAGAATTCAGAAGAACAGAGAAAAAAGGACGAAAACAGGAAGCGGTGTGCAAAGAGGAACCTGGAATAGATGACGAGATGTCGAAAAATGAAAGAAACTGAAGGGGCAAATGGGCCAAGTACGAGGAGGTCGGATGTCATTCGTAATCGGATCCAGCAGACTCCAGATGCAGATCATCGTCCACCCCCCGCCAGGATGCAGCTGTTTGCTGGCGGTGGGCGCGAACCCGCCAAGTATGCAAAAGTGGTGGAAAGGGCTCACGAAATTCGAGAAGACCAGCTGAGACTCCGCCCACTTTTAGGAGGCACCCTCTCGAAAGAGCAAGGGGGAGGAAAATAAAGGGTGACAGATTAGGTAATGGATCTGAGGCAGAGGGGAAGCGGATCTGATGAATGAGCCATGAGGGGAGGCCATTTCAGAGGTGTTTTTGGAGAGAATGTCAAACTACGGGTTGAAGTGCTTTCTGCAACTTTACCCAATGAATGTGGGAAAATGACGAGATTCCGAGGAAACCCCTTACAGTAAGAATGTTGGCGAGGAATGTTCAAACAATCCGATTTATACGTACTTCCCAGAGTTAACTGCCCCAGATTCAATAAAATTATATGTTTACCTCCGGAATGTTGATAATGAGATAAGTGATCTTATTAATGATCAATTTAGAAGGAGAGCAGACTAAAAACTGGAAAAGTATAGTGAGTTTATATATGAACGATGCGAGCTCATCAGAAATGTCATTAGACGAGTTCAATTATAATGACGTTCCAGAATAAACAATGAACCCGGTTCTCCGACAAACATCACAAAAAACCGCTGACCCTGTCTCCGTTCGGAGCAAAAACAACACGAGCCCATGGAAACCGTTGGTGAACGGGCAATTATCAAAAACACCCATATCCTCGTTACGTTTTCCGAGTATAAAAAGGAATAAAAACGGAGAATTGGGACCCCGATTCGCGTATTTATATGGGAGAAACGTGCCCACCTATTCAGCTTTTTCTCGGCGCGAGTTCCTTCAATTGAAGTCGCCTGACGACGTCATCTGTCGAAGATTAATGTCGGAGGAGTGTGAAGATGAAGAAGAATTGAATGGACCACGGTGGTCGGCTGCCTTCGTACTATTTCGGTTTTCTTTGGGGTTCACCGACTCTTTTTATATGATCATGCAATAGAGATCACACTCCGTTACTAGGTGATTTCGATAACAATCTTCGTGTTTTATTTCATTTTGTGACACTTCACAGATGACGTAAAAGCGCGTAGACCGTGAAGCTGAAGCTCGAGATGAGTCAACGAACTCAGAGATCTTTATGAGTGGGAACACTTGAGAGTAATCAAGTGACATGGACGTCTACAAGTACAGCGACTCGAACTAACGGATAGCCGCAGAAAACAAAAGTGGGCGTGTTCTCAGGGGGGAGACAGGTGCCAATCAAGGCAAGTAATCGTTCATCAGCACCACGGGAAATACGTAAAGATATCCGGAACAAAACATGTTTAGATGTCTCGAATTACTGCCCGTGGGAAAAGTGTAACCATTGGTAGTGAATTTGCATTTCGCGGGGAGGTCTAAAGACTGATTGTGCACACGTGGGAATGACGTGAAGGTCATTGCAGTATTTAGGTGGCGAGGGCGGCTCGGGTTCCCCAGGGGAGTCGTCGAGTTTGTGGGTAAACATTCGCATTTTAATTTGAACTTCTCTTTGAACCCAACAAAACAAAGCGGGTCGCAGAAGATAGGGAAGTTTTTTCCCTCCAAGGCCAATTATCGTTCTATTTCCAGATTCCTTTCCATAATAAGACTCAAGTGGATCAAAAAACGACACACTCCGGAAAGTCAGAAATAGCGGGTATTTTCAAAAAGCACCCAATGCCCGCACTGGCCCCGCCCCTTAAACTTTTGACCTGACACACCTTGCAATTATCTACGTCTACACGAGATTACTGTAGATGTAGGCGTGAAAGCAAACTACAAGATATCAGTGACATCGGAAGCGCGTGAGGAGTTGCAAGAGAGACAATGAAGCAATTTGTGGAAGGGGTGTGAGAGAAGACGCATCGGATTTCTGAATGGAACGACGCCTCCGTCACATCCGAGCTCACAAGGAGCAGCGACCTTCCAAAGACTATCCGAGGAGAGTCTAGGGAGGAATATTCTGGGCGACACAATGAAGGTCAAAGGTAGTCTGTCTACGTAGTCGAGGTTATTATAAGTCTTCAACTTTTTGTTGACACGTGCCTCACATGCTCTCAGACTGTACCATTTGAACTCCCGGACTTTAAAAAGATGACGTGTTGATTAGAATTCTTAGAAGGTTGCAGGGTGAAATTCAAGAATAAAATAGTAAAGAGACGGAACTCAATTAGTCAAATGCCGCACTGCTCAGAAAGTCAACTCACACAAAGTTGGGAGGGGGTTATATAGTCGTTATAAAGTCGGGTTGTTCGAGATGTTGCACAAAACATCAGCAGCGAGTCTATCAGCCGAGTGCGGGGGAGAAAAGCGCCAAAGGCAACGGATTTGGTTTTCGGAGGAGGGTGGTGGATAACGGACCAGTCGAGAAGGTCCGAAATAGAAGGGAACACGGAAGTGGAATTGAACTTATTGGCGGGAAAGAGGATGAAAAGATAATAGAGATGATGAGAACTTGGTCGCAACTTGAATACGGAATGAAATCTTTGGAAGAATGAGCAATAATCATTACAAGTTTTTTCAAGTTTTGAAAGATTTCGGCATGAAGTTTTTCTGTAAGAATTTGTTTTGTTGAAAACAGGATCACAAAAAGATTGGCAAGAATCTTCGACCATGAGAAATGGAACACTTCCGAGAATCTAAAAGACGAGTAGGACTCATCAGGATGATCCCCGTCTCTTCGAAAGATCTCCAGTGGAAAACAGATTCTTACTGTTCAGTATCCGATCACCTCTCATTCCCAAAACATCAACGATCGAAGCAAAACAAAAGTGAACTTTGCCTGTCTCGCAAAAAGAGCGTGCTAAACGGATTCAGCTGCAGAGAGAGTCCGAAATATGTTCCGTATTTAAATAATCAAAGCGACGCACCACTCCGTTTTATGGACCTCGTGGGCCAGATGACGTCGGCGGATTCTGACGTGGAACGGATTTATGGAGATGGGCGCTCAAATTGGGATGCAACAATCATTATTATTATCCTCATTATTGCAACATGATCATCGGAACATGCATTTGGTGTTGATTCTTGCATCTGCTGCTCGAATTAGCACATCACGAGGTGTGGGTGTGATACGTAGATGGATGACGGTGGCAGACTCGAGTGGCGAATTAGTACGAGTGGCGGAACCCCCGGTTCCATGCGGTGCTCGTACACATTTCAGGCTCTGCAACTGGTGGTCCTTTATTTATTTCTCTCGCAGTTTTTGCAATCCTTCCGAGAAACGAATTAGTCGGTCGAGCACCGCTGCGTCACGACGGCTCTCGGAGGTCATCCACATGGAATAATCCGTGCAGCGGCGACTCTCCAGAACGTCGCTGTGTTGTGTGGCGCTTTGAGTCACCCGATCACGCGTCGCTTGTGAAACGCGCACGGCGAATCACCAAAAATGAATATGGAATTTTTATGGGCCGCCCAGACGGGCTGACCCCCAAAACATGACGTCGTGCTCACTTGGCGTACGGAAAGGACACGTAAACAGGCGGACGGAAGACGGCCATTCTGGGAGGGAGACGGTGCATTCTGAGAAGACGTTGAAAGGGGAGGCTTCTCATTAAAGAATAATCAAGAGTGCATTCTGGGAGACCTGACCGAAAACTTTATTTGGAGCTCAACATTGTTGCAGAACTTGCAATGAAATTGGTATCGCAACGAACATTTTTCCAGACCATTTCAACACAATTTCAACAGGAGTCCTGCAAACCATTGGCATACTGTAGGCAACAATTGGCTCGATATGGAAAACCATTGCGGACTTTGACCATCTACAGTATCTCTGACTTTCTCAAACATTTTTTTCAGTTTTTTTCAGCTGTTTTTCATTTTTTCATTTGCCTGGTGTTTCCTTTATCATGATTGTTAAACCAAAAAGTAAAAAAAAAAATTGTTTAAAAACTAGACAATAATATGTAGGTAATCCAAATCGTTTTCTCTGTTTTTTTTCTGGAGTACGACCCATTTTGAAGATTCCCGTTATTTCATCGAAAAGCGCACTATTATTATTTCTCCAAAGCGGTGCAAGAAAACGCGCAAACACATCGCCGCGCCAACACTCCTCCCCTGACACAATTTCCTAATTCTTCCGACGTGGCCGTAAATCCACACCAGTGACGAGATCGTTGGAGAGATTAGCAGGTGGATCAGAAGCGACAACGATGCCTGCTGAGCTTGAAAGTGTCCGAACGCGGCAAATCGGTTGAGTTGTCTCCCAGAAGATCAATAATTTGAATGTTTTTTCAGTTGCTCTTCGCACTTTGATCAATCTCAATGAGTCGGTTGTCAATTCAGGCGTCAAAGAGCCGGTTTAGAAGTCTTTTAATTTAACCTTAAACTTTTTTGTTGTAGGTTTGGAAAATTCTGATTCTCGACAAGGCCGGTCAGGATATAATATCCCCTCTTCTGCCCGTCAAGCAGCTCAGAGATCTCGGAGTCACACTGCATCTGTAAGTTCCTTCCCCATTCTATCAATACGCAACGATAAATGATTACAGTCTTCTTGGAACCCGTCGTGAGCCACTCACCGATGTGCCGGCCGTCTACTTCGTCTCTCCAACTGACGAGAACATCGACTTGATGAGCGAGGACCTGAAAAAGGCCATGTACGACTCCTTCTACTGCAACTTCATCTCGCCTCTCGCCAGACCACGGCTCGAGTCACTGGCGTCAGCAGCCGTGCACGGCGGAGCTGTCGGGCAAGTTCAGAAGGTAATTGAGCTGGAAATCGGGAATCGAGACAACGGTTTTAATGTAACTTGTAGGTCGTGGACCAGTACCTCAACTTCATCTCCCTGGAAGATGACCTCTTTGTGCTTCGTCGTTACAATGACAACAGCGCGTTCTCCTACTACGCGATGAATGCTCCTGGAATCACCGACGTCGCCGTGAATTCCATGCTCGACGCGATCGCGGATGGTCTTTTCGCTGTTTGCGCAACCATGGGAATCGTGCCGATTATCAGATGTCCCAAGGGAAACGCTGCTGAAATGGTTGCCAAGGTATGCTAAAATAAATTTCGAGTGTGAAGACACATCCCTTGCTCTAGAAATTGGATCAGAAGCTGCGTGACAATCTTCGCGACTCTCGCAACAACCTGTTCACCATGGACGGCGTCAGAATGGGTCTTCTTCAGACTTCGCGCCCTCTCCTCGTGATTGGAGATCGAAGTGCTGACCTGGCGACGATGCTCCATCACACGTGGACCTATCAAGCACTCATGCATGATGTCCTGGTAAGAATTATATTAATTCCGAAGAGATCCTCAAGTTTCTTCTAGGAACTTGATCAAAACCGTGTGACGATCAACAACGTGTCGTCCGGGAAGAAAAAAGAGTACGACATGGGCACAGGAGGCACTGATAAGCTGTGGAACAATCATAAAGGAAGTGCGTTCCCAGCGGTCGCCGAGGCAGTCCAAGAAGACCTCGACGCCTACAGGAACAGCGAGGAGGAGATCAAACGGCTGAAGCAGGCGATGGGAATGAGTGGCGACAACGACGCGGCCGACGAGGCGATGACCACTCTGCTCGCCGACACTACTGCCAAGTTGGGCTCCACTGTGACAAGTCTTCCACAGCTTCTTGAAGCGAAACGGCTCATTGATCTGCACACGAACGTCGCCACGACGCTCCTGGACGTCATCAAGGAGCGCAAGCTGGACGTTCTGTTCGAGTTGGAGCAGAAGCTGTTGCAGCACTCCCCTCTCGACCAGCCAGTGACACAGTTTTTGAGCAATATCACCAATCAGGAAGACATTCTTCGCGTTCTGATCATTGCTTTCTTGTGCCAAGAGACGGTCACTCAGAATGGATACGATCAGATGATCAACTTGCTCCGCGAGAGAGGAATCGAGGAGTCTGCTCTCAAACACGTTCAAAAGTTGAAGTAAGCGCGAATTACGCTCAAGGTCTTTACATAAAGTTGTGCATGATTTCAGATCAATTTCCCAACTCGGAACGCGCGCAGCATCCGCCCACACCGAAGAGCACCAGGGAGCTGGCACAAAGACCATAAGCATGTTCGGAAAACTGTTGAGCCACAGTTCGAAGTTCGTTATGGAAGGAGTGAAGAACTTGGTGCCAAAAGAGCACAACCTGCCGTTGACCAGAATGGTGGACTCCCTGAACACGCCTCCATCTTCTGCTGGAATTTCATCGGCAGTCAATTTGAATCAGATGATCGGAGGATCCTCGCAGACCGTTGACATCGACGACACCTTCTGCTTTTTCGACCCGAAACTCATGCATCAGCCAACCAAAGAGTATGTCATTATTATTTTTTTTTAAGTTTAGTGATTATTCAGAACCATTCTGCAAACTCGTCAACATCCCGCGCACGATCTCATTCTGTTCGTCGTTGGCGGTGGAAACTATGTCGAATATCAAAATCTTGTGGATTACGGTACTTTTTCATTTCAATCAGTCTCCTCTAATCACATAAATTGCAGGAAAACAGAAGCACCTGGCTCGTGTGACGTACGGGTGCACGGAGCTCGTGAATCCCACCCAATTCTGCGACCAGGTTCGTCCCCCCTCTGGACCTTTTGCCCTTGTTGTCACAAAGCTTCTCGCGTTTTCTCTCCTCCCGAACAGGCTTGATTCGATTTTCGATTCATGTGCTCCCCTCTCCATCTCGCCTTCTAACTCACCTCACGCCCGTCATCCAGTTCGTAGTTTTTTCGTCGAAAGTCGTCTGCTCTTTTGCCTGTGTGTCGTCCATAACCGATGCGAATCGAATTAGAACTCGGTGCGGCGCATGCGAACAAAATATGGAATTGTCAACACGCACAACGAGTTGCAATTCGATATCTATCTGACTTTTCTTCTTTTCGTCGGATTTTCGAGCAAAACATTCGAGATAATTCGGTTATAAGAACGTCGTCTGGAAATGCTGTAACTCCGAAATAGGAAGAAGAAGAAGGAAGAATTCGTTGCGCGCGATTCCGTCCTCGTTTCCATAACCGAATTCGGGAGCGTTGACCTGTGACCTCGTTGATAAACGTCTTCCTTCCACCCACTTCTTCTTCTTCTTCTTCCTTTTTGTGCCCTCCGCATCCCAATGAATCAGCGCCGTTCGACTCGAACTGACCCCCAGCGGAATTCTTTTTGCTCTCTTCTCGCCACGTTTCTGGTGTGATAGATGAAAGAGAAGAGTCCGCCAAACACACACGCCACGGATTATCGTCGTTGTGTTTTACCCTCGTCAGCAACGTTTCCAAAGTTGTTTTCAAAGTGTCCCAAATCGAATTGGAGGGATTCCCCCCTCGTGTCGAACACATTCCCGCGCGGAAAAAGTGTTGTCCGCACTCCCTGGAGACGTCCGCCAAGTGATGACAATTGACGAGCATTCCCTCCGATTTGTCGCCTGATTTGATGCGTACTTGTTCATCTGGTTGTCTGAAGTAGACATGCACCAAAAAGAGCAAGTCCCTCGCTTCTACACAGAATGGTGGGAGATAAGTAGAACCTATTCGTTGCCCCATAAAATATCTCGTAAAATAGGGATAATCAGTTCCCATGACACTCCTTCCTCTTGTCTTCCTTCCTGCCGCCGAAAAGAAAAATAACGAAGATCGAAGGAGCAATTATTTATTGTGCACATGTCTTGAATGAAAACCGGAAGAAAGTGAGACGTCTGCACTTGTGTGCAACATTTCGCAAAAGAGAGAAGAAGCGAGCTGAATGCGAAATCACATAAGCTCGTAGTTCTTATGGGCGCTGCTCGCAGTTCTGTCCGCGTGTCATGTCCGTCCGGACACGTCGTCCATCAGCGTCGGACGATGTGTTAGCAGTCCGAGTGGGCGCCACGCCTCTTGGGACGAACCGACCATAATCCAGTGAGTCGTGGAATGGAAGGAGCATGACGAACATTTGCGGACAAAACACATCCGTCTTTGTGTCGCCGACAAGGCCGGGTTGCTCCGCCACTTCAGTTCCAGTCATTTTTCTTTGTCTTTGTTTCCCAATTGATTCCTTCAAGTTGCTTCCAAAAACAGCTATAGAAGTGAGTTCCAGCTCGAATTTGATATTTTATTCATTGATGAGCCGGAAATGAGTACGAGGTTCTGTCCAAACAGAGCTCACTCCTCCTCCTCCATAAGTGTTTTCGTTCCACTTTTCTGACGCCGACTGCGTTCTTTTCAACTCTTCCATCAATTCTGCAACTTTATCTATTTTTCCCTCTTCCTCCGGATTAACCACTTTGCCGCAGGGCACTTGTCAACGTGACCACTAGAAGTTAGAAGCGTTCGTAATGAATGCACAGGTACGGTAGGTCCCAACGAGACCGAATCCGCGAAAAAACACAAAAAGTCATCTCTAATTTGCAATTCAATTTCTGCGTGTTTTTGTTTCTTTTTCGTATATACTCCCGAGAAATGAATCACGATGACTACTACGCCGATCCGCATCATCGTCAAACGCTGACATCTTCTGCCTTTTTCCAGAGGGTGGTAGATTGTTTCCTACCGTAGGCCTTCTTCTCGCTCGACGTGTTAATTGTGGCACTGTTCCGACGTCTTCTGCACTTCCGTCCGATGACGTGATTCTCCGTCATCATTATTGGATACATCCCTTTCATTTTTTTTTTCTCCCTCCTTCTTCTTCCTCGTTCTCCCCGTCCTTCATTTGTCCCGGGGTTTTGTAAGTGTGAAAGGATTTTGTGGATTCTTTGCGGTGGCGTAAAAAGAGACGAATTCTGGCGAGAAGTAGAATAAGAAGAAGAAGGAGAAGGAGAAGAAAGTAGTTTCTGGACCGACCCGACCCGAAGACGTCGCCCTGTGCGCGAAGAGACACTTCTTTTTTCTTCGCCCCTTCTACTTTGTTTAGAGTGTGAGGGAGGGGAAGAAGGAGAGTCGGACCACTTGAGAAGACCTCCCTATGTGCTTATCACGTGAGGTTCATTGTCTTCAGAAGAGAAGACTCTCTCCTCACGATGTCGTCTGAAATTGTTTTCATTAGTTAGTAGTTGGAGAACGGAGGAGAGAAGGGAGGATGTGCTTGATTACTGATTTGACTGGAAATGACTGGAAATGGGGGAAAACAAAACAACAGTGGTCTTGATGAACCACTTCTGAAGTTCCCTGCGAGTCTCCACTGACTTCGTCCGCTTCCTGGTCGGAGATCTGCTTGATCAGCACACACATTCACAATTAAACACTGCGCTGACATTTGCATATTCTCGGACGAATTCTCACTCGATCCACAAAAAGGAGATGGGGCGGCGCCGCGAAAATGCATTTGGCAGATTAGTCGATTAGGCTTCGCGGCGCTGCTCCGAAGAAGAACCTTGTCGTTTTTATGGACGACGTCCTGTCGGTTCAATCCAATCGGCTGAGTGCATCCCTCCGGAAATAGGATTGATTCGGTCCACGTCACTCTCGAAGGGGCATTACGGTCGGAAGAAGAGCGACCGTAGTCTTCCGTTGCCAGGAGGGACTTTTCGAAATGGCGCACACGTCAATTCGGATACGTTTCTCGCGGCTCGACGGGTGGCAGCCGATTCGTTTTCATCGTTTAGCTCGACGACTCAAAAATTTAATGACTCGTGAACAAGGGAGAGAGAGGACGCCGGAGGGTAAACCGCTGTGAACATGACGGGGCCGCCTATTTACGGAAACAATTCTGGTGGGAGCGGCTCGAGTGGTTTGGACTGTGGCTCCATGACAGAGTGCGTGGTGAATGGTTGAAAGAGGCTCAGAAGTGAAACTCTCTCTCCGGTGGTTTTTGTTTGCTTCCGTTTCGGCAAGAAGAGTTTATTCCACTTTACTCATCATCGAAGTGCTTGAATCTCTCTCTCTCTCTCTCTCGAGCACAACGGCCACATTGCACAATCTGTCCTCCTCCCTCCTCCCGCCGTGCCCATCTTCTTCTACTCACTGAGCTTCTTTTTCTTACTTTTCCTACTTTTTTCGGTCGGAAGGCCCTTCGTTCTTTGACGGACCTGGTGCTTAACACGCCGCCTACCACGGGATGGTCCCCTGTCAAGAGTACTGCTCCAATGCGGAAGTGCGAGTTGCTCGGCTGGAAAAATGAAGTGGCGAGGGGATCGGATTGAGAGAAAGAAAGAACATTTCAAAAACCAGAACTATTCTCGGCTCATTTCCTCCTCTCGATCAAACTTCATCATTGCCCTTATTGACAGTAATCCGAGCTGTTGACCTTCTGAGAATCTCTAATTTTCTCCACATTCTTCTCATATTCACTATTCCTTCTAGCCTCTTCTTCTTTCCAAAAAAACCGCTCCCTTCATTCTTATCCAGTATTTTTTTGTGGCTCCGCGCGAACAAAGAACATGCTAACGCCTTTTCTCCGTGCCGAACCCACTTTCCTCTCCACCATTTGAATAATTATGCCCGTTTTTTCAGCTCACTCGACTTGGACGCGCCTCGGATTAAAGGACGTCTTCCTCCTTCCCCGTACCATACTGGTCTTCTCCTCTCCTCGATATTTGCAAAGAGGGCGGAGTCATCACCATCGGCTCTCCAAGCTCCGCCCCTCTCTGTTCACTTTCTTCCTCTGGACCCCCCTTTTTTCACTATTTTTCTCCCCCATCTCCATCTCTTCCTGTTAAATATTTCCCTCCCAATTTTATCGTTCCCAAATTCTCTCTCGAATACAGAAAATATCATTCTATTCCCTCCCTCCTTTAAAACTGTCTGTTTCTGGTGTCAGTTGCGTAATTTATTGTGATTATTTATTGTCTGTGCGTGTTTTGTGAAGTGGTTGCAACGAATGTTTCTGATGAATCAGAGATGAAAATGGGATCCGCCGGAAATTAGAGCCAGGGCTCTTTTCTTTTCCTCCCGGGCGAGCAGAAACCAGAAGTGAGATGAGAAGATACAGATGTCCGGATTACGGTGGATTCTCATTTCCTTCCTCCAACTCCCTTTATTCTAATTTTCAGATTCCATCTAGAAGTTGTTTCATTTCCTCCCTTTCCCCTACTCGTTACTCTTTTTCGTGACACGTGGATCCGGCTGACCCGAAACAATTAAAGTTGGCCATCCGTGTGCCGTCCTCCAAATGAACTCCAGATGTCCCCTCCCTCTTGATCTTTTATTCGCAACTCGCCGCATCCCCTCTTCCAGCTCCCTGCCCCCACCACACCAACTGATTCGTTTTATCACTTCTTTATTTATCGATTTCTATCGTCGTAGCGTTCTCCGAGCATCAAGCTCCGCAGACATTCTGTATATATAAATCAAAGGATATCATTTTTCTCCCCTTCGGCGGCTCCGGAAATTCGATACAGGTATCATGTCCGAAGGAGCCGGAGCCGACGGGAAAACGAGCGGCTCGAATTCAAATTTTTGAAACGAGGCGTTGGAAGTGGGATCTTCTGGATGGAAGATAAAGATAAAACATGTGGATGTTTCATAATCAGTTGCGATAAGTCATTGTTGAAGTTTGACTCCGCCCACAAATGCTCTTTCAGTTTGAAACTTTTTGAATCGAGAACTGATATCAGAATGGATGATGATAACTTGAAAGAGTCTGTTTTTGAGGGTGATCTTGAAAAACTAGAGTTATCTTATCCTGAGCAATGAACGATTCCATATAGTTTCAGACTGAATGAGCATATGGCTCAAACATGTTCAAGATCTAATGAAAACTACCTATAATATAAACGCTTCAGAAGAGCTCGGAGCCCTCTGCACTTGCTTGTACTTTCCCTTATCTCGATCCGCCACCACGTGTCCCCTCCCAATCATGACGTTCTTGATCTCTCCTTCTTCCGTGATTCGTACCTCGAACAGTTGTGGTCCTTCTCTCTCTCCTTCTCTTGCCCCCCGGGAGCTCCCGTGTTCTCCCGTGTTGGCTCAACTTGTGCGTGTTTTACATCGTCACTTCTCCTCTCGCCGTCTCGGCCCGTGTCACTCACTCGACTGATTGCACAGAAAAAAGAAAAAGAGGGCCCCCTCAACACCCGATTGCCTCACTCTCGAATCGACGGATTATGATCTGCACCCGCAGTTGACCGCTCCTCCGATTCGCCCGCTCTCCGCAAAATGACTCGACCGTTCACTTTCGTCGTTTTGCTCGCTGCTCAACTCTGTCTGCACATTGTCATCTGTCAGGATGAGTGAGTTCCGCTTTACTTTTGTCTTCAAAACTGATAAGAATTCAACAGTAGTAGCCAGAAGCTCAATAGTCTTTGATCTACGAAAACTCCGCCCACAAATGCTTTTTTAGTCGCAAACTTTCTGGAGGCACTTATTGATACCAGAGCTACAACATTTCTATTGATAACCTTTCATGAATACTAGAATCATTTGGAAACCTTGAATTCTCTGAAACTAAAGATGTTTTCGAATCCCTGCTGAAAAACTGAAGATTTCATTTTCATTTTTATGAAAATCTTAGCCTTCCGATAGCCAACAGTGCACTCTTTGTGCATTTCAGTGAGCAGACTGAACTCCAGAATATAAAAAACTTTTAAAAAGCGTGCAGATGAAACTCGGAAACTCCTTTCGATTTGCGCAAACCCAATTTGAAAAAGAACACGTCCGGAGGGAATCCATTTCGGCCGCCACCGTCATCAAATCCAATTTGAGAATAAGCCTCGCGAGAAAAATGTCAATTTCATGTTCGACACCTTTTTCGATTGGTGGCCCCAATTGAATTTGGGGCCTCTCCGCTCGAATGCAAACGTTCTTGCAGGGACTCGCACATCAACACGGCACTGCTCTCGTCGGTGCTCGACCGGCTCACCAACAGGACCACCTACGACAAACGGTTACGGCCGCGGTACGGGGAGAAGCCGGTGGACGTCGGCATCACGATACACGTCTCCTCCATTTCAGCAGTCTCCGAAGTGGACATGGTGCGACTGTCTCCCCTCTTGTGACGCCTTCATTCTTTATTCCAGGACTTTACCCTCGACTTCTACATGCGACAGACGTGGCAAGATCCTCGGTTAGCATTCGGCACCCTCGACTTGGGACTCTCGAAGGAGATCGACTCGTTGACAGTGGGTGTCGACTACCTGGAGAAGCTGTGGAAGCCCGACACGTTCTTCCCGAACGAGAAAAAGTCGTTCTTCCACTTGGCCACCACGCACAACTCTTTCCTGCGAATCGACAGCGACGGAACGGTGTATACTAGTCAGAGGTGAGCAGAATGGAGAGAGTCGCACCATCAGATAAGGGCTAATACCAGCCATTGGAAAGGGAAAGTAGGGGGATTAGATGATGTTTCATTTTACGGCGCTTTTACGAGAAAAGTGGCCGGAAGGGTTTAGGGTGCATTCTTCGAAGGGAGATGACTTTTTTTCAGACTCACAGTCACTGCCACGTGTCCCATGGATCTGAAGCTGTTCCCGATGGACTCGCAGCACTGCAAGCTGGAGATCGAGAGCTGTAAGTGGTGTGGAGCCCGGTCTCCCGTGTGTTTTTCCACCTAGTCGTGGGGTAGGCGTGCCGTTTGTAGCCAGAGAATCCAGGGGTCGATTGCACTTTCTCTTCACTCCTCCTCCTCTCTTTTTTTGGAAGACACGAATAAAGATGCTCTAATCCTCCTCTCTTTACATTGTCTCTCACTCTCTCTCTCTTATTGTCTCCTTTCATCTCCCCTTGTCGATTGTAATTTTATTCCAACTCTCATGACTCAAGAAGCCGAGCACAAAAAAGCAGGTTGGTTCGTTTCATTTACCGTCTCTTGCACGCTTGCTTGCTCACTTTTCGGTTCCTGACTAACTGCCAGCTCCACTGATAACCCGGTTTGCCATGGATCGAGATATTGTAACTCCATCGTACCTCTTATGTTTCGCGAGACCATCCTAATATGCTTGCCACGTGTCACTCATCCGAATGGAACAGTTAAAACCGGCCTTGAGTATACTAACATTTGTGGTGGGTGACGTGTCGCTTTGCGTGCTTTCAGACGGCTACAGTACGCTCGATATAATGTACGTGTCGCACGAGAAGAAGGACGTGTCCACCGAGTCGTACGAGCTGCCGCAGTTCGTGCTCCAGTCCATCAAAGTGGTCAATCAGACACAGAAACTCAGTTCAGGTGAGTTGTACTCCTTATTTGAGTTGGAGTCGACTGACCAACTTAAATTTGGAGCACTCTCTCTTGTACTGAACAAAAAACTACCTGCCTTCAGGTGAGTACTCCCGCCTCTGCTGGTTCTTCCTCTTCAAACGAAACATCGGCTTCTACATCATCCAAATCTACCTGCCCTCCGTTCTCATCGTCGTCATCTCGTGGGTCTCGTTCTGGCTGAGCCGAGACGCCACACCGGCTCGAGTTGCTCTCGGAGTCACAACTGTGCTCACGATGACCACTCTCATGACGATGACTAATGTGAGAGACCCTCTAGTAAACCACAACCCATTCCTGAATTTGCAGAGTGCGATGCCGAAGGTGTCATACGTGAAGAGCATCGATATATTCCTAGGTGAGATGTCTGATCAGTCCCCTGCTTCTGCGTGGGGTCTTATATGCGACAAATTGTTGCAAAGCGGGCGAGACGAATCCCATTTCTCACACTCAATTTCTTGCTCTCCTCAAACCCCACTCCTCAGCCGTTTTATCACCCGCCAATGAGTGGGGGAGATCCGAGCGGCTTACACACTTGTTTCGCTCGCTCCTGGAGAAGACGCAGCGCGTCTTGTCATCAATCTATTGACTGGCAAATTGCCGGCAAATATTACGTCAAATTGGAAGAAGAGGCGCAGATTTTCGGCCGTGTCCTGATGAGACATGTGCTCGTGGATTTGTTGCCAACTAAAAACGCACATGTCACCACACACACACAAAAGACACACGGCGATAAAAAGGAGAGGGACTAACGAGACAGGGGTTACTGTAGTTTGACCTTTTTCTTTCCAGGAGTCTGCTTCATGATGGTGTTCTGCTCCCTTCTAGAGTACGCAGCCGTTGGATACATCAGCAAAAGAATGAAGTTGGTGAGAGCAAGAAAGGAGTCCAGGTGAGCTCCCTAACTCTTCCTCACCATCACTTACCTCCAGAATGCTGACTCCGTTGCCTCAAGTGGAGCCCCCGCCCAAACGGACTCTCTCGGTGCCCTCCTACTTCAACAACACCACGTACCGTCCGTTCTACTCGTCCACCGATCGGACGTCCAACCTGTACATTCCGGAGGCACAGCGCACCTTGATATTTGCAGTACGCACTCTCACTAACACGCATGTCTTTCGTAATCTTGCAGAATGAGGATGCGGTGCCTAACGAAATGACTCCGATGCTCGGCCGGAGTAACTCACAAGCGTCCGTGTTTTTGTACCAGAGTGAGCCCCCACCGAAACACCGTTTGAGCACCTCATTCCATTTCAGCGGTAGTTGTGCCCGACGACGACTTCGGCCGCTTCTGGAGATGGCTGCGTCCCTCCAACATCGACAAGTACTCGCGCTCCCTGTTCCCCTCCGTAACTGCACCATCTCGCACCACTTTGTACCGTCCGTTTCAGACGTTCTTGCTCTTCAACATCGGCTACTGGGCGTACTTCATCCGGCTCAGCCAGCTCCAGGAGCAGCAGCGGAACAGCGAGATTCTCTGATCCTTTCTTCTCTTCTAGTCCCTTGTCTCCATTGTATACCCATACACACTTCTTTCTGCATATCTGAAAATCTCTCGAAGGCCGCCTAACCCACATTTAGACACTTGTAGAGCAAAACGAACTGAGAGGGACAACGTGTTTTACAGACGGTTATCAGACCAAGGACATCGACTACTACTGGGGAAAGAAGAGGACTGACCTTGAGACGACGGCAGTCAAGTTCGACACTTTCCAGCTGCCGCAGTTCCAGCCAACTCTTTACTTTGTGAACACGACCAAAGCGGTCACTTCATCAGGTGAGACCTACTTGAATTATTTACATCTTAATCAAATGATTCCAGGAAAGTACGTTCGACTCGCCCTTGAAGTGATTCTGGTGAGGAACATGGGCTTCTACACCATGAACATCGTCATCCCTTCCATCCTCATCGTCACCATCTCCTGGGTGTCGTTCTGGCTGAATCGGGAAGCGTCTCCAGCTCGAGTTGGCCTTGGTGTGACCACTGTGCTCACCATGACCACCCTCATCACCACCACCAACAACTCGATGCCCAAAGTGTCCTACGTGAAGGGTCTCGACGTCTTTCTCAACTTTTGCTTCGTCATGGTGTTCGCTTCACTTCTCGAGTACGCCGTCGTCTCCTACCTCAACAAACGACTGGTGCTCCGGAGAGAGAAACGAAGGAAGGCCGCCGAGCAACAGCAGCGCAACGAGATGCCCATGTTCAACTCGAGTCCGAAGGCCGCCAACAACAACGTGAGTCGTTTCGCTCTCCTTCAGTTTCAGAGCTCTTTTCTCTTTTTTATAGTCATACGAAATGACCCTAATGTCTCAAAACTCAACACCGGCCAAGAGCTACGTTCAGGTACTAGCTTGCTCCCGGATCTGTAAATGTCGTGTTGTAAACAGAGAGACGCTGAAAAGAGCACAAAAAGAGTGTGTGGTGCCACGAATAGACTAGCACTAGATTGCACACCACTTTTATTTCAATCGAAATGTTTTCCTTTTTCAGGCTGATTTGTACTTTGCCGGACACAACTCCTCTATGGTAGGTGATCATAAATTTTCTGAATAATGAAAAAGTGACTTCAGAATCCTTTGATGGAGATCCCGGAGAACTGTGACTGCAGGACGATCCCTATGATGCAACACCCTCGACTAGTAACAGATGGAACTCATTCTCTCTGGCCAGCTCCCTTCGCGAGACCAAAGAAAGTGAGCAATACCACATACTTCCTAAATTAAACATATCAATTCAGCCGTCCAAGACGTGTTGTCAACGGTGGACACCGGCGAAGATCGACAAGCTGAGTCGGTACTTCTTCCCGCTCTCCTTCTCCGTGTTCAACAGTGAGTGTCGTGCCGAGTAGTCGTTAGCCTAATCGCGAATTGCAGTCACCTACTGGCTATGTATGAAGTACTTGTCGCTGAACTCCTCGGACAAGATCCAGGAGAACGACAAGTGGCAGCAGATCCACTGGTGATAACTCTCTCCACACACATTCCTCTCAACATTTTCACTTCCTCACTACTCTTTCTCGCCTTTCTCGTTGTTACCCTACCCAGTGCAATCGGCTTGTTCTCGCTCCGCATGTGTTTGGCAGTGTGCTCAACCACCGTTCCAGAGTCGACGTCTTCTCCTGCTCCATCATCAACCAGTGCCTTTGTGATCTTCCGCTTCAAACTACCATCAAGCATGCGTTGCTCTCATTCTCTCTCCAATTCTCTTACATCATCACTCCCCATCACATCCCACATCCCCATCGTCTCCCATTTTCTGTACATAACTATTTTGTCTCTCATTGTAAACATATTAGTTTGCGTGCGTCACCTAGTGTGATCCATCGTGTGTCCTTTTTATATGAAAACTAGTCGGTCTTTCGTGAGTCGTAGTCAAACACCGTAGCTGCTTGGTGCGTCGTAGGCCACTCTGTAAACGGGACCACGTTCAGATGCGTACTCGACGGCCGAAATCGAGTACAACTGGTGTACGTCGAAGGAGCCGAATTGTGCGACAGCAGTGAAGGCGGACGAGAACATCGAACTGTCCAGCTACCAGTTTACCAAAATATGCCAGAAACGGACGCTCGCCAGCACTTCATCGGGTCAGTTGTCTAGTGAAGTGTCAGGTATCACCTTCCTATTCTTTCAGGGACCTACTCCCGTCTACGGGTTAGTTTCATATTCGACCGCGACAGTGGCTTCTACTTTCTTCAAATATTCTTTCCTGCCAGTCTAGTCGTTGTTCTTTCATGGGTACGTTCCAATATTCCACCCCCCCCCCCCCCCCCTCCTCCCTCTTCAAATTTCAGTTCTTTTCAGATCTCATTCTGGATCAATCGCGACTCGGCGCCCTCGCGCACGCTCATTGGCACGATGACGGTGCTCACCGAGACGCATCTGATGACGGGCACCAACCGACGACTGCCGCCCGTCGCCTACGTCAAGGCGGTCGACGTCTTCTTGGGATTCTGCTATCTTCTTGTTATCCTCGCGCTGATTGAATATGCGTGCGTCGCGTACTCAAAGAAAAAGAACGAAGATCGGCGGAGGAGGGAGAAGAAGATGGAGCACAAGCCTGCTCCGCCCACCCCCGACATTCTGCACGGTAAGTTGACACTTCGAGTCAATGAGCTCTGTGTGAAATTTCAGATGTGCGACTCGCAGAATGCACTTGCAATGCGGCTCCCACCTCCATCATCGCCGTCATCAAACAGCCGAACCGCTTCTGTGTACGTCACAGCCACATCGACATCGTCAGCCGCGCCGCATTCCCCATCGTGGTAGCTCTTCTGATTCCTCTTATCAATATTCCTTCTTGATATTCAGTTCGTTCTCTTCAACATCATCTTTTGGCTCATCCTGCTCTACAAGTCGAAGCGTCTGCCGTACATCAGTGAGCACGAGGGCGACCGTTGCGAGGCTCCAGAACTCCATTAATCTCGCCCATGAATATCTCTTTCAAAACGCCTTTTTTGATTGGTTTCCATACGGATTTTTAGTTTAAGCACAGATGCCTCATTGCTCAAACAATAAACTTATTTTTAATTGTGCTCTTCTACTGGAACACTGTAAAAGTACATCGTTCATTTGCCACGTGGCAGAGAGCAAGAAAAGGAGGGATTGGATGGAACCAATAACAATTGACAATTAGCAAAATTGACAACGGGGGCTCATTTCACAGAAGGATTTCCAAATGAGTCATAAGAAATACGAACACCGGGGTTTAGTAAAAAGAAGTGAAAAAAGAGGAATTGAAAATTCAATTCAAAGACGGTGATGGGGATTAAAATATTAGAATACTTCTTCTGGAGCCATCAGAATGTTTGTATACTTTCTGAATGCTACCAGAAAATTTGAACTTTTTCACTAAAATAAGGGAACAAGTGGGCGGAGTCAAGAGGTTGCAGAAATGGAGAAACTAGAAGAGTTAGGCTATGGGTGGAGCATTTATGACACTGTACAAGTTGCTGAAGACGAAGACGAAGAGAAGAAGGAGCAGGATGACGAAGAGACTGAAATTGAATGATAAATAGTCGAAAGAGCCAGGATGAGCAAACCTCCATGAAAGAACTCCCGACGCTTTCTGAGTTTCGAGGAGAGCCTTGGCACTTTCGGAATCGTTTCCTGCTGATGCTCGAATGACGTGTGTGTTCTTCAAAATAGGAAAGTTTTCAAAACTGAAACATATTTTCGACCCACCAGCTCATCAATGATGCCTTGAGCCTTCTGGAGCAGCTCTTTTTTGTGCTCCAACTCTGAAGTGCGCTCTTCCAGGAGCCCTTCCAACAGAGCAACACGTTCCTTTGAACTATTCTCGACTTCTTGAAGACGTTGAAGTTCTTCGTGGTTCTTCTCCAGACGCGCAGTCAGTTCATTGTAGTCGTCCAAGAGTGTCTTCTTACTGTACTCATTTCTCTCCCGAACTTCTCGAATTTCTCGTTCCAATTCATCATTCTGTCTCGTCAGCAATTCATTTTTCTTGTCCAACACACTGATGCGACTGTTGAGTGCGACGATTTCATTTTTAAGAGGTTCCAGGGACTTGAGCTGTGCGATTTGCTCGCGAAGACGTTTGTTCTCCGACTCCATCGTCTTCTTTTCCTCCTCACTGAAAGGTCTGACAGAAGACGTGGAAGAGGGATGGGAAAACTCACTCGAATAGCAGATGTCCGCTCTCGAACATCGACTCGTGGAGTGAGCGAGAGGTGAAAGCATCTTCTGTAATTGAGCAATTTGTAGAAGCTTTAGCATTGAAACTCACTGTACTTCAGCTGCTCTTGCAGGGACTTTCTCTCTGCGGTGAGCTCATCTCGCTGCTCTTCGAGGTGGTTGACCCTCTCTTTGTACTCGATCAACTTGTTCTCCATCTCTGTCAGTTTCCGCACACTCGATGCTACCTTCACCTCGAACGTCTCATTCATCGCTTTCAACGTGCCGTTCTCCTGCAGCAGCTCCACCACCCTGCTGTCCTTCCCAGTCGTCGATTGTCTCGGCTGTTTCTGGAGGCGAGAGAGTTGGTCCACTTGTTTCTTTAGCTCGAAGATCTCCCTCTTCTCGCTATTCTTCGCCAGTTCCGCCTCAGCCGAGTAGTGCAGTGCCTTGTCGCGCCACTCGACCGCCTCGTCTTTCGCCGAAATGAAGTCGCTTCTCAGCGATTGCAACTCTTTCTGGCAAGCTCTCAGCGAGTCGTTCTCCTCGGTGAGCGCTTCCAGATTGTTGCGATGCAGCTCAATCTGAGCCTCCAACTCGAGTGCCCGTTCCTCCGCCTCCCTTCTCTTCACTCGCAACTCTTCGTTCTGCTTCTCCAACAGACTCAAATCGTTCGAGTCTGACAGGACACTCGTGTTCGGCTGAGCACGATCCAGTTCCTTGGTGAGTCGCTCCACCTCCTTCTCCAGCCGTTTCTTCTCTTTCCGATGAGCCTCGTGCTGAATTTCCAGAGGATCCGAGAGCCTTTCGCTCTGTGAATCATAAATCGAGATCTCTTCCAACACGTCGACCGTCTCATTGAGGTTCGACACTTCCATGTAGTCGGGCACTTCGGGCAGTTCGGACAGAACCAGGCTGATCATTTTCGCCACATTCTTCATTTCGCTTGGATGTTCAGCGCTCATAAACGTTGAATAATCCACAAAAAACTGCTGAGTGGGAGCGATGTGTGCAATTGTTATGACGAGCATTCCGAGGTCGACGGCTACCGGCAGATCGGTATCTTCGGTGCCACCGATGCGCTCGTCGATTTCCGACCAGCGACATTCGATGGAAACCGGGCGATTCAGATTGGTCGTCAGGTAATCGGCGATTTTCCTCCACAGACGGCGCAAGTTGCTCCTCTTCACCACAATATTAGAACACGATGTGTGAGAACTCAGTTTGCTCTTCCATGAGAAGTCGAAGAAGTCAGGATCGCTGGAAAAAGTTGAATAGACTGTTTTATAGTTAGAGAAACTGAAAAGTCACAAACATTTTGTGAAGGATTTCGGAGAACGCATGACCACTGCACAGATCGTGTGGATCGTCGAAGGAGAACTTTGTCGCCTCCAATCCGGTAAGCTGAAAACATATGTCAATGTGGAAAACTAATAGTCCTAACCCAAACGGCAATATCGCCGAAATCCATTCGTTTCTGATGGAGAGACACTCCTTCTGAATTCAAAAGCCATCGACTGGAGCCGGCCGGTCCGTGGTCTGTCAAATCCACACCAATGTGCTCCTGGTCACTTCCATTTTCGTTTTCTGGCGAGGAGCCTTCGTCCGAATTTATTTCAAACATTATCTGAAACATTCTTCAGATGAACTGGGAAAAGGAGATGAGTTGAAGAGGGTTCGACGAAAGGGGTCTTGGAGGAATATCATTTTTCGCGGGAGTAAAAACTCATGCAGATCAAAACAAATTTCGTTTGGAACATGATCATATTCTTTTAGATTTCAAAGAATTATTCTCAAAACTGTTCAATAAAATCAGTGAAGGTGTTGAAAAGCTTTGGCTTTTCGAAAAGCCAAAAAAAATTCAAAATAACACTGATTACTGTATTTAAAGGCGCATTGCGCTCGTTCCCAAAATGACTATTTACTTTTTCGAAACTTTTCGTTTTTAGAGAACAGTTTGTAAATTTATTCATTCAACTTCAATGTGTGCAACAACTTTAAAAATAATAAAATCAAAAAGTAAATTATCCCCCATGAAGAGTGGAGACGAAAGTGATCGTGTCTCCAGCTTCAATCGTCGTTTCATAGTCGGAGAGAAGGCCAGTGTCAGTGTCATTGATCAATGTGATGACACCTGAATATCGGATATCAGGTTGGATTCTAGAATGAGCTCACCATGTGCAACTTCACTGGCATCCGCATTCAGCAACATATTTATTCGGTGAACATCTGTGACGAGGTTGTCTCGAACAAACTTCAGAACATCTCGGAGAGTAGAATCTAAAAATCACATTTGAGAGTTTTATTGTAATTGTTAAAAGTACCTGATGGAATTTGAACTTTCTGAGTCTTTGCCTTGACGAGAAATTCGGCGCCACCAGAAAAGTCGATTGTCACTGGAATTGTGCCGCTCATCTGGAAATCAATATGACTTGACAATAAACAAAATTATATACGTTTTTATCGAAATACCTCGAGGATCTTGGTTGGGTTCAAAAAGAAAATATGAAAAAAATGAAAAAAAAAAACAATTTTTAGGTGTTCTTCCGAGAGGAGTACACGAAATGATTTACTAGTCCGTGGCCTAGAAAACGACGAGACGTGACGTGTTGATCAACACAAAAAGCGTTGTTTTTCTGTGTTCATCCGTTTTTCCATTGATTTTCATCAATTCCATCAGAAAATCATTACAGATGGCCACCATTAAGTTAGAAGAAGACTTATTTGGTGGTCTGAGTGACAGTGACGACGAGCAGACCGCACAAAGCTCCGTCAACGTGCTCCAGGATCTCGCGTTGAGGTAATCAGTGGTTATGCGTTCTACTCATTGGCTTCTTCTCATCAGCTGCAGCAGTGGTGACGATGGCAGTGATCCATCTGAAGAACAGCCATGGCAGAATGGAGTGGCACAGAGAGCAGTGAAAAGGGAGCCGTCGGATGAGAGCTACGTGCATCCGAAGGTCGTCTTCACGCTTTCATCCGGAGACGAAGAGTCGAGCGGTTCCACAGCAGAGGTGGAAACTTGCGACACTGACATTGAGCAAAAGTTCATTCCTTCGAAAAGAGCGGTACATTCATTCAAGCATTTTCTTCTTGAAAAACAAGATTCTTCAGTACGAAGACAATCAGCTGCAAGAAACTCCCAAACGCCCAAAACAAACTGATTCCCTGCGAGCAATGGACACTCTCGAGTCTTCGTCGGTGGAAAGTCTGGAGAGCTTCGAGAACGGTCTGAAAGAGATGTCTAGCTCAAGCAGCTGGTTGACTATGAACATCAAACAGGAAGCTCTTGATGAGAGTTATGAGCAGCCGGCACCTTCTCAGAATCAACCACTGTTCGATCCATCAATTGTGAAGTTGGAAAAAATCACACCGCCTGAACCGCAACCACAACCCAAAGTGAAAATTGCTCGCCCGGTGAAGAAACCGCAGAGTGAGAGCTCCACAGCTCCGTTGTTGAATCCTTTCATGTTCCTAAGCGAGCCAACAGACAGCGGAACGACGAAAGAGAGCTCTTCCATGGAAAAGTCCGAGGAAATCAGAAAAATGAAAGACACGATTCTGTTGGCCAACTTCTCCAAAGAGCAGCTCGAGCGGTATGAGGTGTATCGCAGGTAATTCAAGGATCCTTTTCATTTTTCGAAACAATCACATTTCCAGGTCGACTTTCAAAAAGAGTGCGATGAAAAAGATTATCACAGAAGCCACTGGCACAGTGCCAAGTGAGCGGCTCCTCTTGACGATGCGCTCGCTGACCAAAATGTTCGTTGGTGACATCGTGGAAGAAGCAGCCGACTTGAGGGAGGCTAGCGGGCAAACGCACGAGCCCATCAAGCCGGAGCACATCAAACAGGCATTCAGCAGTCTCATCAAGCAGGGAAAACTCTGGCCGCCATACGGGCACAGAAATTGAATTTCGCCCCCGTTTTTTTCGGGTTATTTTAAAATATTTTTAAACTTTGGTTCGAATAAACTATTTTCTCATGAATCCTTCTTAAGTTTCACGACTAATATGTCTCGATCATACTAAATTATCTAAACCTCTAAACTTCCCTCTATAGCAATGATTCAAGATGGCGGATCAGCACAGTGTGAACATCCCAACTCCCCAGTTTTCCACATATGCAACCGTAATCGACCCTCCGAGACAAGTGACTGCCACGCATCCAGATGAAGTCGTGAGAATACTTTTCACTTTGATTCCGCATATAAATCTTCATCTTCCAGACACCGTCGCCCACTCATCCCACCGAGACCAGTCAGAATCCACCTTCGGCCGTCTCATCCACCCCAGTTCGTGTTCCTTATCCATCTTCCACAGCGCCAGCTGCTCCAGAAGTAACGCCTACTCCATCAGCCCCCAAGAAAATGGCACTTGCACCGTCCTCCAACAAAACTTATAAAAACAAAAGGGCCTTCAAGGTATCAATGATTTATTGACAGAAGTGGAGGACATTCATTTGCAGGTGATCATAGTCGGAGACGCCGCCGTCGGAAAGACGTGTCTCTCCTTCCGCTTCTGCTGCGGACGTTTCCCGGAGCACACGGAAGCGACGATAGGCGTGGACTTCAGAGAGCGGAGCTGTGTGATCGAGAGCGAGCTGCTCCGTGTGCAATTGTGGGACACTGCCGGACAGGAGAGATATAGGCAGTCCATTGTAGCGCACTACTATCGGAATGTGAATGCGGTGGTCTTTGTGTATGATGTCACTTGGTAACGTCGAAACGGATTGAAATATCTCAAATTTAATGATCTTCAGTCGGGAATCATTCAACGATCTGGGACTGTGGATCAAGGAATGTGAGAAGCACGGACTCGTGAGTGACAGCGAAGTGCCACGCATTCTCATCGGCAACAAGTGCGACGTGGAGTGCACGAACCGAGTGTCGACCGATGAGGCACAGATGTTCGCCGACAGGAACAACATGGCACTCTTCGAGACGTCGGCCAAGGCTGATTCAGAAGCGGATCACGTCGAGTCGATCTTCCTCACCTTGCTCCACAAACTTCAGCAGAGCAAGCCAATGCACGTGCAGTCTCAGGACGAGCGACAACAGAAAGAGCAGGAGCGTCTGATTCTGAAGGCCAACGAGGCGGCGAACCTGGAGGAGGAGGGATACTGTTGCTGATCGTCGTTGTATCAATCAGTATCATACTAACATATTTGGGTGACTCGTGTGTTTGTGAATAATTCTCATCTTTTTTCAAACTTATTTATTGCATTTTTTCGGATTTCAATAAGTTTCAATAAATTAAAATGTGATAATAGCACCAATTGGGCGATGAAAGAGCTTGGCAGGAGGAAGGAAAATGGAAAGAGTTAGATGGCTGACTTGTCACGGAAAATGTAAGGAGGGTTATTCTGGAATGCGGAAAAGAAGAACTGGATGGATCCCTGAGTTTTGAAAAAGGAAAAAAAATTAAAGAAAAAAGTTAACGTCGTTGACCGTAAGCAGGTCCCGGATAAAACATGTAAGGAGAGGGCTGCACATACGGACGCCACTGGGCTCCTTCGTCGTAATGGTAGGCCTGGGGGCGCGGATTCTGCGAGTGGTTGGCTCGACGCATGCTCCCCGGCTGCTGACGACGGAGCGAGTTGGAGCGCGAGGAGCTCACCACTCTCTGCAACAATACTTTCAGATTTTAAGATAGATCATAAGTGGGCGGTGCTTACCGGGCTCGGGAGGTCCTCATAGATCTCGCTGTCTCTGCTCACTGCTCTCCGCTGTCTGCGTCTCCGCGACTCGCGATCTCTGCGTGGAGTTCCATCGGTCTCCGATGCTCCGACCGACGACTCGCTGTGTCTCCGATGCCTCCGCGACTCTCTCTTCAGCTCTCCTCTCGACGCGTAGCCAGTATGTCCGTAGATCGAGTTGACTGGCGGAGCAGCGATGGCGAGGTAATGTGGAGGAGGAGCACTCATGAGGGGTTTCGGGACGGTGTAGGTGTAGGAGGGGTGGTGGTAGAGGCCTTCTGGGTGGATGGCACGGCCTCCAGTTGGGATGTAGTAGATCGACGACTCGTCGTCCATGTCACAGCAGATCTCGGCGCAGTTGAGCGAGGAGCACGAGAAGCCGAACCTCTCGGAGAAAGCCAACATCATGCTGACAGAGATGACATGAGAGAAGAGAACAAGTTGAGAACTCACTTTGGAAGGAAGAAGAGGTAATGGATGAGAGAGGCGGCGGCGTTCAGAACGACAATCTTGAAGAGATGATGGACGACTGGAACGTCCACGTAGAGCAGTGGCAGGAAAGTGAGCACGGGGACGATGCAGGCAAAGAGCACTGGGACGAGAGTGGCCTGAAATGGAATGGTGTGAGAAGGTAGATGCTCCTGACATTCTGAAAGTGAAGTTACCTGGAAAGTGTACTGGATTCTGACACCAGCGCGGATTTGTGACTTTCCGGACATGGAGTAACTGTAGCAGAACGCCATGACAATGACACAGGTGAGTGCGTTTCCAGCCAGCGCCATGGTGAGGGTCACAATGTTCATGGGCACCGACCAGAAGTAGGCGTATCCGACGGTTTCTCCGAGAACTGCAGATGACGTTACAGAAAGTGTGAAGATTGGGAAACTAACCAGCGATTGAGGTGATCAAGAGCATGACAGTGAGAGCGGGCTGTCCCAGAAGAAGAATGGAGACCAGGAAGAGCATGATGATGGCCACTCCGAAGGCGACGACTCCAGAAGTGAAGACGGTGATGTCGTGACGGAGGGACATCGAGGAAGGAATGTCCACGGAGAGCGGGATGCCCTTGGCGGCCGCCTTCGCGAGGATAGCGTCCACCAACTTGGTTCTGAAATCAATCTTTCTTTTGTCATGATTCATGAATCTTCTTTATCAATACCTCTGAGCGAATCCCTTGGAAGTCAGCTCGAGGTACATTCTCGACTTGACAATCTGCGTCTGGAATCTGTCCATGATGATGTCCGACGAGTACTTTTTGTAGGTCTCGGAAGGAAGGAACACGAGATTGACCACTGGCACGAAAGTGTCCTGAAAAGAAGACGTCGTTGCGGGGAGTCATGACGACGTAAAAACGCACCGGATTTACGTCGTAAATGCTGGCTTTTTCGAATTTCGCAAAGTCCGAGAGCCAGTTGACAGCACGGGTCGCGTATCCTTCTTCCTGGAAATAGAATAGTTGATTTCTCATTGATAATGTTATCATTACAATAGCAAAGTCCATGATATCGAAGATAGAGTTCTGGATGCCGTGATCATGGTACTCGATGCTGTTCTCAATGGTCAGCTCCATGAACTGGGTGGTCTTTCCAAACTGCTCTCTGTACTGCTCGATGAACGACTTCTCGGAGGATCCCGACGGGAGGAAGTACTCCTCCTTGATGTCGATTCTGAAATTGCACACTTAGATCTTCCTCTCCATCTCAGAAATATAATATATACCCAGTGTTCACGAATCCGTAGATGGCAAAGAAAATGAACGCAGTGCACAAGACGAGCACTGGATAACGGATCTTGGGACTGATAACAAATGCTCCGACAGCTCTGGAAGCACACGGACGAGCATCGAGGAGACGGTCATGGAGAGCAAAGAGCGAGGTGGAGTCGAAGGAGGCCAGTTGAGGAGCTAGAGAAAAGGTGTACGGATTGATGAGAGTTAAAAAGTTACCAGTGAAGTGGGTATCTCCGGTCTTGAAAATCTGATACCACTTGACTCCGCGAGCTTCGCGACTTCCTCCCACAAACACGAACACTGAGATGAAGCTGAAACGCTTTCCCGTGACTTTGAATGAATGAAAAATCACTTACAAAACGGTGAAAACCAGAAGAATGGCGACGGAAGAAGCGATGCCGAGGAAGGAGGAGACCATGTGTTCGTTTGAAATCACCAATCCCATCGTGACTGAAAACGATTCATATTCCAGATGAAGGAAGCGAATGAACTAACGGAAGGTGACGACAATGACTACAGCACTGGCGGCGATTCCAGGAGCGTCATGCGAGAGGATGAACGCGATCTTCTCAGTTGGATGGACGGCGGCGTTCGAGTACCTCGACCAGCTGAAGTGCAACTGGAACAGCCAGAGAAGACCGATTCCTGGAAAGGAAAATATTTGCCGATCGTAAAAATTTGCATTTCTATTGAGCCATAGACTAACTGTCCAAACACTGTGAGAAAAAGTTATTCTTCATGATTCAACAGAGTTTGCTTGGAGACATAAAAAGTGTTGAATTGGATTTCTTGGATTCAGTCGCATAAAAATGAGAACCCGACTCTCTTCTCGACGATAATTGGTCTCAAATTGCGGATTATTCTCAAGTTGAAGAGTCAAGAAGGGAGAGGGCCTCCTCCAGTTGTCAGGCGAAACCGAGTGAATATTTCACACGAAACGTTTCTCGAGACAAAAAAGACTCACCAATGGTCACAAAGCAGATGGGATAAACGAGTGGGTCGACGGGCAGATTGTGGTAGAACTGCATCGAGAATCCTGGAAGTTGAAACGATGTTCTCCGGAAATTTGAAATGTGGAGAGAGGAGGAAAAAACACAAAGATGCCCGGATTAAATTTCAGTGTCTCCGTCTCCGAATTCGGAATAATTGGAGGGTTTCTCATCATCTCAGAATTAGATGTGCTCGTCATACCTGTGAGTGAAACGGCGACGAGCGTGATGAATATCATGATGCCGAGGCAGGGCTTCGACTGAAAACAACAGCGTGAAGGGGGGAAAACGAAAGAGAGAGGGAAAACCTGGTAGGCATTGATGCCGAACGAGCCGAGCAGACAGAAGACGAACAGAATGATGACGCAGAACTGGAGACACCTGCAAACGAGCAGATTGTGGGTGCGGAAGACCCGGGCTCAGTGGCTCAGTGAGCACCAAGGACTTCTGGCGGCACGCACTCTGTTCTCAGTGTGAAAAAAAACATTCTACAGTAACCCACCAGTACTGATCCTGTAACGTGGCAACGACTGCCGCCTTGAAAGTCTCTGGAGACCAGGCCATGAGGGAGATGTTGGGAGCGGCGGTGAGTCTCGTCTGCTCCTCAAAGTGATTGTGCCACGAACTGTGCTCTTTCCCACTCAGGTCACCCTTCAGTTCGAAGTTCATCAGAAGCGACGTGGCCTTGGAAATGGCGCCATCGGTATCTGTCTCGACGCCTCCGATGGCGGCTCCCAGGTACACTCTCGTCAGGTTGGTCGAGTCCTTGCTCATGCTCACAAAGGTTTCCGGATACGTCAGAGCCACTTGTGGGCTCTTCTTGATAATCCTGTCCACCATATCCTTATCAGTCTCGCACTCCAAAGAGCATTGCACCAAAAACTCTCTCTTCTCCACCGGGAAGTGATCCAGTTTCTTTTTGAGGGCGGTGTATGCCAAAACGGCATCCTTCCGCAAAATAGTGTCTCTTGCTGTCCTGAAATGCCGTTTTCTCTAGATCACTCCATACTTTTTTTGTGTCTTACATAGTCTTAAGAAGCACCGCAAAATGATTGGAATCCCGCCAATTCATGCACGAAAATGCCGGATTTGTAGAATTAAACTCTTGGCTTTTGGACACGATGCCGATGCCGTTCGAGATGACGTCACTGCCAGATCCGAAGATGTGCGAGAAAGGGAGATCGACGAATAGATGGTCACGGAACACGAACGGGAGCACGAGAGAGAACGAAAAGAGCACAATGGAGAGGATGACTGAGAACACCTTGTGGTTGGCAAGGAACTTCCCCACTCCCCAGAACATCCGTCGGAGAAGTGCCTCGGCGAACCGGAGCATTCTGATTCGGAAAACTCCCTGAGTGTATGCTCCGACCGGTTGTTTCACCGTCGAGAGATCAATCTGTTGCACGTAAGTAGCCATTTGCATCTCGTTTGTAATCCGACGAACCTAGAAGAACCATTCCTACTTGTATCAAAGAAAGGTCTTACCAAAGCCTTCTCTGCCTTCCGATCCCTCCTGTCGAGTGTGGTCGTGGTGGAAGGCGGCTCTTCGACGTAGCTCTGTCGTTCTCCGAGGGACGGGTGGTGCGTGGCTGTGCATTCCTCCTTCTTCATCTCGTCCTCCTTTACCCTTTTCTCTTCCAACTCCTTTCTCTCCTTTTCCATACGCTCCTTCTGCCGTTTTTCCTTCTCCTCTCTCTGAAACTATTCAATCTTCAAAAATAATCTTTATAAGGTCTACTTTGAGAGTGGAGACTCTAGTGGGTTCCCTCGCAGGGGCGGCTACTGTAGACGTCGACGAGTAGTTGTTGGTGCTGGCTCTCGGCTCCTCCTCGTCGGCACTGCTCTCTGGCGGCGGCACTGAGGGAGGGGGGACTGGCTGAAAAGAGTGAAATGGGATAGAGGAGTGATGGATGGTTATTGATATTAGAGTGACAAACGTGTCTTCGCCTTCCGAACTGACCAAACCGTTCAATGCCAAACAGAACACGTACTGTTGGCAGAGTGCCAGTTTTTGAAGATAACGGAAATTTTGAACTAATGATCTTCTATTTCATCGTTAGCCTTCCAATTCCCTTTTTCCCCAGTTCCAGACCCATTTCAGTCGGCTTTCCCTTTGTCCACACACCCTCGCCCTGCCTATCATCTTACGAACAGTTATAAACTGCGAAATAGTGTGTACCGAGGGGAGAGTCTCTGATTAAATGATCTTGACCTCAATTCCAAGAGGGAACAAGTGATAAACAGGCGGGCGACAGGAGGTGGATTTCGGAAATTTTGCAAAACTGACAAGATCTCCACGCACTGATAACAGTTGTGAGAGTACGATTGATACAGAGAGGAGATCGGAAGTGAGAAAAGTATGGGAAAGTACGATTAGCTTCCACTAGCTTATCAGTAAACCTACTGAACTTAAAGTTATACACTATAGTATTAGGACAAGCTCTAATGACTCTAAGAATTCTAACAAAAAAACCAAAAACCTTATAAAAAGAAGAACAGATGGAGAACTAATTAAACTTTTGGAGTGATCTAAATCCGACTGGTAACTGACTAGTTCTCGGAAGGAAATTAGAGCAATGTTGCGATGTGACACACAACGGGATATCATGTTAAAAAGTGGCGAGGAGGAGGGGAAGAATGCGAACGGAAAAGAAACAAAACAGAACGCGTTTAGGAGGTGTCATCAACATCAGCGTTTGCCCTTTTGTAAGCGAAACCAGAAAAAGGGGAGGAAAAGTACGGTGATAGTGGATAGTGATAAAAAACAAGAAGTGACCACGGGCGAAATGACCGAGAGAGGATTGACAAGTGCGACCGGTGGAAAAAAAGGAAGAGGTGGGAGGAGGAGACGGGAGTGTGCAGGTCGGCGAGCCTCGGAAGTAGGTTGAAGTTCACTTCTTTTGTTTTGGAAACGTTTTTAGTGTTACAAGGTTACTGTAGACTACGGTAGATTACTGTAGATTACGGTAGATTAACCAAGTGTAAATTCTCGAAGCTTCTCATTGCTGTCAGAACTACAATTATCACAACATTTTTCATGAAAATCAGATGAATTGAGTTAGATCAACGTTAATTTTGAAGACTTTATAACTCCTGAAGTAGAAGAGATTTGGAAAAACTGACTTCAGTTTCGTTATCACCGTGGGCGATATTATCGGTGAGCAAAGTTTCAACAAGATCTCGTATTTCGTCCAAAAAGTCTTCCCTTGTAAGTGTTACAAGGTTACTGTAGAATACGGTACATTAACTTTAGAATACGGTAGATTACTGTAGACTACGGTAGATTATGATACCCTGCTTTCTGTGTGAAAAATCTTGAAGTGTAAGTTAATCATTGAGGTCAGAGCTATCATAAAAAGTTCATTTTTTCAGAAGCAAGAAAGATGTAGCTCTAAAACTTGTTGAGAAAAAAAAGAGTTTTTATGAGCGGAGCTCAACAATCTTGGCTCAAACGTTCTCAAAGACAACCGAAACTGTTCAACCAACTGAAGAAGAGAACCCTATTTTTATTTTGTGGAACGGTGATCATTAGTTTCAGTCTTTGGCGGCATTTACGCCTTCATAAAAAGGACACTTAAAAGTCGATCGTTACATTGAGGAACCACTGAACTTCAAAGGGAATAGCTATCAGAGATCAAAACTTTAAAACTACTTTCAAATTTAAATCTTGAACAGTTTACAAAAGACGCACTTCTAATCGAGTTAACACTACAAAAACAATTCAAAATGACATCAAAAAC
This sequence comes from Caenorhabditis imperialis, assembly GCA_963572205.1. Classification (NCBI taxonomy): domain Eukaryota; kingdom Metazoa; phylum Nematoda; class Chromadorea; order Rhabditida; family Rhabditidae; genus Caenorhabditis; species Caenorhabditis imperialis. Next base: position 6,577,666 of record OY751541.1, read on the forward strand.
TCACCGGAGCAGATCCTGTGGACGTCTTTCTCTGAAACCGAATCGCAGCCGGACTCTGCCGGGAAAGTTGGTCGGAGGCACCGGTCGAGTGGGCGCCAAAGTAAGAGGACATCTCCTGGAATGAGCGGTGTTTTGGAAACGCTTGGAAATGGGGGACACTGTCATTATTTGAGTGTTCCCACGATGATAAAACAGAAAGGTGGGAATGGAGATCAAAGGGAAGGTGAATCAGCGAAAGAGTCTGAAGGACGACGATGTTGCCACGTCGTCAATCAAACAGATACAGAAAAGGAGGTGGCTGGTACCGAGTAGCAGGCGAATTGAAGAAGTACCGAGACCAGGTGATAAACAATATGATAAATAAGAGATAGTGCATGGAGGAGGGATGATAAAATGTAACAGAATGCCGCCCGCGAGATATGTTGAATAATTGACCTAAATACTGTGTCTTTCTCTTCTTTCCGTTCGTTTCCAACTGATATTAGTCCCCGGGCACATATGATTGACAAATGTTCGGTATCTTTCATGGGCATCTCTAATTTCCAAATTCCAACCACTTTTTTGGTTGGTGTCAAAGTGATTGATAAATCAGTGCTTATCGGAGAGTGCGATCTTTGTCAATGAACACCTCTAATTGGGGACATGGGAGGATTAGGTTTAGTTCTGAGAAGTTTGGAGGAGGAAGTCGGCACTTGAAAGGGTCTCGAGTGGACTTTGAAGTTATTGAAAACGGGAGACTGTTGTGTCGAATGGACTACTGTATCACCCATTTTATACCGCTTCTCTGAAGACCATTCAGAATTCACGGAATGCGATTCGGAAGACAAAGAGCGCGCGATTATGAGAAGCAGTGATAAATAAACAGCCGGTGGAAAAGTAGAAGTCATCCTCTTCCGAATATAATTGCGTCGTTCGTTGAAAACGGGCGAATCGGATCGAATCGAATCGGACGCGGCCAATTGGTTTCGGCATGTGCGAGGAGAGAAAAGACAAGAAGAGGTCATATCATGTGTTAATTGCAATATTCGAAATTGGAAGGGGGGAGAATAAGAGATGGGGGAGAGAGAGAAGGGAACCGTTCGTTATCTTTGGCATTGAAGTCTTACCTCCCAGTCGGCGGAAGATGACGACGAGTCCATTGGAAAGGAGCACCTGAAAAAAGTACGAGTTCGGGAGACAAAAGCTCAATGAGTTGTGTTGAATCTGTGTTGAATCAATTGATCACTTCCGTATAACGTATTTTAGTTAACATTGGATCATTTTTGACCTATCAGCCATCCATCACCGGTGCCAAAGCGCTCTATCGTGGGAGGGGTAAGAGAGTACAAGATGCGGCAAGACGCCGACTGTCTGCTGGTCTGTGTCTCGCAGAAAGATGTACTCTCTCACCTGATACACGATGGAGCACTGGACGGAGAGTATCATTAAAAGTAACTGGCTTATCAGATCAGCACTTGACCAACTTCACCAACGGAAATATTTAATCGTATTGATGTCCTAATAGCCAATGTTACCATAGTTACAGTATCAGTTTTTGTAATAAAGGTCTTAATATTTGTCCCATCATTATCAAAGAAGCCCCTACAGTATCTTTTCAGTTCAGATTCTTTTCCATAGAACGTTCACGTCCGCCTGAATATTATTTCGATGACCCGACATGCCCTACAACCCTCTAAACCCTGGTGACATTCTGCGTCACATGTCCCCGATTCGACCGTATAAAAGGGCACCCCTAGGCAGTGGTCCTATCAGTTTACGAGGTCTTCTTCGGCATCTACGCGAGCACGATTCTGATAGGAGGAAACAAGGAGCCTCGGAGCAAACTCGACGGCAAGCACACCGAAAAAGGAGAAGACGAAGCTGTTGCGACGAGCTGAAAGAAGGCGTCTTCTACAGTTCAAATCTGACATCTGATCGGAGAAGTTCCACGGAGAATTCACGAAGAAGGAGATGGAGGAAGAGTTCTGACACTTGACATGAGGATTCAGAAGCAACGCGATTGAAGAGCTCTATGATACACATCAAATGTATTATAAAGTGAAATAGTTTTGATTGTGAATAAATGTGTCAATGTTCCACTAGGAGATGCACTCAGACGAACTTTTTTATCCTGCCGGCGCATTACTAGTACGCCGGCAGGATAATTTTTCACCCGGCATTCCTGCTCGAAAGCTGCCGAGATCGCAATGGCCAATAGGTCCACTTTTGGCGCCGGCATGAAACATCCGACTAGCGGCAGCCTATGACTACCCTGCCGGCAGTATGCTCCATGTTTACGGACGCATGCAGTTTACCGTAAATCTACACGCATTTATTTTTTTCTATGTTTTTTTGGCCTAAAATGGCGCTTATTGATCGCTTTCCTCGGTTTTCTATAGTTTATATCCCATATTATAGTGAAAGGAGCACTGTATCAACGAGGTTCAATCGGATCGATCTGATGTTCAAACATCAAAACATTGTGAGTTGTCTATTCAATACCCCTTCACTTTAAAAGTTGTGTTTTTAAGAAAGGAGGAGAAAAAACCCCACATGGACGACATGGTGCAAACTGATCACAAAAGCTAAATCAGTGGAACCGGAAGAACTACCCGAATTTTGACACTGCATTCGACTATGGAAATGGAGAAGAGGTGAATATTTGAGTCATAAAAGAGTCACCCCAATTGATTCTAGTTTCAGTGTACAAATAACGATAAAGGAGACTCAATAGGACAGCGAGAACTACCAATTTCGTGCACTCAAATGGATCATGTGGATCATTGACTAGAGTAGCTGACAGTGCTTTCAACTTAATCGACTCGACGACATTGACAAGGCATGACAAGCTGAACATTATTCTATTAATACATTGGCCTATAGTTATTTCTGTCCCAACCACCTCACCCGTTACATTTTTACATGTATTTTTCTAGTTGATTGTCTCAAATAAATAATTTTGATTACGTGATTTTAGTAATGATCAATGCAAAAAAGTATCCTGCCGGCTGACTTGAACCCCTACTATCCAGCCGGCGAGATTCATACTGCCGGCAGGATTGTTTTTAAAAAGCATTGCTTTGGCGTGGTGGCGGCATGATAACTCAAAACTATATCGCCGGCAGGATAAAAAAGTTCGTCTGAGGTGGTTTGATGAGCTTTCGGATACACTCGGATTCTTGTTTCTACGAGTTCAGAACTGTGTTTCATTTTTCCTACCGAGCTCTATGAGCCGAGATAAGGAGCTTCAAAGGTTGAACTGATTTGAACTGAACTGAAAATTTTAATGGGGTTGGATTCAAAAGCGAGTTTTCAATTCTTGGCCTTTCGTTCTGGACTTGAAAAATACAAAATGTTCTGGGATATGAATAGGTCAACACTTCTGACTTTGCAACTTTGGAGCTCCATATCTCGGCTCACAGAGCTCTGATAGAAAAACTAAACATAGTTCCAAACTCGTCAAAACAAGAGCTTTCGAATGATATTGGTCTCTTCAGATGAATCCCAGGAGACGTCAGACCATTCACTGATTTCTTTATTCAATGCTGTGAAATAAAGTACCATGATTCTTTTCCCGTTGTTAATTTTCAAAATAGCTCACCTTGAAACAAAACAAAGAAATATGATAAAAACTGTGAAGAAAGTTTATGATAGGATAACAAAGCTGATAGAATAAGGAGTAGCAAACTGGTTGCACTTTCACACTGAGACCTGCTGTAAAGGCGGAGACGGCATCGGAAAAAAACAACATTCGAGTGGATCGGACGGACGATTATCACATTTTGAGGTCAATCGCTAATTATAAACACTTTCATCGAGGATGCATCCGGCAGATTCCACACGTGGCGGAAGAAGGAGCGTTTAGAAGTGGCCGATTGAGAGGTCTCCCGAACTGTAGTTGTTCTCCATCCTAATCATCTCAAAGCAATAGATTGGAAAAGTGTGTATATGCTCAGACACATTGTGAGTGTATTACAGAATTGTGTAACATGGACAGTGTTCCTTCAACAATGAACCTCTTCATCGCTTCAGTGTGTTGTTTTCCTGCCTCGAATAGCCGACGAATAACCAATGATCGAAAGCCAACAAACAAATCAACACATCAATTCTCGTTCATATTTTTCTCGAACTCGGCCATCCCCGTGGCGATTTGCATATACCGTGTTGGTTATCGATTTTCTTGGACCGAGAGACTCGCAAACTGTGTGCGGTGACCTTGCGAACGAGTGCGCCCGCGTTGCGGTGGGCGGAGCCCGCGGGTCAATCCCGGCAACTCGCCGTCATTTACCGCATGCGTGTCCTTTTCTCTCCGTCTCGTTCCGCGGTTGTTCACCTTTTTTCAAATTTTTATCGCTTTCGATTGTTCAATTTGCAGAAAACTGCAGCTTGAACCGATTGAAGCCCGCGTTCCGCAGAAATAATAAAAGAGAAAAACATGCAAAACGCTCGGGTTTCCAGCAAACATTTTTGCGATAGAATCGCTCGGAAAATGTGAAACAATCTTCGCTTCTCTGAAAGAGTTTCATTTCGTTTCCGATTCCCCATGTTCTCTTCTTGCTCTCTTATCTGAATTCCATTCGCTGTCTGAGTCATGAGTCATCTGAATAGTAGAGCAATGCGAAAACGACCTTGACACGCACTCGTTCTTTTGCGCTCTGTTCCCTCCCATATTCATATATTTGCAGGTACTTCCTTCTGGTACCCAAACAGTCGTTGATTGCTCCAGAAGCAGTCTTTCTTATTTAATCTTTTTATTTGCATCCCGCGCGAATAAAAAACAATGGTCAGTGCACCAGAGGTTGCGTCTTCGCAGGTGGAGGAACGGCAGGGAGTTGTTGCCACCGCTGCCGACATGGACCCTTTGGTCGTTAGTGCCTTTAACGACGCTGTCGTGAGTTCGACAATAGCGATGCACCAATTCATTCAAACTTGTTCAGGGTCGTGTGTCGATCATCACAACCGTTGATGGAAAGCGTTTTAACGGATATGTCGGTAGTATCGGCTTTGATGACAACATCGTAAGAGAATTCAACGTATTTTACGAATCTGTAAAAATTTTATTTAGATGTCTCTTGCCACATACTGGACTACCGAAATTACTGACAGAAACCGTGCGAACCTGATGAGGTGTGAATCGGAGACCACTGAAAAGGTCACTTTCAAATTCGATGATATTGTCGACATCCAGGTTCTTTCGCATGATGGAAAAGGACAGAAGCTCGGTAATTTGAGAGACTTGGACAATGTATCTATTATAATTTTCAGCGAGCAAGTTCGTAACCGACCGTGTTTACCACGGCGAGTCTCTGAAGGACGACGAGGACCTCCAAGAGTGGTGTGGAGGAGAGGACGAAGATGGAATCGGAGGATCCATCGAAGATCAGGAACCAACTAATAATCAGCACAACCGTCGCAATAATCAGAATAACGGACCGGGATGGTCGGCCGCCGATATGTTCGCGGCTAATGAAAAGCATGTGTTCTCGACCTTCAAGGAGGACCTCACGCAGTATACAACTGTCGAAGTCACTGGAACTGACGAGGACAGAGCTAGAGCTGAGCGATTGGCTCGAGAGATCGAGTCGAACCAGACTTCCAAGTTCTACGCTAACCTCGAGAATGACGACGTTGAACGTGATTTGGACAAGACCACTCGCGAGGATGACTTTGAATACAATGGTCGGCGCAGAGGGTTCGTTATTCTTAATTTTATTTTTGCACACAACGCTTCCAATTTCAGCAACAACAGCTACAGCCAGCAGTCACAACAGCGACGCAATCAGAATCCGAACATCACTCCGAACGGACAACCTGTGAATCGGAGAGCTGAGGGTCTCCGATCAGATCGTCGTAGCAGTAACAGCACTAGCAATTCTGCTAACAACAGCCGTTACGGAGCAGGACAGTCGCAGAACTATGTGCAGCAGGGCGCGAAGGGCGGCTACGGCAACAACAGACCCCGGCAGAACGAGGAGTACCGCGAGAATGGTGAGTGTTGCAGTGTAGAGCACTGTGCAGATTGTTATCTCTTCTTCTCGAAACAGCGCTGTCCGTTCTTCCCTTCTCCATCATCTTTCACTCTCTGTTTCTCGCTAGCGCCACTTCCATTTTTTTGTATTCTTTTGTCTTGACCCATTTCGCATGACATAATGCGCACTGCTAACCATTGATGCAACCATTTTCTCTTACGTCCGCAAACAGCAGTGTATCGTTTCGACGACAGTTCCATAATACTCAGCTGATTTATGTACCCAATTTCCCCTAGGTCTTTTCTTTCTAGAATCAGTTGAGTTTCTCATTCCTACTTTTCGTTATCAGTCCCTTTTCGAAACAGCTTCCGGCGAATTCCTCATATTATCAGCCGCTGGGTCTCTCGTCTCTCAAACAATGTACTTCGCGATGATTCATCTGTATGGACAACTCTCCCGCACTCTTCTACTTATCACTGCCCTCTCTTCTCGAAGTCATTAATCTCTAATCGATATTTCACTGTCGTTCCGAACTTCATACAGCGCTCTTTGCTAGTCATAATTTCGCCATTTTCTCATGCCTTCCCGCATCACCTTCAGCCATTTTCATTGGCCGACACACCGAGTTCCAAGTTTCCTATTCGGTTTTGACCTATTTTCAGTTTCAGTACGCGTTAAGTTATTTCGAAACAGTTCGATTCCTATTGACACGCTGGAAGTCTAGTGCCCAAGTGGTTTGTAATGTCACATCAGCTGATCTTTCTATTTCTCTCTTCTTCCTCCCGTCCTGTTTGAACGCAGAGGGCGAGCAACACTGCGTGTCCAGCAGTGTCTGTTGTCCAAACAATCATTGGGCTCTCCACCCATTTTTTTGTGTTTCCTGGTGCGGTGCTATGCCGCGAGTTTTCAACAATTAAGTAAATGCTTTACAGATTGGTCGCAACAAATGGCAAAGGGGAAGGGACAGAGCCAGAGCAACGAGCAGTCGTTCCGTCATCAGCCAAAACAGATGCTGGATCCCCGCATCCCGAAACAAGTCGAGGGAGACAAGACTTCGAACTCGAGAGTTGCGGGTCTGAAGTCGTGGGGCACCGATTTCGCCATCGCCACGTCTCCAAAAGAGCAGTCGCCAGCGCCATCTCAAGGCAACTCTGCGTGGAATCGCGGACCTCCGACTTCGTTGGTCGGTAAGGGATCTTCGTCCACGGAGTCGACTCCTCCACCAGAAGATCTCGAGACACCATCCAACGAACTTCCACAGACCACGTCGTCTAAATCTGAGAAGAGAGGTGGGCGAAAGACCATGCCAGTCAGAACTTCATTGCGCTTATTTTCAGAAGATGTGCCGTCGACGAGCAGCGAAGTTCAAGATGAAACCGACGGGAAGCAGAACGAAGGGTATGTGAAAAATTTTAAAGAATTCATTGTAAATCAAATTTTCAGAGACGACATGTCGACTACTGGAGCTTCCGAGACTTCCTCGGCGTCCAAATCTTTCAAGTTCAACATCAACGCTCCCGAGTTCAAACCACGAGTTGCTCCAACAACTCCAACTCCAACGACTCCAACGGGTCCGACTCCTCAAAACGAGCAGATCCCGCCACATCAGTTCGTTCCTCACGAGTACCAGCAGCAGCAACAACCGCAACAGCATCCTGGAATGGCCATGCAAGGTGCTCCCATGGGAATGCCAGGCTCAATGGTCCACATGGTCCCGGGAGCAGTTCCAACGAGTCAGAATCAACACGTTGTGATGTGGCCACCTGGTCACCAAGGTTACCCACCAAACCAGCAGTATCCAATGCAGCCGGTGGCAATGCCCGGAGTGCCAGGACAAATGTACGGACCTGGCGCCACTGCCCCCGCCACCGTCCAAAACGCCGGCAACCAACAAATTGTGAACCCGGCTGCCGGCGGTGCTCCAGTCGACGGAAGACAACAGAACGCTCCGGTTAGACGCGACGGAGAACATCAGGCGTGCTTCTACCCGTACACCCAAAATGGGCCGGTCATTCAAAACATGCCACCTAACACATTCTATCAGCCACAGTACCAGCCAATGGCCCAAGGACAGTACCCGATAAAGATGGTTCCACCACAAGGAGCACAGGGATATCAGAGACAATTCCAACAACAGGTTTTCGTCCAAAGATACCCCGGACAACCACATCAGCAGCCGCCGCCGCCGCACTTTGTCAATGAGCAAGCTGGAGCTCCCCAATCGCACCCGAACAGTCAGCCGACAACTCCGGGGCCGCGTGGAGAACAGAATGCTCCGAAACAAGGACAGCAGCAGCAGCCACAGGTGAGCAGCGTTTCGGAAGCGGATTTGCATGGAGTCCTGTATTGCATAGTTTCCGCGGTTTTGCCTAATTGTTCGGTCTTGTGATTGTGCTCTTTGCAGAATGGCAACAACGTCACCGAGGGCAGGAGCAGTGCGAGCCTCAGCGGCTCGGCTAGTTCGCAATCCGGACAGCGTTGCGGATCTCCACAGAATGGTGCTCCACAGCAGCAGCAGCAGCCACAACAACAGCAACCGCCACCACAGCAACAGCAGCAGCAAATGCCACCGCAACATGGAGTGCATCCGCAGGGACAAATGGTCATGCCGCAAGGATACATGATGATGCAGGGGGGCCCTCCGATGCACCAACACGCCCCTTACTATCATCAGCAGCAGGCATGTTTACATTTTCCTCTTTTTTTCTTCAATTTTCAGTGTTTTTCTCATTTATTGTCTTTTCGATAGTGGTTTTTTCGCGAACGCAAAGCACGCTTCTTAACTGTCGCTTGTTTCAGAATATGTACAATTATGTCATGGTGCCCCAACCGATACAGATGCCACAGAATCAGCACAGTAAGCAACTGAGATTTTCAATTGAATCGGATCTCACTCCTGCCAGTTTCAGATCAGCAGAGTGTGATGGGGGAGCGCGCTGATCAAGGCTTCCCTCAGTCGAACATTTTCGACTACCGCATGTACCAACATCAACAACAACAGCAGCAGCAGCATGCTCAGCAGCAGCATGGAGGACACATGCCTCGTCAGAACTCTATTCCTCAGCCGTTCAATGGCGGACAAGGTAATGTGTCGCACTACAAGTAGCATCTAACCGTTTTCAAAGTTTTGAAGGTGTAAATGCGTCCGGAGCACAAATTCCACCTCCCGTTCAACAACAACAGCAGCAGCAGGGAGGTCAAGCACAGCAACAACCATCCCAAAGTGCTCAGTAACTCTTTGCTTCTTCCCCTCCATTTGACACTCTTCAGTGTCTTTGCTCTTTTTTTGTAATTTCTTATTTAATTTGCTCTCATTCCAATTTCTCCCCCAATTATATCATACTTTCTCCAAAACTTTGCATATACATTTTCTGATTCTAGCGGTGCTCAAAATTTACGATACACCTACCGAAACACCAGAATATGTTATGCTAGTTTTGAAAAAAGCGTCTTCTCGAGGGCTCAATTTATCTCACAATCACTTTTTATATGTTATCTGTCCCCCCAGAAGTTCGCGCCCTCTTCATTACATGTAGTGCCTCCAACTTCTTTCACCCCACCAGAAAGGCGATTGGATCGGCACGACGGCCATAGAATTCTAACTATCAGTCCATACTAGTTATTTTCCTATGCGTCGTTTTGAACATTGTATCTTCTTGTACCCATCCGCAGAGCCTTACTATACCGAAAGTGCCTGCTTTTCTTTTTGAGCAAACTTCGTTCATTTCTAAATTATTTGAGCATCCCCCCAGCCCCTTTCCCATTCGGAATACCACCTTGTGCCTACCCATCGTCTCATCAGACAACACCACGCTACTCATATTCTAGTAAATACATTCTGATGTAATGAAGTTTTAATGCTCAACCTATTTATTTGCGTTTTTTATCGTATCCCCGTTCTGTGCGTACCATTTTTTCACCGCTGGAATTATCTCGTCCTTTTTAATTATCCGATCTCCTCGGCAGTGCTAATGACATAGCCTGCTCGGTTGGAGAAACGGCAGGTGCATATTAAAAGAGGTCAGCGTATAAGACCCAGATCGATCTGTCTGCTCATTCCTCTCACATTTAAATGGCCATATTAGTCGAGTCATTTTATCGCCTTTTCCTTTTGCTCCGATACTCGTTTAACACTGTTCTTTAAAAAACTTAATTCCCGAGTTCGTCCGAGCACTTTGTTCACGAAACCTTTGATCTTTAACCTGTCCCGAAGCGATTCTTCCCGTCATCGTCCACTTCTGCTTGTGATCCGACGGAAAGGACCATTGCACTTGGGGCGTATGTGTGCGTCGTGCTCTCTCTGGAACCGAATCGATGGGTGAGACAGTTGGAGGAACTCCGTGCGTTCCATTCCTCGCCGTCTCGCCACTCGCTCTGTCGTCTTCTGCGTCTCTCCAGCGCCCCGCCGTGTCGCCAAAAGCAACCGCCGAATGCTGTCACGCACTCTCACCCCCAGAAGAACGTATCGCTTCTGGCAGAAAATTTTGGAACCAACTTTGAAACATTTCCCGGAAAATCACGAGATCCATTTTTTTTGCATTATTTGATCTACATTGTAATGATTTCTCATGAATGTCGCTCGTTTTCCTTTTTCTCGTCGAAACATTCATTATTCTTCGCGAGCAAACCACACCTTCTTTCCTCAGAAAAAGGAAACTTCTTTCCATCAGAAACCATTTCGCAATATTGAATAATCATAAAAGTGTTGTCACCTTAATCTCCCGCCCAATCACTTTTTTCCTGGCCGATTCACTCCAATCGATAGTCCACCCCAGTCGTCCTGAATTCATTCCCATCCGAATCCTCCATCCAGTCCCCCATCCGGGTGATGATTTTATATTGGAGCGCGTTTGCTGTGTGTTCCGTTCTTTGTCACCTCTCTGCTTCCTTTGTAAACTTGGCAGCGCTTGCGAAATTTTGTTCTCTATCAATGCCCCCCGTTGCTAACTTACAATGCTTTCAGAATGACAAACACCGAACCAAAGAAGCTCAACGACCCGGCGCTGGTGTGGAGTCGGTTGTGCGAAGGGCTCGATGTCGCCTATCGCAGAGTGTTCATGTCCCCTCAGAACTACATGTCGCTTTACACGTGAGTTCGACGCCCTCCCGCTGCTTACTCATGAATTTTGTTTTAGAAGTGTCTACGACTACTGCACGTCGATCACGCTGTCAACGAATCGGAGGGAAGGCGAGGACCGAAGTCACGAACTCGGCGGTCAGAGACACAGTGGAGCAGACTTTGTCGGGCACGAGATGTACAACAGGGTGCAGGAATACGTGACGAATTACGTGCAGAATGTGCTCGCGAAAGGAGCCGACCTCTCCGGAGAGGATCTTCTGAAGTTCTACACGACAGAGTGGGAGAACTTTAGAATCTCGTCGAAGGTAATGGATGGAATATTCGCGTACTTGAATCGACACTGGATCCGGAGGGAACTCGACGAGGGACACGACAACATCTACATGGTCTACACGCTGGCGCTCGTCGTGTGGAAGAAGAAGTTGTTCACGCCGATCAAGGAGAAAGTGATGGACGCCGTTCTCCAGCTGATCTATTCAGAACGAAACGGAGTCATTATCAACAAGGGATACATTTCTGGAGTCGTCGAGTGTCTCGTCGAATTGGGAATCGACGAATCGGACGGTGATTCGAAGAAGGACGGAGAGACGAGGAAGTTGCAGGTCTACAAAGATTGCTTCGAGGCCAAGTTCCTGGAAGCCACCCGCGAGTTCTACACGAACGAAGCGAATCAGTTCCTCCAAAACGGCGGAAATGTCACTGATTACATGCTGAAGGTGGAGAAGAGGCTCGACGAGGAGGACCAGCGCTGCCAGCTCTACCTGAACTCGTCCACCAAGACCCCTCTGGCTACTTGCTGTGAGAACGTGCTCATTGCCAACCAACTCGAGTTCTTCCAGTCGCAGTTCGGAGAGCTTCTCGTTTCGCAACGCGACGACGACCTCTCCAGAATGTTCAAACTTTGCGATAGGGTGTCCAACGGACTCGACCAACTGCGACTTTCCCTCGAGAGACACATCACGAAAGAAGGGCACGAGGCTTTGGACAGAGTGGCCTCCGAGGCGACTTCTGATGCGAGGCTCTACGTGAACACTCTTCTCGAAGTGCACCAGAGATACCAGTCGCTCGTTAATCAGTCCTTCAAGAACGAGCCCGGATTCATGCAGTCACTCGACAAGGCCGCCACTGCGTTCATCAACAACAATTCAGTCACGAGACGGGCTCCACCGAGCATTCAGATGACAAAGTCAGCGGAACTTCTCGCCCGGTACTGCGATCAGCTGCTCAGGAAGAGCTCGAAGATGCCTGAAGAAGGCGAGCTTGAAGACTTGCTCACTAAAATTGTAAGTTTCATTTTTCCGTTCATTCTAAATTCGCCATACTTTCAGATGATCGTGTTCAAGTACATCGACGACAAGGACGTGTTTTCCAAGTTCTACACGAAGATGTTCAGCAAACGGCTAATCAACGATTTATCAGCAAGTGACGAGGCAGAAGCGAACTTCATTTCCAAGCTGAAGAGCATGTGCGGATACGAGTACACCGCCCGTCTCTCCAAAATGGTCAACGACACCCAGGTCAGCAAAGATCTGACCGCCGAGTTCAAGGAGAAGAAGGCGCATATGCTCGGAAGCAAGTCCGTCGAGTTCAACGTGCTCGTCCTCAGCTCTGGCTCATGGCCGACGTTCCCTTCGGCCACGCTCACTCTGCCAGTGCAATTGTCGAACACCATCGAGGTGTTCGGCCAGTTCTACAACGAGAAGTTCAGCGGACGTCGTCTGACATGGGTGTACTCTCAGTGTCGCGGAGAGATCACCTCGACTGCGTTCTCCAAGAAGTACGTCTTCACCGTCACCACCGCCCAGATGTGCACAATGCTCCTGTTCAACGAGCAGGACTCGTATACCGTGGAGCAGATCGCACAGGCCACTGCTATGGATGCGAAGACGTCCGCGATGATTGTCGGCTCGCTCATCAAGAATCTTGTCCTGAAGGCGGATTCGTCAGTTCAGGGAGAAGACGTCCCGATGACTGCCACTGTGACGCTCAACTCTTCGTATATGAACAAGAAGGTCCGTGTGGACTTGTCGAAATTGAGCATGAAGCAGGAGCAGGCTCGCGACACGGAGCACGTCCAGAAGAACGTCGAGGAGGACAGGAAGAGCGTCATCAGCGTAAGCTCATTTATCCATACCCCTTTTCAGTCTCGTTCTTTTCAGGCATGCATTGTGAGAATCATGAAGACCCGCAAACGAGTTCAACACCAGCAGCTCATGACAGAGGTTCGTCGATTGATCGTTTTCACACTAATAAATTATTGATTTGCAGGTGATAACTCAGCTGACGGCCCGATTCAAGCCGAAGGTCGAGATGATCAAACGGTGCATCGGATCGCTGATCGAAAAAGAGTACATGCTTCGGGTAGACGGACAGAAAGATCTCTACGAGTACATCGCTTAAGCTCGCGTGCCCCCATTCGCCAACCCTCCATTGTTTTTTATTTGTCAATTATCATATCCCCTCTTCCTACAGTAATCCTCTACCCAATTGTTCAATTCAATCCCCCCAGAGCTCACTCCGCCCAATTACCCAATGTTCACCTCCCCCTCCTCCTCCTCCTCTACACCGTATTCATTCAATTAGTTTCCTATTCTCGAGGACCTGTCCGATCGATGCCTTCATCGTCGTCGTCACCTCTCACTTTTTAATTCTTCCTTTTTCATTATTATTTGATCATCTCTTTTCTGATAGAAGGCGGGTTCGACTCCTGGCCTCATTTTCTGTGGTAAATGACGTTGGAATTCACTTCATTTTTATTCAGACACACAGTAAGACCGTATACTCGGTCCACAATTTTTGAAAGGCTAACGACTCGGAGCATTTCAAACAATTTCAGATGACTCGACTGAAAAAGCGCCACAACTAATAGAGGTGAGCAAAGGGAAACGGACGGAGGGAGTTGCAACAGTTGTCCCCTTCTGTCCGCCAGATGCACTTCTCTGCTACCTCCGCCCATCGCACACTCTCTCGCCCAGCAGCTCTCAGTCCGCTTTTTGTTTGGCGATCGATGACGTGGCGTCTTGTTCCCTTCTGAAGTGTCCCCTTTCAGAATGAATCCGTTCCTCCTCTTCCCTCTTTTCGCCTCCTCATTCGGTCTGTTTCCTGGCGCCGAGCCAGACGAAGGCGACGTTCGCCACATTTACCCTCCGATTTACATCGGAGTGGGGCTCGCCGAGCACGCGCATGCGATCCCTTACTTGTTGGGGTGGATAGAGAACTTGGAGTACCCGAAGGATCGAGTCAGGCTGGAGTTTTTCATTTTGAGCAAGGAGGACGCGACTATCCATCAAGTGAAATGGTAGCTTTCTTTTGAAGACTTCCGAGAGAAATATAAGTCTCCAGGTGGGTGGACGCGACGAAGCAGTTCTTCAAACAAGTGAAAATCACGGAGGAATCGGAAAACTGGCTGGAGAATGCGTTGCGAAACGCACGTCTTCAGAAGGTGACGAGATGCTTCCTGATGAGTGGCGACACGGTGCCCATCGAAAGTGGCATGATACAGGTAACACAACCTTTTCCTTATGATTAGAATCCCACGTATTCCAGATGATGTTCAATGAGAAGACACATGTGGTCGTCACCCCGTTCTTCCACTCTGTCGACGGCTCCTCGAACATCGACGAGCCTTCCGAGTCGCTTCTGGAGAGGCAGAATGTGCGAGAGGAGGTGCTCTCCTTCGCCCTGCCCCTCGCCATCGACCTCGTCGCAATGGACTCTTCCTACCTGACCTTCGACAAGAACAACCTTCCGTTCTACGAGGGACCCGACGATCCGTCCGAAGTGTTCGTCCACTCTGCGAAGAACATGGGCGTCTCGATGTGGGCCGACAACCAGGTCGACTACGGCGTCTTCGTGAATCCCTCTCTCGACATCGACGCGCGAAGGAACACCATCAGATATCACATCGCGGACTACTTGGCCGACGATAGAACGCTGCCACTCGTGTCGAAAAGCGTGCGACCCTGGCAGCCGGACGCCACGAGACTCGGAGTTGACAAGTGAGTGCAACGAAAGGTTCTAAAAAAAGATTGAATGTTTCAGAATCTACCTGATAAACCTGAAGAGAAGAAGCGAACGGTTGACACGAATGCAGAAGATATTCGATATGCTCGGCGTGGAATTCTCTCTTCTGGAGGCGACAGATGGACAGAAGTTGGATGAGTTGCCAGAGGAACTCAGCGACTATCGTATCCTGGATGGATACCTCGACCCAATTACGAAGAGACCGATGAAGAACGGAGAGATCGGCTGCTTCCTCAGTCATTACAGGTTGACCTATGGGCTTTGAGAAAGGTTTAAAAACGATTCTTCCAGAATCTGGCAGGATGTCGTGAAGAACAAGTTGAAAAAGGTGATCGTGTTCGAGGACGATTTGAGATTCTCACACGAGGGACTCACTCGCATCAAGGAGGTGCTGCAGGATCTGGAGGCGTCCAAGAAGGAGTGGGACCTCATCTACTTGGGAAGGAAGAAGCAGTCGGACAACGAGGAGCTGTGGATTCCCCACCACAGACATCTGTCGAGCGTCGAGTACTCCTACTGGACACTCGGGTACATGCTCTCTTTCAGTGGAGCCCAGAAGTTGTTGGCTCCGAACCCGCTGAGCAAGATGGTTCCCGTGGACGAGTACCTGCCGATTATGTTCGACAAACATCCGAACCGCGAGTGGTCCGCCCACTTCGAGCCTCTGAATGTGAACGCCTTCACCCTGTATCCGCTCGTGGTTTTCCCGCAGAAGTACACGAACGAGGCTGGCTACGTGTCCGACACCGAGGACTCGCTCATCGTCACCTCTTCCAAACAAGAACTTTGATCACGTCGTTTTGTCAGTAGAATCTTTCTTTGTTAATTTATTTCTGATTCATAATCATTGGTTTTTTGTGCCTTTCCATGTTCGGTTTTCTCGAAGTGAGTGCTTTACTTTTGTTGACAATGTATCTCGTTTAGTTTCAATAAATTATCATTTACAAATCCGGACATATTCTTTCTAAATATTGTTCATTCAACAAAAACAATACTTTCCTATTGTCAATTTTAAAGGACACAATCCGAGAGTTGAAAGGACAGATGGGATGTGTCACTTCCAAGGTCCCGGACATTGTCGGAGAGGGATATCGACTGAAAGTGAAGAAGACGGTGGCGGTCGGAGGATCGGCGAAGATCATGGAGGTGACGAGCGGGAAGAAGACGATGGTGGTGAAGAAGATAGTGGCGTTCACGAAGAGGGAGGAGGAGAGGGTCTCCCTCGAGGCGGACCTCTACCGGAAACTGGAGAAGAACCCGTTCGTCATCGACATGCTCGCCCACATTGTTTCCGACGTCACTCACTACTTTCTGTTCGATCGATTCGATATGAACTTCTCCGAGTATCTGGAGAAGTTGAAAGAGGAGGAGAAGGTGGTGGATGAGGTGCAACATCTCAAGTACTTTTGTGGAATTGTGTCGGCGATCGAAGAGTTGAATGGCTATGGATATGCTCATTTGGATATCAAACCTGCGAATATTCTAAAGACTAATGACGTCGTCAAGTTGATCGATTTCGGGTCAGCGACAAAGTATGTGAACTGACTAGTGAGCAATTTTGTTAAAGGGGGATTCCGCCATTTCCAAAAGTATGAAGATTTTTACATGAGTCGACGCGGTTGGTGGCTGCGGATCGAACTCTAGTATATCATTTTTCATGAAAATCAGTTTTGAGCCAGTTATTGGGGCTCAAAGTGCGCGAAATGGGCGGAGAATGATTCAAGCGTTAATTGGTCAATTTGCCTATTTGACCCTTTATGACGTGGAAACGTCGAAATTGGTTCACGCAAACTACAAAATGCACAGTTTTCAGTGTACAGAAGAGACATACGTGAACCTATTTCGGAATTTCACGTCATAAAGAGTCAAATAGGCAAATTGATCAATCAACGCTTGCATCATTCTCCGCCCATTTTGCGCACTTTGAGCCCCAATAACTTGCTCAAAACTGATTTTCATGAAAAATGATATACTAGAGTTCGATCCGCAGCCACGAACCGCGTCGATGTATGTAAAAATCTCTATACTTTTGGAATTAGCGGAATCCCCTTTTAAGTGATAAGAGCCCATTTTCAGAATGCCACTGGAAATCGCAACCTCTGCGGACCACCACCGATACCGAGAAGACGCAGAGGAGCGGTGCAGCATGATGTACAGAGCTCCCGAGCTCTTCAACTGCGAGATCGGAGCAACGCTGACAACTGCCGTCGACGTGTGGGCTCTCGGCGTCTGTCTGTACGAGTTCTTCTTTCTGGAGAACCCATTCAACAAAGTTTATGAGCAGGGAGGGAGCATCGCACTGGCCACACAGAGCCCCCAGATGATAAAGTGGGAGGGAGCTGTGAGTGAGAAGGTCAGCGATCTGATAAAGAGGGTGCTCGTGGTGGATCCGGACAACAGACCGACCGCCGGCGATTTGAGGATGAAGGTGGAGGAGATGATAGAGAATTGGAACAAGGATGGAGCCAAAGAAGAAAAAGAAGAAGAAGAAGAAAAAGAAGAAGGAGGTGCTCCGAGGGAAATCACAGACGAAGAGTTCGACAGAGCCATGGAAGAGCTCCCGACGACCCGCTGACTTTCGAACTCTTACTAAACTTTATTTACTTCACTTATTACTGTATACGGTCTCTTTGTCTTACAATAAAACTTACAAGTTTCTTTCATTACATCATGCTCTTCCCTAATCCTCAAAACGCCCACTCCTTATTACCGAACAGTACGATTTTTGTGTCTCGCGAGCAACTGTTAAACGTGACCGATAAGAAGCGACGAAACTCTTTTATCAGTTAGCTCCGCCCCTTTTACTTTAAAGGCACGTGTGGCGAAGAGAAGGCAACTGACCAGAAATGTCGGGAAAGATTGTGAAACTGGACGTGGGAGGCACTGTCTTCAAGACTTCGATGTCCACTCTGAGCCAACATGAGTCGATGCTCAAGTCGCTGCTCACCACTGATCTACTCGTTAGTTTTCTTTGTTTATTCTCTTTTTATCGACTGATTTTCCAGGTAGAACGAGACGAAAATGGATGCGTTTTCATTGACCGAGATCCGAAACACTTTAGAATAATTCTGAACTTCCTGCGAGACGGCTGTGTGGATTTTCCGGAGAGCCGGAGCGAAGTGATGGAGATTCTGGCAGAGGCCAAGTACTACGCGTTGCAGTCGCTGGTCGACATTTGCGAGGAGCGGCTCAAGATGTCCGAGATCCTCAACTACCACATGGTCACGTACGTCGTCGAGGCGAGGAGGTTCATCTTCGCTTCCGAGAAGGTATTCTGACTGTCACTCGAGCTCTTTTCAATTCATTTTCAGCCGGTGGTAGTGCTTCGATTGCCAGTGAACATTGGCACGAATGGAACTGTGAACAGCTACTATTTCAGCGAGAAGCGGTTCCAGGAGCTCGCCGAGCAACACCACAAATGCATTACTTTCGTGTTAGGTTAGCTCTCTTCGTTGCCCCCCTCTTTCACTGTCCTTTCAGTGACGGAGCCCGAGTTCACAGAGGACTGCTCGTGGAGTTTCTTCTTGAAGAATAAGAGGATATCGATCAAAGTGAAAGTGAGTTTTAGATTTGCAGTGAAACATTCACATGAAAAGAACTTCCAGGGACCATCGGATAACAATTTGATAGAAGACTGCATGTGGGAAATTCTGGAAGATGCGAAGAGAAGATAGTTGAAAATGTCCGATCATATGTGTAAATATCATTGTGCTCTCTTATCAAGGAGCAAAACTGTACAAAATGAAATATTGTTTGTATGACAAAATATTTTAATCTTGTTATTTTTAACATTTTGCGACTAAACGACAGAATTTCCCCTCAGTTCTGATCTGAATTAGATTTGAATCATATGAAAACATTAAAAAAAATATCACCTTGAGAATTGCAATCCTTTTTCTAAACCCGAGAAAAAAACCAACTTAAATCAAGAATTCTACTAATTGATTACATATTCGGAATCAGCGTGAAATTCTCTATCGAATGATATAAGTTTCGGCTCAATATTCAAAATTTTGAATTTGATGAGTTTTCAGAGCTTCGTTCTTCTCGATCGTCGATCACTTTTTGGATCGAACAACTTTTTTTTGAAATGTTGGGATATTTTTATATCATTCGAATCAGGCGATTTTTCTGATTCTAACCTTATACTTTTCAGCTCAAAATATGGAGAATGAACGGATTTCATATGTGCATGTCCCTTTAATTCCGGATACTGTAATAAAATGATATTTTCCATTATACGTATACCAATCAATAAGTTAATTATATATTCTGAATCAGCGTAAAATTCTCTATCGAACGATATAATGTTTGGCGCGAAATTCAAATTTCTCAATTTGGCGAGTTTTCAGAGCTTCGTCCTTCTCGATCGGCGATCGCATATTGGATCGAAAAACTTTTCTTGAAATGTTGGGATATTTTTATATCATTCGAATCAGGCGATTTTTCTGATTCCAACCATATACTTTTCAGCTCAAAATATGGGGAACTGACGGATTTCATATGTGCATGTTCCTTTAATTCCGGATACTGTAATAAAATTGTCTTTTTGCTTAGACGTATACTAATCAGCAAATTGATTATATATTCTGAATCAGCGTGAAATTCTCTATCGAATGATATGATGTTTGGCGCGAAATTCAAAATTTTCAGTTTGACTAGTTTTCCAAGCTTCGTTCTTCTCGAGACGACTCTCTAAACCGAATCGGAATGGAAAAAATGAAATTTTTGAATTTTGCACCAATTTTTATATGGTTCAAAAGAGAATTTCTCGCTGATTCAGAATATATGAACACCACTCCCCTGACCTAATTCCAAACTATTTTAGAAGTCCTAATAAAACAGCACACGTGAGTTTTCCGAATCCAATGTAACAACAAGTTCCTGAAAACTTTGATCAGCATTCCAATTCGAATTGAGGAAAGGGGGGGGGGGGGTATTCCCTCGTATCACACAAACAATGCAACCCACAGAAACTGAGAAGAATCTCTCGGTTATTTATGAGTTCTCCTTTAAAAGACATCAAAAATCACCAGTGATCACTGTTTGTTTTGTAGAAAACGAAGGCCTCTCCGAAGTGGACACATTTCCAGCAATTTTCAGATGTTTCCGTCCGCCGACCACTTATTTATTACGATGTTCCGGTGTGTTGTGGGAGGAGAGAAAGTTGTTCGAGTGTCCTGAATTCATCGACCGCCCTTTGATATGATATTTGAGAGATGAGAGTCTGTTTTACAATGCCCTTATCTTCAAAGATCCCCTTCAGATTGTAAAGAATCCATCTCTCCGTTTCACTTCAATTCTTCACATGACCTTCCTTTTGTATCTTATCACCTTTTTTATATTATCACCAACTTTCTCCTCTGAAAATGAATTCGTTCACAATGAAATGGGAAGCAGAAGACGAGGAAGACGAAGAAGAAGACGAAGTGGAATGGAATGACTTCTGAATTTGCACGACGTCTTCTAACGTCTTCTACCGTCCACCGGGGGCCCCCATTATTTCTCTGATTTATCTCCTTTTGTCAGTGAAATAGAAGACGTCGGGCCGCATGAAAATACACAATCAAACCGTCGTTTCTCGGCATAATTAATGATCACGGGCAGAAGTACTTTGGAGTCGTCGGTGAATCATCTGCATTCTGGGCCACGTGGATATTCAGAAGAAACCCGATTGGCGGTGTCTCATATTCGCCGAAAGTAGCTTCGTTTTTTCTTTTTTCTTTAGTTTTATAGCTCTTCCTTTCATCTCTTGTTTCAAGCTACACTCATTTTCAGTTTCTTTCCTAACTCAGCCCATAAATTATTCTTTGGTTTGCAGTTCGGAGCTACAACTTGTGAAAAATGGAATATTTTGATTTGTCTGAAATCAGACTGGGAACTTCTTATCTTGATGAGTAATCTGTAATCTGAAGTGGATTCTGATTCTGATGCAATATATTCAACTTCCAAAGTTCCTAACCTTACAGTTAATCAGTTTCCGTACTAACAATAGATCTATGAAATGGAGATGGTTTCGAGCACCCCGTCCTGATAAGTATGAAAGAAAGTCACAAAAAAAACTATTTTTAGCTCGAGAACTAGTTTCCTCTCATTCACAATGAACTTTCTAGAATGATTGGCGACGTGATCGTCAGATTTTTGTGTGTGTTTCTGAACTTTTGTGTTGTTGGTTTTTTGTTTTTTACCTACTTTACCTAGTTGACAGTGTCTCCTTTCAAAGAACAAAAATATTAAGAAAAAACTATGAAGTTGTGATGCTCTTTTCAGTACCCAAATTTGGAGCTCCATATCTTTTGAATGATATAGATTTCACTCAGAACCATTCACTTGTTAGTTTTCATTTTACGAGAATAGAAAGTTTATCAAAAGAACATCATAGTAGTCTTCAATCAGAACTTTTTCTCTTTTGTACTTTTCAAGATCAAACAAAGAATTGTTATAGTCGAAATGTACTCTCTATTGCTTGATTTTGAAGGCGTTTGAACTGTTATTAACTTTGCCAGTAAATGGTATTTTCATCCAGGATCTTCTGGGTTCACTGCTCTGAAGAACCAGTTGAGCATTTGTGGGCGGAGTCAAAGTAGATCAAAAAGGCACGAAGTTGGAAACAAGTTTAGTTTCAACATTAAACTAATCATGTGAACCATCGTCTTGACTTTTAGACTCGAGTTCCCTGAACTGACCCCTCTCTTATCATAACCGTCTGCCTTCTGATCGATCACTTCCCTTTCACGTTCTTCTGTGTGCTTCTTCCGTATTTTCCTTTCACACGTGAAGCACAACAATGGCCGCACTGTTTGTGGTTCATTTCGACGTCACCACAAACACACACACAGGCTCCTCCCGTTCATTTCAACCGAAACACGCCTCCTATGCGTCGCTAGGAAACATTGGTAGCTGTGAGTTCTCTTTGTCAACGTCTTCTGGTTTCCTCGCCATTGTTCGCGACCGTCTCTCTCTCTATCACTTCCTCGTTTGTACTGTACTCAATTAGAACCTTCTCCAATTGCGATGACATCCGAGAAGTTGGATGGTCCCAATTAGAGGCGTGTTTACTGCGCACGCCTCCTCCTCCCTTCTCATTGTAACTTCATTACATCTATCGGCTTTTACTTTCTGATATCAAAAGGTGGTCATGTGTGGGCGGTAGTTTCCCTTGGTTACAGTGGCGGAAAATAAACACGTCCGTGTGATCTTCAAAAACCGCTACGTGTGTTATCAGTCCTCCGTTCTCTCTCTCGTTATCATGGGATCAGTACCGGTCAAGAAGATATTCCTTGATCTCCCTCCCCCGCCCAGTTACTGTAGTTGCCTACACGCGGACGATGGATATCAGCTGAATCGATTAACGTCTTCTCCTTTCGGCTGCTATGAGACGAACCACAATATCACATTCGGCGAAACTTGTTCCCACGCCTCTTTGACATTCCTATTATCTCTCCACATCCTCCTAATTTTCCTTTTTTCGACGCACGTTCATCCCACCCCCTCATTTCAGGCGATAATCGAATCGAATCTAGAAGACGTTGATAGCAAGAATTCTGTACATAGAGAAGGTGTAAATAGACGAAATGGCTGGCAGAACTCTGAAAAAGTCGGCCTCTGCCATCTCCGACACTGTCCGACGCACGTTCTCCACGAAGACGTGGGAGCACAGAGAGCAGCTTCACTCGATCACTGAGAATGTGAGTTGTGGCTCCATGAAGCTTCATAAAAAGTTCATGTTCAGGACAAATTCTTCCTCCGGAAGGTGAGATGGCAGATCGCACTTCTCGCCCATCTCGGTTTCGCAATCTCCTTCGGCATCCGCTCCAACTTCGGTGTTGCCAAGAACCGGATGGTGAACAACTTCACAGACGCCTACGGCTACATCCACGAAAAAGAGTTCTACTGGACGGCCACCGAGATCGGCATGATGGAGAGCTCCTTCTTCTACGGGTACGCCGCCTCCCAGATCCCCGCCGGAGTGCTCGCCGCCAAGTTCGCTCCCAACAAACTGTTCATGTTCGGCGTGCTCGTGGCGGCCACTCTCAACATCATGACGGCGATCGCCCTCCGCTTCCACCCATTCACCGACGTCTTCGTGATGTGTCTCCAGTCCGTCCAGGGACTCGCACTGGGCTTCACCTACCCCGCGATGCACGGAGTCTGGAAGTACTGGGCGCCGCCCATGGAGAGGTCAAAGTTGGCGACGACTACATTCACGGGCTCTTCTGTCGGAGTGATGGTGGGGTTGCCTGCTTCCGCGTATCTTGTATCTCACATCCACTGGAGTGCTCCGTTCTACGTCTTCGGAGCTCTTGGCATTTTATGGGCTATTGTGTGGGCGTACGTTTCGGGTTCAAGTCCTGCGACTCACGGGTACATCAGCGATGATGAGAAGAAGTATATCACGGAGAAAGTTGGAACGGTGACAGTGCAAAACATGACGGTGAGTTTTTGTGACTTCCTGTTTGAAGCCTGCTTGATTTAGTATTATGAATAATATTCCAGTTAACAACTCTCCCCTGGAAGGACATGCTCACTTCTACCGCCGTCTGGGCCATCATCATCTGCTCCTTCTGCCGATCGTGGAGCTTCTTCTTGCTCCTCGGAAACCAGTTGACCTACATGAAAGACGTGCTCCATATTGACATTAAAAACGTGAGTCATTGTCTGTTACACTATGTTTATTGAATCTTTCAGAGCGGTCTCATCGCTATCTTCCCCCAGCTCGGAATGACAATCATGACACTTTCTAGTGGACAGCTTGCTGATTACATTCGTTCGTCCGGAAAAATGAGCACGCAGACAGTGAGGAAGGTGTTCAACACCACCGGATTCGGAATGGAGGCCATCTTGCTGGGAAGTCTCGCGTTCGTCAGAGACCCGGTCATCGCCATCGTCTTCATGATCCTGGCGTGCACCGGATCCGGAATGAGCTTGTCCGGCTTCAACGTCAACCACTTTGACATCGCCCCCAGATACGCGCCGATCCTGATGGGAATCGCCAACGGACTGGGTGCATTCGCAGGTGCAGGAGGCATCATCACCAATGCGTTGACGTACGAAGTGAGTGCTGATAAGATAAGCATACTGTAGTTTATCAGGAACAGTTAGGCTTGGTGTTTGAACACTTTTCATTTCCTTTTGTGTTCGACGAATTCGATTGACTTTCAGAACCCAGACGGATGGAAGTGGGTGTTCCTGCTGGCGATGAGTGTCGACGTCTTCGGCATCATCTTCTTCCTGATCTTCGCCCGCGGAGACGTGCTCTCCTGGGCTCGCGAGCCCGAGAAGGAGGAGACGTTCAACGAATTCGTGCGAAGAATGTGTACGTTGCTAGACGCGAACTTTTCCTCTTTGACTTTCAATAAACTGACACTCGTTTAACCCGGTTTTATGTTCATTTGGTTCTTTTATGTTCTTCTCTGTTGTTTTCAGTTCCGTTTTGTGTTGGTTGTGTGTTGAAGGGGATGGAAAGATGTTCTAAAGTATGGAGATGTTTCGAATAGCACATCGTTTCTGATGCTCGTGGCGTGATTACTTTACATTTAGTGGAGCCAAGTTTGAGCATATTTACGAACAAAAAAGTACTGTATTCGTGCTCAAAGTTCCTCATCTCCATACTTTCGGAATCATCGTCCTCGCTTTTTCTAATTTCTCCAACTTTCTTCCTATTTAAAATTTTCCAGCCACGATCGTGAGAAGCATCTCCAGAAGAACCAGAAACCGTAGCTCGGACACCAACTATGCAAAGTGAGTTTCCCATTCTTTCCCGAGCTCAACCCTTTCCTTCAGAATGGAAGAAGAGCGCCAGAACTCGTCAGAGATGAAGGCGTGCAAGAAGTCTGACACCGAGGCGACGACGTCGGAGGAAGAGACGAAGTCGGTGGGAGCCGTGGAGCTGGCTCCAGGGGAGACGCCAGCGAAGAATCTCAAAACGGACCGTCCCGAAGTCTAGGCACCCATATTGCTGCTATTTATGCTCCGCACTCTGATCTCTTGTCCGACGTTTTCCCTCCCGACTGGCGGCCATGTCGCCATCCTCCCCCTACTCACTTTGTACCATCGACCTAGTCACATTTGTACGCTTTCTGTTTTCTTTTATTTTCTGTGTTTTTGGCAATTCTTCAAACTTTTAAAGGAAATTTTATCACTTTAAACTAGTAAATTTTATAAACTCTTTGCATCATTTCCCGACTCCATCTTCCGTTTGGCATCACATTCCGAGACGACTTCTCCCAGGCGTACTCGTCGCTGGAGACGTCTTGATACCATAAGGGACCGTACTCGAACTGCAAATACTGTCATTCTTTAGTGCTTCCATTCTGATTCTCACCGGAATCATTTTCTGCGGAGAGCAGGTGACCCAGAAGAGGTGTCCGTGGAGGTCTGCAGCACACCACGGGTCGTACTCCGGGTAGATGTACTTGAACTTCCCGCCGCCTCCCTTTGTGCCCCCGACCCACCGTCGATTCGTCACCTCTCCATTGTTTTCCATGTCCCGGTACATGAGGAAGACGTCAATGCTGACCGCATACCCATTTTTCGACTGTACGGTCAGTTCGAATGAGTCATTCATCTGCAAACGGTATTGTTGGGGCTCGTTGAACACAACGGTTACCAGTCCCAACTTTCGTATCAATCGGAAGGGAGAAGCTGTCGAACGGAGATAGTTGACGATGGCCGGGTTGAAGTCTTCAGCGAACACGGCGAGGTCGATGTCGCCAGTGTGGGGAATGAACTGGCACTCTCGATACCATCCCAGGAGAGTTCCTCCGTTTAGAAATGGGTGCATTTGGAACTGGAAAAGGAGGTTGCGGAGCTCGGCGAGCACCTCGGCAGCCGCTTTTCCGTGGTTGAACTGGTGACCCTGAAATGATAATTTCAGAGATGATAGAGTGTTGATAACACGTGATATCAGAGCTACAACTTATCAAGCGCGCTAATGATAAAGTCTCACAGTTTTCTTTTCTCTCGGGATATACAGACTCAAACAGTTTTTCAGAAGACTCCTCCTCCAAAACCCTAAGAACATTTCGATGTTTTCAGGGATTGATATATTCCCGATTTGATGTGTTTTGAAGTTCCTGAAACAGTCTCGTCTCATATCAAAAAACCATCAGTTTCATACTTGGGAACAATCCGCATTGGATCGGATAAAAATTGAAAGTAGTCTTTGGTTTCGTCGTCTTTCATAGTGATGTACTCGAACTGTGACTCATCTGCCTGAACCTCCTTGTCAGAGATTGCAACCTAAGCATAGAAATGAGTCAACGTCTTCAAACATGAGGAATACCGTAATCCGGAATGACCAAGTGTTTCGGCATTTGCCACTTTGAACTGCTCGGAGGATGTGGGTGTCGATCAGAAGGACAGGCGTCGGCGAGGAAAGGTTCCGCAGAAATTGAATGCATTCGGATGAGATTGACTGGAACTTGGACGATCTGAAGTTACTACAAAGTACTCGAGGATACCTTTTCGTCATCTTGGTGGGAATTACGATACATTTCGAAATCCTCGTCAACTGCTTCAATATGATAGATCAAATACAGTGTGGAGAGGAAGAAGGAAACAAAAACTATACACTTTCTCATTCGGAATACTCTATGAAAATCTGTTTGCCTGATCTTTCACAAAAGAGAGCTTGACCTTTGATGGTATCTGCATAATGTGTTTATGAAGGATTTATTGTTGAAATGTTCGAGAAGACTACACCGGGACTAGTCGATTGAGAGATTTTACATTGAACAGGGTTTAACTGAACTTGAACTGAGCGAAAATCTAAGATCTCTGAAGAGAGAGGCCGTGGAAGTAGTCGATGAGCTCGTCGAGCCGCTCCTTCTCATCTTGCTCCAGAGAAAAGTATTCTACGACTTTTGTGTTCTTCGTTTTGATGAATTTCACAAACTGAAAAGATAAATTTGAAATCTTTTTTGATGTAAAAGTGAATTTACCTGATCATGAATTTTCTTCAACAGTTTGCTCCATGCTTTTAGCTTGAGAAGTTCGTATTCTTTCTGGGCAATCTCGAATTGATACTTTGCGATGTTCATGCTGTGCAGGGATCGAGACTTTCTAGATCCGTAGGTGTTTGAGCTCTCCTGAAAAGAAATTAAGATTTTATCAGATAAGGACGATTTCAGAAAGTACCGCTTTGAGTGTCAAATCTGCAGCTGCCTTCTCGAATTTTTCCTTTTTCAGCAAGAACTCGTTCTTGTACTTTGCGAATCGCACATCGCTTCTCTTCTGTTGGCTGTACTCGGCTGCGATTTCATATTGAGCCTGTTCGTAGGCTTGCTCGTCGATGTATTCGTTCGCATTGAAGTGGAGTTGCGGGTCCTCGTAGACTTCCTTCACGTACATGTACACTTCCTTCAAAAAGGCCTCGGAGGCTTCATTCTTCTTGGTTTCATTGAGCACTTTCATCGTTTTCCGGGCAAGCAGCTCTTTCAGGTCCTTCTCCTTCAGCTTCTTCTTCTGATTGTACACCCGGCTGTTCCTCTTGTTCTTGTCCCTTTTCTGTTGAATGCTTTCTTCATCCTGAGAGCTATTGAACGAAGAGCTCGCTGTAACGTTGTCAAATTACAAAACGCTTTGAATGAAAGACACCTACCAACAGAGGAGGGACACGAGTATTCCGAGCAGCTGAGGTAGCCACTGTCCGGAGAGCACACGTTTTCAGTCTCCATTTCTTTTTTCCGATCGGAAGATAAGATGACTTCTGAGAGTTACTACAAGAGGCGGTTCGGTTTATATACTGACTCTTTATATGAGTCAGCCACAAAGGAGAAGAAGTGATCGAAATTCGAAATGATAAGGAGAGAGGGGGAAGGTCTCGTTGCACGCCGATTTGCGGCGGACGGCGACAACCATGAGACACACGCAGTGCAGATTTTGTTGTTGTGGAACTATTTTTTGACATTGTTGGGTGATTGCTGACCAAGCAGCGAAGAAACGTTCCACGACGATCAGTGATTCATCGGGGGACCTAGCAAGTTTCAGGGGCTTACGTAAGGATTTTCGAGGTCTCTGTTTATTCTGACAGACAAAAGATAGTTGAAAGTTCGAGAGGCGGAGTCAGAAATTCAGCTGACATGAGGAGATTCTTATTCACTGGGAAAGTTGAGATTACTGTACTTTCTTCTGTCTGCACTCTCTCTTTGCATTGCACCTACACTTATTTTTGTAAATCTTACTCAAAACAGTCTGAAAACGAATGAAAGCAAACTAAAAATTGCACAACATGCCTTCCAAAACAGCTTTGAGGAGGCACGTGAAGAGCTGTCCATGACAGTTTGACCCGCTTCACTTCATTGCTAATAGTAACTTCTTTTTATCAGGAGGTGATATCATCCCAGTCACACACTTTTTGGTGGAAACGATCGTTGTTCGTACAAACAGAAGATGATACGCAAATGGAAGAGTACTTTTCAAATGACCGACTTTCCATCCTTATCACTTCTGCTCGTAGTTTCCGAGAGAAGAATCCCGTGACTCATTTCCGCCGCGAGCTCTTTGCACTTGGAAATATTCCGTTGCGTCCCCGTAAAATAAAATTTTTATGTACAAAACTCATCGGCAATAAGAGCCATAATAATTAATGATACTAGTCAACGCTAATCAATAAACATGAGAACAAGGGAAACACAGGATTTCAAAGTGACGGTTAGAATGAAGTGAAATAAAGAATGCTCACAGAGCACACTTAATGGCTGTTCGGTCTCCTGAAGTACCCCACGAGGTAATCCAGCCGATTCCTCTTCTCCACCGATAAACTGTCCCAGCCGAGGTACGTGTAGTTGGAGGCGTTGAAAAAGGTGGAGAACTGGCGGCGAACGTCTCTCATGAGGTTCTCGAGCATCGCGACCCTCTTCATATCGTGCTCCAACCGGCTGATGTCGTGTCTGTGTTTGGAGATGTTCCAGGTGTGCAAGGCACGCGACTTGCGAGAACCGTAAGTGTTGATGTTGCTCTGAAACTTGGAAGTATGAGACTGCACAATCAGTGACTTCTCTGAACGAACCCTTTTGAGAGCCATATCTTTGTTGGCCTTGTCGAACGCCCTCTTATCACTTAACATCTCTTTCGCCAACGTTTGCAAGGTCAAGTCTCGCTTCCTAGCAATCCGAATCTCTTTCTCGATCTGTGCCTTCCGATCCTCATAAGCGGCTTTATCAATAAACGCCGGATGCATCGGCGGACACTCGATGACGGTCCCCACGAACTCGTAGCTCTCTTTCAGATAAGAGTCCACCTTCTTGTTCATCTGGGCGGTTCTCTCGATATGATCCTTCTTCACCTCCACCTCACTCTTCAGCTGTTTCTCCACCTCCTTCTTGTTCTTGTTGTAGTTCTTGCTGTTCCGCTTGTTGGCTTCCTTCCTTCTGTTGTCCAACTGCGACTCGGTCATCCTTTTCTTCTCCTCTTTCTTAAGACGTCTTCCAGTTCCGACTCTAGGAGACGCGCTCTTTCTTCTGGGCTCTAAAACAGTGGCACTGGTTGTTGTTTATGAAAAGTTCAGTACCTTCTCCTTCCGGCAAATACTCGGATCCGCTGCTCTCGTTGTCCGAAGAAGACGACGCTGAAATCAACAATCTACACCTTCTGAGGTTACTGGGAGAAGATCAATTCTGAACACAAATCGGTGGGGGTTATATAGACGGTCATGAGTCAGCGGAAACAGGTCACTGATAGTCGGGGCGCCATCATCTTCCTAACTTACAATATTCTTCGTCGTCATCATTGAAGTTCAGCTGATTAATTCCAATCGACACTATAATAGATATAGAGTTTAAGGGGAAGAGAATGAGAGAACCCACAGTCATCTTGATAGGTGTGATGAAGGCCCGAGTTGTCCGCAGTCCGTTTTCGACGAGGCATACTGTCAGCTTCTGTCAAGTAATGACAATGAGGGAGAAGCATTGATGGATGAGGTTTCAATCGGAATGGTTCTTGCTCACCCTTGGCGATTTCCTCAGTGCGAGGAAGCTCCATGGGCGGAGACTCACCTTGTTTGTAACACTCGTCGTTCTCGTCGCCAATTTCGACGTGGTTGTTCAGTATCCACTCGAACTGCTCGATTTCAGCGAAGCTCTCACTATCAGAAACGTACGCCGAGTGAACAATGCCGTCGATATCCTCTTCCGAAATGAGTCTGTCGCAATCAGTCTGGAATGAATACGCAATTCGTAATTCGACAGGAAGAGACTCGCTGCCCCTTATCACTGCACCAGCATCGGAAGGCCTTATTCATCGCCTACAGTATCATTTCACTCACCAGACCTCCCTGCTCGCTTGCCATCACTTCTATCAGGTCGTGCAGCACGTCAAAGTTATTGTAGTTCATCAGAAGCTGACAAGTGAGTTGATAAGGAGGGAATATGGCACGGTGGACCACTTTATAAGACTGAGAACACTCCTCATTGCCATTGTTTCGTTGAGAGAGAGTGAGAGATAGAGAACTGAGGAAATCTGTCTGAGGAAAGTTGTGTTGTTTAGTAGTGCTTTGTACATTACGAGATCACTCTGCGAGTGACCTCAGTCTGAGGAATAGCGCTTGTTTCGCTGACACTTTCGATAAAGTTCTGAGGAAAGATAAGAACTCGTTTGCAGTTCGTCACTTTTATCAGTGTTTATCGAGAGAGAGAAAACGCAGAGTTCGTGAACACCAGACTAGACAAACATTCTATTTTGGATCGGGATTTCTGTGGCTTTATGGGTCTCGCAACGAATTTGTATTTTTTCAATTTTCAATTTGTTCAAGTATTTCCTGATGCGTTATATAATTTTGTCAAATACGAAGCCATTCTATAGAAAAAGCCACTCTCAAAGTTTCATGTGAAAAAATGAATTGTGAGAAAAATACAGGATTACTGTACTCTTCTTTGTGAGACCTTCCAGGTTACGGTACACAGTTACCGGTAGTTTTTCCAAGTCATCTCTCTGATCATTAGGTTCACTATAGACTATAGTTGTGAAGAATCTTTCCCAAAGATGCTCACTTCTACATCAATAAAACTCGTCATTCGCTGTCCTGATCAACTTCAGAAAAGAGAAGAGCAGTTTCTTATCAGCGGAAGAAACGCGGCACAGGGTAGTTTGAGGTTTTATCGCGGTGGTGCGATGTGTCCATTATTCGCAAACGAATAATAATTTATTTTTAGAAGAGAAAGGGAGGGATCTGAACACGTTTTACACACAAATCGGTTAGCTGAAATCGGCACACCATGCATTAGAGAAAATCTGCACACCAAGAAGATAAGGCTTCGAAACAAGACACCATCTAGCAATTTACAAACACACATTACGGGATTAATAAGTAGGAGAAATGGTGGGAAATTACAGTCCGCTGTGCTGGACGGCGAACTTGTGGGGCTCGGCACGCGAGTGGTAGAAATAGAGGGCCGTCTGGGAGATGTTCCAGCCGGCGGTTAACGTCGCAACAAAGAACATGAAAATGAAGGAGATGGGGTAGAGGAAGTACTGCGTCTTGTGGAGAATCGGCAGAGCTGTGTAGCCGAGGAATGTGATGTAGACGTAGTAGCACGCCGCCAGGAACCAGGTGGTGTTGCCCAGAAGAATGGAGAGGAAGGCTGGCGAGTCGATCAACGCTGGAACACATCTATTTGAAGAGGTTCATTTCAGGTGAGAACTCACTTGGATACAGTATCGGTATGATGACGTGGAGAAGAATGAGCATGGGGAAGAAGGCGTTGAGGTGCACATCGAAGCAATAGCCCCACTCGACGTCCTGGTCTCTCACTTTCCTCAGAAACCTGTTCGACGCCCACCACAACACGGTGGCGATGACGACTCCGACTGCGATGCAATCGACGAACACCGACCACATGAAGAAGGTGAAGAAGCCGGTCTTGGAGAGCCCGAGTGCGTACGCATAGAACATGGAAGAGAAGAGCAGGGAGAGACTGAAATTTTTTGTTATCTCATTTATCTTTCAGTCTGATATACTCACGAAAGAAGTACAAGGAATGCTGGATCATCTCTGGCGAACTGGTCCTTAGTTCCTGAAATGAGCTGAAATTCGAGGGCATTCATGGAAATGCTCACTTTTCCGATATATAAAGTTTTTGTAGACCTTGGATGGCTGGATGAGAAGGTAAAGCATCTGCCATAGTGCGAACTCGAAGTCCATCTGTCGGATGTGGACGAGTCGACGTGTGAAACGGGACAGTTTGGCGAATGCGGACATTCTTACTGCGGTGAGACAACCAACGCGGTCAGCAGTGGTGCTGAAAGTGCTCTTGTGGAAGAAGCTCGATGTATTCTGAATACCTTGTGGAGTACGTGGAATATTGACCGGGTGAAGTGTAACCGCTTCTCGCCGGCTCGTATCGGAAACTGCGTTGAGCAGTTGGTGACGTGGCTGTGCTGTACGACGGTCCTGGCTGGAATCCAGTTCCACGTGGCTGTGCACTCATGACATATACGATCTGGTGATCGTTTCGAGAGCTGAAATTGCGATTTGATATTTGAAACTGTGAAACCGATAGAAGAAGAAGGTATTGAAGACGTTTCTGACGTCATTATCAGTAATAGAAGTAAGAGTAACAGGACAATAATTTATTTAGAGTTATAAAAATAAATAGAATTAAATTTAAAACTGCATTTAACCCATTCAGCAAAAGCGAAGAGAATCGTCGATTTTTGGCGCTGAACTTGAATAAATTTTTTTGGAACAAGTGGAGAGTGTATCACAATGGAACGAAGGCGGAAACTGAAAGAAAACATTATTTCGAGAGTTATGAAATAAAATGGGCTCACCTTCTCGGAGTTTACTTGTTCTTCTGGTTGGCGTTGAGGTAGTGGAAGAGCACGACGAGCATGAGCATGGCGATGCCGAGGATGTTGGCCGCGATTCCGAGTTGAACGTCGCTGATCATGACTGGAAACGGCGAATTTCAGAAGAGGGACGGCAAAATGGGAAAGCGAAAAAAGTGGTGACGACGCGAAGGGCCGGAGCGCAATTGCATTGCCAAGCTGGCAGACGCTTCTCTGCGTCTCTTCCCTCTCGCCGCGTATCGATTCGCGGCCGCGTCTCGTGTGCATTCGGGACCCGCTTTCTTTCTAATCCAAGACCGACATTACGATGAGCGAGGAGAAGAAGAACGAACAGGACGACATCCCTCTCGCTGATGATGGTAACCTTTTTGAATTTAAACATATTTTTTGATTGTACAAAAAAAACAACAAAAATTGCAGATGACACTGTGACAATCATCAGTGGAGGAAAGACACCGAGAGCAGCTCAACCGTTGCCGAAAGAAGAGCCTCCAGAGGATCCAGAAGAGAAAGCGAGGCTTATCACACAGGTTCTCGAGCTGCAGAACACTCTCGACGGTACTTTTTCCCTCTTTTTACCTGCTCGAACTCCTTGAAATTTAAGATCTCTCGCAACGTGTCGAATCAGTGAAGGAAGAGAGTCTGAAGCTGCGATCGGAGAACCAGGTGCTGGGGCAGTACATCCAGAACCTGATGGCCTCCTCCTCGGTCTTCCAGTCTTCCCAGCCGCCACGGCCCAAGCAGTAGGTGTTGTGTCGTCCCCGCCCTTTCCCCACTTTTCCTGTTCGCTTTCTAGGTGCCAAAGCCCCTTTCTCAATCCACGTGTACCATACACTCGATTGTATTCCTCTTTCCTATTCTCATCCAGTGCATGATTTCCTAACCATTCTTGTCACTCTAACTCCCCCGCTTTAAAAATTATTCCCACACCTGACTGCTTTACTTTTGCCCCCAAAATTTCTCAGAATTTAAGCTTAATAATGATAATAATTATAATAAACTATTGAAACTGATACAATTCGACCACAATTCAACTTTGTTTTACAGAGCCGATTCAGTTCACGACGAGGAGTTTGGAGAATACGAGTACTAGTCCAGCAGATCTGTAGTTTTTAATAACCCCATTTTGTCTTTCGTTCCACTTCATCGAACTCATTTGTTTTTTTGTTTTTCTTCCGAGAATGCGTTAATATTTAGTATTAAACCTTTTCAATTCTTATCATTGTCGTTTTGTTGTTTATCAGAAAGGTGTGAAAAGAGGCGGTTTGTGTGTAAACAACCAGTTTTATTTGGTTGAATTTCGAATCAATAGACTTTCACATAATAATCAGCAGAGAGAGAGAGAGAAATTAAAAAAAGAGGCGGGGCTTCCGCACGACAGTAACTAACCGCAGTGTTGCGTTAGGGTGTCTGCGGACTTTCGGGTGCGCTCGACCTTCGAATTTTGTTCAATTTTTTGCTTTTCTTTTTTTTTTGAAGATCGTTTGTGAAATTTACGAGTTTTAACACAGACTTTGGTTTCCAGATACTTTACTTATTGACTCGAATGGATGTGCCTGATATTCAACCCACCGACAGTGGTTATCCAACTCCACGAGATGATATTCCATCTTCAGTGCGTTTTTCACAGTTTCCTTCCCTTCTACTTCTATTTTTCAGTCCCGCAACTCACCGAGCTCCCCCGAACCACTGACGTCCACTCCGATCCGTGAAAAAAGAAGGCGTCCTCTGAGAGACACGTTCTCCGACTTTCAAGATGTCTCCATCATCCAATCGGCCAACTCGACAGAAATAAGCCAAATGATTGGTACCTCGAGCTCTCCTGTCAAATTTGTATCGCCCAGTTTAGCAGCTGTGAAGAGTGTCTTATCTCTCTCAAAAGAAATTAATCAGAAAGTAAAAGCCAACGATGAATTGGTGAAGGAAAATGAGACGCTTCGGGGTGAAAACGAGTCACTTCGCGAGGAGAACATGACTCTTCGAGAGGAATCGCATCGGATGGAAATGCTGAATGCGTCGATTCATCACGATCCGCCGATAATTCCGAAGCTGCAACTGGATGACTCTGAAAAAGTTCTGATACCCTCAGGAGAGCAAATCAAGAGAGAGCCCCTCTCTTTCTTCACAAATGACGAGGGGAAATCTCTTGTGGAGAGTAAAAATGTGAGTTGTTCGCTGATTGGAATCTGGAAATTCAACATTTTCAAACTTTTCAGATCTTTCCCACCGATGTGAAGCCAAAAGTTTTCACGGCGACGGCTACAATTCAAGTGGACACTGAGAAAATGGACGCCGACGTGCAAACAGAGAATGCGGAATTGGTGACTGAAATCAACGCAAACCTTCGCCTTGTTCGTTTTTTTTTCTCAAGTTTCTCGATCAATAATCTTTTCTATAGGAACTCGACGAATTGCAATCCGAAATCGAGGAGAAGAACAAAAAGCACAACGAACTGGAAAACCGTCTTTTCAACTACGAAAAACTGAAAGAAAAGTTCGAGCAAGACGAGAAGAAACTGAGAGCCGATTTGGAGAAGAAGCTGAAGGCGAGTCAGGAGAAAGCGAAAAAGTCGGAAGGAAAGGTGGAAGAGCTCGAGTTGCGATTGAAGAAGAAGAGGGAAGAACTGGAAGAGATGAGGGCGGAGAACAAAAGACTGGTCGATGATGGAACGACTCACGACTTTGAAATGGACGAACTGAAGATACAGGTGCAGGAAGAGAAGAAGAGGAATGAAGAGAATACGAAGAAAATGGAAGAAGTGAAGGAGGAAATCAACAGATTGGAGGAAAGTCTCGAGGAGGAGAAAGATGCGAAAATGAAAGTGGAGCAAGAACTTCAAAGAGCCAAAGAAGAGCATGAGAAGGAAGAGCAGGCGTTGAAACAGAAGATTGAAGAAGCTGTGGAGAAGGAAGCGGCGGCGTCTGAAAAACTGAACGAGATTCAAGAGGAGAACCGGAATATCTCAAAGGAGAATCAGTATCTGTCACAGGCACAACAAGCTCTTCTCGAGAAAGAAATCAATCTGAAATCGGAGGTCTCTGTGATTACCGTTAATCTTCGAAACGCTGAGCAACAAGTCGCAGTGCTCAAGGAGAAATTGGAAGTGGAGACGAAGAAGCGAGTGGAAAGAGACGTTGAGGTTCAGAAACTGCAACTTCTGAATCAAGATGTAAGTATGTTTCTTGATGGTTCAATTAATATTTGTTAAATTTAGTTGGATGCAGAGAAACGAGATTCAGAAGAGCTGCTCGGCGAGCTGAAAAAAGGAAAACTGGAAATTGAGCATCTCAGAGAACAGCTGAAATCATACTCTCTGAATGCGGCAGATGTTGCTCAACTTCAGGCAGATAACGAAGAGCTCCAAAGGAAAGTTCAGCTGATGGAGCAGAATGAGCAGAGAATTTCACTTGAAAAGTCAAATTTCGATAAAAGAGTGGAAGAGTTCATTCGGTCGGAAGCCACAAAGGAAGCAGAGATCGAACGGCTGAGGAAGGACTTGGAGGAAGTGAAGACAGAGGCCGTCGAGCTGGAGGAAAGTCTGAAGGTGACGTCGGAGAGGCTGGAAAACAAGAACAAGGAGTGCGAAACGGTCTTAGCAGAGTTCGACTATTTCAGAGACAGGGCGAGCAAGCAGTACATTCGGGAGTTGAACGAGAAAAACGATGAAATCGAATTTTATAAAAAACGCATCCGAGAACTCGAGACCTACCCAGGAAAAACGATTTCGGTTTCGTTGAAACACGCAGAAATGCAAACAGAAGACGTGGTCCCAGAAGAAGAGCATAGTGCATTGGAGCTTCTGGAGCAGGACATCCACGAATTCCAAGTCATCATGAAAGAGCTGCCGGAGAGCTTACGATCTGATTCGTCTGCTTTCAGTCGCATTTCCGAGGTGATTCTGGAGATGGCTGACATTCTCGACGTCATTCTAATCGAAAGAGCGGTTCCTGAAGAGAGAATTCGCGAGTGCTGGAGGAAACATTTGAAGCTGATAGAGATGGCGGAAGCAAAGATGGAACAAGAGAATGTCGAGGTGAAGACGAAACTGCTCGCAGAGTTGGAAGACGTGCGGACCAAATGGCAGGAGAAAGTGAAGGCGTTAGAGGATAGACTGAAGGCGGAAGAGCAGACGAGCAGTGATTTGAGAGTCATATCCAACGAGTTCAAGAAGAATGCAGAGGTATAATTAAATCCATTTCGACTCGAGTCATTGTTTTCTTATTGCAGATG
Source organism: Caenorhabditis imperialis (assembly GCA_963572205.1). Lineage (NCBI taxonomy): Eukaryota > Metazoa > Nematoda > Chromadorea > Rhabditida > Rhabditidae > Caenorhabditis > Caenorhabditis imperialis. The sequence continues at coordinate 6,614,734 of OY751541.1, forward strand.
GATGATCTACAATACACGGCTTTACGTGATCAATACTTGGAACTCGAAAAGTATTGTAAGGAACTTCAACAAAACGTCGAACATGCTCAACATTTACTTCAAGAGTAAGTTCTCTCTATTATTTTCTCACTTCATTGCTTTATTGCAGAGAAAAACGGTCAAACTCCAGAAGAAGTGATGAGTTCGACGAGGACCTCGTTGCTCTTCAGAATGCTCTTCGAAGAGCCGAAGCCGATCTCGACAGCAAACAGAAAGAGATCTCGAAACTGGAATACGCGTTGAAAGATGTGAAAAAGCGGCGAGAGTTCGACAAAGAGAGCATGGAGAGTCTGACGGAGTCTCTGGAGACGGTCACGAGAAAGAACGACTACTTGCGAGGACGGAACACCGAACGACAGAAGCTTCTGGTTCACATGGACAAAGTGATGCACTCTGTGATGAAATCCACCTATCCAGGCACTTCCAAGAAGGCGTTGGAGGAACTGCAGCATCTCATAGAAAATGTGAGTTTGAGGGGAAATCGTCTGGAAGTTGAACATTTATTTTTCAGTCTCGTCTTGCTGAAATGACTCAAGGAGAAAGAGATCCACGTTCTGAATCGCATCGTCACGATGTCAGACGAATACTCGCGGACTCGAATAGATCTCAATAACCAATTCTGTATCATATTTTCTTGCGCTCAAAAATATTCTTATCATGACAGGTTCGATGTGTTGTTTCATATCTTTTTAATTAAAATATATGTTTTATAATTGAATTTTTTGTTCAAAACAGACAGTGAAGAAGAAGAATGCATTTATGCGTTGTGACGGACAGATAAATACGAGTTGAGATTGCGGTGTTAAAGTTAAGCGACATGCAAAGAAACGAAGTGAAATTGATTATTGTCCGCCCCGATTTCCATTGACCAAAGCGATGAGCCCCTCCTTGTAGGCTCCCGAGCAGTCTCCCTTGATCATGCTCTCCAGGGAGGTGCGGTACAGCTGCTGGAACATGTTGCGGATGTCGGCCATGTCGTATTCGGCACGCGTCACGCACAGACGGATCAGGTCGTTGTCGCGGGTTCCGAGTCCTGAAATCAATTAAAAGTTTCCAAGAGCTATTCGTGAACTGTGAACTCACCCTTCATACTGTCATGGAGAAGCTTGGCGAAATAGGCGGGACGGTTGCGCACCACTGCGATGACTGCGAGGAGGCCGTCCTTGACGTCTCCGGAGAACTCGGCCTCGATGGCCTTCTCGATCGGGTGGTTGGCCACCTTCTGGTACTCCTCGAACACCAGCCTCAATTGCGAAAAGTTCTGGCTGGCCAAGATGGCGTTGAACGTCGACTCGTCGGTTCCGAGACGCTTCTCTCCTGCCGAATAGAGTCTGCGAGCATCCTGATTGGCTCGGAGTGGGTCCGTCTGGTTGGACTCGTCTCTTCCGCCGGCGCACAACGACACGAGAAGTCTCTTGAAGTGGCCGCTCGTCTCCCCGATGAGGTCCCTCTCCAGATCCTTCTTGTAGAGGAACTTGTACGCGTCGCGAACCTGTTGGACTTGCGCGTTCGTGCGGGACGTCATGATTTCAATGAGCACGGATTCTTTGGTGCCGAGCCCGTCCATCGCCTTGTGCAGCTGCTTGGCGTCGTACATGGCCGGAGCATCCATGAGAGCCAGAATGAGGTCCTCGAAGTCGCCGTGCAGCTCGCCCTTCAGCTCCTTGATCAGATCCTTGCCGTACATCACTTTGAACGCCTTGGAGATCTCCTGACGCTGTCCGTTGGTTCGCTGACAGAGCACACTGATCACTTTCGAGTTGTTGCACCCGAGCCCCTTCATCGCTTTCCGGAGCACCTCGGCATCTGCGTTGGCGTTGAATCCCGGCACGGGCACGAGAGACGGATTGCCGATCATGACTGAAATGAATTGGATGCGAATTCACGTTTGCGATCAATGATTGACGACCTTGGTCAGGTTTTACAAGAAAGTGGGCGGAAAGTGTGTTTGATTAATCGAGGGATTTGCGAGGCAAAATTACATGAAGTGGACGGCAGAGAGCAGTGCCTACGTGACTGGAGATTTTGGAAAACTACAATCAAAAGTCAACATGGCGAAACTTGATGATAGAGTTGATAATCTGATAAGCACCTCGATAAGAAGTGTTTATTCCTTAGTTCTCATAAACCTTTGAAAGTTTTAGTACTTCCGATGGACTGGGGAAAAGAGAATAGTCTAACGGGAGAGATGTGAACAGGTTTCTCATATTTACGCGTCCTCTCCAGTGCCCCGCCTCCCCCGGAATAGCCGACAGTTTCGTAATGCATTGGGGGTGAGTCATCCTGAATAGGAATGCCCGTCACAACAATATTGCATTACACTAGAGCGATGTGAATAAGTAAGTACCTGGCTGTCCGTATCCCTGGTTGGGGAAGAAGCCTCCACCCATTGGAGGTCCCTGTTGGGGATATCCTCCCTGCTGTGGATACCCTCCGTGTTGCTGTTGTGGATAGCCCTGCTGTGGTGGGTATCCCGGCTGTTGAGGATAGCCTCCCTGACCTCCTTGTTGTCCAGCGAACCCGTATTGTGGTGGTTGTGGATAACCTCCACCTCCTCCTCCTGGATACGGAGCTCCTTGACCTGGATAACCGCCTCCTCCCGGGTACGGCGGCTGTTGGGGCTGTTGTGGCTGTCCGCCGTAAGCATTGTAGCCGGCGTTTCCGTAGCCAGGCTGCTGAGGCGGCTGTCCTCCGTATCCCGCGTTGCCGTACTGCTGCTGTGGGTAACCTGAAGCTAAAGTTGAAGGAAATCGAACTTGGACTCGCCTACCTCCTGGATTCATGTCTTGTGGATAGGAAGACGTTGAGGAAGAGTCACTCTGCTGCTTCGCCTGTTGGCTGTTGCCGGACAGTCCGCCGAGTTTGTTGTCCTGAAAGAAACTGATAGGTGCAGAGAGCGAGAGAAAATAAATAGATGGCGCCGCGAGACCAACTATTTCTTTTTTTTTCGTTGATAAACTCAGACGAGCAGAGTGCTCGAGAGATGAGCACGGGCGCAGTCCGTAGAGGACACGTGTTCGATGACAATGGATCGAGAGTGAGGAAGCGAGAGGAAAGGGGATTGTGTTTGTACATCGAAGAACAAACATATTGAGAAAATGGCGGCGACTGAATCACACAAAAATAAAATGATATCGGTCGGTTTCCGGTGGATGATAAGGGGGGAAGGGAAGAAATGATTCCTAGTAGAGAAAAGCTACTTTTGACAGAACAAATGAGCGTTTTTATTCAACAAAATCCGCTAATCCAACTGGTTGAGTTCACAAGCGAAACGAAACTGTTTTGACTTGGCGGGTCTCGCGACGAAAACGGCAGCTTTTACGAAAATGTTTTGTTTGAGCAATGGAAATTTTCAGTTTTTTTCTTAAAATTCGAAAAAAAAAACAACATTTTTGTTGCGGATCTCACTAAGCCACGCCCCTAGAACCTTGAAAACTTACCAAGACGTCCTGAATTCCGGACATGACGAATTTGCGAAGCGACATTTCTGAAGACTGTGGTTTCTGGAAAGAGATGGAATGAAGAAACGAATTGGCACGCCCTGTTGTGTCGGTCTGGTTAACGATACAAAAGAATATGTGACTGGTTTTAAAGTTACTGAATTTCACGAAAAAGATCAATTTGAGTGTTGAATCCGAGAGATTCGAGAGTGAGAGACACGACTTGCACATCTCGTTTGTGTCGGTTAAATACGCACTGTTTTGAGTGGAGCGAGGAGAGATCGAGAGACGCAGAGTGGGCGATGGGAAAGAAAACATGACTCATCGAGAGAAGTCCAACCGTTGCGAAAGAGTTCAGAACAATGGGAAGAAGCACTGATGAGGCACACGGACTTTTTGTCAGTTTAGAAAACAAACACTGACACCTAGAGCATTCTGGTGGCGAAACAACGATTATTTGTCGAACTTTGTCATGAGATTGGTTTTTGAGGTTTATTAACAAACCCGGCATACACCTCGACAGTGTCAGAAACAAGATATTCAATATTATTTTCAATAGGAATGGAAACTCAGACATTCTGAGAAGCATTGTCGAAATTTAATGAGAACGAACGAAGCGCACGCTTATCGAATTCTACAAGTATTAATAATAACTTCCACTGCCTTATGCACGACAGAGCTCAACTTAATGCGTTCGGCGTTCGGCGACATTGTCAGAAACAAGAGATTCAATATTTTCTTCCAAAAGCATGGAATCTCAGACACGAAGTTTGCAACATGGCTCAACGGAGAGAGAGCGCACGCTCATTGAATTATACTTGTGGTTTTTCAACAATCAGCTCACGGTACCGTAAGGTTAACGAGTCGAAAACTCCAGTGTAGTCGAAAGTGATGTGCTCAGCGACTAGCCCACCGAGTCGAAACCTGTGTCGATCCAGACGAATTTGCTGTTCGAACTGACCAGTCGGTACAGACGAGGCGATGAGTTGGCCATGCCACGTGGCCGGTCAGTCGAAGGTTCTGGGCGGCCTGTGACGTGGAATGTAAGATTATCCGGCTGACGCCTTTGTTGAATTTTCAGACTCCCTGACATCCAAACCAAGTTTTCGAATTGCTAACAAAAAAAAGAAGTTGAATTTGCTTTTAATAGAGTTAACAAAATAGATTATTGTGGATTCACGGCCAAAACGGCTCTCGCGAGTTGCTGTCGGAACTGGGCGAACGAATCGATGTCAAATTCGAGAAGCTGTCCATCGGGCATCCGAATGTTGATTACGGGGCGGAGACTTTTCGCCACGTCGGAATTTCCAATTACTGAAACAATTTTGTTTTTACTCTTTTTCACTATCTCTTCCCACCTATATTCACATTCCAGTCTAATTTGTCTTCGCTTTTCACAGCGTTCCGTAGCTTATCCTTGACAAAGTTCTCCAATTTTCTCTTCACACCATCATCCAAACCCTCTGACTTTCGAATGTAATCAGTGGAATTGCTGTCGTGACAGACTTTGAACAACTCGCCTGAAATTTCAATTCAGAATATCACGGCCTCGCAAAACCTATGCAAAACAAAAATTTTCAAACGCTGAGATTGAATTGGCTGCGCAGCGGCGATACGGAGCGGCAAATTTGGTCCACCTTTGCACCGAGTCGCACGCGCAAACTGAAAACGTTTTTGGCGATTTTTATTTAAATTTCGTTCAAATTTGCCGGTTTTTTTCGATTATAAAATAAACTTGAGCCACTAAACTATGTTTTGAAGCCGAAAAAAATTTGAAAAACGTTTTCGATTGCGGAGAAAAATCAATTTTTCGAAAATTGGCTTGATGCCAAGTTATAAAATTTTGAACGTCGCGCCAATATGCCGCGGTCGAGTGCGCTGGGGCGCATTTGCAGAGACATCGTGTTTGCGACACGGTGACCCAAACGCGATGTCCAGTTGAAGCAAAAAAGTCCTCCAATCAGCGAAAAAGTGGGCGGTGCAAAGCGTGCACAGCGTTTTGCAACGACGCGGCATGGAAAAATATGGAAGGAAAGTGTGACTTTTCTCACTTGTTTCAAACTTCTAATGACATTTTAATAGGGAACCAGCATCAGAAAGCATTCATAAACGTTTCGATAATAAAAAAAGTAGATTAAATCGTGTTTGCTTCAAAAATAATGAGTTTCGAAAATTCAATGTGATCTTCAGATGTTATTTTTTATTTCTGCTTGGATGTTTTGCATTCAAAATGTTTATAATACGCATAAGAACTAATCATAAAAATTTCAAAAAATTTCGTCGAGAGAGATTCAAGATATTCGCGAAAAACCCTGATGGCCTAGAAAATTCACGTTAGTCCCTCTCTTTGAGCCGTCCGTTCGGTATGCCTGCCCACTTTTTTCTTTGTTTTCTTGTGAAAAATAGATGTATCATGTAAAAATCTATCACTGGAAATTTTTTTGAACAATTCTTACAGATATTTACCGAGAACGGGCAGAAAAACCAGAATGGCCTAGAATTCCTACGCTCGGCCGCCAGCTTTAGGCGCTCCGTTTGGTACCCCTGCCCACTTTTTTTGTCGATTTCTTGTGAAAAATAGATGTGTCATGTAAAAATCTATCTCTTAAAATTTTTTTAAACAATTCTTACAGATATTTACCGAGAACGGGGCTGAAAAGTCCGGATGGCCTAGAAATTTCATGTTAGTCCCTCCCTTTGAGCCCTTCGTTCGGTATGCCTGCCCATTTTTTTTGTCGGTTTTTTGTGAAAAACAGATGTGTCATGTAAAAATCTACCTCTGGAAATGTTTTTGAAGAATTCTTACAGATATTTACCGAGAACGGGGCTTAAAAGTCGATGGCCTAAGTTTCCGTTAGCTTTCTCGGCCGCGGCCGACGTTTTGCCAGCCCTCATCGCTTTTGGGTCACCGTGTTGCGAGGCCGTGAATATTAAACGCATTGTTTTTCTAACCGTATCTGATGATTGTGTTCAATTCGTCCTCTTCTGCAAAATCGGATGGAAGTCGATTTGAGGTGGTCGCACACTCGTAGAGAGTGGAGAGTTGCTTATCGGAGAGCATCTGAATATGGAATTGTACGCGAGATATGGGAGAGGACGTACTAAAGGTCGCGACAGAGAGTTCAAGTTGAAGAATGAATGCGGTGCATTTGGAGCAAAAGGATGTGGAGCACGAGCAGATGGAAAGGATGGAAGAATGACAGACCGGGGAGGACATACAGTGCCAACTGGAATTAGAATAGAGATCGGATATCAGAACCACTGCGTTCATTTTACATTTCAGTGCCATGAATCTTGCAGTGGTATTCAGGTGTCTCTCGGGAATGTGTTCTGGATTCTTTAACGAGTTCGCAAAGATGAGTGAACTTGGACATATTGAGCCGAGAATCGGCGAACAGAACAAGTTCCACTTTCTCCTCGAACTCTTCCTTCGAAAATAGATCAACGCAATCCTGAAGTTCCTCTCGAACGTCTTCTACCCTTCTTTTGAGGAACTCCCAGACTAGTCCCAGATTCGTGCTGTTCACCCAGTTGTGATTGATTGAAATTGTATCCGTCTGAAACCGTAAAGAATCCAATGAGAGGTGACAGGGCCATACCAAGTTGTGAACTTGATGATACCAGTTCGAAGGGACAAAAACCACTTCTCCCGGTTCTTGAATGAACGTCATCGCTTCTGCTTTCTCGAGAAGTTCTGGATAGTTCCGTACGTCATCTACAAATCCAGACTCGGAGGACTTGTCACGAAACAATTCTTCCCTCCCGGGAGCCATCATTATCCATTCTTTCCGACCACAGATGTTGGCGGACCAGCTGTGGGAGGAGACGACGTCAGAGTGGAATTTAGTCCACGAACCGCTCGTTCCGAAGTAAACGAATCGGTAGTCGTCGCCGAATGGGTTCTCGACTTTATCGGTCGTCCACCGTTCACAGTTCACAAAGTCGCGAGCGAAAAAGGGATGAAGAGAGTACATGGATGTTCCGAATCTAGTGAGGTAAGTTGTGATTCGGCTGCACTTGAGAGGTCTTACTCGTTCTGAAAGTGCCAGTCTTTCAAGTAAACTTCTGGATTCTTGGTTCTCATCAAGTACTCTGCCAAAGTTAATGTCTCGTATTCGTTTCCGTTTTTCAAAATGGGCACTATCGAGTCACCTGCAGAGTTTCATTGACTCAGTTTGATTTTGGATCCGGCAAACCATAGTTTTTCAATAGAAAGTCAATGTTGGGGGTTCCGTCGCTGTTCACCCAGTTAATTCTTGCTGCCCAGGAGGTAGTACTCCATTCGCCAAGAATGAATGGCTTGTTTTCAAAACCAAACTTCACTAACAACTCAAGCCACGGCGTTTCCCGATCAGAAATTCGAGGGATTTTCATTCGAGATCTAAAAAAATGTTGTCGCAACTTGAGAACAAAGCAGTAAATTTTTAAAAAAGTGAATTTTAGAAAAGAAAAATTGAAAAAGACAGCAACTGGAATTCCGGTGGAATTTGAAGAGAAACGCGCCAAGGGTCTGCATTGACGCACATCTTTGAACGCGCGCTGCTGGCGCACTTTTGGAGAGGTGCGTGCGTTTTGAAACTATTTTTTATCGGCTGTTTTGCACTGCGCCGCCTTGCTTATCTGTTGCAAAGTGCGTTTATCAGTCTAATCAGTTCAATTTTCAGGATGATTAATATTCCGAGCTCGATCCTTTGCCGCATGGCCGCTAGATCGTCGATCTCGCGGAGCTTTGGAACATCGGTTGTTGCCAAGGTGAGTGTTCTCTGGTTCATTTGGTTTAGAGGAACTCATTCGAATTGTGCATGAGAAGTGTAATACGACCGTGAAATTAACCAAAAACAAACAATATCACAACAATCGATACATAAGTTTACAAGGACAAAGTTGTTTATTGTTTCTTCTCTCTACAATTCGAATTCAAACCGTATCATATTTAAATAAAAATTATTGCAGTCCGAGACCAAGACGCCGATCCAGAAGTTCGGATGGGAGTACCTGATGAAGCAGCGCGCCAAGAACCGCCCAATCGCCCCTCATCTCACCGTCTACCAGCCACAACTCACCTGGATGCTCTCCGGATTCCACCGAATCAGTGGATGCGTGATGGCCGGAACTCTTCTGGTTGGAGGCGTCGGATTCGCGGTTCTCCCACTCGACTTCACCACCTTCGTCGAGTTCATTCGCGGATGGAACTTGCCATGTGCTGTCACAGCCGTTTTCAAGGTATTTTTAGACCCAACACGCTTAAAAGCAACTGAAAGGCTTGATTCAGTACATCATCGCCTTCCCAATCATCTTCCACACCCTCAACGGAATCCGTTTCCTCGGATTCGACTTGGCCAAGGGAGTCGACAACATCGGACAGGTACTCTATCTCACTCTAACCGAAACTTATTGAATTGCTCAGGTGTACAAGTCGGGATGGCTCGTCTTCGGAGTGTCGGCTGTCATTGCCCTCGCCATCGTCATCAACTCTTGCCAGAACAAGAACAAGGCCGTCAAGAGCGCCTAAGCTCCGCCCCTTTCCTTTTCGCCCCACCCCCGTTCACACCCTTCTACTCTCGCGCGCCCCCTCTTTAATCACCCGAATTCTTAGGTGTTGCTTGAAAATCTTCCGTTCCACCCGTCGATTTTTCTTCGTTCCACCGTCTTCTTTTTCCGTAGAATCTTCGTCTCTTTTTCGTAGAATGTATATTATGAAAACGAATAAATAAAAACATTTTAGATCAATGACACGCGACACAATGCTCGACTCGGTGGACATGTCACATCAGAAGTCGTTCCGCAGAAGAACCATGGCCGCCGGCGAGATGAACGAGTTCTTGGGCATCCGGGGTAGCGAATCGGAGGATAAGTCGGCTCCAGTGGTGGCTCCACGAAGGCTGTCGATCGGGGAGGCACTCCAGGCGAAAATCTACGATTGGGAGCAACCACGGCTCGCGATCGAGGGATTTGTGGTAGGATATCATATTTTAGAGTTTGAAACTAATAGGTTCTTATTGCAGGCAGATTATTTCTGTTATCGAATTCAGCAGAAAGGCCTCGAGTGGTATGAAGCACCAGAGCTGCCAGAAGGCGTTCAGCCTGAGCACAAAATGATGAGGACACTCGGAGCGATATTCGAGAAGAAACACATCGAAGAGTTTGAGAACTTCTCAGAACAACTTCTGACATCCCACAGAGTGACGTTTTCAATCTATCAGGATGTGGTCCAGGCTGTCGGGAATTCGCAAAGCGACAATTGTCCGATGTCGTACGGACGACTGGTTAGTTGAAGACGTCGAACAATACTCAGAATTCCTCTCTGCAGATAGGTCTCATTTCGTTTGGCGGAATGGTGGCGGCGAAGATGATGGAGAGTGAAGAACTGCAAGGGCAGGTGCGGAACCTGCTGACGTACACCTCTTTGTTCATCAAGGCGCGCATCCGACAGTACTGGAAGGAGCACAACCGAAGCTGGGTGAGAATATTTGCATAGACATTAGCAGCGTGGCGGTGCGAAGAAGAGCCCTTGACACAGTGGGAGACGCCCTCTTTTTGGGGTGTCGTGATCCGATAATTGGGGGTTTGGGAGAGTGAAGAGGGGGTGTTAGGCAGATGTATGGGAACAATGTCGTTTGAAATAACAAAACACTTTCAGGAAGACTTCATGGTGCTCGGCGAGAGTATGAAGGCAGTGGAGAGAGCAAAGGAGGGGAAGAGGAACAGGAGATGGTCGATCGGAGTGGGAATGACTGCCGGCGCCGTCGGAATCATGGGCATAGTGGTGTGCGGAAAGCTGATATTCAGTGGGAAGTGACCACTTGAAGGGCCCTCCGTTCTTTTCTGTACATATACATAGAACCTGTATTCCCCCCATTGCTTTTTGTTCTTCCCTGCTTCGAATTATTATTATCTTTGTCAAAATCTCTACTTTTTTTCTTCTTTTTCTTTATAATATTTTCACGTGGTCTCTTTTCTTTTGTACTCGTATCTTCACTTCAAATCGAATCTCAACCTCATTGAGCTTTCTTTACTTTGTTTTCCCCCCTTTTTTGAACGATTTCTATAAACTACAGTTCTTTTGAAACCAATTTCGATATACCGTAAAATCTGTATTGATATTGCGCCTCTATTTGAATTGCCCCTCTAATAGACTTGCACCCCTTGCGGGCACTTGAAAAATAGACTTGCAGCCTTTAATTGAATTGCCCCCGTAATACAATTGCATCTGCAGCAGAATTGCGGCTCCGCCGGGAGTACTGTGCAATTTTTAGTCTGTGACACCGTGACGAACAATTGCACAGTTGTTTTTCGAATTTCTTTTTTTTTTCTACCTACTTAATTTCTGATTTATTTTTATTTTTCTTTGTTTTTTTAACAATATTTTCCATTTATTGAAGCGAGCAACACGAGCAATGAGTTCTGAAGAACTCCTCGAAGACGCGGAAAACGTAGAAGACGTGGAAGACGTGGAAAACGTGGAAAACGTGGAAGACGTGGAAGACGTGAAAGACGTGGAAAACGTGGAAGACGTGGAAGACGTGGAAAACGTGGAAGACGTGGAAGACGTGAAAGACGTGGAAAACGTGGAAGACGTGGAAGACGTGGAAGACGTTGAAAAAGTTGGTGGAAACTCTAGAAAGAGAAAGCGTGGAGCCCACCCCTTGGATTACAAGCTTTCATCAGAAAAGAGTACGAAGATTGGATGGTTCATGGAACGAAATCGTTCACCCCGGCGGGAAATATGCGTGCTCCCAGTATGGAAGTTTATTTGAAATGGATTCAATTGGCGTGGGAAAATATCCCGAAGGAATACATTGTAAGATCATTCAAAGGATGCGGATTAAAAAATGGAAGAAATGGCGAAGATGATGAGGCAATTCATTGTTTCAAGAAAGATGGAGAAATTCCAGAAGGCGTACAGTTATTGAAGACAAGACGAGCAGAACGAGAAATGGAAGAAGTTCAGGAGATTTTGGGAGATATTGAAATTGAGGAAGACGATGGAGAAATGAACCATGCCGAGGAGGAAGACAATAACTATGACAGTGACGCCTCAATTTTTTGAATATTTTCCTTTTGTTGTGTTCAATTTGTTACTTTTTGTTGATTTTCATAATAAAACCTTTTTTCAAAATTTTCGTAGTTTGAAAAATAGAATTGCAGCCTCTATTTGAATTGCCCCTCTAATAGAGTTGCACCCCTTGAGGTGACTTGAACAATAGACTTGCATGCAATATCAATACAGATTTTACGGTAATTGACGCTCAATTATGAGGAACCAGTAACCAAGTTGCCGTCATGTGGGTGTGAATCACCCAAATAAGATGACGTGGCATGGTTTCGGTTATCAAGACGGTCAATCAATGGCCGAGAGTGACCTTGTCTCTTCTGTTTTGTTTAGAGTGTAACTTTCTTCTCTTCTTCTCCATTTTTTTGTTTTGTCTCTCGTGAAACTCCGCCCATTTCGGGTTGACTTCATATAAAAAGAGTGGCGAGGAGATGGAAAGGAAGCAACGATGCGAGCTCTTCTCTTCACTTCCGCCGTCCTCCTGGCTCTCGCCTTCGTCGAGGCGAAGAAGCAGACGATCACTGTGAAGGGAACGACGATCTGCAACAAGAAGAGGATCCAGGCGGAGGTCACCCTCTGGGAGAGGGACACCCGTGAGTCTCTCCCTCCTCAATTTTTCAAGAGTCTTTAATTTCAGTGGACCCCGATGACAAGCTCGCCTCGATGACGTCCTCGAAAGAAGGAGAGTTCTCTCTGACGGGCTCCGACGACGAGATCACCTCGATCTCCCCTTACTTGATCATCACGCACAACTGCAACGTGAAGAAGGCCGGCTGCAAGAGAGTGTCCGAGTTCGTGATCCCGAAGGAGAAGATCGGAGCCACCTACGACATGACCTACGTGACGCTCGACATTCTGTCGGCCAAGGACAAGGAGAAGTGCTAGTTGTTTGTCTCGGCCACTTCCGCTTTCGTCAATAAATATTTGAAAAACCTTGATTTTTTCGTGTGTATGACCATGATCTGATAGCGGTGAAAGATTAAGACAGAGAAAAAAGGACGACAAATATAGTCTTGTTGGCCAGTGGGAGCTAATATTCGGAAACATTCGATCAGAATGAAATGATCGTCAGTGTTCAGAATTTCCTGAAGAAGTCCAAACCAGGAGAAGAAGATGCAAAAACATTCAAATAAAATAAAATTTTGATCTACCAGTCATACCTGTTCAAAAAGTGACCTACCGCGCGACCGCGACAGAAATCACTGTTGTTTGTGTGGTGCTCGAAATCTCTATAAAAGGCTGGAATTTTTCAGAGCTCTCACAGTTTTCAGTTTTCAGTTTTGAAAAGAGTTCATTGTTTTGGTTTGCTGTTTTTCCAGATTTATCCGGAAAAATGAGAATTTTTCGTTGTTTTTTTTCAAAACTGCGCTGAAATTTCAATGATTCCAACCATGCGCCTTTAAATTTCTACCGTTATCCGGATTTTCGAATTTCGAAACCTTTCGAAAAATTTGGTTATTTGGTCCCAGAATTCGTTTTTCTTCTGAAACTCCTGTAGACGTCACGCATTTCCAGGGGGAATGAAGTCGTTCATCGCTCTCTTGGCACTTGCAGTTGCCGCCGCCAACGCACAGTTCCTTCAAGGTAGCCCGCGTTTCGCTGAAATCACCATCAAGCAGAAATTGCAGATTGCACAAATGCGCTTGATGGACTCTACGCCATCGGTGACTGCGAAACACAATTCTTGACGTGCTCCGGCGGAATCGCTCGCATCATGGACTGTCCGGCCGACTTGATTTATCACGAGAGCCTTCAGATCTGCGACTGGAGACACAACGTTGTCGGATGCGAGGGATCCGGAGAGGCTTCTGGAGAGGCTTCTGGAGAGGCTTCTGGAGAAGCTTCGGGAGAAGGATCCGGCGAGGCTTCTGGAGAGGCATCCGGAGAAGGATCTGGATCTGGAGACGCTTCAGGAGAAGCTTCCGGATCTGGAGAAGGAAGCGGTGACACTTCTGGAGAGCCACCACTTCTTGAGAACGGTAAAACTGTTGCCTCGTTTCCCCATTTAAACTTAAATTTCAGCCTGCGAGACCTTGGAAGACGGAGTCTACTCTTCTGGAGGATGCACCAACTACTACTTCATCTGCACATCGAGCTCTCCACGATTCCTCAGCTGCCCAACTCCACTCTTCTACGATGCCAGCAGCCAGAAGTGTACCTGGAAGTTGTTCGTCGATGAGTGCAAGGGAGATATCGTCATCGTCGACGAGACTTCCGGAGAGGCTTCCGGAGAGACTTCTGGAGAGGCGTCCGGTGAAGCTTCCGGAGAGAACTCTGGTGAGAACTCTGGAGAGGGAAGCGGAGAGATCGCCCCGACTTGCGATGGAAAGGCCGACGGAATTTACGCGATTGGAGCCTGCGAGTCCAACTTCCTGACGTGCTCCGGAGGAATCGCCCGTCTCATGGACTGCCCAGCCACCCTCGCCTTCAACCCAGAGCTGCTCGTGTGCGACTGGCCAAGAAACGTCCAGGGATGCTCCGGAGTCCCACAGCCCAAGCCAAAGTGTGAGGAGGACGGATACTTCTCGTACGGACGCTGCTCTTCCGAGTTCACTGCCTGCACCAACGGACGCGCCATTCTGATGTTCTGCCCAGCTGGACTCAAGTTCGCCCAGGAGACACAGATGTGCGACTATGAGCACAACGTTGCCGAGTGTGAGCAGAGCTCTGGAGAAGGTAAATTATAATGAAAGGATGAGCATCAATATCTTTTTCAGAGTCTGGAGAAGCTTCCGGAGAAGCGTCTGGAGAGGCTTCTGGCGAGGCTTCCGGCGAGAGCTCTGGTGAATCGTCCGGACAAGAGGGATCTGGAGACAAGATCACTCCATGCCTCGAGATGGAAAACGGACTCTACGCCCTCGACTGCTCGCCACGCGTGCTCTCCTGCCAGAACGGACACGAGGACATCTTCGAGTGCCCACCGAACCTCGTCTTCAACGAGCAGTCCCTCATCTGTGACTTCCCAGAGACCTCCATCAAGTGCCAGCTCGAAGACGTGCTCCTCATCCGCGACACCTCCAGCTCCACCTACGAGTGCTCCACCGACGGAATCATCTCCGAGGGTATCTGCCTCAACACCTACCACCAGTGCTCTGCCGGTCAACTCGTCCACTTCACCTGCGGCAACTCGAACGACGTCTTCTCGGTGACCGATGCCAAGTGCGTGGATGCCTCGACTCTTCCACAATGCCATTAAACCACTTTAACACCACACCCACTAACCCCCTATTGAATGTACTCCCCCTCACTAACACTGCACGACACTGTATAATGAACTAATTGCTTGCTTCTCTCGCATTTTGTGTGTCTGATGCTTTCGCAATTGACTCCTGGCAACAACCAGTTGACCGCACTGCTCTTGTCACCCATGAGTGATTGTCTCTGCGTCTCGCCGGGTGGCGGCTCCAGGTAGAATCCAGACGGGAACGGGCGTCAGCTGACGTCTTACTACTCGACGGCATCAAGTTGGGGCAAACGGAGGACGCATTGATTGGTCACTCGCTGCTCGTTGGTCCCATCACCGGACACTCCGTTATTATACCGCCCTCCCCCTTGTTTTCTGAAATTGTGACGTCATCGTTCATCTTCTGATTCCCGAGTGTAACAGTGGACGATTTATTGCTCCGCGCCGAGTTATTCCGGAGTCCCGTGGCTCTTATCATCGGACCAAGAGTCAAAACATTCCAAGAGGAATTCAATTAGGCTCTTCCTTTCAATTATCATCTGAAACGCCCACTCGTGGGATTGTTTCTTCTGCATTTCCCGTAACACTTCGTCCTTCTAGCATTGCCCCCATTTCCTCAGTTCCGAAATGTCGATTACACCTGGAGAGAAAGTTCAAAGTGCTCGCTCCTCGCTTCTCACTTTCTTTGTTTCCGTCTCATCTCCCCCCTTTGTCATCTCGACACCACATGACATTTCAGAGGTTTTTTCGGGCGTTTTGTGCTGTTTCAAGCTCAAATTCCCCCGTAGTGTCTGGCGTGTCCTCGATCCGCACACTCTCTCGTCCAGGCAGCTCGCCCGATGCTCAACCCGAACGATGCCGACGACTCGGATAGTTCGACTGACTCGTCGCCGCCCGTCGCCGTGCCGAGACCCAAACGGTCGGCTACAGTATCCCCGAGCACCAGAAACTCTTTTTATAATTCGAGGTCTGTCTTATCTTTAATTACTCTTAATCTGAGTCAGAATCTGAATGTATTCAGAAGACGTAGTGATGCAAATCTGAACTTTTTCAACGAGAGAGAACGCCAACGTGAGAGACGCAGAAGTATGGTGCGAGCAAGCAGGGAGAGGAGTGAATCGAGACGAGCTTCTCAGCAGAATCTGCGGAAAACGAACAGTGAGCCCAATGTGGACATGCCTTCAATCGACGTCGAGGCACTCCAGAAGCTCTTGTTATCCCTTCCCAAATTCGCACGTGCTTCGAGAAATCGAGTGGTAATTTCATCCCAGCTAATAATTGTAAGCCTCATTAACCCGTTCACAGAACCACCGCCACGATTCGGATTCCGGAGGTGAAATGACGACGGAGATTGAAGAGTTGAAAGACGCGGCGAAAAGCATCCAGTCGCTGCAGAGAGTGCTCGCCTACCCTTCCCAGACGTCTTCTGACCGAGGAGGTAACCGACGCGTTCCGGCCGATGAGCCTTGCCTAGAAGAGTCTTCAGTCTTCTCCGACGTCGACGACTCGTCGTTGGCCACCGACACCACCGAGGCGAGACGTTCGGGTATTTCCACCCGGTTGGGTCATCCACGTGGCGTTATGCAATTCATACCCTCCATCAGAAACGATCAGTTCGTGCCCACTTCCGAGATACGGCGGAATTCGATCAGTCGGAAGTCGTCGGTTCCGGATGGATTCATGTCCAACGATATGCCACAAGAGCCGCTGCCGAACGTGAGAGCAAGGTGAGAAGCTACTGATAGAATGAGGAAATATGAATAGCCTTTAGGAGACGTGGAATAGTGGACGAGATGTTCTCTTCTTCAACATCTCTACTAGTGGACCGACCTTCTGAGACCCTCGCAGGAGTCAACCGCTTCTCCAAACTTCTCGACAGCTTCAGAAGCCGACCTACATCTCCAGAACAACATCCTTCGATATCCTGGAACCCTTACGTGTATTCTGATGGAGGAGAAGAGGCCCTGCAGTCGTGTGGGATGGAAGACTCTCTCCACGAAGCAGACATTCTGTTGTGGAAGAAGAGAAGCCGTGCCAGTCTTCGCAGACATTTCAGTGTACGTCATCTGGCTGCCAGAGAGCTTCTTGACACTGAAAAGTCTTTTGTGGAAGGATTGGAATTCCTGGTTACGGTAGTTATCCCAATGAAGTTCGTAGAAACAGTTTGAATTCAGAAGTACATGAGACCCCTCCGTCAGCCTCTGGAATGCACGCTGATCGAGGCTTCCCTGGTTGACAAAATCTTCTATCGAGTTCCTGAGATTCTGGCACATCATCAAGTGCTCCTGGCAGCGTTGAGCCAGCGGATAGAGCAGTGGCACAAGGATGCGATCATCGGAGATGTCCTTCTCGCCCATGTGAGTTTTCCAAGTGAACGAGCTCTCAGAGTCGTCTATTTTCAGTTTTCCAAACAATCCATGATCGAAACTTTTATCGCATTTGTCGATAATTTTAAATTTGCGAAAGCAGCGATCGCCCAGGCTAGACAAAAGCACGCATTTGAAAAGTACTACAACGTGAGTCAGGATACAAATCAACAGTTTCGACAACTTGTCGCATTCCAGAGATGCTGTCGAGACCATCCAAACAAACTGGACCTCGACGCTCTGTTAATTTCTCCAATCCAACGGGTTCCCAGATACGAGTTGATCGTGAAACAGATGCTGAAACACACTCCGGTCGAGCACGAGGACAGAGAACGTCTTCTTCGTGCTCAACGGCACATCCACTGTCTCGCGGTGGCCATCAATCAGCACAAGGATGGAAGCGAGCAGATGGAGCAGAGGTTGCGAGAGATCGAGGCGATTGTCGACGGTCTTGATGATGTGAGAAAGTTCTGTCAAATTGATATCCTATATTTATTTCAGTTGGTGACAAAAGACCGAACTCTGCTCCGTCACGACATCATCACCTTGAAAGGAACGGACAGAGAGCGTTGTGTGTTCATGCTCTCCGACCTCCTTCTAGTGACTAGTGTGAGGAAGAAAGCGAAGACGAGCAGCAGCAAGTTGACGTCCCAATCTATGGACTTTCTGGAGAGCAACCGATTCAAACTGTTGTTCAAGATTGCGTTAGAAGACGTGAACATCTCCAAGGACACACTTTCCCAGTTAGAAGAGGTGGAGAGAAAGTTGGAATCAGCGAGGGAAGACGACAGAGTGCTCAAGAAGATGACGCAGCTGGGCTCACTGCTAAAGTGCGAGAAGAAAGTGAGTCGATTCATTCAGTATATAAAATTAAAAAAATAATTACTCGTGTGTTCTACTAGTAGTCGGGGTGGGCACAATATCCCTGTGAAGGCACTCCGGAGACTGTCAGGTTACGGAATGTTCCGCAACAGCTGACGGAGCCGATGTTGTCTCCATGGAAGGGCAGCCCCTTCGTAAAGTACTGCCAGTAGCAAGGCGGCGCCAGTTCCGAGTCGACGAGTCGGATGATCGAGGTGATCGTCGACAGGGTTCCTCCGATGATTCCGAAGACCAAGACGGCGGCGTTGAGGAGAAGAATCCATTTCGGGGTGTGGTGGAGGATTCTAGGAAAATAATTGAGTGATCTTTTTGCGGTACTTACTCTTTCAAAGTTGCTCTTTCATGCGTCGTGTCCGCCGTATCAGTTTTCTCACTCTCCTCGGCCCATTTCACCTCTTGAGTGCGGATGGAAAGATAGAAAATGGGAGGGAGGATGAGAGTCATCAGCACCATCGTGGATGCTCCAATCTAGAAAACTGTTTAGTTCAGTATGGAGAAAATGAATGGTTACCAAATCCAAGAAGGGTCCGAAATGTGGAATAGAAAGAGCAATGAAGATGACAAACCAGAAGAGCACAGATCGAACCAGGAAGCGTTTCACTCCGAATCCTAGAATTCAATGTTTGTTGGAACAAGTAGAAGTCGGACTTACTATGAGGAACCTTGAGAAGCTGTTCCACTTGTTGAATCGGAGGCGACATGACGATGACGATGGTGGTGATGACGTGGACCGCAATCATCAGGTTGACAGTCTGCTGGATCCACTGGACTTGCAGCGAGGGAATGATGGCTTCTCCTACTGAGTTTCCGTAAACATAATAGCCACCAACGGCGATGCACAAGTAGAGAGCAGTGCAAACTGTAATCAGACCTACCAATGGTACCAATCTTGTAATCAAAACATACACACTATCGCCAGCACTACAGAATGCACAAAGTGTGCAGGTTTCCTCATATCATGTTGGATGGTCGGGAGGGTCGCGTGTCCTCCATAAGCGAACACGAATGTGCCGAACGCCATGAAAGCTTTGAAGATGTTGGGCTCTTCGTGTGGAACATCCTGAGCACACACCGGAGCATCATGAGCCATTCCAACAACCACTAGAATAACAGCCAGGGTGCTGGAGCCCGCGGAGAAAAGAGCCGCTTGCCAGAAGTGCATGGGTGACTTTAGCATAGTGGCTGGCCACACGGCGACTCCCACAATCAGAATGAGATAGCACTGATTGATGTCGACGGAGAAGAAAAAGTGGAGGAGGATGGAGAGGTTCTTGGCAGCGAGGAGCACGAGAACAGTGGCGAAGCCGATCTGGGTGATGCAGATCATGAAAGCGATGAAGGATCTCATCTTGGGTCCGATTGTTCGGTAAGCCATCTCTCCGTACGGCTTTCGACAACTGAACATCAAATTGAAGGAACCCGAATAGAATTAAGAAGAAAAGCTCACTGATCCCTGTAATCAGGCCACCGATTCTGCATGATTTTCCACGTCCAGCTCAGTTCGAGGGCAGTGTAACAGGAGAATCCGGCACATAAAAGGAGCAGAACGAGGCCGGGGATGAGTCCCATGGAAGTGAGGGCGTAGGAGAGAGCTATCATTCCACCTCCAGCTGTCTCTCCTATTATGAACACTGCTCCGATCACCCATCCGATTCCCTTTTCGTTTATGTGAGAACTGGGCCCATCTTTCTATATAAAAAAAGGCAATTTAATTGATATCAGATCTCCTGCTTGTCAGTTCAAAAATTCTCATAAAAAGTAGAACGTCACCAAATTGAGAATGAAAATTCAAGGTTACGGTAGATCAAAACTCACGTCTTCCTTTGACCAGACTCTGCTCATACCCATTTTGATAATAGTTGGTTCAATGTAAACCCTGAATGTTATCAGTATCAGTATCAAAATTCAGATATCGATGTCTTATATCTTTGTTTTTTATTATTGAAAACGGCGGAAAAGAAAACAAACATAGACATCGAAATGATAAATCAAAATAATCGTGTGATTGATTCGTCATTTCGATATCTAAAAGTCCATAAAAGAATTGTGAGAAGTGAAACAAAAAAGTGAAAGAGTTGACACCGATTTGCATCGCATTGAAGTGCTGAGAGAGAAATAGAAAGAGATTGATCTTTGTTGGGGCGGAACAAGTGTAACGTGATACTGATACCGATAAGTAATGCGGAAATAGAAACCGGTTTGCAGGCGCTTCTGGAGATGCTGGAGACCATGGAGACGGACAACTCGATGAGCATCCGGGAGCTCACCGAGCAAATGAGCTCGAATCCGGATCTCAGTGCTGTTCATTTGGATGTTCTTACTTCGTAAGTGATAACAAAAAGAAACTCTAGTTGATTCCTATCATAAATGGTTCAGAAATGGATTCGAGCCAGTCGTGATGGAATTCCCGAACGCGGCAAAGAGAAGTGTTTGGGAGGCCACTTTCAAGGACGCCAAAACGACGCTGGCGAAGCATCAGACAGCTGCTCCGACGTGTCTTCTGAAGACTATCATCGCACATCAAACACGTCCCGGTCTTCAGCTGTGCTCGGCTACCGTAGTCCCCGGGAAGCGAGTGGACAGCACTCCGTCTCTTTGGGTGTGCGCCAGCGACAAGTTCAGTGGACAGGTGGCAGTGATGGCGCTCGATGGAGGAGAAATCGCCATCGAGAGCTGCTCGGCGATCGGGAATGCGGCGGTGACTGCGATGTGCACCGTGCCTCCTCCAACGTAAGACAGTGGTAAAGAAAGTCCATGAAATTGTGATTCCAGAAAAACGAGGAAACGGAAGATAAAGTCACAAAAGTCACTGGAACGCCTTCAAAAAGAAACGATAATGGAGATCAAAAGCAGCGGGAGTGACACAGAGTCCTCTTCAGATGAAGGAACGTCTTCTGCCGGACAGACGACTGTGTGGATCGGCAACGACGACGGGGAAGTGTTCGTGGTGAACTCGACGGAGAGGATCCGGTCGAGAACTCGCGACAGACTGGCACGTCTTCGCAACAGCGTCACTTCCATCTGCGCGGCAAACGGGAATGTTCTGGTGGCGACGTCCTACTCGAATCAAGTGCAGCTCCTGCTCTTCCGACCCTCTTCTGATGGAAATTGGGATCTGGAGAATCCGCAGACAGTGGGACACGTTTGTCAGGCACCCATCACAGCGATGCAGCAAATCGGAAGACGTGTGATACTGGCCAGTGGGAACTCTCTTCAGTCGTTTTATGCAGATACCGGCAAGTTTCAGGTGAGTTTTGAATAAAGTAACAGAAAACATGAGCAATGAATTGCAGCCTCCGGTGGAAATCCTCTCTTCTTCTGATGTCATAACTCTCATGGCCGCTTCTGGGCAATACGTCTTTTTGTCGGGTCGAAAGTCAACAGTGATCTTCGTGGTCGACGTCTTCAACCTCACCGTGGTCAACAGCTTCAACGTGACCTCCTTCGTCCGTGATCAACTCGCTGGGAGAGAGAACATCCTGCGAGAGCACAAGATGGGCTGCCTGCGCATCTCCTGTCTCACCGTTGCACGATCCCATCTTTGGATAGGAACCTCCGCCGGATTCGTTCTCTCCACCCCCATCCACTCGGCCAAGTCCCAACCCACTCCTGATCTTCAAGTCTGTGAAATCGGCCACAGTGGACCCTCTCGCATCCTCCTCCCCATCCACACGCCTTCTCCCTCCACACATCACACCAAGAAACAGAAGAGGAGCTCTCTGAATGTCCCGGCGCAGCAGTCTGCTCAGGTATGAAATGTCGAGAGAGCTCTCATAGATTGTTGATTTTCCAGATCATGCTCGTCAGTTGTGGAGAAGGACTCGACGACGGCACAGCCACTCAGGACCCTTCCACGGATTCAATCAACCATCTTATCTTTTGGAAATGCTCATGAAGTTTCCGAACAATAAACATATGTCTTCTCTATATCTTTTATCAATGTTGCCATCAAACATTATTCATAGAGCAAAACCCGTTGGGATCTTCACCAGTGACAGTCAAGTTCCGGAAGGTTCCACAACAGTCGACAGCTCCCGATTGGGATGAGAAAGGAAGACCCGAGTTGAGATACTGAATGTAGCACGGAGGAGGAAGGGAGGAATCGGAGAACACTTTGATAGCAGATACGGTAGAGATGACTGCAGCGATTAGTCCGTAACCTGGAATTGAAGATGTTTTTGTGGGGCGAAAACTAAATATACCTATGGAAATGATGTTGAAGATCAGAATGTGTCTTGGAGTGCATTGGATTATTCTAAAAATATTTTAATTTTATAAGCCGTTCATCATGTTTAGAATTCGTCACGAACTCCTTGAGACTGGGAAGCTGTTCTCTTTTCTTGTCCTCTCTCTTTTTGATCTGGAATGTGCGAAGTGAGAGGAAGAATGCGGATGGCAGAATCATTGCAACCATCGAGTTCACCGATCCGCCAAGCTGAAAGATATACGAAATCTATCAAACCCTTTTTCTATCTATTACCAAGTCAACCATCGGTCCGAAGTGGGGAAACGTGAGAGCTGTGAATGTGACTCCGAAGAAGACAATGGATCGTAGAAGGAACCGCTTCCAGGAGAACGCTGAATATCGGAATTGAATAGGTTCTCATACTCATAATAAAAACCACTTACGCTGTGGAACTTTCAGTATTTGTTCAAACTGCTGGAATGCTGGTGACGCCGCAATTATGATAGTGGATGCCACGTGGATAGCAAACATCAAGTTGATCTGAAAAAGATATTCTTGAACTTTAAAATTTTTAAAAAGAGACGCACCAACTGTTGAAGAGTGACATTCTGGATGGACGAAATGATCGAGTCCCCGACAGTGTTTCCATAGACAAAGTATCCGAGGTACGAGACAGTCAGGTAGTACACTGTGACGACTGCCCACGTGAGGATCAAAGAGTACGAGAAGTGGGCGGAGTTCTTCATGTCATGCTGGCAAGTGGGGAACGATGGATGGGCGGAGTAAGCGAACGCCATGGAGCCATAGGACATGAAGGAGGTGAAGAGCCCCACGGACTCGTGCGGGACATCCTGGCCACAAGCAGGAGCATCTTGAACCACTCCAACCACAATGAGCACCACGGCGAGCCAACTGGAGGCAGTGGAGACCCATGCGATTTGTCGAAAATCGACGGGACTTCGGAGCATCGTGGTGGGCCAGACAAAGAGGGCGACTATCAGGATGAGATAGCACTGATTGATATCGACGGAGAGGAAGAAATGGGCGAGGACGGAAGCGTTGCGAGCAGCGAGGAGGAGGAGGACGACTGCGTATCCGAGTTGGGCGAAACAGATCAGAGCCTCCGTGGCGATTTGAGCCACTCGACCGTATGCTCTGAATGCGATTGCACCGTACGGGTTCTGACATCTGGAACTAGATGTTAACATTGTTTAGCATGAAGAACATGTTCACGTTTTTCGATACTCTGGCCAGATTTCCTGCAGAATCTGCCACATCCACCCGAGCTGTAGGCCTGTGTTCAACGAGAATCCAGCACAGACCAGAGCGAGAACAGTCCCGATCTCGACCCCTGAAGATTCAGATTGAACTTATTGTTCTTTCTTCCTTCCAGATAAATACCTAAGACTGCGAACGCGAGGGGCATCGCCAGCATTCCAGCACCCGCCGAGTGACCTATCAGGAACAACGATGCCATCGGCCACCCCATTCCTTTCCTGTGTTCCTGAGCGATCTCACTAAGTATCTCTTGATCATAATCACCAACTCACAGTTTGCAAAGAATCCATTTCCATTGGTTGAATCATTTTAGAGGGCATCAGAATATTATTGGAAGATGTGTGATCTCCCCACTTGTTGACATCTCTTTATTACTATCTTTTTCTCTTCTCCATACAAAGTCTTGATTGATTTGATGATCAGTTAAAAGGTTCTTTGTTTGTGTGGGTTGATTGATAAGTGTTGAAAAGTGACTGCACTTCACGAGGCCGTGAATTTTATGATCTCTTTACAATCTTCCCTTATCAATTTGAACTCCCTCCAAAATGTTCTCCAACGACGCTCCGTTGTAACGAAGTGCGCGTTGTTTATCGTAAATCGACAACAATTTTTCTTCGTGATTTTTTTTTTGAGATTTTTTCAATTTTCTGCTCAAATGTTCCGAAGTCTCCCATCTTTCGTATTAAAGTCAACTCGACAGCTCCAGGTATTCCAATAGTTATTATGATTAGCCAATATCAGAGTTCTTCAGGTGTCTGTCGCCTCGTCGTCCGCTGCATTCAACGGAGTGATTCCTACCGAGAAGATCGAGAAAAGATACACGTTGAGCAGTGGTCCAGGCGGTCAGAACGTTCAGAAGAATGCGACTAAAGTGGAGATTCGTTTCAAAGTGAGAGATGCTGACTGGCTGTCCGAATCTCTTCGCGAGTCGGTCGAGACGAAACTAGCGCACCGAATCAACTCTGCTGGAGAGGTAACCCACTACTTCAGTTGATTCTGATTCATTTTGTCGTGTTCAGCTCATCATCGATAGCGACAGAACACGAGAACGTCATCTGAATGTGGCTGATTGCTTCGACAAGTTGCGTTCGGCTATTTATGCCATCGAGAGGGAGAAGGAAAAGAGGCAGACCACCGAGGAGGACGAGAAGATTCTCAGAGAGGCAAGTTGTCGTATCGAATAACACCTAATTGTTAACGTCTTCAGCGAGCCGCCGTCGCTACCCAACATCGTCTCCAGGATAAACGACGTGCGAGCGAGAAGAAGTCGTCGCGAAGAGCCGCCGTCGAGTTGTAGAGCCATAACCCCTATCCTTTCCCCATTTCCGTGTTTTCATGTGCGCCCCCACAAGTAGCTAGGTTTCCGTTGTTATTGTTATTGATAATGATACATTTTTATTATTATTCTTCCAATTCCAGTCAGTGAGCATGTAGTCAACGCCTGCTCATTAGTTGTAATGCGAAAAGTAGTCTGCGAAGCATGAAGAGCCGCGTTCCGCTCAACCGCACCGACCGTATCTGTCAGGTGTCACATGACTGTTCCGATGGAGAGGAGAGAAAGCGCAAGAAGGAGAGACGGCGACCTCTACTTATTTGTCGGGTCCGCAGACACGAGAGGCTATTTGAGCGTGTGTGTGTGGCAGGCAACGGACACACACGCGAATTCACGAAAATGTCTCGTTTCATAATTTCCGTTCGTTCTGATGCAATTTGTGTGTCGAAACACTGGGGAAAGTATGAATCAGACGAGTGCTTCTCCCCTGAATATTGTTTATGTCTGACGCATTCGGGAGAGTGCGATTCCGCGTGTCTTCCGTCCGGAACGCCACTCGTGACCGCCAGTTGGTGGCCTTCTCACCCTGGGGTCCTTTTTGTATTGTTCCTTTCTCAACCTCTTTTCTCTGCAAAGGGGCGGAGCCTCGAGATCGTAATATTGTTATTCATCCATTTTTCAGTCGCTGACAAATTATCTCACTGTCTTTTCACAGTTGTTTTTGAAAGAATTTCTGAGCAAAAACTGACAGAATATCGGTTCTTTTCGCTGCGAGACCCAACCAAAAAAATTAACTTTTTCAATGAGTACGGTAGCAGTCGCTTTCATATGGCTCCACCAGAAGAGATTACTCATTTTAGTGCTCATTTCATTCGTTTCGCATTGACTACTGTAAGTAATTGGCACACATAATGGGCGCCATTTCCGGAAAAGCCTTTCGGAAATGTTAATGCTCTCCGAGCTTTTGATTGCGAGATAAAACAAAACTAGGTCATGAGTTGTTTGTGTCTCGATCATTTGAATTCCGCAAAACTTTACAATGGAATCGCCCCCCTGGTACGAAGCGACGTTTGATAAGTCTGTTCCCATCTGCAGCCCATATTTGTTGAACGATGGCATCTGTCGGATCCATCTGCCGCTTATATACATTTGCATCGCCCCTTCCAACTTGACTCTCTCTCGCCGTCTTCTCATGTGCACGCAAGTCTAATGAGCCCCCTTGCTCCCTCTCCTAATCCCCCCTTCATATTCATTTTTCATCATCTTCCAATCCAATAATTTTCCATTTCAAATTGTCGTTCCGGCCATGCGTCTGCCATGTGACCCGGTCATGTGATTTTCGAGTAAACAGTACGCCTCGCAACCTTTTCCACACTCATTGTCTTCCACTATAAACTTGCTAATGTTACAGTCTGCTCACGATGAGCCACTTCTGACTTCGACGTCTTCTGAAAGAGCACAGGAATGAGCGAAGAGCACGACGGTCAGTGATCTTTTAGCGAGTCACACGATTATTCCATGAGTCAGCGCTCTGGAATTCCAGAAAATTCGTTCCGGTCATTCGCGAGAGAGTGTGAGAGCCTAATTGCATGCTTTCAAAGGCGGAAGGTGTGGAGGGAAGAGGGGAGAATGGAAAGAATAAATATGTTTTTCTAGCCAAAAACCGTCTATTCATGTTCCGACCTTGACTGAGAGGAGGGGAATAAAACACTTTCGCTCGCATTCAGTTCGTATTTTCGTGACTACCTGCCTCATCTCTGATCAGGGGAGAAGCAATGAATCATTCGCCGCCAATGAATAATTCAGATTTCGGCGCAGAGCTCCTTGCTCGAGCTCTTGACTCTTTCGACACGTTGTCTCAATTTTTTGTGAAAATTTTTCTCTTTCTCTGCTTCTAGAACCTAAAATACGATCTGCGCCATCTGGTGTCGTCAACTGACGAAATAGCCGCTTGTTGTTCCAGTTTCTTCTGCCCTCCCCATCGATTACGTCTTCGGTTATCTTTCGCACACGTGACCGCATGTGACCGTGCTGATAAGAGGCTTCTCGGATTGACGCTTCTTGATAAGAAGAGTCTTGGAGGATCAACGCGTTTTAAAGAAAGTGCCCTCCTCTCGGCTTCTCCGGCCACACCCTCTCTTTGTCTCGCACATTATGCACATTCAGAAGTGAAGATGTCGTTGAAAAACGCTTGAAATCAGAGCTACGCGTTGGCGAGTAGACTGCAAGAGTCTCGAGGGACGCGAGAGTGTGGAGAAACAGAGAGTTAGAGGCGGGAGACAGTGCCCGTGGCGCGGAGACGTCCGACGGTCAGCCGATGGCCAGTTCGGCGGGCGGACAACGTCTGACAAGACGAGGGAGAGAGAGAGGCGCGAGAGAAGTCCAACCGCGCGTCCGTCCCGCATTTCAATGGACATTTTGGGTCAGGCAACTCTTACTCTCTTCCTCGAATATGTTTCGCTCTCTCTCTCTTCCTTTTGTTCTACTTTTCGAGAGCTCTCGATAAGTGTGCGTTGTTTGCACACCAACTTAGGTTCCACTGTCAGTCTATTGATCTTTTCACGAATTCGCTGTAAAATCGGTTCCGTCTTCCATTTTTAAGGTCATCAGTAGAGTACTCATTGTCTTTATCACTTTATCACTTTTGAGACTCGTCTCTGTTCGAAGAACCGATTCTTTGATTCATGAATTTCGGAAGTTTTTGTCTGTTTTCAAACCGATAGAGACCGTAAACCCTTTGGTTCCGCGGCGAGACCTTCGTCCGGTTCAATGCCATGCGCCTTTAAATCTCCCACCCAATTTTCGAAACTATTTTCGAAATTTCATCTGATCTTTTCTTCCTCGTTTTTAAAACATTTTTCTGCAATTTTCGATATAAAGATCAAGAAAAAGACCTTGCACGCAGAATCTAGAATCCCGTCAACAAAAAAGAAAATCAGTTTCGTGTCACATGTGATCGGCGATGATCTGATAAAGTTTCTCTCTCTTTCCGCCCGCCATCGCTTTCCGCTTCGCTGTCTGCGTCTGTGTCGCCCTTTTCTCGCGGAGCGAGACACAGAGAGTGCAAAAAATGAATAGTTTCGAAACATAACGTATTACTGATGATACGAGAACATTCGTTTTTTCGAAGCGCCTGCGAATTGCATTGAGTTTCCGCGATAGCTCCCAGTCGCGTTTCCATTCTCGACCACTCTCTTGCCAACATGCGCCCAACGAAAAAGTCAACTAGGAAAAAATGCAGTGAGTTCGCTCGATCATTTCGCTCGAATGCTTTCCCCCTTGCACTCTTTTATTTGACTTCTTTTTTTATGAATTCGGCTCCTTTCAGGGTTGACTAGCGGCTCCTTAGCTGCGGCGGGAAAGCTGATGCAAGATGGTATCTCTTCGGCGCAGTTGCTCCAATTGCTCCTGCATAGAGAGAAACTTCTTTATCAGGTATTCACTCGTATCCATCGACGCTGAAACTAATAAATGGCCAGTTACAGAACTACCCGCTAAGTCTGGCCCAGGGGGAGGGCGTGATAGGATGGAAGGATCGGAACCGCGAGTGTGCGTGGATGTGCGCCAACGCTAGACGCATCGGGCTCGGCATGGACACCGCCTCCCTTGCTGTGTCTATATTCGACCGCGTCGTCACCAGCGTCAAGATACCGCACAAATACGTCAACTGCGTCGCCGTCGGAAGTCTGAGCATCGCCAAGAAGCTGTGCGAAGACCACGAAGAGGACGCCTCCGTCTTCCTCGGACGTCTTCGTCTCGAATACAGCGCACAAGAGCTGAAGCGCATGGAGCTCAAGATTCTGGAGGTTCTCCGCTGGGACGCCCAACTGCCGAATCTCAACCGCTTCGTCGAGTGCCTGCTGTCGGAGCTCGAGGCCACGTTCCTGCTGTCTTCCATCAGAAAGCACATGGACTTCTTGCTCTGCGATTCGAACATGACCGCCAACTTCCGCTGGAGTGTCCTCGCGCTGTCCACCGTCTCCATTCTGGTCGAGTCCACCAACAAGCACTGGCAGTATCCGATCAACGCGTTGGCGAGGCTTTGCAAGGTAAGAATAGAAGGATTTGAGAGAGATTAGAAGCGGTCGCTGGCTTAGTGACTCACTCGGATTGAATGGCTTCTCGCACGTAGACATACCAAGAATCACCTGCTCTTTTCTTACTGACGTATCTTTCAGATCCCAATGAGCGAAGTCAACCGATGCCGCGGGAAGATCTCGAGCCTCTGGTCTCGCCAGATGCTGCCCATGCCGTCGACGTTCCATCTGCTCGCCGACATGGACGGCCAGGACTCTGACACGGACTCTGACGTTCCGCTCCACCACCTCCTTTCGTCGCCACTATCCCCGGCCCCCTCTTCTGTAGCCTCCGAGCATATCACCTCGCCGGCCCCTCGGGCACTTCAACCTACTCCGTGTTAACCGCGCACTACCACCAACTACCATCCAGCCATCAAACATCCAATGTGTTGGCATAAAATTTCTTTTTTTCTTTTCGTTCCACCTTTTCAGAAAAACAGAAAGCTGCCCTTCTGAGCAGCACACCAGTCGTTTCTCTCATGTTCAGCGGACTATCATTTCCTCCAATGAGCACATTTTGTTAAAAATCTTCACAAATCCACGATTTGTCGTCAGCCGTCCTCCTCCGCTTTCACCGGCTTCTTCTTTCCACGCCAGGCTGGTCCTCTATTTCTAGGCAAAGATACTGTGAACCAGCCTTTGTAAAAATTAGTATTTCCCTTTCCCCCTCCCTTCACTTTCCTCTCACCCTCCTTCCCTTTTCACAGCGGCCGGTCCGCGACAGAAAATCCCCCCGATGATTTATCACATTTTCATCTCCGCTCTTCTGTTCCAAATGGTAGAAACTGTCGACTAGCCGTTTTACCCTCTATCACCACCCATCCCTAATACTAATACCAATTCTATACATAGTCTGTCCAATTCACTGTAGAGAAGAAGCCTCTTCTCTTCCCCTTTTGCGAAGCTCATTTTTACCAACATCATGTTTTGGAGAACAGCCGTCTCAAAATGTGGATTAATGAAGATTGTTTTAAAAATAAACATGTTAAATTTATTTTTATTGTTTTCGTTCTTTCGAAACATCCACCGACTCGTCCCTCACTGCTAGCCATCTACTTCTTCTTCCCAGAAGAGCTTCTACAGCACACATATCGTTGTCCACTAGCCGAGTACTGACAGAACGAGTTGGTCGGACACGTGGAGACCAGGCAGTTGATCGGCTGGTTCGTGTTGTCCAGCTGCACCGTCTGACCGGCAGAGCACAAGTTGGCAGTGGAGCCCGTCGAGCACACTCCGTTCACATTGGAGGAGCCAGAAGGACACTGGCAGAACGAGTTCATGCACTGAGAGTTGCCGAGACACTGCTGAGTGATCTGGCATTGAGAGCCGATGGAGACGGTGTTGTAGCACTGATTGTTAAAGAGCACTTGGTTCGAATTGCACTGTCCATTGGAGCCTTGACAGAAGCCATTCACATTGGAAGATCCAGATGGACATTGACAGAACGAGTTGGAACATTGGGAGTTGCCAAGGCATTGTTGAGTGATCTGACACTGTTGGCCAATAGAGGCTGTGTTCCAGCACTGGTTATTGTAGAACACCTGGAGTCACAAACTTGCTGTTTTATTATTTTTATCCACAACGGACTCACCTGATTAGAGTTACACTGACCATTCGATCCCTGACAGAAGCCATTGACGTTCGAACTTCCCGATGGGCACTGACAGAACGAGTTGGAGCATTGCGAGTTCCCGAGGCACTGCTGAGTGATTTGACATTGTTGTCCGATCGATGCAGTGTTCCAGCATTGGTTGTTGTAGAACACTTGGTTCGAATTGCACTGTCCATTCGAAGTTTGACAGTAGCCATTCACATTGGAGGATCCAGAAGGACACTGGCAGAACGAGTTCATGCACTGCGAGTTGCCCAGACATTGCTGGGTGATTTGACATTGGGAGCCGATAGAGACAGTGTTGTAGCATTGGTTGTTGAAGAGCACTTGGTTGGAATTGCACTGGCCATTGGAGCCCTGGCAGTAACCATTGACATTGGAAGAACCAGATGGACATTGACAGAAAGAGTTGGAGCACTGGGAGTTGCCGAGGCATTGTTGAGTGATTTGACACTGTTGTCCGATAGAGGCTGTGTTCCAGCACTGTCCATTGTAGAACACTTGGTTTGACTGGCAGTTGTTGTTGTTGTTATTGTTGTTCGAAGTGCACACCCCGTTGATCTGCTGAGTTCCTTGAGGACACTGACACACACTGTTGGTGCATTGTGACTGCGAGAGACACTGTTGGGAGCCGACGCATTGAGAGCCGATGGACACGTAGTTGTAGCACTGGTTGGAGATGCACACCTGAAACTTCCAATGAAACATTGCACAACCTCCCCATCAACCTGATTGTTGGAGCACTGAATATTGCAGAACGACGCGACACAGATGTTGTTTGTACAGACCGCCTGGTTGAGACACTGCTGACTGAAAGAGCAAGAGCCGCCGACTTGAACTGTGTTGTAGCACATCCCGTTGATGGCCACTTGGTTCGAGCCGCACGACGTCGACGAGGAGCTGATACAGTAGCCGTACATGGCGGTGAAGCCTGTGGAGCATCGGCACGTTCCCGAGTTGCAAGTGGCTCCGCCCACACACTGGTTGTTGGCGATGCACGTCTCGCCGACGATCGAGTAGAGGACGCATTGGCCGTTCACGAGGGTTTGGGTGTTCTTGCAGTTGCCAGTGGTGAATGGGACACAGTAGCCGTAGACCATTTGGCTGGAATAATTATGCATTTTGTGTATGTTGATTAGGAGGAGTTAAACATGAGCTCCGAGATATCATTGTTCTATAAATCAGATTGTCAAAAAAATGGGTTAGCAACAGTATGACAAGTCAGGGAGTTTTGACTTCAATTTATAATAAACAAGCTTTCAATTCAGTTGTTACTTCCCTGAGATTCAGATCTTTCAATCTCGGCTTCAAAATTTACAGAAGCAAACTTTCAAGATAGCTACCCTCACTTTCAAAACCCAAAAAACTCACTAGTTGCTATTACAAGTGCACACTTGATTATTACAGACAGAGTTGTCGATGCACTGCTGAGAAGTCATGCAAGACTGCCCGGGCGAGGCGAGAGAGACGCACTGCGAGTTGAACGAGATGGTTCCCAGCTGACAGTTCAACCCGTTGCTGATCACACACTGCTGGTTCACATTCACATAGCCACTCTGGCACTGGCACGTCGAGGAAAGACACGTCGAGCCTCCAGTGCACTGCTCGTTTCGCTGACAGGCAGAGCCGATGGGCACCGAGTTGTAGCACTGTCCGTTGACGAGCACCTGTCCCGTCAGACATCCGTTGTTGCCGTTGCTGCTGCAGGAGGTGGTGCTCGGACAGCAGACTCCGAAGTTACAGGAGTAGCCACTGGCACACTGAGTGTTCGTGGAGCAAGAGACGACCTGACCGGAGGCGGTGATTTGGGGACTCGAGTTGGAGCCACATTCTGGAAATTATAGCCTATTATTGATAGGGAAAGTGAGAGGAGGAAGACCTACGGGTGTTAGTGGAATAGCAGCAGATATAGTTGTTGTATTGAGAAGAGTACTGGCAGAGAGCTCCAGAGCGGGAGGATCCAGAATAACAGCTGCACGAATCTTGAGGAGTACAGGTCAGAGGGGTGTTGAAGTTGGAATTGGAGAAGAGAGCCGTCAGTCCAGGCGGACATTGGGAGAGTACTGTAAAGACAAGGCTTTGTGAACTTTCTAGAAATGTGGTCTCTGATACTTTTAGCACCGCTGATTCCGAATCTGAAGTCGGAATTTCTAAAATTGATGTCATTTTCAAGAAAATGTCTCGATGATTCAGTGCTCAATTCACTTCTCAATTCTCATTTTCTCCGGCAGAAAACCTTACCATGAATGACGAAGTGGAAGAGCAAGAGAAGACGAATCATGGTGGTGGGAGCACAGTGAAGCGGTTTGTGCCAACAGTGCAAAATATTTGACTTTTTTCGCCCCGACTCCCCGTGTTTGGACACCTGCCTGTCCCATTTTTTCGTGCCCCTCGACTTTGTTGAAATCAGATTGCAAAGTTTTTATTTCACAAAATACGAAAAATTCCAAAATAGAGATGTACATCCACAAAATAAATATCACTTGTTTCATTTCACCGGATTACTTTCCGCTAGAAGACATTGAATGCAGCTCGACAGTTGCTCGTACGTGATTTTCGTCACCTTCTGATCTGCAAATTGGGATTTTTCATTCATTTCTCTTCTGAAAATTTTCACGTACCCTTCTGATATCCGTTGAGATGAGACTGAACCAGAACTGGTCGGAAATCCGAGAATCCCAGGTTCATATGGATCTCTTCTGGACTCTCGGCAGCCAGTTTCCTCAAATGCGTCTTTATCTGTAGAGCGTCGCTCTCTCTTCCCAGAAGATTCTTCCTGAACATGTCGACGAGTCTCCGCTGATGGTTGACTGCAGTCGAGCACAGCTCCTTGTCAGTTACCACTAGAATTCGATGAATCTGATTCAGAATCATCAACACCGGATCCTGAATTTGACGGAGAGCGTTGCTACTAACTGACAAGCCATCGGTGGGTTTTGGAACTTTGATGTCAGTGGAAGAGGAGCTCCTCGCTGGATGCTCCGTGGAGCACGTCTGTACACGTCGTCGAGCAGGAGTGGCTGCGGGAGCCGATGGGAACATTATCGCGTACTTGTCGTTGATGCGAGGAAGAGAGACGATGCTCACGGAGCAGGCACGAGGGGTTTCTCCAGCTGACATCGAGTGGTTTCGACCTGAAAAGTTCTTGGTTCTGTTTCATGGTTCTGTTTCATCATGTTAATGTTATTGGTAACTCACGTTGAGCAGGATTAATCGGAGGAAGAAGTCCAGCCCCTGAAAACTTGGGTCTACTAGGCCGTCTGTACGAGCTGGTCGAAGAGTTCAACGAAGAAGGAGACTCGTCAAACTTTGCATAGTTGGAGATGGACGTCGTCATATCCGAAGTAGATGCCTGTTGGCGTGCGACGTCATCCAGGTACTCCAGAAGACGTGGTCCACACATTCCGGAAATCACAAGAATATCAGGACGATCGGAAGGATCTGGGGAGAGACAAGAGACGATGAGAGACTGGAGGGAGTCACTCCAGGAGACGTCCAGAGGGTCGTACTTGGCTTCCACTATCTGCATGGCCAAAGTGAGCATGTTGGTGGAGTGGAAGGCAGGTTTCAGTTGGCACATTTCGTATATACAGCATCCTGAAATGGGTGAGTTGAAAGAGAAGTGTCTATGTACACATACCAAAAGACCAAATGTCAGCTTTCTCTCCATACGGTAAGTTTTGTACAATTTCGGGGCAACTGTAAATGATGGTCCCTGCCGCCGACTTCATATACTCCGGTCCTTTCTGCTTCGCCAACCCAAAGTCCGTGATCACCACTCGCTCATCGTTCGTTATCATTATATTATTAGGCTTCAGGTCTCGATGCACAATCTGTTTCTCTTTGTGGAGATATCGAAGTGCCAACATCATCTGCACGACCATCGCCCACACCTTCCCCTCCTCGAAGTGACTCTTCTTCTCCTTCATCGTGATGATGTGCTCTCTGAGCGAGCACCCTTGGATCAGATCCATCACGATGTAGAGACGATGGTTCTCCACGAAGATCCTCCGATATCTCACAATGTTCGGATGTCTCAGTTGTTGTTTGATGATCTTCACTTCGCTTATCATGTCTCCGAAACTTTTATCCGACTCGCGATCGTTCAAATTCGTCATGAATATTTCCTTCAGCGCGAATAACTTTGCAGGGTTGTCCGAGTGGCTCTGAGTCTTCTTCCTGACAGTGTACACACAACCGAATGCTCCGGCTCCGAGTTGATCGAGCAGTTCGAACTCGCCCACCTCCCCCACTGCCTGCCGTCGCTCGTTCACACTCTCCCAGTCTTTCATGATGTCAATGTTCTCCTCCTGAAACAAAATGTGAGATTCACAATCCATAAACTCTCTACTCACAATCAGGTTATCATACATTCTCGCAATCTCCTCGTAATCCGTCAGAATGCTGTTGTAGTGTCCGAGGTCGACGAACTTCTCGAATATCTCCGTCGGCAACACCTTCTTCAGATGCTGTCTGGCTCTGTCGAAAGTGTACATCAATCGGAGCACGCGGAAGATCGAACATTGGAGTAAGTGCCACGAGTCGATCGGCTCATCGGTCATCACTGACTTGCGAATCGCCAGTAACTTTCCCAAAATGTACACCCCGTTCGCATTCGACATCATCTGCTGATTGCTGCTCGAATGAGCCAGTTGAGCCAGCAACGCAGTGAGCCCTGTGAGCATTGCCACCCAGTCACCGATAGCTTTCCCAGGTGGTTTTGGGTTCGAGATGGCGGCCATTATCAGGCTGATTCCTCCGAGTTGTGCGATTTCGATGGAAGTGTCTGTCTGTTCAGCGAGGGCCGCAAGGGTCCAGGCGACGTGCCATTGAAGGCGGGAGTTCTTGATGGAGAGCAGACCGAGAAGAGTGGGCACTCCGTCGTAGATGCGGATTTGCTCGCGAGCCTGATCTTCGTTGGAAAGGATACGGAGAAGACTCACACACAGTCTGCAAGTTCAACTGATGAGGAAGCGTAGTAGATTAGTTGATTGGTAAAACTTGTAAGTTGAATACCACATCTAATTATAGATGTTTTCTTTAAAAGATTATAGCTATCATGCTGTAATTCTGATATTATTCGAGATGGAGTAGCTGGAGTCACTTTCAGAGCTTATGTAATCAAGCCTATAAAAACTCTATCAAAAATGAACCAACTTTTGAGTGAGGATGTCCCCATCCGGAATCAACTGCAAACAGACGTCGATCGTGTTCGATTCGCATAAATTTTCCCGACAACTAGTCGACCAATCCGACAGCCTTCCCAGTATCTGAACCCTCACTTTTTCTCCCGAACTTCCCCCGTTTCAAACCTCCAGTGAATGTTGCAACACTGTCATCTGCCGTGTCCCCAGAAGCATGAGCACCCCGTCTTCCAGGTTACAATCCACAAACTTTTGTGCGTTCTCCCCGTTGTCGATCAGCTTCTGAGTGACATCTGAAGTTCATCCTTATTTCTATTTTTCAATATCAGGGGGAATTCCCTACTCAGACAGTTGACGACTGCCACATTCCAGTCGCTTTCGTTGCGTAGGAACCGAGAGGCAATGAATTGGAACGTCTGCAAAAAGAGGGAAAAGAAGAACGAGGTGAACCCGAAAAGCGTACTTGGACAAAGTTGGCGTGCATTTGAGCGGAATGGAACGTGGCGATGCGGGTCTTGTCGCGAAACAGACTTCGCGCCACTCGGAAGATCAGAAACAGCCATTTCTTGGCTGGACGGCATCCGATGAATTCTCTGGAAAGTTTGAACAAGTTTCTCTCAGTGTGTAACCTAATTATCATATTGGATTCAATATGGAAACAAACGGAAAAAGAGACCGAGGACATTGACTTACTTGCTGCAAATGCGATTTCTAATCAAATTGTTGGTTAGATGGTGTAACTCCAGGCTATCCAAACTTCCATCTTGTCCTTCTTCTCTGAAAGTTGTAAGCCTCCTTTTCATTCCAAATTGAAAAAACTCACAAGAACTTGGTCATGAGCTCACACTCGAGCCTCGCGAACGACGGATCGCCCAGTTTGAGTTGCCCGAGGGACTCGAGAAGCGGATGGTCCTCCTCTTCGGCCATCTCACCTCATCCTCTGCAAAAAGGAGCAATCGATAAAAAAGGAAGAAAGAGTTGCGTGTCTTTTTTATGTCGAAATTCACATGCTCCAAGAGCAAAAAAGGAAAAGGAAGCAAGAGAGAGCGAGAGGGAGAGGGAGTCTCCCTGACAACACGAAAGACGGAAAGAAGGAGAGGCAGCTGGAATATATAGAGGCGACTGGTGGTAATCAAATTTCAGACAGAGAGTCGGAAGGTCGTCGAGCATGACGTACTTCTGAAGAGAAACACGTCTTCTGTGATGGGAATGCGAAAGTCAGTGACGGATTTGGAATGTCGAAGGGTAAAAATAGGTATTTGGAGATTGAAAAACAATGTGAAACACTCTAGTTTCAAGTTGCCACTATTAACTGTTTGATGATGACGTTTTAGAAGTTTCATCATTTACTTTGAGCTGCCATCTGAATTGATTGAGCTCCTGGTGAAATGATGAAATGAGCCGGAGAAGCCTTTCAAGAAAGAAAGACTTGTTTCAAAAAAGAAAGAGTCCGTATCCTGGTTGCTCTTCAATTGAAGTTGAGAGAGCATTTCAGATGAATTTGGTGAACTTCTGAAATCTATACAACTTTAGAGCTACTGTATTAGAACTGATTCTCTGTTTCTCAAACAAGGCCTGTATTCCAAAAGCGAAAGAACATCCTGAATTCAATTCAATGGCCTTCAATCACTGAAGAGTCCTTTCCAAATTTCCCTTGCAGTTCGGCAACCAAAAAACCTACAGTAACCAGTAATCAGGCAGCTATTCGACGTTGTGAAAGTACGCTCTAATCGCATATCATAACTTTCTCCCCTTGATTACCCCCCTCTCCACCTGTCTATACAGTCAATCCAATTTCCGGAAAGGTCACTGTTTTTTTCCATCCACAGACACCTGCCATCGAATTTCGAAAATCGGCAATCGGCAATTCGCGTTCGCCAGCCTCCCCGCTGTGGTCCTTTTTGTCTCGCCACACCCAGCTTCTTCTTCTTCTTCTTCTTCTTCTTCTTCTGATTCCACCCGTCGCTGAATAATCCGAAACAAACCGTTGTGTACTTTGGAGAGTGGCGTCCTCGTCGATCAAAAGAAGTAGGCCTCCGCTTACTTAGAAAACTTCTTCAGACTGACCTTGCGTGTTTTCTTTTCGGCTACCTCGGTTACTCCTCGGATCCTCATTTTCCGCCTTTATATCCACTCAACCTATTTTGGCGTTTTCCCGCGACGAATTCATTTCATTTTTCATATGTTGGTAGTGAGAGTGGAGTAGTTTGATCTCGATCAGGGTGCGCTCTATGGGGTGATTTACAAGGCTCTGCCATATTATGAAAGTTACTGGAATTGTGAAGGAAATTCGAAGTTTTTGGTCCAAACATGCCCAGAATCATCTCTTCTGACCATCAAGATGGGTTTTGAATTGTGGGCGGAGTTTTTCTTTGTATGAGTGCTCCAATGTGCAAACTAATGGTGCGGTTTCTCTTTCATGTACCCATCGAAATGTCAAATATGACCCCTCACACAAAATAAAACGAAAGTGAAATGATTCTGAAACAGTTCCTGGCGATTCCTAAAAGAACAAGAATCAGAAAGTCCCACGATCAGTCGGCTTCCCATCCCCTCGGCCGCCTCTCCCACATATTGCAACACACGGCGGTTTCGCAATTAGTTCGGTCATCGATTGAGTCACCTCCTTCCGACACGTCTTCAAGCTACTCATTATTCTAATGCTTGTAGTCGTCGTCTAGCGGCTTCTCCAAGTGCCGTCAACTGGTCGAACGTGAGCTGCGTCTCTCCGTCGCGCGCACTATTTCGCTCGGGGGCCGAGTCGATCAGGCACTGTCTTTTTGCGTTCTTTCTCAGCTGCTTTTGTTTTGTTTTTTGTGTCAGCTACCTCCTGACGTGGCAGATATGCCGTCGAATCTTTTCCGCGTGAAAGCACAGATTGTGAAAGTGAAGAATAGGAATTCGTAGACGGGCTGGGAATTGAAAGAGTGAGAATCAGAAATCTGCTACAGTAACCTATCATTATACACCTACTACTTCGGGTGACGACGTTTACTTTCCGCGTTACAGCTTCACGTACTGGGAAACGCCCTCACAATATGTCTTTTCGCTTCGGAAGTTCGCCTTTTCAAGCCAAACTTCTTCTTCTCCTTCTACTTGTAATACTTTCCAGATACTTTGTTAAGAGGGTGGATCGATTCTAATTTTTTTCATTAGTTTTCATAGAGTTCGGTGGAACGAGAAACCAGAAACCAATTCTGGCTCATAAAGTTCAAGGCCTGTCAGGTTATGAGTAAGAGATCCTCTTCTATTTGACGGTCAGTTTCGCAAAAAAGCGACGTAAAATGTAATAAGTGGTTGAGGTTGCTGTTTCATCACATTCTATGGGGAGGGAATAAGTATGTACACATGGCATGACCTTCTCGAAATGCTTCTCACAGTTCCCCCCTCCGAATTATAATTGGGTGTCTTCGGGTCGTCTGCTCGTTCCCCCTCCTTCTCCTCCACAACGACGCAAGTTCAGTTCGTTTCGTCATTCGGTGTGTCACTCACATTCCGAAGCAGCACGCATCGATCGAATTGGCCGGATTAGTGACTCGAGTGCTTCAAGTGATTGCATCCCGAACACTCTCATTATGGTCTCCCCACCCGTTCACTTCATTGTTTTCTCCCCTTCCCACACATTTCATTCGAATCACTTTTGGGCGCAAGTCAAGAACACTTGGTGTGGCGGCGGAGACATTCGTAGGTGCCAACAAGACGCTTTGAAACTGTTTTGACCAGTCTTTAGCACTTATTGACAATGTGAAGCTGTTCGACCTAGAGACTCGGTTCTAATTCGGATCCTGATAAACTGTATCCCAATGTGATTGTAGTGCTAATGCTCTAGCTCGCTTGTTTGAAGTTCTTTCATGAAAGCGGCTCAAAGACATGCCTACGAAGTCATGATAAGCTTGCTCTTGATTGGAGCTGCTTTTCATAAGTTAATTTCTTGTTTTGCATCCAATACCTCGATCATCTTTCGATTAATTAATCGTATTGATCACAAAAGCTCTTTAAAAAGGAGATTTTGGTGGGTTTTTGATGATTTTTAAGACTGTACAGTTTTCTTTGAAAGCTTTAGCCTGTTTTGAAAAGCTTCACCTTTGATATCAATTAGTAATTCTGTAATTGTCTAGAGCAAAACATCTACTTTATTCGGATATCATAAAGACTTTAATTCCTTGTCAATGATTCCAATATAAACTACAGTACCCAACTTTTCTTCTAACCATTCTTCATTCTGAATCCACAGTGACTCTTGTCACTTATCTGCCCAACATCATCTGAATGACCACTAAAACTTTACCAAAACCATCTTGAAATGCGCTATTCCAGTTCCCCTTCGGCCACATTCCTCCTCCCGAAATGGGTGTCGACCTCCATTCATTCGCAGATGCATATCCTCTCCGATCCGTCCAGCTCTTCCTATCGTTTCATCTCCTCATAACATTCTTCTCGTTCCCGTTTTGCCACGACTTCCTCGCGTAATCCAATCCAAGAGCCGTGTTATCCGGGTGTGTGTGCCGTCTTCCGATCGTCTCAAGTGTTGTTTTGTTTGTTTATTTATTCATTAATACACCTCTTTGACACACTTTCCCTACACTTCCCACTTCCTTTTGCTGGTGTTTTTTTCAAGAAAAACGGTTAGCAGCAGATCCGCACGGTTCTCTAATTGCCTAATTTGTTCACTTTCGCCCCGGTCTCACTTTTCTGCCAACCGCTGCTTTCCTGGGATGCCACGCTTATCACCTTATCACACTGCTGGATCTGTCACTTTCGCCCACCCCTCGAGGTTACTTTCTCTTTCCCTTTATCAGTCTTTCAGGTAGTCAGTGAGGTAGAACAACTCTAGTGACGTCAACTCTATGTGTGAGTTGATGTTCGGTCATTCAAAACTCCGCCCACAAAGCTCTTGATCGTGGAAATTATCATTAGTCCCATTCACATCATCAAGTGACTAATTGTGGGCGGAGTTCCGATCTCTAAAAGATCAGATTTCTGCAAAAGCTCGTGCACCCCAACTTTAGTCGAATGAACCGTGAACCCTTCTTTGTATACAACGGACTCAAGTGCCCTCGGTCCCACGCACAATGTCCACTCCTCTCCGAACCTCTTTGTAATCAGGTCCATTCACAAATGGTAATCTTCTCCCCACACACAATCGAGGTGTTTTGGCAGACGCATCTTCTGGCGGCCACGCAATCATAAGCTTGTTATTCCTCTTTATTATCCGTCCCTTTTTACATGTTCGTGATTACATGCTGTCTTCTTCCCACTTCCTAATGGCACTCTCTCTCAACCCAATCGCATTGTTGGAATGTCTAAGTAATTCATAAGAGAGAGAGCCTTTCCCAATGACACTCAAATCTTGTTACGGTATCCCGTTTCCCTCTCACAGGTACACATACTAGACGCTGTCTGTACTCTCTTTCCGTTTAGCGCCCTCTTTTCGTGGAAACAAAGAGAGAGACTTTCTGAAGAAGGTCGTCGGCAGGAAACAGACCTCAATTTGAGGGCAAACACGAGAGGGGCGGGACCAACAGGGCTTCGGCTCATGTGATCAATAGTCTTACCGGGGGGCAATGACCTTCCACGGACCACACATTCCGACGGGGCCTTTTGTGTCTCGGTCTCCAACTGGTGACAGGCCCCCCATTCAATTGCCATTTGCACCTGGGTTCACCTTTCAAATATGAGCAATACCGTGACACGCTTTTGTGCTCGTTCAAATTGGAAGTATCCTTTGAATGTCGATTTGGAAATGTGGGGATTGTGGATGACTTAATAACTTCTTATGATAACTTCTTCTAAAAAATTCTGTTAGGAAATTTCTGCTTCGTTTGATCCATTCATTTGTGCAACCAAAACTCCGCCCATAAATCATCTTTCCGTCTGAAACTACCAGGAGCTATCAGTGATATCAGAACTTCAACTTACCAGTTTCCTGTTATATCAATACTAGAACTTCTCAGTTTTGAATCGAGGTTCTATATTTTAGTACCCCAAAGAACAGAGACCTTTAAAAGAATGCACTATTAAGTTCATTCTCATAAACACTAAAACCGCTCATAAAGTATCCCCTAATAATTCCGATTCATAACCTTTTTTTCCTTCATGCTCATTTCCCCCCAGCTGTCTCCAAAGACTCACAGGTGGCTCTTCTTCCTCACCATCGTCATTCTCCCTTTCCTTACAGTTTCTAAAATCCGCCCATTATCCCGTTCGAAAAGTAGGGGTGTTGTCCCTGCTGAAAATCCGGTTTCAGCCTTTCTCCGGAAACTTTCTTCTCCTTTCCCTTTTTCCCGTCAGAACCGTTTGTTTATCTACTACTTTCGGTTTCTCCAAAGAAAGTAGTAAAAGGCGAAATATCAGTTTTTTGCATCTCGCCGATCCTTATCCCCCCTCTTTTTCCGAATTTTCCCACTTTCACGAAGTCAAGCATTTCTTTCAACACGTCTCCTGAATTCTTTTCTATTCTTTTCTCAATAATTCTGAATATTGCAGTATCCGAATGCGCAGGCATGCGCTCCTCGGGGCACTGCCACTGCTCCTCTCCGTCGCCTGCATGAAGTTCGACCCGGAGCGGATAGCGGCTCGTCTGCGAATCGACGAGAAGTGGGACCAGCTCGAGGCGTTCCAGTCAGTTAAATCACGACGAGGGAGGCAGATTCAGCCGAAGGAGATCAGTATTCAGGTGAGTGACATTGGAATTAGTTGGAAACGGGACAAGGACATGTTGACCAACGGAAACGAGGCAAATGGCTTCCGTGTGGTCAGTCTGTTTGCACAGATGCGCTCCCTTTTTGATCAATTACCTTTGACACCTGGCAGAACACGCCAGATTAGGCTCCGGTTACCTTTGATTTATTACGGGAACGCGTTCAAAAAACGGGGAGGCCTAAGAGAAGCAGGTGGCAATGATAAGAAGGCTTCCAGGTGACGGCTCCTCTCTTCTCAAGCCGCCTCTTCGACTACGGAACTTCGGCCGGAGATCAAGAACTTCCACAGGCACTCGATGTCGGCAAAAAACTCGAACTAGTGAATCCGATCAACTTTTTCGGGTCAGACTACAAAACCATCTATGTGAGTTTTGCTTTTGGTTTATCATGGCTCCGCCCACAAGTACTGAAAGTTATTACTTTTGTGAAAATAAGAATGGAACAGTGTAAAATTTAAAATCTTCACATTTTAAGAATGTTCAAAATTCATAAAAAGTGAAGAGCTCCGAGTTGTAGCTCTGGCATCAATAAATGTTATCAAACTGGAATTAACGTTGTGGAATTACCGTATCACAATCAGATCAATGATCAGAACCCCACTTAAACGATTATGTTTATCCTCAAAAGAACACCATTCCAGATTCTCTCCAATGGAGCCGTCGGTTTCGAAGCCGCCTCCCGATCCTACAAATCCGGAATTCTCCCAGGCCCCACGAGACTTTTGGCTCCGTTCTGGAACCGAAATGATCTGAGAAGCGGTGGAAAAGTGTTCTATCGAGAAGTCACTAGTGAGTTTTCTTTGCCCTCATTACTGGTTTCAACTAATTATATTTCCAGAGGGACGAGTGTTGGAGCGTGGCCAATCTGAAATCCGCTACCAATACGACAAGAATGTGAAAGTGAAGTCGGCCCTCATAATCACTTGGGACAAGATGCAGCCATTGAACACAGCGGCTCTTCCCGAGGAGAACACGAACACCTTCCAAGCGGCCATCTTCATCACCGCCAACGGCACGTTCGCCAACTTCATCTACAGTAACATCGGATGGACGCAGGGCGCCGAGGTTCGTGTTAAAAGTTATAATTAAGATGGGGCGAGATAAGGCCCCATTTGTAGAATAATGAACAGGCCCGGAGAAGGGCGGATAAATCGAGATTAGAGCGATGTAA
This sequence comes from Caenorhabditis imperialis, assembly GCA_963572205.1. Classification (NCBI taxonomy): domain Eukaryota; kingdom Metazoa; phylum Nematoda; class Chromadorea; order Rhabditida; family Rhabditidae; genus Caenorhabditis; species Caenorhabditis imperialis. Next base: position 6,658,141 of record OY751541.1, read on the forward strand.
TCGACAACTTTTCTTTCTTCTTCCGTCCGATTTTCATCTCATAACCTGAATATATGTCGGCGTGTCTCACTCCCCAAATTCTCGCACAAAATAATTATGATTTATGGACGGTTTCAGGCGGGATTCAATGCCGGGGACGCGACGAACCACTTCAAATTGCCGACGTCCGGAACTCCGAACATCATGTACCTAGAGGAGTACGGTAACACCGGCATCCCCGGAGAGTGGATGTTCGAGCTCTCTGAGCTCAGAGTGATCAGTTGCAAGTCGGGAATCAAGGGAGACACTTGCGATCAGGGTATGCAAGGGAGAATGCGGTCACAGAATACACGAATCGTTTCAGAATGCTCCAACGGCGAGTGGGGCCCCGACTGTGCATACTGCTGTCACTGCTCCGAGGGCACTTGTCATCCGATTTCGGGAGACTGTCCACGTGGATGTGCCACGTGTTGGGACGGCGTCGCGTGTCAGACGAGGCAGGAGAAGTGTGCGACGAAGACGCAGTGCGCTTCGAACGCCCTCTCCTTCAACGACTACGATCGGTGTGGAGAGCCCATTCAGAGGTGTCAGTGTCTCAATGGGTACAAGGGAGACGGATATAATAACTGTGAAGGTATTCAGGATTTCGAATTTAGATGTTCAGAACTAACTTCTTTACAGACGTCGACGAGTGCGCCAAGAACGCGACCATCTGCCACAAGGACGCGGTGTGCACCAACACCCCCGGCCGCTACTTCTGCATGTGCAAGGAAGGGTTCAGTGGCGACGGACAGACGGACTGCTCTCAGTCCTTCCTCTTCCAGTACGACACCCACCGACAGCTGCCACGCAAGAAGAACTCGAAGATGGAGTGGAGTCTCAAGAAGCCGATGAAGATCTTCGGAGAGACCACAGAGAAACTCACTGTCACCTCGACGGGACTCATCGCTGTGAACGAGTTGAACCACGAGAGTGGACGGCTCGAGGACATGCAGTTGGTGGGCATCGCGCCCTTCTTCGGTCCAGTCGATCTGTCGAGAAGTGGCGCTGTGAGTGTGGAAGAGGTGGATGACGTGGAAGTGCTGAGGAGGGTCACTCGGACCATCGCTGAGAACTACAACGATCCGAGTTTCGAGGCGAAGAGTGCCCTCGTCGTCACTTTCTCCAATGTCACAGATGGAAGGCAGACGGTAAGATATTATCGGAGAGGTTGAGAGTTGAATCATTTGTTAAACTTCAGAAAGGAAACACCTTCCAAGCTCTTCTGATCGATGGAACCGGTGCTCGCAATGAGAAGATGACGTTCGTCGAGCTGATGTACCGAGATCTCCCGTGGGCGAGTGGAGCAGAGGCTGGAATCCTCTCTTCTGACGCCACCTCTTCCATTTTGCTGCCTGCATCTGGAACTGAAGCCATTGCCCAATTAGCTAAGAACTCCAACATCAAACAGCCAGGAACGTGGCTCTACCGAATCGACAAGCCCCAGTTGATGCCGTGTGCTCAACCCATTCAAATCCCTCCCTACTGCGATCGACTTCTGAGCACAGCACCACGACCATCCAAGGAGGAGAAGAAAGAGGATCTGACGCTCCCATCTCCCGGAGCATTCCTCATCGACCAGCCATCCGAGACCATCGTCCCCACCCTCGTCAGAGGAGGCGGCACTGTCACCCGTGGACGAAACGTGCTCACCGTGACGAGCTCTCCAGTCAATCAGCCTCCACAACGACCCACCACCAGGACGACGCGACCTCGGCCCAACTTCTCAAGCACTCCGCACCGTCCGATCGTCTCATTGTCTGATGAGGACTTTGAACTCGGTCCCGACGCCTTCGAGGTCACCTTCCCGCCGTTCGTCACAGTGCAGCCGGAACTGTTCCGACCTAACCAGAGGACCAAGTCGACGACGCAGAAGGTCGTCCAACACACTCGACCACTTCCGGACTTTTCGATCAGGACTCCGTTGAAGGAAGAGGTCTCCACTTCCACTTCCACCGTTCCTCCTTCCACCTCTCGTGCCTCGATCGATGAGGAGATGTCCGAGAACGAAGAGTCTCCGTTCGAAGCGGGATCTTTCGACGGAGAATCTGTCAAGTTCACAGACGAGTTGGATGCCATCGATAAGGCTGTAAGTATTTATGATTCAAGTAGAATGAACTATCCTTCTGTTTCAGTTCCAAACCACCAAAAAACGCCCGAACCTCTCTGTGACCCCAGCAACAGAAGAGCTCACCGGCGATGCGCACGTCGTCGAGACCACTTCAGAAGACGAAACGGAGATGGAGTCGACGACCGAGATGAGCACCACTCCAACGACGACCACCGCCGCCACGACTACAACGTCCCCCACGACCCCGACGACGACGACAGTGCCCCCATCGATATTCGTGTTCACCACCACCCAGAAGCCACGCCCACCAACGACTACAGTGAGGAGGATAGTCCAACAGCCACCGAATGCCATTCTGACGGCTCAGCCGAAACAGAGGAATGAGCAGACGGTGAATGTGGGACATGCTGAAGAGCAGTCGCCCAGTGAGTTATACTTGATTTAGTGAGGTCTCAGGAGGAAAAGTACAGTAAAATGTTGAGCTTAGTTAGCTTATTTTTGAATGGTAACAGCAGCAATTGCAGATTGAGCATTACTTTTTATTATAATTACGTTTTGCTCATTTTCAACGAAAAATTGAGTAATTTTAAGTTTCATCAACGCTTTTCTAAACTCCTGAAGCAAACTTCAATCGATAGTTCAACATCAAATCAAAGTTACTGTACTTCTCCATGATAAGCCACGCCCCCAGAATAAAAATCTTTCAAAAACCAAAAACCATTTCAGAACTGGCGATTCTTCTTCCCGTGATGATCATCCTCGCGTGGCTGGTGATCCTCGTGTGCATCGGAGCAGTGGTGTGCTGCAAACGACGCAACTCTCGCGAGTCGTCCCAACTGAGAGCCATGTACGGAGCCGCGTACGGCGTCCGCCCCACTGGCTACGAGTCGAAGCGGAAGGAATCCACGTACGAGGACCATCTGGAGAGAGCCGCGAGGCTGGGTGGACAGCCAGCTCTTTCCGGCCAACAGGTAACCCATCCATTCTCTCTTCCTTCTTCTTCGTGTCTTTTAATCCCCCAGTTAACCACGTGTGTGTTGGTGTGTTTTTTAGGCGGGAAAAGTGTCGCTGTACGGCAGCTACTGGAACCTGCAGCCGAGCCACTCGCCAGCTCGTCTCTCCACTCAGGAAAGAGCCTCTCCGCCGAGTTTCGTTAACAACGGGTACACTAATCAAACGGTGTGTCCTCCTTCTAACCGTCCCTCTCACCAGTGTGACTTTTAACTAGGCGTTTCTTTTCAGCGGTACGCCTACGCAGGCCACTATTAATCAGTCTCCACCACAGTGTCTTCTTCAACTAATAAACAGAGTCCCATGGCTCCATCGTGACATTCACCTCTGCTCATTGCCTCCCTGTTCCTCCCTCTCTTTTTCTCTGCGTGTCCTTATCCCACTCACTATCTCTCTCTTCTACCGTAATCCATCCGTTCCAGAAGTCTTCTTCCGAATCCACTCTCATCGAATGCGTGAGACTATGAGAAAGAAAGTGGCGCCCAGAGAGCCATTCTGTTTTAATAATTCTTCGTTTCTCCATCTTCCCCCCATTCCGCCTAGATTGCCTCTCCCACCTCACCCCCCTCTTCTGTATTTCTTTTTGTGCACTTTCAAACGATTTTTTTGACTAGCGTTCGCTATTGACGGGATATAATTGAGCACCGAGAACTATATCTTTTCCTTTTAATGTTTTTATTTGAATAAAACCGTAAACTTTGATAAGGGGGCACGTGGCAAGGCACTGCAAAATATTACCGGTCAGGGTAAAACATAGGCTAACAGAAGGCAGATGATACAAAAAATATTATTTGAGGACCCATCCGTTCGAGTGATCCTTGCACCACGTCTCCATGGCCACTGAGATTGCTCGCTGGGTGCAAGTGTGAAGTGGATCCTTTCGGCTGTACATGAGCGAGAAGACCGCCGCTGAAAACCAGAACGATATAAAGGGGGATTTTGAAATCTCGATATTCAGATTTCAGATGATATTCTGTATGAATAAACTTACGGAAAACTTTGAAATGTGACACGAGCTGATCGTGGAGAATCGTCCACTGCTCCTTGTCAGCCTCCGTCATCCTGCACAACTCGACTGCACGATCAAGAGAGAAATGCTTCTGTTTCATCAGCTTATCGTACGCCGCCTTTCTCGCAATCAGAGCATTCGTCGCCGGGGTGTCGTGCACTTGGAAGTTGTTGTACACGGCTTGATAATAGAGCGACGCGAGCATCGGATCAAGAGCCCAAAACTCGAAATCTTCGATGTCACTGGGGAAAGGAAGCAAGGACTCGTACTCGGAGCACTCCCTGTTCATCACGCTCACGTAAGCCTTGTCGCGGGTCTTGAAATAGGACTCGTAGCCGTGGGTGTGCCAACGAGGATCGATGTGAGTGTCGCGAGTTCCCGGGTGATGCTTGGCTTTTCCCTCGCGGAGTGTGTACATGTCGAGACGGGCGTCTTTTACCAGTTGTTGCAAGTGAATGGTGTACTGATTGTCTGGAAAGTTTTGCATTTAAACACTTTCGATAGATCTCTGTCCACATACTGTACTTGTCCTCGTCATTACTCTCCTGGTACTCTCGATAGTACCTCTCAAACTGTTTCATCTCGTTGACCTCCCTCTCGAACGCATCGCGGTTCGCCTGCACAGCACGGTTCCTCTGAATCTCGAACGATTCCGTGATCTTGGGCCTCTCTCCTTTGAACCCTTTTCTTCTCGAGAACCTGCCCTCCTTCTGCGAGTATTCAGCCCAGTCGCCCTCACTATCGACGTAGTTCTCCTCAAACTGCTTCTCGAGGTTGTTTTCCGATATGGGCGAGGTGAGCAAGAGACGAGACGCGTACTTCCCGGAGAAAGAGTTCGAGGCTATCAGCGCCTTGGCGTGAGCTTCCGCAGCGTTCTTGGTGTCGCTGGGGAGTCCGAAGAAGACTGGCCAGTACATTCCGTCGGCCGCATGGAACGGGTACGCCATGAGGTCTCGAAGGCTTCCCAGTGTAACATTCATGTACGACAATTCTTCTTTGTCTGCAAAACGAATTGTGGAATCCCCGAAAACGATGTGAACTTACGGAGGGAATAAAGAGGAAACTGAGCAGACTTTTTCACTTGGACCCAATCATTTATCTGGCGGAACACATCACAAGGATTGATTCTGGGAAGTGATGGGTTCGTCGGTTTCTGCACCATCGCGAGATTCGCAGGCACAATCTTCTTGACCGCCTCCGGAATCGAGATTTTGTATGAGGTTGTGGTTTGGATGTCATCCTTTCGAACGTCAATCGGTTTCTTGCCCGCAGCCGTTCTCTCTCCAAGCTCCTTCATTCGCTCCTCGTGATTCGAGCTTCGCTGGACGTCATCAAGTGAAAATCCGTACCGTTCCAAATATGCTTTCCGCTTCAGCTGCCAATCATTCGGAGTCTTTATTTTGATTAAACGCCAAGGTCCGTTGGGAGTCGGGGTCCTGAAATGTGTGGAGTTTCGACAAAGGCTCAAACAAAAACTCACGAAGAAACATCAATGTTGACCACAGCGTCGTCGTTCTTCTGCTGGTCTTCCACTTGCACGAGGTTCTGCAGATCGTTCATCTTGTTCGCAATCTCCCTTATTTCCTCCTCCCTTTTCTTCGCATCTCTCCGCTCCTTCTCCCTCAACTGCTCCTGATACAGTCGTTCTTCTTCCTCCTTCTGAGCTCGTTGCCGTTCCTTCTCCTCCCTTTCCGCTCTCGCTCTTTCCTCAGCTTCCCATTCTTCCTGTTCCTTCTTTTTCCTCATTTCCTCCTCTTCCTTCTCTTTCCTCCAATTCTCCTCCTCCTTCCGCTTTTCTTTCTCCTTCCTTCTGTCCTCCTCTTCCTCATCTCTTCGTTTATCTTCACTCTGACGCTTCTTATCCAATTTTCTACGCTCCAAATCTTTCAGCTCTCTCTTCCAGTGCGGAGTATCGTCGTTCATCTTCTCCGAACTCTGAGATCCGTCGGCTATTTTCGTGAAAATGCGATTCATGTTAATCTGCCAACTGTCATTGGTGTCGTCGGAGTTTGCCGCATCCGATAGCTTCCGTTTTCTGGACTCTGAACATCCTGGAAGAGAGCCCAGCTCCTTCACCAGTCCGTTCAACACTTTCTCATCGGCACGCAGTGTCGATTCAGTTTCCGCCAACTTCTGATTGAGATCTTCGTACTGTTTTTCGACGACAGCAATCCTGGGGTTGGTCGGCTTCTGGCAGATCATCTCGTGCACATTCTCCAACAATCCCATTCTCCTTCTCCATCGCTGCTCCTCCAACGCTTCCGCGCTTCTGTAACAAAGCAAATGAAACGAATGAACTGAAGACGACTTACATGAAGGATTCAACGCCATCGATATCTTTCTGCGTCTTCTTTATCGGGTAGACATTCACGGAGCACAACAGGTTGAACTCGAAGTAGTCCTCGTCGATGAGCCCGTCCTCCTCGTCTCGTTGCACTTCTTGGCGAGCTGAAATTCGGACTTTGATTGAATCGAGTAAGCTTCAGTGGACTTACACAATCTCTGATGTTTCGAGTCGAACATTTCGATCTTTCTGATGCGCTGATCGTAGTCCGGATGTCTCACAACTTCGCAGTCTTTCTGGAACTTGGTGAGTCGTTTGCCATCTTCCTTGAACTTTCGGTACTCCTCGGCGTTCAGCGCAACCTTCGGACGTGACGAGTGAAGGACGTCCAGTCGAGTTATGAACGTCTCCACCGAGATCTCAGGCTCGTACACCTCCATCAGAGACTTCAAGTCGTCTCTATAAAGATAAACATTGAAGAATTCAAACAAATCCAACTTACTCGTAGACATTCGTGGCACTCACACACGGATCAGCTTCCTCCGACTCTCTTCCCAGGAAGGCACAGTCGTCGACATAGTTGAATTCGTCAGCGTTCGCGTCCTCCTCGAAGCGTCGTTCGTGCTCTTCGATGCGTCTCGCACGCTCCGCCAACTCTTCCAGCTTCTTCTCTTTCAGCGACTTCTCAGGAGCTAAATTTCTCGAGTTTCATAATAGGAAATTGTTAGCAAACTCACCCTCCACATCTGGAAACTGTACATCGCTCACTGCAGCGAACAGATTGCTGATCTGCACTTTTTGCTGTAAAACGAGCATTTTACCTGACTGCTCGTCCGTTTTTCTACCATATCGTCCCGTTCTACGGGACACCATTACTCGGCTATAAACTAATACAATTAGGAAAAGCGACGCAAGTGATAACGAGAGATGGTGGGCACAGAAGGCAAATAATGAATAAGCAATTACACAGGGGCATTGTAAATGTGCCTGTATACTGTAGACTGTTCTCTTTTAGTGTAATTCGTGTGTGAATAGTGATTTAATGTAGCGATATCCTCGATAATTAGCTAATTTCAAAAAACAACAAAAGAAGTTGGCCAGATGGTCCACAGGAGAAACTAACGAGGCAAGGAACGAGAGGCGAGAGGCAGCGAGAGATAGACGAGCTGTTGGAGGAGAAATGTTCTCCGAGGTCGAGTGGCAAAACAAGTCGCTTATCTCAAAAAGGGCATTTTTCTCCCGCTGTGCTTGCAGGTCAAAAGTTAATATTTCTTGCACCCACGGAGAAATCGATAAAAATAAAAAACAAAGTGGAGAACTCTGTTTGTTTTACATCCAACGCAAGATTGTACAGTTTTCCGCGGCGAATTCTCTTTGTTCTTTTTTTGGAAAACGCAACATTCAGAAGACACTCACCTTTTCTTCGACCTCCATTTTCAGCGACATAAGTCAGAGTTGAGTAGACGAGTATTAAGAATCGTGAACCAAAGACGAGCACTCGAAAATGAACTCCGGGAAAAGTTGAGCTTTCAAAAGCTTTTCAAACTTTCTACCGTACTTCATTATTAAAGGCGCATGCGGTGTTTGTTGCATGGTTCTCATCACGAATTCAACTTTTGTCAGTGTGCCTGGCCAGCAACTCGCTCGTAAACCAGATTTAATGGTTCTTTGACAGAAGAGATAAGGGTACACGAGAGACCAGACACACTACAATTATAATCGTCCATAACACACGTCCTTTCGCATATTTCCACCAATTTTTGGTCGGGAATATTGTCTTTTTTCGGAACAGAACCAGTCAAACCGCATAATTCTTTCCTGGTTTCACTTTCACTTGTCTGTCTGTGATAAGAGCGGCCCGAGAACTTAACTTTGTTCATTCCTTCTTCCACTCAACCTGCAAAACCTTTCCCTGTTTTCAAAAACATTTCAGAAGGTCTTCTACTTGTTATTCAGAATGTCTGACGTTGTTCCCAAAATAATCAAGGAGGTCTTCTCGAAAGTTCCAAATCCATTTGAAGTGTTCGATATCAGTATCCGACTGCTCGAAAACTCACGGAGCTTCTGGTCGGAATGCTACCAAGTGGTGGTGAAGGCGAAGTCGGAAGAGTATGCTGATCAAGTGGTCTCTCCTCTCTTCGTGAAAATTCCGAGAATCTCTGAAGTGAATGCTGCTTTGGATGCCGAAAACCTCGAAGAGAACCTTGAAATCCTTCGTTCTCTGACAGCGGTATTTACTAAAATCGATAATGGATTACTGTAGTTTCTGTTTCATTCCAGCAAGAGATTGTCTTCTACAAAGACTTTGCCAGGTACCAGTTCCCCGATTTTCCAATTCCCCGTTTCTTCTACGGAGAGTCGTTGGAAAACGAGGAGATGGCAGGGTTGGTCTGCGAGGACTTCTCCGCAGTCTCCGGCTCCATCGACTTTGTCCCTGGATTCAGTGAGCAGCAAGTGCTGAAACTGTTGAAGGCTCTCGCCGGATTCCACGCGAAGACTGTCGAGTTGAGTGGCGAGATCCAATGGGAAAAGTACAACAACTCGTTGTACGATAAGGAATACATTGAGATGCTGGTAAGTGTGTTATGTTAGTGTCAATCATTGCTGATCAGTTTCCAGTACAACGACACGTTCCAATTCGAAGAGCTGGTGCCAGCGCTTTCCGGCAGAATTCAGGCTGTGAAGCATGTGTTCGATGTGGATGGAGTGAAGAACTCGAACGAGACCAATGAGAAGTTGGGACTTCCCTTCGTGCTCTGCCACAATGACCTGAATGCGTCGAATATCCTGTGGACAACTGGAGAGGTATTCACTAACAATAAGTCTTTCGTTTTAAATAAACTAATAGTAAAATTTATTCAGATTCAAGCATTCATCGACTTCCAACACGTGGCAAAAGGCGCCGTCACCTTCGACATCATCCGCATTCTTTCTCTGGGTCTCTCGGTGGAAGATCGCAGGAACAACACTGACAGGTTGATGTTGCTCCTCAGTTTCCATTCCAACAAGAGCAATTTCAGATACCTCCACTACTACTACGACTGCTTCCAAAGTCACTCTCCCCCACCATTCTCTTTCGAGCAGCTCGTGCATTCCTACCGGGCTCATTTCAACTTTGTGAATGCCACGTCATTGTTCAGCTTGTATTACTATTACAAAATGTACAAGGAGCAGAGTTTGGATCTGAAAGATGGAAACAATGAGAGGGAAGAGAAGGCGGAAGAGATTCTGAGGAGAACCATCGGGATTCTGGAGGACATTCAATAGAAATGATAGACAATTTATAATTGATAATCCTATTGCAATTCAAAGTTTTATAATTTGGGAAATGATATGGAGATACTTTTAATGAATGTTTTGTATACAGATACAGTAATTTTTAAACTTCGTTAGTTGCTTTTACTGTCCATGCACCCCATGTGATAGCGCGCTCCACCGAACGCGTTGCGGTTTAGGCGTGCCGCGAAAAAAAGTTTTGAATTTTCGAAATTTTTATTTGATCTTCAGCCGTTTTTCTTGTATTTTCATGATGACAATTGACGAAAAACAAGAAAAAACGGCCAGAGATCAAAAATAAATTTTCGAAAATTCAAAAAATTTTTAGCGGGGCCCCTCGACCGCATCGCGTTCGGTGGAGCGCGCTATCACATGGGGTGCATGGATAGTAAGTAAAATTTAACTCCGCCTACAAGTAATTTTAATTTGAAATCAGAGCTATAGATTATCAGCTGCACACTTTTCATGATAAGTAAAATAACATTCTTGGGTAGAGTTAATTCAGATACAAGTCCACTTTTCAATAAAGCTTATGCCAATACAGTATGTGAAGAATACAAAAAGCGTTCAAACTAGAGAAACCAACCGTGAGAACAGATTGCGAAACACAGTGCCAGTTACACGACTAAGCCCTCATTCACAACTTCATAACAAATGGCGTCCGATAGTCGATTACTCATCAGATCGACACATGTTTTCTCTCGCTCTCTACTTCTCCCTCCCTCCCTACCTTCCACTTTCAGCACACTGAACAGGACGCAATGCAGCAAGAGTCCGCACAAATCGGTGCGTGAGTCAACTCTTTCCTGTTATCACCCTCTACACGTCGTTATCACCAGCGCACTGTTCTCCTCTTCTTGCAACACTTTTCGGTACGGCCATTGATTTTTGTTCGTGCATGTGTAAATCGACGACCTTTTCAGTTCCAGGTCAGAATGCCCAACGACTTGACGTTGCTGCCACCGAAGAACCAGCAGAAGCACTTGGACAAGACCATGATCTCATTGCCTTCTGACTTCAGGTTTGAATGCATCTGAAAAGCCCCAACTTTTGAAACTTCAGACACCTAGCCCATGTTGGACCAATGACGCCTTCTGAAATCGAGAACATTCGGAACAGCGACAATGTCATCGACGCCGTCAACGAGATGTGGGTGTCTGTTTGTTTGGCGAGTGACGAATCCTTTTCAGAAGCGACTACATCAGACCCTCCTCCTCCAACAACACCATTCGATCTGCAAGAAGCGAGAGAATGGGGCTCGACGACGCGTTCCCAGCTCCCAGCCATCATGAAGAAGTCATCAGGAGCTACGAGAATCAGCCCACCTCCCACCAGTACATCAATGTGTTGCCGGCAAGACCCAGTCGGAAAACTTACAAGGCTCCACCTCCACCAACTCCTCCGCCACAGTAAGACTTTACCTTATTACAGATAATTAAGTAACCTTTTTTCCCCCAACAACCTTTTTTCCAGAGAGTTGAAGCCGAAGCTGTTGCAAGAGGACCAGCCAGTGGTGTTCCGTTCGATTTCCAAAGGAAGCCAGCTCTCCGACTCGGTGCCCCCGTCTCCCAAGATCTACACACCCGAGAGAATCGAGGCACCGAAGCCGAACTCTGTGATCATCGAGCGACCCGGAGAGCTCGGAGCCTTTTCGTTCGGACTGGATGATTGCATTCCTGTCACCAAACACACGTCACCTCTCACAACACTCTCTCCCATCCATCGACCGATTGCGGTCCAGAAAGAGAAAGTGGAGACGCCGATTCTGACGCCATCGAGTCCTCCGGAAAACGACTACATGTCGACGGTGAGAAGCACGTCCGCACAAGGCAAACAGATTTTGGACGACCTGGACAACTGGCTCGATGACCTGGATGACGATGACAGGGAGAAGCTGTCCACTATCAGTACAGATGAGAGTGGATATCCCACCCTGGCACTAGAAAAGGATCGTCAGTTCATGAGGCATCTCGTGGAAAAGTACGAATTGGGTGTGGAGCCAGAAACAATCCGTCTGAGGAAGAAGAAGGCTCCGGCTCCAAGACTCCCAGTGGATGCTCTCTCCTCGAAAGTCGGCCCAATCCCTCCGTTCTCCTCCCGTCCTGTGAGCATGCCTCCCAACCGACCACCTCCATCCTACGATGCTCCGAGCTTCGACGCACCAACCTATGAGCCCGCCACAGTGCTTCTCAACGGAAGAGCTCTCACTAAACAGAATGCGTTGGACTTGCGATCAAGTGAAGAAGGCGTCTCTCCTGCCATGGCCAGGTTCCTAGATGACCGAAGAATCAAGTCGGCCACAATGCCAATGTCGATCGGGAGGATGACCATGTCTTCTGGATTCACGGACGTCTCGACGACGTCTTCAAGGTCGAATGCTCCGAGCGAAGATGCGATGGAGGTGTTGGCAAGAAGTGAGGAGATCGCGGAGATCAAAGTGGCCACTCCTCCGGTTCCGAAGCCAAGAACCAAAAAATCAGTGAGTACTTTTCCGTTTTGTCATTGAAACAGTAGTGATTCTCACCTTGCAGTTATCAACGGAACCGCTTCAAGAAGAGAAAGAAGAAGAGATGGACAACGTGGTTGGCGAAGAGTTTGAGATCATCGAAGTGAGAAGGGAAGGAAAGGTGAACACTTCGAACTCATTCATTTGCACCGTTGTTATTTTTCCAAGAGAGAGATCAAAGTCAGATGACTCTTTCTCTCTCTTGACAAACAAAACACAACGTGACTCTTTCTCTCTTTCTATCTCGGAAAGATTCTTTTATATGTGGACGAGAAATAGATTGAAAGAGTTTTCAGATTTCAAACTACATTGTTCCCGATGAGAAGCATTCTGATTCCTCGGATTCCGACGTCGAAGATAGAAGAAAAGAAGATGAAGAAGACGACGATGAAGACTCATTTATCATTACCAGATTCTAGTCTCTCTCTCTCTTTCCATTTCGAATTTCTCAAACATTCCAGTGCCATTCCTTTCTCTCCATGTCCATTTTCACATTCCATCTTTACCAATAGCAATAACAACAAACGAGGAAATAAAAAGAATAGTTTTATCTTCAGCTCTTTTCAAACGGAAAACAATCGTCGGCTTTACAGACTTTACAGTGTATGTACAGTGGCTCCACGGGGGCTCAGTGAGCCGCTTCGAGTCTCTTGAGGTGCTCCTCGGCGGCCTCCAGATCGTCGCGCAGGTACCGGAGCTTCGCCGGCGTTACGAACTCCTCGTTGTATACATTCTTCTGAAAAGTTGCTCTTTTTTATATTCAAGAAGCTAGAAGAACTCACGAGAGCAATTTGACTGCGGATGACTTGGAAGCGAGCGAGCTCAAGGTCGCACTCGAACTTGGTCTGCTCGTCGGATTCTGGAGCATCGTGACGGCGGATAAGATCGTACTCTTGACGACCAATTTTAGCAAGACGGGCGGCTTCGTCACACATTCTGAAAACACAGGGAGAATTAGTGAGAGAAACGGATCACCGAGAAAGGGAAGATGAAACGGATCGACGGGGGGGATAGAGATAGCCATCTGAGGGACGTGTCCTCCGTCCGTCCATCCGTCTCCGGAGACACGGCGACTACTGGGACGACCAAAAAATACGTGAGAAGATCGGGGCGGGGCCTAGTCTCGTTAAACTGTAGAACAACAAGAGAGAGGAGGCGAGAGAGTGTGCGAGACGGCGAGACGCAGAGAACCACGAGGTGACAGAGATAAGCGAGCGGGGCGAGAGAGCAGAGATTTGGAGAGACGCAGACGACGTGGAACGTACTTTGTGTGCTTTTTGATTCAGAAAGTGAGATTCTGCGGGAGTTGGGAGTTTGACGTTGAAATGGAAGGAATACCGAAGCAAAGAATGACCACACATCGATCAAGACTGGACTGTACAGCCGAGCAGATGTCACGAGGTCATACTAGAGACCCATTGTTTGAATAAAACGGTTCGGTTTCCAGATGGTTATCTAATCGACTTTCGTTTTCAAAGTGTTTACAGTGATCACAACTAGAGACACACCACTGTTTAAGTTTTTGACCTTCGACGGTTGGAAGTGACACTTTCGAAAAACAACTGTGATTCCAGTGATAAGATACGCTTTCAGAACAATAGGTTTGTTTTGGGAAGATTAGATTATCTCAAAAGATTGGATAAATTATGATCTCTAAATGATAACAATAAAATGTTGCTCAAGGTATAAAAACTGAACTTGAAGATGTTAAAAGTTGTTGTGTATCCAAGATCTTGAGTTTTTTTTTATTCTGAAGACAAATCCAGGTAAAAATGCGTAAAATATGCAGCCTCTTCTACGGCTTCTGGTATCTTGATCGTCGCTTTTATAAAAACAATTTTCCACCTTCAACGCCAACGTTTCCCAAAAGGTTCCTTGGAGCATGATTACATTCCTGCGAAAGTGTAGTATAGCAGTGATCAAACTCCGCGAAATCAATGTTGCGTTCGCATTCGGTCACATGCCTCAATTGGCTCTTCCCAAACAAGGAAATGGTCACGTGTGCAGCAATCCAACCTGTTTTTCGACTTGCGGTCGGTTGAGGAGTGTTCCATAATTACTCTTGATTTACAGTCTGAGACGAATTGGAAAATTGAAAATTGAAAACTTTAGCGACCAAAGAACTAGTGATAAAGTGACGAGAATAACAGTTTTACTTTATGTACGGAAACAACAAGGAACAATTATCAACAAGAGAGTTTGGCGAGTGGAACGCGGATGTTGCCGAGGCGAATCAGCTCGGCTCCGTACTTCTCGTAGAGCTCCCCTCCCTCCTGGAAGTCTTTGGCCGCCTCACGCATCGTCAGTGCTATCCTTCGGCCGCGAATGTGGTGGGCGAGGACTCCGTGCTTCCAGTCGTACCTGCACTCGTCGGCCATGCAGATCAGAGAACGGTGCGGCATGTGCACGTAGCACAGGAACGACTTGGCGTCGTTCGACAGTGTCATCACTGAGCCATTGATCAGATTGATACTGGAAAGGAATCATTAAATTCAGCTCCATCACATTGAAATGTTACCTTATCAATCGATTTCCCCAGATCCACATATCATCCTGATGCATCTCGATGGCACTCTTCTTGACCTCCTCGTACTCGAGATTGCACATCTCAAATGGCTGATAGTTCCCGAGCTTCTTCTCGTCGTACTGTGTCATCTTGTCCAGAAGCATGTCAGCGTACTCTGGCATTCCCACAAAAGAATCCGTCTTGACTTTTTTGTGCTTGAAATTCACTTTGGGGCCGTAGTCCTGAACTCTTTTCTTCTTATTTCATTCGATTTGATTGTTTTGCTCACCTGCTTTCTTCTGCCACTTTGAGATTGTGCCCATTCAACAGTGTCTATCATATCCATTATTTTATTCTCTTCACCGTCGGAGAGAAACTCGTGGATCAAAGTTAACCCGTCGATATGGATAGAGTCATCAGCTGGTGCAGATTGACATGCCTCGGATTCTAAATATCTAGTTTTATAATTTTAGGAAAACTTCTACTCTACCTCGAATAATGTCTTCTAATGACGACTTCGAGTGAAGATTGCTGGTGGGGATGGATATTTGACGATGGTGGTCATAGACGAACACCCTGTAGTTGGCGTACTTGTCCTCCTCGACACGCAGCTTCTTCACTCTTTCCGTCGTCTCGCAAAGAGCACAGAATCGGACGCCTTTGCAGCCACATTCTTGCACAAATGTTCCCATCGTTGAGATTTATCTGAAAATTGTGGGAAATTTCGTAACAACTTTTTTATGTGAGAGTATCGATACTGATGTTTGTGGGGATATTTTATATAAATTCGATATTAATTTAAAAGAAAAATGTATCCAAAAAGCATAAAAATGATAGAAAACACCACAAAAGGACTGAAAAACTGAAAAAAAAAACTCAAAAAAGAAACGAAAAATACAAATTGAAGTGTGCGGCAATGTTGCAAAATTGCGCGCGACATTTGCACTCTTCTCGTTTCGGTCCACCCACAATTTTTTTTCGGCGGAAAACCTAAACCAATTTTTTGCGCTCTTCTTTCAGCGTTTTTCTTCTTTTTTTCTTTTGGAAAATATTATTTAGTCACTCTTTTATAAAGGTTTCACATAATAATGCATCAAGAAGTTAGCAAAAGCTTGAAATTGAAGAGCGTTGTTCGTCTGTCTCACTTTTTTCTGAAAAATCAAATTCCGATTGAGATTTCGACAGTAACATTGCTTAAAAGAAAACTCCAAGTTTTTAAGAGTTAACATTACTAATTGAGCTGTAACAAAACTTTTCTTAGATCTGATCTAGGCTCAAAGTGCATGAACCGATCTGTGATCATTGATATTCTGGCATCCCTTTATAAATTGACAGAAATCAACACTCTAATTCTTCTTTTTCGTCTTTTTCTCCTTCTTATTGTCTATTGTTAATAGAATCACTTTGCAGACATGACGAGCTCTGTCCGAAACTTGCCCGCTCTGTTCCGCGGACTCAGCACCAAGGTTTCCTTTTCCACCGTTTCGCCACTAACAATCCTCCCTCAAAATTTCATCGTCACTGATTTCTTTTGTAGGGATTCTGTCAGAAGATGTCCTTCTCGGTGACCGCTGCCGTCAACTCCGAGATTCTCGTCGACTGTCATGGATCGAAGAAGGTGGTGACTCTCAACAGACCAAAGGCATTGAACGCCCTCAATCTGAACATGGTCCGTGAGTTTTATCCACAACTCAACGAATGGAACTCGTCATCTGATGTGGATCTCGTCATTCTCAAAGGATCCGGCGAGAAGGCGTTCTGTGCCGGAGGAGACGTGCTCGCAGTGGTTCGTTCCTTCAAAGATGCACAGGATGGCAAGAATTGCACAATGCACAAGGACTTTTTCCGCGAGGAGTACATTCTCAATCATCTGATTGGAACTCTCAACAAACAGTACGTCTGTCTGATCGATGGAATCGTCATGGGAGGAGTGAGCTTATTAGTTGGAAACCTCCAGTAACTTTCAAAGTATTCAGGGCTGTGGTCTCTCTGTGAATGGTCGTTTCCGTGTTGCCACCGAGAAGACTATGCTGGCCATGCCGGAAACTGCCCTCGGACTGTTCCCAGATGTCGGTGGATCGTACTTCTTGTCCAGACTGAAGGGAAATCTCGGAATGTACCTGGCTCTCACTGGATACCGTCTTCTCGGAGCAGACGCTTTCCACGCTGGATTGGCTACTCATTTCGTGCCATCATCGGATCTGGAGAAACTGGAGAAAGAACTCGTCGGATTGAAGGATGTCAATGAGAACTCTGTCGATGAGTTGATCCGCTCCTTCGAGCCAGAGAAGATTCCCGAGTTTACACTTTCGAAGAATCTCGCTCAAATCAGAGATGCGTTCGGAGCCAAGAATGTCGAGGAGATCCTATCGCGACTCGAAAAGGACGGCTCCGAGTGGGCACAGAAGCAAACGAAGACACTCGGCAAAATGAGCCCGACGTCTCTCAAAGTCACACATCGTCAGATCACAGAAGGAAGCAAAATGAGCTACGCAAAGATCTTCACGATGGAATACCGTCTCACTCAGAGATTCCTCGCAGACAAAGACTTCCACGAGGGATGCAGAGCCAGTAAGTTCTCATTTCCAAGGCTCCAAAGTATTTCAATTTGTTTCAGTTCTCATTGACAAGGACCGCAACCCGAAGTGGAATCCGGCGACTCTCGCAGAAGTGAAAGACTCGGTCCTCGATCACTACTTCTCTCCACTCCCCAACAATACCGACTTGAAGCTTTCGAAACTCTAAATATAGTTTTCGTTTTTGAATTGCATCGCTTGTAGGAACCAATGTATTTATTTTCTTTTTGTTTTTTCCCGGGTGTACAATAATTCGTGCCTTTTCTTCACCGTGTGAATAGTCAGCATAGATACAATTTATGATTAAAAACATTTCCTACCTTGATATTTTTGCTAAATATGGGTTTCATCTCCATAGCACTATCTTAATTCACATGCTTCTTTAATTTCAGATTTATCAAAAGTCGGGTTTCAGATGACAGTAGGCCAAGCGAATGGCCGCTCCCGGATCAAATCGGAGAGCGGCAAAGATCAGAAGTGCCTCCCGTTGGAGGACAAATGGCTCTTGGTTCCCGCATTCCTCAAGGTTTTCAATTAAGAAAAACTGAGCTCCTAATCTGAAAATATTTCAGGTGCGCGGTCTTGTGAAGCAGCATCTCGTCAGTTTCGACCATTTCGTGACTGAAGAGATCAACAACATCATGATGTCGAACCAGAAGATCACATCCGACGCCAACCCGAACTTCTACCTGAAATACACTGCCATCCGTGTCGGGAAACCGAGTAGTGAGGAAGGGCTGAACGTGACCCACGACAAGATCACTCCGCAAGAGTGCCGCCTTCGAGACATGACCTACTCGGCGCCGATCTCAGTGGATATCGAGTACACGCGTGGAAACCAACGGGTTATAAAGAAGGATCTCGTAATCGGCCGCATGCCCATCATGCTCCGCTCCAGCAAGTGCATCCTTCGCGATCTGGCCGAAGAAGAGCTCGCGAGAGTTCAAGAGTGCCCCTACGATCCAGGAGGTTATTTTGTCGTCAAGGGCAGTGAGAAGGTCATTCTGATCCAGGAACAGCTCTCGAAGAATCGTATCATGGTCGGCAGAAACTCGAGCAAAGAGCTGCAGTGTGAAGTGCTCTCGTCGACGACTGAAAGGAAGAGTAAGACGTATGTGACGGTGAAGAAGGGAAAGTACTCTGTGCGCCACAATCAACTCACCGACGACGTCCCAGTCGCCATCATTTTCAAGGCGATGGGAATAGAATCCGACTACGACATTGTGAGCACCATCGGCCATGAGGAGAAGTACGTCTCCGCGTTCGCACAGACGCTGGAAGAGTGCATAAGCAACGGGATTTACACTCAACAGCAAGCTCTCGCATACGTCACATCCAAAGTGAAGGCTCGCAAATTCACGCCATTCGGATCACTGCCAGGAACCTCTGTGAGCATTTTGACGCCACCGAAAGAGCACGAAGCCATCGATTTCCTGTCGAACTCGATGATCACTCACATCGCTTGTCCAGATGGAAACTTCAAGATGAAGGCAGTCTATTTGGGACTGATGACAAGGCGACTGATTCAGACAGAGCTCGGAGAGAATGACCTGGATGACAGGGATTTCTACGGAAACAAGCGTCTCGAGTTGGCAGGATCGCTTCTTTCACTTCTGTTCGAAGACGTGTTCAAAAGATTCAATACCGAACTGAAGAGAATCGCCGACAACGCTCTCATGAAGACGATGGCTGCCCCATTGGATATTGTGAAACACATGAGACAGGATATGATCACCAATACCATAGTGAATGCGATGTCGACTGGAAACTGGATCATCAAGAGATTCAGAATGGAGCGTCTCGGAGTCACCCAAGTTCTCAGTCGTCTCTCCTACATTTCCGCACTCGGAATGATGACCAGAATCAATTCGACGTTCGAGAAGACCCGAAAAGTGTCAGGACCTCGATCACTGCAGCCGTCCCAGTGGGGAATGCTGTGTCCAAGTGACACTCCGGAAGGAGAAGCTTGCGGTCTCGTCAAGAATCTCGCTCTCATCAGTCACATCACCACAGATTCTGATGAGAAACCAGTGCTTCGTTTGCTGTTGAATTCAGGAGTCGAAGATCTTCACAATGTTCACTTCTCGCATGTCAACAAACCGTTCGTTTTTCAAATTTTTGATCCAACATAAAATGAGAATTACAGAGAGAACACGCTGATCTTCCTGAACGGAGTGCTCATCGGAACCGCAGTGGATGCCGAAAGAGTGGTGCGAGCAGTGAGAGACCTCAGAAGAAGCGGTCTTCTCTCTGAATTTGTGTCAGTGTCGCGTTCCTCCGTCAATCGATCCGTGTTCATCTCTTCTGATGGAGGTCGTCTCTGTCGTCCCTACATCATTGTGCAAGATGGAAAGCCGATGCTCACTCAAGCTCACGTCCAAGAACTGAAAGAGGGAAAGCGAATCTTCGAAGACTTCGTCGATGATGGAATCGTCGAGTATCTGGATGTGAACGAAATGAACGACGCTCTGATTGCCGTTTACGAGAAGGAAATCGTTCCGGAGACTACTCACTTGGAGGTTTGTTTGAAGAACGTCCTCATAATTACGTCTTAATTTCAGATCGAACCGTTCACTCTCCTTGGTGTCTGTGCAGGTCTCATCCCATATCCTCACCATAACCAATCGCCTCGTAATACTTATCAGTGTGCTATGGGTAAACAAGCAATGGGAACCATCGCCTACAACCAGCAGAAGAGAATCGACTCCATCATGTACCTGCTCTGTTATCCACAAAGACCACTCGTTAAATCGAAGACCATCGAGCTGACCAACTTCGAGAAGCTTCCCGCTGGAGCCAACGGAATCATCGCCGTGATGTCGTACAGTGGCTATGATATTGAAGACGCCCTCGTGCTCAACAAGGCTTCTCTGGATAGAGGATATGGTCGTTGTCTCGTTTACAAGCACGTGAAAGGAACTGCGAAGAAGTACCCCAACCACACATTCGATCGACTTCTCGGACCCGCTCTCGATCCGAATACGAACAAACCCATCTTCAAGCATAAAAACCTGGACAGAGAAGGAATCGTGTTCGCTGGAGCTCGTATTCTTCCCAAACAGACCATCATCAACAAACACATGCCAGTTGTCAGTGGAGAGAGTGGGCCTGGAGCCGCCTCTGCGAATACCAGTGAGTTCTAGGTTTTTATTCATAATTATAATCTTGTTTGTTTCAGTCGGAATCGCTGGACGTCAAGTCGACTACAAGGATGTGTCGATCACTTACAAGACTCCAACGCCTTCGTACGCCGAACGAGTTCTGCTCACTTACAATGAGGACGAGGCGCATCTGTTCAAAGTGTTGCTCCGTCAAACCCGTCGACCAGAACTGGGTGACAAGTTCTCATCTCGGCACGGTCAGAAAGGAGTTTGCGGACTGATTGCTCAGCAAGAAGACATGCCGTTCAACGACCTCGGAATGGTTCCCGACATGATCATGAACCCCCACGGATACCCATCTCGAATGACGGTCGGAAAGTTGATGGAACTGTTGTCAGGAAAAGCGGGCGTCATGAATGGAACCTATCACTACGGAACGGCATTCGGTGGAGATCAAGTGAAGGATGTGTGCGAGGAGCTCGCTGCTCGTGGTTACAACTACATGGGCAAGGACATGCTGACGAGTGGAATCACTGGACAGCCCCTCTCCGCTTACATTTACTTCGGCCCGATCTACTATCAGAAGCTGAAGCACATGGTGTTGGACAAGATGCATGCTCGTGCTCGAGGACCTAGGTAATTGGAAGTTCTCTCGTCCATTCTAAACTGATTCGCTTTCAGAGCCGCACTGACACGTCAGCCAACCGAAGGAAGGTCGCGAGAAGGAGGTCTCCGTTTGGGAGAAATGGAAAGAGATTGTCTGATTGCCTACGGAGCATCCATGCTGCTCATCGAACGTCTGATGGTGTCATCCGACGAGTTCAAGGTGATTCCCACGATCTTTCGCCCTCCACCCCGAAAGTTTTTTTGTGTGTGCGCAATTTTTGCTCATCATTACACTGTCGCGCCGTCGCAAGCGTAACACTCAAGTGGATTCGAAAAGAGGAGCGAAACTGTTGCGCTCTCTCCGCGGGAAAAAAAGGGGGAGCACTGTGCCGAGATGTTACTGCGTGGGTAGAGGGCGGCCTTGTGCGCAAGACGACACTTTTCTCGGAACCCTTCCATCATTTACATTGGCAGTTTTTACCTGTCTGCAACAAGGCCGCTTTTGGGGATACTGTAGAACACGGGAATCGAGGAGTTCACTGACAAAAGGACATCTGCAACAGTTACTCAGCCGGATACGGCACTATTAAAGAGCAAAAGTGCATGATCCATTAAGTTGCCACGTGAAGGTGTTATATGTTTCTGCGGCGCCAAAGATCCACAGCGCGTCGAGATGTGACCCCCGCAAGCAGAGCTATCCGTCTTCACTGCGGAATCGCTCCCTTCTTCTTCATTTTCATCTTCATCTTCGTCTACTTTTTTGCTCGCAAAATAGTCAGCGAAACGGTGAGATAGGTTGGATGAGGTCGCAAATAGCGCTGTGAAAGTGGATGCGATAGACGGCTCGACGGATCTCTTCTTGATTGCCATTTCGCCAATGTATATCCGACGGCACGGCGTCTGCGTCTCCGCTGATCGGTGCACTCTCTCGCCGCTGGATGTCTTGGCGAGTAACAGCTCTTTGGCTCTGGCAGAGCCGAGAAAAAAGGAGGAGGAAGAGACGGAGAGTGGTGGGTGCTCTGCGCTTTTTCTGTGCTCAGAGGAGTGGAATGCCGAGAAAATGTGCGATTGAAGTGGCACGCGGTGGGAAGGGAGGCAGCGAGGGATCGTGCGGATCGCGAGAGGGCACGAAATCAGCAGAAGATACACGCGTTTACAACGAATTAATCGGGTTCGCGAGGCAAAAATGAACTTCCGCGGTGAAAGTGATGGGTCAAAGCACAGAGATTCCCGAAATGGATGCGTTTGTTTTCAGGTCGACGTGTGCACCGGATGTGGAGTCATCGGCTCGAAGGGATGGTGCCAGAAGTGTCGTTCCAGCAAATCCATGGCGAACATCAAGATCCCATACGCGTGCAAGCTGCTCTTCCAGGAGCTCCAATCCATGAATATCGTGCCCCGACTCGATCTGGCTCGTTACACTGAATGACGTCATTGCTCTCTCTGTTATTTGTAATTGTTGTTGTTGTGTTTTCCCCCCACCTCATTGTTAGACATTTTTAATCTCTTTCGAGTTACTACCCACTTTCTTTGATGTTTCCCATTTTTATCCGCTTTCGGGTTGGATCGCGTCTGGAATGGCTCTTTTCCCATTTCCAGTCCCGTTTCAATCATCTTCATTGTTTCCCACTTTTTGATTCAGTTTGGTAAATCCTTTTCTTCCAACTC
Source organism: Caenorhabditis imperialis (assembly GCA_963572205.1). Lineage (NCBI taxonomy): Eukaryota > Metazoa > Nematoda > Chromadorea > Rhabditida > Rhabditidae > Caenorhabditis > Caenorhabditis imperialis. Next base: position 6,680,773 of record OY751541.1, read on the forward strand.
TTCTTTCCCTCGTTGACCCTGTTATCTGTTAGGGAAAACTGGAAGTAAATCAAGACGGTATTTGATTTACGAAAAATCGCTGCACACACACAGCTCGAGCGAGAGATATCTGGGGAGCCCGAAACAGTTACTCCGAATCCCTCGGAGCCCTCCTCGAGGCGCGTCGTCTCTCCCGCCGGGCTTTACATCCCGACCGCCTCGAGCTCTCTCGAGCCGGCAGAGAGCGTGCTCCCGCGAGAGACCGTCCCGCCCCATCCGCCCCCTTATCGCCCGACGGGGAGAGCGTCTCTCAGAAGTGTACTACACTTGGGGTGGCCACGCCGCGATCTTTTCACTCACTCTTTCTTCTTGCTCACCGAGTCCTCCACACAACACCACATCACAATGCCAGCTCCATCCCAAGGTGATTTTTTGTTTGATTGGTTAGAATATATTCTAATTCTGATCCTAATTCTGATTCTAATTCTAGTTCTAATGATAAATTCCGAATTAGACAAACTTCTTTTCGCTCATCCCTATATTGTAGACGCTCTCAAGGAGATCTTCAACCTCTACGACGAGGAGCTCGACGGCAAGATCGACGGCACCCAGATCGGAGATGTCGCGCGCGCCGCCGGCCTCAAGCCCACCCAGGCGATGGTGGTGAAGGCGTCCGGACAGGAGTTCAAGCGCAAGGGCGAGAAGAGAATCACCTTCGAGGAGTGGCTCCCGATCTACGAGCAGCTCTCCAAGGAAAAGGTCAGTGAGCAAGAGAGCCAGTGAGATGAGTTAGCATTTCCATACAGTAGAGCTAGGGGAGTTGGAAGGTGTGAGCTTGACTGAGTGTGTGAGCAAGTGAGATGAGCATTTTCATTCAGTAGAGCTTGGGGGAAAGAGCCAGTGAGCATTTCCATCTAGTAGATGCTTCTGAGTTGCGAATTCCTAGTAGAACGAAGCATCCTCTGAGCATTCCTTGAGCAGAACAGAGCAACCTGTCCTTGTTTTTGTTTTCTTTTCCTTGTTGCTCCCTCTCTGTTACGAACATCGATTGCCAGCTGCTCGCGGGGGAGCCTCCCTCCCTCCCTCCCCACCCTCCCCTCCCAGTGTAACAATCCTCGGCGAGCCCTCATGAAAACGAAAGCGTTGCAGGAGCAGGGAACCTACGCCGACTTCTTCGAGGGACTCAAGGTGTTCGACAAGGAGGAGTGTGGAAAGATCCTTTGCGCAGAGCTCAGACACATCCTCCTGGCTCTCGGAGAGAGACTCACCGCTGACGAGGTCGACGAGCTTCTCAAGGGAGTCGAAGACGGCGAGGGAATGGTCAAGTACGACGGTAAGCTCACTTTTTCTCTTTTTCTTAATTCTCTGAGATGTCTATAGCTCTCAATAAGTTGATTTTGCAGATTTCATCAAGAAGGTTTTGGCCGGTCCATTCCCAGACTCTGACTAGATCCGCCGCCTCCTCCGCTTTCATCCAGGCACTCCGTGCCCCAACATCATCATAATTTTTAACTTTCTTCTTCATTTTCTTCTTTGATTTTCTGCAAAACAATCCAAACAATTCTCTCTATATCTAACGATGTTTGTTTTATTGTGTATAAACCCATCGTCTAGTCGTTTATCATTCGTGTTTTTTTCTTTTCAATTTTCTCGCTTTCTCTGAAAAGGGCCCAGAGTGGAACTGATTGATTTGCATCCCCCCGTTTATTTTCCAATCGGAAAAAGAGCTGCACTCGACCCTTCCATTCTTCCCACCCATTTCTCCACACATTCAACCGCAAAAACCGACTGATTCGTCCGACAATCAGACAAAAAAAACAACAACTCTTTCTTTCGTTTTTCTATGCAACTTTCTGTTCTTTTCAATAAAAACGTTTCGAAAAATGAAGAGGTGTGGGGATGCATATCAATCAAATGTAGGAGTTGTAGTGGGTTACGGTAGTAGATGGTAATAAAATTGTTGTCAACGTTGAGAGAGCATGTTGCAATGAAAGAAGGACAGGATTTACTTGGGTTTGTTAAAAGTTAATTGAAGCTGAACAAGTTGAGTCAAGGAGGTGCTCTCTAGGTTCGGTATTCGTGCAATGTGTTCAAACTTGCTCACAGATCTTTGATACAAGTCTGATGGGCTCATACATTTCAATTTATCGAAAATAGTCTTCTAGAACTCCTCTGGAGACCATGAACAGTACTGTTGTGATGAAGACATCCAGAGCACAAATTCAGACAACGAAATGTTTCAGTTATTCAGTTGATGGACGCAGGAACAATTTCAGGAAGGATATTTTTCAAAAGACTCGATAAAACTTCAAAAAATATAAACCTCTTCAATGTTTTCAATTTCAAAGTTCAGTTCTTTGACAAGGGAATGGTCTGATAAGTTCTAGGATTCTTATAATGAGAGTGATATCGTTTGAAAGCTCTTGTGTTGACGAGTTCAGAACTATGTTTACTTTTCCTACGGAGCTCTGTGAGTCGAGATAAAGAGCTCCAAAGATGAGTACTGAAAAGTTTACAAGTCCAGAAGTGTAGTAGTGTTGGTTTATTTAACGAATCTTAAGAAACATTTTGGATATTTCAGATTATAGAGGAAGATCTGGAACAGATTCGCCCGAAATGATACAGCGTTGTTCTGACTAGTTTTTGAGTCAAACTCTAAAAAAGTTCTAGTGCAATTAAGATCAGTTCCAACTTTGGAGCTCTATATCTCGGCTCACAGAAATCGGTGAGAGAAAAAGAACACAATTCTGAACTTGTCGAAACAAGAGCTTTCCAATGATATAGGTCTCATTGGAAGAATACGAGAGCTTATAAACTCATTCCCTTGTTAAATTATGCCCTCGTCTTCATCCCAGAACCTCAACAATTTAAAAACAGCAAGCATACATTTCAAAAGATTCGACAAAACTTCCAAAACTATTAACAAAATCAATTTGAACTTCCAAATTCAGCAAACAGTGTATAAGCTTCTGAGAACCGATATCAATCCCCCTTATTTTTTCCAGCCACCCACAATCGTTTGAGTTTCAACCCCGCTTCTCGAACAAATTGTCAGCGTTCCCTCTGGAAAAACATTTGCGTTTCCCATTTTATCGTCCAACTTGTTTTCCGTGATTTTCACTCATAAACATGGAAAACGGAGAAAACATATGTTTTGAAGGGTGCTTTGATTCATTTGCTCATTTGCAAGTGTGGGAACAAATGAGGAACTCGTCGTGAATTCTGCAGTTCAGAGTTCTGCACGTCTTCTATGCGCACATCATTTTGAAGTTTCTTTGCACAACAGTTCCCGCTGAAAAGTTGCTCAATGAGCTCTGAATGGCTCATCGATCAGAGTGATCAGTGGAAAGTTGGAAGTTTGAAAGGTCACCTGTCAACCTCCATGTTCGCCATCTCTTTCCCACGAGACACATGTCACCGACAGACTCAAAACAGCCTCCTCTTCGTTGGTTCTCTCCAGAAGACGTCTTCTAATCCCCACCAACAACTCTGCGTAGTAACCGTTTCCTAATCCACGCCCATTCTTCAGTGTCATTCGGACAAGTCGACGGGCGGGAGGAGGAGGAGGAGCGGGCCACCGATAAGCCGTGTCATATTTCACACTGAACACCACTTTTTACTTTTTTCTTACTTTTTGATTCACTTGAGCTTTTCCGTAGAAAGTTAATATAGTTAGAAGATTTCGAATGTCTTCTGGAAGTGGATGTGTTGAACTGGGAGGTGGATTTTGAAGATTTCGATTTGATTCTGATTGTGAATTCAAAGCATCAAGTATATCAAAGATTCTAAAAGTATTGAGTTGTAAACTTCAAAATTAACCTGTAGAATTCAGAAATAGTTGGTTATCAGTTGAAGAATACTTGTTTTTAATGTGAAAAACGTTTTGCACAAGCCCCGCCCACTAATGCTCACTTTTTATTTTTGAAGCTTCACAATTAATGAGCTGAGCATTTTCCTTAAAACTCACTATTCAATATAATAATTCCTTCAGAAAATCATTTGATCGCGGAATTTCGATACGAAACCGTAAGAATTTCATCATCACCCCGCTTAAATTAACAATACAATAAACAGACTCCTAGATTCATAATTCCACCAAATATAACTCTCCCTGCTCTTCCATCTACTGCCCCAACAACCTTTCGAGCATTTATGAGCCGATCTTTGCACTCGCCACCCCCATTATTCCACTCTCTCTCTCCCCTCTTTAAAATGAGAAATTCCCATAAGATAAATGAGAAAAACGCGCGTCTCTCCCCCACTTCCAGACACAAAACGTTTCCGAATGTGTTCTCCCTTGTGTCTGGAATGTCAACTACTCGACCTCATTCGTTTTATTGTTGTTGTTGTAAAAAGAAAAAGAGCAAGAGAGAAGTCATTTGAACTTGCTGTTGACATGCTCTGCCACGTGCCTCTTTCCCTTTCCCCTTTCCCTCCCATTCTTCTCAGAATCACGTCTTCATTCTCCCTTATATAAAAGTACACGGCATCTGTCAGTCCCTCTTGACGGCCTTGCTAATTTCCGACGGGAGCTCCCTCCCTCCGCTTGCTCCCGTGCTCTCCTCTCCGCCTCTCCACCCATTTCGCAGTTGTAACAATCCACGGGGCCCTCCTTCGACAGCCACCCGCTAGTTTTTCAAAATAACCTCTATATCATATCAATAAGCCTCCAGATGCTCCCGGTGCTCATTCTCCTCCTCCTCTACCGTTCCGTCTTCTCCTCGCAGTGGACGTCTTCTCAATTCCCGGACCTCCGCGGTCCGTCCGTCAACCAGTGCGTGTCGGTGTTGCCGCGGAACAAGCAGCAACTTTACGTCTGCGATCCGGATCACATGCTCAACAATACTCAAGGTGAGTCTTTTTTCCTTTTCATACTTTTTTCATTTTCCTGATTTCCACTTAAAATAAGATGAAGAATAGGAAAGAAAGAGAAGAAGAACATGTGGCACTTGTGCTGTGCTCGAACATGAAAATGGGGGAGAGAATGACAAGGGGGAACAAATTATATGTCTTGCAGCGATGCAGCTCAACATTCAACTGCAAGAGCTCGCCGTGGGCACTCCGTGCCACTGTCAGCGACGGTCGCAGTGCACGACGGGCATCGAGGGCAGCGGCGGCAAGGAGGGACTGCACGGCTTCATCGTCTCCATCGCCATCGTGAAGAACCTGTACATGCACATGCACTCGCCCAGCGACACGTGAGTGGCTGAAAATAGAAGGCGCTTCAGGTTCCGGGACGCTTGTTTGTTTTCTCGAAAGAAAGGGAGAGAACCACCTTACGAATAATAACCACAAGGGCTCAAAGAGCAGAAATGAGCAGAAGTGTCACATTCGAGCTACTAGATCATTGCAAACAAAGATTTATGTTCGAGTAGCCATGTCAACTCTCGTCCTCCATCTCGTACTTCTCCTCGTAATGCCGAAGTTTCCGACGCTCGCGGCTCTGCGATGACGTGGAACTCGTGCACAGCTCCCGATAGCTCTCCTCCCAGTCGTATGCGTCTCTGAGCAGCTTTCCTTCGGTCATCTCGAGCAGGAGCTTCTGAAGTGAGCCGTAGTCGGGCTCGTCGTTCGAATGGAGTCCGAATATGGCTCCAGCGAAAACAGAGTAGTGGGGGCCGGTGAGGCGGAGGAACGGCGAGTTGGGCACGTGCTGGAAAAAGAGTCTCGGAATTTGATCGAGAATTTAGGGAGTTTGGAAAGTTTATAGGAAGCAAATGAACACACAGATGCTTCTTTATTTGAGACTGTCCAGCTTACTTCCCGCCCTAAAATGGAACATATTGGTAGAGATAGTAAGAACAAGAACCTAAAATTACTCATCCCAAACATTAAGAGTCAAACTTCTTGTGCTCAAAAAGTGTTCCAACTCACAAAGTCAAGTTTAGCATCTCTGAGCCCCTCCAACGGCAGCAACTTCCACGGAAGGTTCACCAAGAGAAGCTCCGCCCCCGAGTAGGCCATCGAGACGAGGTCATCCGCCGGCGACTGATCCTTCCCATCGTGCACCCTCACCGACACGTACCGAAAGGTGCCTCTGAAGCTCAACCGCTTCCTCAACTTCCTCCTCGTCCCGTCCTCGTTCTTGAACCGTCGCACCAGTCCGTAGTCCACCAGTTTCAAGACGTGCCGAGTCTGCGGTAATAATACATCCCTCTCTGAATTATTCACTCACATTCTGAGTAATCCCGAAGCACATATTCGCGGGTTTCACATCGCGATGAATGTATCCCAGCGAGTGCACATCCCGGAGAGCCGCCACTCCCTGAATGATGATTCTGGAGACTGTGGAAGAGCTCAGTCGCTTCACAGGACTCCGCTTCTTCAGGTCGCCGAGATTCGGACCGAGCAGTTGCATGACGATGAAGTTGAGGTCTCCAGAATGCCCGGAAGCACACATGATCGGCACGTGGGGACGTCCCTGAAGACGGTACAGAATCTTCTGCTCCAAGAGCATCCGAAGACTCGTGCTGCCATGTCTCTCAACGGGCTCTATCTTGATGACGACGTCTTCCGAAGGGAACGTGATGTCCGAGGCGTAGTAGATCTGTCCGTATCCGCCCCTTCCGATGAGCCCTTTCACCAGGAACCTGTCACGGAACAGCTCGTCCTTCTCGAGGTACTCGCTTCCATTCCGATCCTTCTCTTTCGGAGTGTACTTTCTCACTGCTGGCACAATGGCTCCGTTGACGAGGCTTTAGAGAAAGTTCTAATTTGAATGAGAGGAACACTATAAGACTTACACAGTATTCTCCTGAGAATCTGAAGTTTCCATTTTATTAACTTTTCAAAGGTAGACAATTATAATGATTCATTTGTGGATAGACAAGAATGAAGGGGGCACTTGGTTAGGCCACTGGAATAACGGAATGTTTTCAGACAACTGACTGAAAGAGCCGAGGCTTTCTGTAGAGCTCTCGAGGGACGATGGGCTCTTGGAGATTGCGGAAACTCGGTGATTATCTTTGTTTGGCAGCATTATAAAAAGGTAATCACATTGATCATGTATTTTCTCATTTACAAGTTAGAAGTTGACTTTTCATACATTTTCAGATGGTTATCTGGCCAGCACGCCTTGCTGAAAAGTATATCACTTCCGAGGAGAGAAAGGCGATTCTGACGAAAGTGAACGACTATGCACAGACCGATGATTGGTTTCCAGCGCTTTCCACCATTATCAGTAAGCTTTATCAAAAGACATTGTTTATCTCCTGCTAATTTTCCAGAAGAAATCTCCAACGAGCTGAATGGCGAGCCCGAGCCCCGTTTCGACACGGGAACTCTCTCCCTCCTACTTTCAGTTGGCCTCGCAGTGGGGCTCACTCTCTTCATCACTTGTAAGTTTCTTTCGTGAGCCATCTAACTTTTCTCCATCCAGGCTGCGTGTGTGCATTCCGATGTTGTGGCAACGTGAAGACGAGGGAACGACGGAAGAGTGTGGAGCGGGCGATGGACAACTTGCGGAACAGCGTCATCCGACGAGGCAGTCAGTTTCGCAGGTTTGATTGTCAGTGATTCCCATGCCGTGTGTCCGTTCGTGTCACCGTAACATGGAAATCTGCTCACAATCATTTGTGCGTTTTGTTCGGGATTTGATTCTGATAAGGAACTCCGCCCACAAAAGCTCTTTATGTTGAACATTTCTGAATAGGGAATTTTCGGCTTTTCTGGCTTTTAAGAACGAAAGTGGTGTCATTCGAAAGCTCTTTTCATGAGGATTTCAGAACTGTTGTTCGTTTTTGCTGAATGATGAGCTGAGTCGAGATATCAAGCTTCAAAAGTTGAACGGATGCCGTTTGCACTGAGAATACTTCTGAATTTCGTCCAGTGAACACATCCTAAACCTTTGAGCCGCAGTGTTTTGAAGAATTATCTATAATCTGAACAATGATCCATTTCTGGGAAAACATGTTCAAAGGGTCAACAGTTTAAAGGGTTTAAAGACACCTAATATCTCAACGCACAATTTCATTCAGCAAAAACAGACAACAGTTCTGAAAACCTCATGAATAGACCTTTCGAATGATACCACTCTCGTTCTGAAAAGCCAACTTACATGCTTCAAAATGAATTGATGGGCGGAGCTACCGTACTCCTCAAAATCGAATCCCAGTTGTCAAACGTCTTCTCCACTCCTTCCCTCATTCCGCCCATTTTTAGATCCATAAGCCGTTCGCCGCGAATCATCAACGACGAGAAAGACGTGTTTTTCGGCGACGCGACTCGTGTCTGACTCCAACTCCTCCAAAACGGGCCTCTTCTTGCTCATTTCTCTCCCAGGGATCCCATTTATTTGTCTCCTCCTCTCACTTCATTTCGTGTCATTCCCAGCGTATAAAGATTTTATTTTGGACTTGGAGAATTTGAGAATAGGAGTAGACAACAACAAAAAGATTCTGAAACATTCAGACTATTTACAAAGGCGAACTGAGCAGGTGGTCAAACGGCGAGCTGAAATCACTTGGAGGCCAGTCAGATAGCTCGTCGTTTCGCGAGAAATCGGATACAAAGAGCAGCGGAAAGAGTTTGGGCAGATGAGAGCATAAGTTACTAGAAGAATAGTTTAGAATTCAACGGTCTTTCCGTCTTCGGACACACGGATCTGACGGGCCTCGACGACGGCCTGGGAAGGTTGCGCACGGTTGAGAACCTCCATCTGGGAAGGCATTGGTGGACTTGGAATCGGAGATGGAGAGCTGGAAACACAACTGATAGCTTTGGGACGAGATATTCAAGTTACCCGGCATCCGAATCATTGATAGCGGTGAGCTCTGCCTTGACCGACTCGGGAGCCTTGAGCATGAGCTTGTCGAGCTTCTCCTGCTTCGTCTCCACACTCATCTTCTTGTTCTCCATGATCTTCTTGGCCTCCTTCTCCAGCTTCTTCGCCTGCTTGCTGAGCTCTGGCACTGGCGTCGACGCCATCTTGTTGTTCTTCATGATGAGTCTCTTGTGGAGGTCGGCGAACTTTGACTGGAAAAGTGAGCTTGCGATTAAAATGTAGTTTGGGGAATTCAGAAAATTGATAAAAGCACCCTACTGTAGATAATAGTCTTTCAATCGAGAGGAAAAGCTCACCCTGATCTCAAGTCCCTCGTTCTCGAGAAGTCTTCTGATCTGCATGTGCTTCTGCTCCATATCCATCCTCCTCTCCGCAATCACCTTCTTGATTCTGTCCATCGTCTCTCTTTGACCCTGTCTCCAAACTCCTGGCTTGGCCTTCTCCATCGCACGTTCTCTATCAGTCTTCTCGAAACTCGTGTTGCCCGTCATCCCGCCCATCCGATGACCAAATGGCCCGAAGTCGAGTGGGTGCTCTCTTCTGAAGAAAGCCTGCGGTGGGTACAAATTGAACGAGGGACGTCTTCTGGGCTCTTGCGGGGGCATCGACGGGAATCCGTAGTAGGCGTTGACGTAGTCTGACGAAGGCTGAACTGCCTCGTTCGCGTCCCCATACGGAGTTCGCTTGTAGTAGAAGGCGTGGAGAGCCGTCGTGGAGACGAGCACGAGTAGAGCGGTTCGCATAACGACTAAAAAAGGACGAATGGGGGGAGAGAATGAGAGGCTCTCTTGCGGTCCGCGTACTGTTTTGAGGGTAAATAGACGGGGGGCGGACTGACACGATCTCTCTAAGCGCGTCCTCCCGCGAACCGCCGCTACCTAACCATTTCCGGCTTTTTACGTTGAACTCTCGCCCCGAGTGCAGATATCACTTTGACGTTTGCAGCTGGTGACGTGGCAGACGGCTCACGAACTGATCTATGATTATCAGTGGAAGAAGAAGAGTGTTATCATTCAGGATTACATGGAAAGGACAATGAGGACAAAGTGACAGGAAATGCAATTGACAAATGGATTCCTCATCTGAAAGTACAAACATTTCGCAATAGTGCGTAATCTCATTTACAGTTTAAACACGAATTCCTCACTTTCAATCTCATTTTTCACAGCACACAAGATGTGAACTCTAAAGCTCACTATTAATAAAAGTGTTTTCTATTTTGAATCAAGTTTGAAATCAGTCAATTTATATTTACCGTAACCAAGCAAAGTAGACTTTCCGATGATTCCTTTACCATTCTATGGAATATCCATATCTCTTCTTTAACCTAAAAATTTATCTAGACCTTCCCATCTCCAAATCAGAAGTTTCTTTTCCTTTTTCAGCTTTTGAATACGGTTTTAACGATTTTTGGCTGATTGCCAAGAAATTTGAGAGGGACGGTGCAGTGAAGCGCGTTTGCAGCGGCGCCTCGCACTTTTTGCTTTTGATAAACTTCAAATTCCAAATTCAAATTTTATGTGATAATTCTTCTGAATTTTACTTCCCTGATTTTTCAGCAGAATAGTATGGCGGATGACGACAGAGAGAATCAATTATCCGAGCTGGAAGCGTTGGAAAGTGTTCTCCGCGAGAACAAACTAACAAAGATTAGCAATTGGGAAGATGCCACAACTCTGATTGAAGGATCCATTGAGGTACGTATACTAGACAACATTCTCTAAGTATTCTGCTTTCAGGTGGGCTTCGATGGGATTTCCGATCCGAAGGTGCTCGTCGAAGGAGTCTCCGAGACTGGCGACGAGTTCTCCGTCTCTCTCGACATCCTGCCACCGGTCCTTCTGAAGTTCCGACTTCCCCACGACTACCCGTCCGTTTCTTCTCCGGAACTGCAACTGGAAAGCGACTGGATGAGTCTCGAGCAGAAGACGTCGTGCGAAACTGAGATCTCCAACATTTGCAAGAAGAATCTGATGATGCCGGTGCTATATTTTTGCTATCAGTCCATAATCGATAAAATGGATGAGAATCCCCCGAAACTGATCAAATTGAACGATGCTTTCGCATTGGCATCAGAAGGCGAAACGATCAGCTCACTGAAGAAGCGACTTCTCGGCAAAGGAGAAGAAGCCGCCGAGGAGCACTTTGTGAACACGCAGTTCGACTGCGAGGTGTGCTACGACAGTCTGCTCGGAAAAGACTGCATCAAGTTCACGCCGTGTGCTCACGTCTTCTGCAAATCCTGCACCTACGACTACTTCAAGTCGATGGCCAAGGGATTGGTGGTAAGGAAATGAGAGAGTTGCTCACAATTACTCGAGTTTTCAGTCGAAAACCATGCAATGTCTCGCGGAAGGATGCAGCAGTGAAGCTCAGCAGAGTGTGGTGAAAGATGCTCTCGGGGAGGAGCTGTTCATGAAATATGAAGCTGAGATACTGGACAAGGCGATCAGGGAGATGGACGACACTGTCGACTGTCCGAGGGAGTTCTGTCGGAAAGTGGCGTATATCACTGATAAGTGGGTTTTGATTTGACTGGATTCCTAGAGCATTGATGAATTAATATCTACACGATAATCTATTCAAGCGGAACATCATCTGAAGTCCAAGTCATACATTCAAATCTTCCAGAGCCCGCAACCTTGCTGAATGCTCCTACTGCAACTTCTCCTTCTGCAACGCTTGCAAACAGACTTTCCACGGCGTCTCGAGCTGCAAATGGAAGAAGGGCGACAAGGCGAAGATCGTGAAGGACTGGCAGGAGGGCGACGCCGCTGCTCGAGCTCAGATGTGCCGGCAGTTCGGCGGCGAGAAGAACGTGGAGGTGCTCGTGGAGAGGTTCCTCAACGAGGAGTGGCTCGACTCGAACAGCAAGGCGTGTCCCAAGTGCTCGGTGAGCATAGAGAAGAACGAGGGGTGCCACAAGATGCACTGCACCAAGTGCGACACCTACTTCTGCTGGCTGTGCTCTGCGGTGCTCTCCAAGGAGGACCCGTATAAACATTTTCAGGGAGATGTGAGTTTCAGACTCTTTCATCTCTTTATGAATGCTTTTTCAGGGAATGTGCTCTGGTCGATTGTTCGAAGGAGTTCATCACTTCGACGACGACGACGATGACGATTTCATCCAACAGAATCTTCTCGACCTCGCCATAGACCTTGACGATGCGTTCGACGATGGAAGCGATGACAGTGACTATGAAGACGACGATTCTGATATAAATGACGATGATGTGGATATTGAATTTGCACTGGATAACATGGGTGAAGACGATGACGATGAGGACGAGGAGGATTACCAGGAGTGATAGATGTTACTATATTGATTACTTTACAGGAATGATAAACGGTTATTGTGAATAAATTGATTGTTCATTTGGTATGAAAACAGACTGAATTGGGGACAGTTAGGAAGGGAGAGACAACATAAAAGTATAAATAGGAACAATCGGAACAAAATTAAACGGGGGAAAAGTGGAAAAAAGAAGAAATCATAAAATGAAATGATAAAATTGACGAGATCAGAATCCTCTGCTAGAGTTTCTTTGCAATGTTTGCATCACATGGGTAAGTTTTCGCTTCGTGTCTCCGTCGGGGAAGTTGGCGAGATCATAGTACTGCGGGGCGATTTGGAGCAGCCTGAAACCGATAGATTTGTTAGGAACCCATGGGAAAACTCTTCTAACCATTCAGGACGGACGTCTGTGACCGATCTGATGAAGTTTTTCGTGGTCAGCACGAATTCGTTGTAGAGAGCCCATTCCGGCTTGTGATCTAAGACTGTCGATGGGTGGAGGTTGACGAGTTGGTTGTCCTTGACAGTCACGTAGTGGCCACTGCGCTCCAGATGAGCCACTTGCATGAAGAAGCCGGCGACGAGGGCCTTCCGGATGTTCAGGTAGTAGTCGCGGGACTTGAAGTCTGTGGAGACACGACGCAGGTTGAACTTGTCCATGACTCGCGACAACTGGGTTCTCACAGTGTCGGCGGTCTTCATGGTACGGTAGTTGATGAAGTTCTGGTAGCACCATTGAGGGTCTTCTGAATTCTGCTTGAATGCGTGGTAGACGTTGAGAAGGGTGAGATGGTCTCCGTCGATGTGGGCGAACCGCGCCTTCGCCTCGTCAGCTTCCTTCTTCATCTCATTCGGACGGACGAAGCACTGGGGAACGGAGAGCATCGCAGTGATCGAGAGGATCTCGTTGGAGCAGTTGAGCTCCGTGGATGTGATGAGCATCTTGGCCAGCTGTGGGTCGAGTGGAAACTCGGCCATCAAACTTCCCAACTCGGTGAGCTCTCCGTCATCGTTAATCGCCTGGAGGTAGTTGAGAAGCTCGAGGGCTCTCATCAGTGTCTCCGGTGCGGGAGGATCCATGAAATCGAAATGTACGAGATCCTCAGTTCCCAATTTCTTAAGCTGGAGGACGACAGATCCGAGATTTGATCTCAAGATTTCTGGATAAGTCTGATCCTGCATCTCCGACTTGTAGGCAGTCTCGGTGTACAGTCTGAAGCACTTTCCTGGTTTCGTTCTTCCGGCACGACCTGCTCTTTGCATCGCGGACGCTTTTGAGATGGGGCAAACGAGAAGAGATTCCACACGAATTCTGGGGTTGTAGACCTTCTGCTTCGAGAATCCAGGGTCGATGACGAAGACGACTCCGTCAATGGTGAGAGAAGTTTCGGCAATGTTGGTGGAAACGACGCACTTTCTTCCGATGGATCCGTTGGGACGATTGGGCGGAGCTGGTTCGAAGATTCGCTGTTGGGCGGCAGGTGGAAGTGTGGAGTAGAGAGGAATGCAACTCAGGGCTCCAACTTCTGTGCCCATGTTCTGAATCTCCCTTTCTATCCGTTTACATGCTTCTTCGATTTCCTCTTGACCAGTCAGGAAGAGTAGAATGTCTCCTTCTGTCTCTTCGCACACGTGGATTTGGATGACAGTGCGGATCGCCGCCTCCAGGTAATCTTTCTCTGCTTCTGGGGTGAAGAAGATTTCGACTGGGAAAGTTCTTCCGGGTACACTCAGAAGAGGACAGTCCTCGAAGTACTTTTGGAACTTTCCGGCGTCGAGAGTGGCAGACATGATAACGACCTTGATATCAGCGCGATTTCGTACAATCTCCTTGATGAGTCCCATAAGGATATCAGTGGCCAGCGTCCTTTCGTGAGCCTCGTCGAGAATCAGCACTTTGTACTTGTCGAGCAGCGGACTGTTCATAGCTTCTCTCAGGAGCATACCGTCAGTACAGTACTTCAAGACAGTTCTTTCACAGATACAGTCCTCGAAACGGATGCTGTATCCCACTTCCTGACCGAGAACCACATCCATTTCCTCAGCGACTCTTGTGGCGACGCTCATCGCGGCCACTCTCCTAGGCTGTGTGCATGCCACAAGGCGAGCCTGGGTGGTTCCGTATCCTTGCTGCTGCTTCATGAACTCGACTGCCCATTGTGGGATCTGAGTGGTCTTTCCTGATCCGGTCTCTCCGACAAGAGTGATGCATTGGTTGTTTCTGAGCAGCTCCATGAACTTTTCCTTGTACTCCCAGACGGGAAGCTGACTTCTCTTCTCCCAGATCGTCCAGTAGCGGTTACTGTACGGCGTATTGTTGAACGGATTCATTTGTGTCTGAACATTCACACATTTTTGAACTGAATCAGAGGGCTTTTCACTCACTTTCATGTTTCCAATTGCTCCGATTTGACGTTTCCTATCGGGAGATGAGTGTCTGTGAGGAGAACGAGACCGAGACCGTCTTGGGGAGCGAGATCTGGAAACTGACGGCTCCAGCAGATGATTAGTTGGGAATTGACAAACCTGCGTCGATCGCCGCGTCCACTGCCGTCCAAATCCAATCGGTGTCTTGAAGACATCGCAAGTTCCTCCTAAACCCATTTTATATCCAGAGATTCACGAACTTTTTCGAATATTCGAAAACTGACGAATAAGATCAAACAAACAGAGTGACGAATTAGGGGTAAATTAAAAAATTAACCAAAGAACAGGAAAATCTTCGAAAATTTGGGTCTTCAGCAAAAAGTTTTCGAATTTGTGCTGGTGTCGATTTACGCTGCGCCTTTAGAAAACCGAGAGGTCTCGGCGCGACTCTGCTCGTCTGCGTCTCCACACCGCTGGGCGGCTTGATGGAATAAACTGATTTTAAATTTTTTGCGCCCTGAAAACAAACTTTTTCGATTTTAACTGTTTCTCATCAGATTCTCCGTATTTTTCTCGTTAGATCGATACCAAATTTATAAATTTTCCGTTTCAGAGAACAAGGGGAAACTCGAAGGAAATGGCTCTCCGATTCGTCGTCAGCTCGGCTCTCCGCCCAGCGTTCAACAACCAGGTGAGCATTTAAATATTATGAAAAGAAAACAATGAAAAAATAAAGGCTTATCAGCTATTTTTTTAAACAATAATGATCATCAACGGATCTGATTTCTTGCTTTCAGATTCGCAACGCTTCGTCCGCTGCCTCAGTGAAGGACGTGCTCGCCAATGCCCCACAAGCTGAAGTCACCACTTTGAAGAACGGATTCCGTGTTGTCACCGAAGACAACGGAACCGCCACCGCCACTGCAAGTTGATTGTTTTGGAAAATAATGTAATCCGTTGCCTCCAGGTTGGAGTGTGGATTGAGACCGGATCTCGCTTCGAGAACGAGAAGAACAATGGAGTCGCTCACTTCCTCGAGCGTCTGATCCACAAGGGAACCGGAAAGAGAGCATCCGCCGCTCTTGAGTCTGAGCTCAACGCCATCGGAGCCAAGCTCAACTCTTTCACCGAGCGTGATCAAACCGCCGTGTTCGTCCAGGCTGGAGCTCAGGATGTTGAGAAGGGTAAATTTCGTAAAATTCTTCGAAAATAGTAATCAAATTCATATTTAGTCGTCGATATTCTCGCCGACGTTCTCCGCAACAGCAAACTCGATGCTTCCACCATTGACGCCGAGAAGGCCACTCTTCTCAAGCAGCTCGAAGCTTCTGATGACTATCACCAGCTCGTTCTCTTCGATATGCTCCACTCTGCTGCCTACCAGGGAACCCCTCTCGCTCTTAGCGTGCTCGGAACCAGCGAGAGCATCCCGGTAGGATTCAAAAACAATTCACTTATCCAGATTTTGATTGCAGAACATCACCGCCCAACAGTTGAAGGAGTGGCAGGAGGACCACTACAGACCAGTCCGCATGGTCCTTTCCGCTGTCGGAGGAGGAGTCTCGAACGTCCCAAGCCTCGCCGAGAAGTACTTCGGAGACTTGAGCAACGAGTACCCAAGAAAGGTTCCACAGGCCGACGGAACTCGCTTCACTGGATGCGAGTACAGATACCGCAACGACAACGTGCCACACATGTACGCTGCCTTCGCTGTCGAGGTTCGAGTTTTACTTCATCTAAAAATCGTTCAATTCGACTTTTCAGGGAGTCGGATATGCCCACAAGGACGCTCTTGCGCTCCAGATTGCCAGCCAGTTCATTGGTTTGTTTTCCTTTTGATTTCTTCAAAAACTGCTTTATTATTACAGGACAATGGGACGTCACCCACGCCACCTCGAGAACTGCCGCCTCCCGTCTTGTCCAGAAGATCGGACACGACCACGGACTCCACAACCTCCAGCACTTCAACATCAACTACAAGTTAGTAAACAGAAGATTATTTTCGATTAGAGCTTTTTGTTTTCAGGGACACTGGACTTTTCGGAATCTACTTTGTCGCTGATGCTCACGACTTGAACGACACCAGCGGAATCATGAAGTCCGTTGCTCACGAGTGGAAGCACCTCGCCTCCGCCGCCACCGACGAGGAGGTCGCCATGGCGAAGAACCAGTTCAGAACCAACCTGTACCAGAACGTCGAGACCAACACCCAGAAGGCCGGATTCAACGCCAAGGAGCTCCTTTACACCGGAAACCTCAGACAGCTCTCCGAACTCGAGGACCAGATCCAGAAGGTTGACGCCGGAGCCATCCGCGAGGCCATCTCCCGACATGTCTACGATCGTGATCTTGCTGCTGTCGGAGTTGGTATGTTTCGTTTTTCTTAAAGTTAGTTTTGGTATAAAACGGAATGTTTCAGGTCGCACGGAAGCGTTCCCGAACTACGCCCACGTTCGCGCTGGTATGTCGTGGTGGAGATTGTAAACGAGAGGAGGAGAACACAGTGCCGACACCATCAACGTCCCGACACCTTCACCGTTTTCCTTATGTACTATTCTCTATTTGTTCATCGTCTCTCTCTCCATTCGAAGAAATTTTTAGAAGACCGTATTTTTTTTTTCGCTGTTCGAGTTTATCCACTATTTTATTAAGTTAGAGTAGCCATTTTTGTTTTTGCACGGTTGGGATCCAAATGAATGAATTGAAGAAGCGACGATGGTAGTCCGATATCCACTGTTGCCATCAGTCTGCAACTATCTCGCTCTCTTTCTCTCCCATCTTTCCGGTGCGTCGACTCGATTCATCATCAAAACGAATCGATTTGATGGGGAGGAATCAGCGCCCTCAATTGTTGTACCCCGCACCAGAAAAAAAAACAAGAAGACCGCCCCGAATCGGAGTGTCTGTGTCTCTCTCATCGAATTGTTGACCGGCCTTGACCACGTTCGCACACTTATTGTCAGTCACACGGACACCCACAACTATCCGCTTACCAACTCACCGACTTTTCAAGTCCCAATTTTGAGTCACTGAGTTGAGATTCTCAGGTATTTTGAAACTAGGAAAAGCTATGAAAAGCCGAGAGCTCTCAAAGGGTATGCTTGATAGTGAGCTCAATTTCTGATTAAATACACGTGATTTTAAGTGGAAACAGAGAAAAATGAAAAACTTATAAAAATCATGTGACTCTTTCTTCTCCTTTCTCTGTTCTTCTTTCTCTTATTGACCGCCCGGAAACCACAAAGTTTGTCTATTTGTGTGTGTTTACCGACGACTTCATTACCCCCTCTCAGCTCCGATTGTTTGTATTAATATATCCCTAATGGCTGACTCACTCGGACCCCCAGATCCGGACGTCTCTCTCTTTCGCCCCGATGAGTCACCCTTTATCAATTCTCCTCGGTTTCTCTGATGGATCCGCCCTCTCTCTCTGTTTACACAGTTTGTTCTGCTCGTTCCATCATTTCTTCCTCTTTTCTCGCCTTCTCCGCATTTGTTCGTCGTTTCAGAATGGCCAAAGACATTTACAAAACGTTCAAACGGTCCATCTCGGGAATCGCTGGTGGCGGGGCGAACAATTTGAACGGGGAAGGATCTTCGGGGCCGTCGACGTCTTCTACCAATGTCAAGTATCGCGGAGGCTCGGGGAGGACTTGGATTCATCCTCCTGGTATGGTCTTTTATCTTCGACTTTCATTTTTATCATTCAAATGTTATCATTTTGCAGATTACTTGATAAATGGACGCGTCGAATACGTGGCGCGCTTCATGGGAAGTGTGGAGACGTCGAAACCGCACGGAAGTGAAGTGGCTCGGGAAGCAATCCACGCGATCCGCTTCCAGCGAGACCTGAAGAGATCTGAGCAAACTCGAGAGACAGCCAAGCTTCAGAAGGTGGACATCCGCATCTCCATCGACAACGTGGCGATCGTGGACAACAAGACGAAGGCGATGATGTTCACTTTCCCGCTCGGCAGAATATCGTTCTGTGCCGACGACAAGGACGACAAGCGGATGTTCTCGTTTATCGCGAGAGCCGAGGGCACGGAGGCCAAGCACTCTTGCTACGCGTTCACCTCCGAGAAACTCGCCGAGGACATCACCCTCACCATCGGAGAGGCGTTCGACTTGGCCTACAAGAGATTCCTCGACAAAAACCGCACTTCTCTGGAGAATCAGAAGCAGGTGTTCATTCTGAGGAAGAAGATCGCCGAGCTGGAGACCGAGAACCAGGTGCTCATCGAACGGCTCGCAGCTGCTTTGCGAGGCAACAGCAGGCCCGACGTGGCAGATGTGCCGGCTCTTCCGATGTCTCCGATGCCACAGGGACCACCCCCGAACATGCCGTCGTCGATTTATTCGACTCCTCGAGCCAACGATCTTCCGCCCACCGAAATGGCTCCCCGATTGCCGCCTATTGCCACCTCGGGCATTTCTCCCTCGTCGACGCCTTCATCCACGTCTCCATCCGGTCCGGCTCCTTCTCTTCCTCCACCTCGACCACCTGCATTGGCTCCACCACCGCCAGTTGCTCCCAGAAAGAATATGGTCTCGCCGAAGAATTCAGTTTCTGGAGGTCAATTGCATGGACTCGATTTGGGAGAGACGAAGAAAGTGGACAACGTCTTCGACGACTCTTTCGATCCGCGAGCCGAAGAGAAGAAGAGTGTCACTGAGGGACCCGATTACAGTAAGATTTGCTATGCTACTGCCACATAATGAAAAACAAATTGCAGATCCATTCGGTGCCGACTTCCTTCCATCTCTGCAGAACGGCTCCACAACACCTCCATCCGCAACGGCCGCGACTCTCGCTTCTGAAGCGATCGCCCAGTTGCCTCCGAGCACATCCGCCGCTTCCACTTCATCATCGGCGCTCGCTGCTCCAAATGCTCCAAAGAAAACCGCTGCCGAGTACGATGCGATGATCACTGAAGTGGAGAAGAAGCTGGCGGCGATGAGCAGTGGAGGCTTCGAGTTCGGACAGCTCGAGACCGGAGATCTCGGCGGAATCGAGGGAGAGAGCGACTACGGAACGCCTTCTGATCGTCTGAATCCGAAAGTGATGAACTTGAAACAATAATTTGCATTTTCAGTCAACTAACATTTCCATCGGTGTCTTATATTTGTATTTTTATTTCGCTTATCTGTAAATGTTCCGAAGTTCTTTTACCATGGCCGTGCAGCTTGCCGGATATTTGTGATTTTCTACGCCTTCATACATAAAGTTTTACATGTTTATAAAAGTACAAATGGAGGAATGTTCTTTTGACGTTGAACTGAGATGACTAGAGATGACTAGATTATGTCGAGACGTTCACTTTCCAGGCGGCCACCATTCGGTCGAAGCCAGAAGTAAGCAGGTTGTTCGCGGGATGCTCGTCCATCCACGCACAGCACGTCACCATCCGCTCGTGACACCTTCTGTTCGGCATTCTCGGCAGCCTATTCCCATTGAGATCGTAGACTCGCACATGGCGATTATCCATCGGAATCGCCACGACGCCGGCCGTCTTGCTCACCGCCACTCGGTTGGCGGGCGACGATAGTCGGATGGTGGCGAGCGGGGTGCGCATGTTGCGCAGGTCCCAGATCTTGACGGTCGCGTCGTCACTCGAGGACACGATGCGGTAGTCCGTGTTGAAGCTGACCGAGGTGACCGAGTCCTGGTGTCCCTGGAAGACGGCCACCGACTGGATCGACTCGCGGAAGTCCCACAGACGGAACGTCGAGTCCTTCGAGGAGGTCAGGATGAGCTTGTGGTTCGGGTGTGTGCTGCAGTGGTTGAGCTCGCTCTCGTGCCCACTGAGGATGTTCACCACCTCTCCCTTCTCGACGTCCCACACATTGGCAGTTCTGTCCCAGGAAGCCGTCACCATCTGATGACCACCGGCGAGCCACTCACAGCAGCTGACTGGAGCTCGGTGGCCAGTGAGCTTCATAATGGGGACTCTTATTTTGTGTCCTCCGTCGGATTTCTCGTTGGTCGATGTGAATTTGTTGTGCTCCGGTCCGAGCAAATTATTCGGGTCTCGGTGCTCTTCCTCTTCTTCCGAACTGTGCTCGAGGGGTGCTGAAAGAGGTTGTTTCTAATTTGAAGTTAATAGATGCCCACTCCTATGATAACGCGTTCAGATGAGGGTTGAGTGAGAGAGTAGAAACGAGACGCAGACTGTCTGCCGATCTGCGTCTTTCCGTATCGTGTACTCTCTCACTAGACTCTCAATGGAGCGCACCAGAACTTTCAAATGCTTCTGAACTTCCACTTACCATTGTTGCTCGGGATTCTCCAGATATGGGTCGACTCATCACCACTCGCAGTCGCCATTATCAACCCTGCCGCCAGTCCAGATCCATCAGAAGTGTCGACTGCACAATTCTGCGAGATGGCCACGCAGTTGACGCTTCCAGTATGACCCATGTACGTGGCCACACAGTTTCCATTCTCCAGCGACCACACCCGCGCAGTCTGATCGGCACTCGCACTCGCACAGATGTTGCGAGCCGAGTCTGCCGCCACGTGCCACACCCCGTCTTTGTGTCCCTCGAGCAGGCGGTTCAGTCGGAATTTGGAGCCATCTCGGAAGACGGGCGGTCCACGGAGAGCCGTCCGCAGCTTCTGTCCCATCTGGATGGCCTTTCTACTCGACTTGGCCGACTCCTGCACTCCGAACACTTCCTGAGCCACGTTGGCCACCTCACTACCCTCTGGTTGAGTCATTTGGACGATTCGAGCACGCACTGACAATGGATTTCTTATTTGAGGGGTTCAAAGTGAAACTCACATGCACAGTTCTCCGCGTAAAGCGAGTCGAACTCCTTCTCGATGAGCCCGAACAACTGATAAAGTCTTGCTCGGTACGGAGCATCGTCGACGTCGAGAGAGCTCTGCAGGGCGGTGAGCTCCGTGTCGACTGTTCCTCTCCTCGATCTCATCGCCTTTTCTTTCTCACTCTCCTTTACATTATCCTGCGGCATTGACCCTTTTCTGAAAATCTGTTAGTTTGCAGAAATTATGGGCGGAGTCATGAGAAGAAACAAATATTTTGAAAAGGAATAAGAAACCTCTTTTGAAAAACCTCAAGAGTGCTTGAATAGTTGCGTTAAATGTTCATTGTCATAAATTATTAGTATTTATAAGTAGTTGGCAATAAATTAGTAAAAGATCAATATAGTAAATTGATATGTGCATCGAAGGGCTCTCTGCTCAATCAAAGGTGAGGCTCGCTCGAGTCCTGGTTCGGATCGATCTCGACGTGCGACTGTCCGTCCATCATGTCGTCTCGGTTCAGCATGTTCCTAGCGAATCCCGCGCCGAATTTCGCGTCCAGTATGATCTTTTGCATGTTGAATTTCATTACTGTCTTCTGGAAAATGTATGAGATGAGAAGGTTTGTGTCAATGATTTTTGGGTTCAATTCCTATATTCTGAAGCTGTGAAAAACAACGAAAAAGCTCGAGAAAGTATACGGATACTGTAATTTAACAAGTTACTGTAGCTTTTTTCATTTTTTTTTTCTGAATTTGTGAAAGGTTCTTTATCGAAATTCAACATTTGTTTTTATTATTTTTAAGAGCATATATCGCTTTGATTGTATGCACCCACCTCATCATCTGATAACCGATTCAAGACGATGTTGATGTGTTGTTGAAAAGCGAGATCCTCGTCGTACTGCATGGCCATGTCGTCCGGCTGTCCATCCACGACCACTTGCTGTCCGATGTCTTCGACGACTCCTCCATCTTCTGAAATCTCAACGTCTACAAAAGCCTCCGCCCATTTCACCCTACCAATCTCCTGATGATGATAATGACTCATCGGATCGTTCGACGTCGACGCAATCAGACTCTCCTCCCCGCCCACGAAAGGCTTGCACTCCCTAAGGGACTCTCCGTCCGTTTCCAGAATAATCTCGTCGTCCGCAATCGGAATCCCTTCCGGCAAGATCTTCTCCGATTGCCTCTGACTCATCAGCACGGACGCCAGTGTCTCCCGACTCTTTGGGATCACCGTGATACTCGGATTCGATTGCATCGACATGTTCCTTTGCTCCGTGTGCATTTTCTTTTTCATCGGCGGCTCTGCTGGACTGCTCGGACTGAAAGACTACTGTAGGATGGATGGATCTTGAAACGAAGAACTTACGGCTCGATGAGCGGCTCTGGAGGCCCTGATTCGTAGTTTAGAGTGTTGCCACGTGGCATTTGGAACTGAAAACCAATTGATGACCAACTGAAGATCGAAGAATCCTTACCATTCCGATGATCTTCCTTCCCGAATTCCCCACGCCTCCAGGAGGAGTGTTTCTCTGCGTATTCACCATTTTGTACACTTTCTGATTCGCTGGCGAATATCCCTGTTCGACTTCAATGAGAACTCCTGGACGACCGTATGATGTTGACGACGTCTCTCCTCTGAATTCCTTCTTCGAGTCATGAGCTTGAGTCTTTGGAATTTTCGAATCAACTTCATGGGGGTTAGTTGAGCGAGCCTGAAAATAGGAAAAATGTTATCGGACTACGAGCTCATCGACTACAACACGGAGGATGAGCAGATACTGCAGATATTGGTATTGCTTCATGGTCGCGCACACAATGAATTGTACAGAGTGTAATGCACCACGGAGCGGAATCGAACCGAAAAGTGTTAGATTGGCAGCGGCGCGCGCTAACCAGTCGGCCACCCGTGCATCATCGACACGCGAGAAACGAGGGCGTACATGTGCGCGCTGTGTGTGTGTGTGTCTCAAGAGGAGGAACTTACACTGGCGTTTGGACGCTTCGTGCCCAACGGATACGTCCTCACGACGGCTTCTGTTTCTCTCGTCTCCGGCGTTTTTCTCCTGGAATACGGTTGGCCGGCGGAGTGTGAGTTGGGACTGTCGATGCCCGCTATCCGACGGGACGGCTGGATGACGACGTAGTCCCTCATGATGTTGATCGAGGAGGGACTTCCGATGCCTTGCGAAGATATCAGCACGTCTTCGCTCATGGGGATTTCGGAGAAAAAGTCTTTGTCGAGAGTGGAGGCCATGCTGTTCAATTGGGAAGGCGGGCGGGAGTCTGCTGAAACGAAAATGGATTGTTTTTTGAAGAACTGTGTCTGAGAATGTTCTAATTTCATTATGATAATGCTTTTGAGCAATTTATTATAGGCTCAATAGCTAGAATATTTTGAAACTGAGAGCTTTTTATAATAGACTTTTTCATCACTTCAAAATGACAGTGAAGGCTCTCGACTGTTGACCAAAACGTTTGATGACTGATACTGTACTAAGCTCCGCCCACAACACCCTTTCAGTTTGTTTTTGTTTATTAAAACTTGTCAGTTGCACACTAATAGTCAATTTTAGTGAGATTGAGAGAAAATATTTGAATTTTTCAAAAATAAAACTTTTTGCATGTTTTTGAAACCCTTTCAGAAAAGTGAAAATATCTTCGCTGGTTTTGAATTTCAGAAAAAGTGTTCAACTGACAAGTAGTAGCTTTGATATCAATGAACAACTCCAGAAATTTTCAGAAAAAATAAGCGATTGTGGGCGGAGTTATGATAGAAATCCTTTGTGATAGCGCATTCCGTTCGGGTGAGAGAGGTAGTTCTAGGAAGACGCAGACAGGCAGACAGTCTGCGTCTCTTCGAATCGTGTACTCTCTCACAAGCGAAACGATAAAGCGCGCGATCACAGAAGGAAACAAAGTTTTTTCAAAAAGTACCAAACACTCACACTTCTTCTTATTGATATAAGCATCCGCCCACCGCATCGACTCTATGATGCTGTCCGACAACTCGTCGGCCTTCCTCGTGTACTGCTCGAGGAGCTCATCCCAAACGTCCTGCACAGGCATCATGTTCTGCCACATCATGTCGCCCCGAATACTGTCCCACGCCTCCCTCTTCTGCCTCCGCAGCTGCGAGTCCGGAATCGAGGCCTGCATGTCGACGTCGTACAGTATCGGGTACTCCCTGACCATCGAAACGAGTTGCAGCTGAAACCATTCGAGTTGGAAAGCATAATGGGGTAATGGGGGAAGTGGTTACCATTGTGTACTGGGTCTCTTTCGCATTCGCCTCGTCTCGTGTGTATTGAGCCTGGAGGACGTCTCCGGCACGCGACGAGTTGCTCGAGGTTCCTGAATACATAATGTATATGTAATCCCACGTTCAATATATCATTTCGAGTCGAGCAAGAGAAAGAATGAATGGATGGATGGATTACTGTAGTCTCACCTGGCATACTGTTCTTAAGACCACTGATCTGGTACTCATCTCCGTGCCTCCGTTCGGACATTGGGTCGCCTGAAAGAAATGGTTGCTCTACTGCACATTCTATTGTTCTCCTGTCCCCCGATTCCGGCTTCTGAATGCGGTGCGTTGCGGTCTCTGAGCCCTCCGTTCTGCTCCACCTACCATCTCCTCAATCGTCGCCAAAAAGTGCGAGGAAACAGTGCAGTGGTCGCAGGTGATACACACTGACCGAGACTCAGTACAGGGGGCGGAGCCAGGGACCGCGACGCAACAGAGACGCTTCAGAAACCGCAACGGAACAGACATGCGAAGCGGTCAAGATTGCAAAAGTAAAACCCGGGAAACGTCGATAGAGCGCACACGGCCGAGGGGTGGGGGTCGTGGTGGGACACTCGGCCCTCGCAACTCGCTGTCCCTTTGACGCTGCCTTCTCTGCGTCTCTCGGGGGGTCTAGGAGGAGAGAGACAACTGGGGGAACGGTTTTGAAGGCATTTGGAATATAAAGACAAAAAGTTACTGATGAATTCGTTCTTTTTTGATCTATCAAGGTACCGCCTTGTCCCTGCCAGAAATATATCCCAGTTTGGCGGATTTCACAGACGGATAAAAAGACGAGATCAGAAATTTCAGAGTTTCAGAGGAGCTTTTCTCCTCTGCCCGAACGATAAAGAGCGGAAGAATTGCAGACGCCGCGATAGATACAGTAATTTTGTGAATATTCGCTGAAAAGTGTGAATAATTACAGTACTCAAAACTAAAGGGACAGACATAACCTAAATCATACAAAACAGCCAATTCTCGATGTTTTTTGTTGAAATCAACACAGTTTAAATCAGAAAATTTTTCTGATTTCAACCATGTATAATACTGCCCATATTTGAGAAAAAGTTTTTCGACTCTCAAAACCGATCCGGAAGCGATGTGAATTTGAGTCGGAACATCGGAAAATTGAAAATTTTGAATTTCGCGCCAAATTTTATATGGTTCGAAAGAGAATTTTTGCTGATTCAGAATATGTAATCAAAAATGGGAAAAGTGATGTCCCTACTGAAAAGTGTGAATAATTACAGTACTCAAAACTAAAGGGACAGACACAACTTTCAACATTCAATAACAGCCAACTCTCAATATTTTTAGATGAGAACTACACAGATTTAATGATAATTTTTCTGATTCCAACCATATATAATACTGCCCATAATTTAGAAAAAGTTTTCAGACCAATTTGGATTATGGAACATAGTCAGTTTCACAACGTTTCCATTAAATTTTATCTTGAATTCATATCATATTTCGAGATCAGCTGTTGTGTTCACAGATTTGAAAAACGGTACTTGTATTCATTATTTATTTATTCTTCTGCCATAAGTTACAAACTACAACTTCTTAAAAATTATCCGCTTTTCCAAAAGTACAGCATATTCAGTGTACCCCGCCACTTTTCAAATTTCACCAAATCAACAAAAGTGCATATTTACAACTGGGCGGAACACTTTGTGTGTTCCCGCTCACTCTGAAATTGCAAACCGATTGGTTGATTTGAACCAATTCGTCGTTCTGAGTGTCTCCGGAATCCGTGCTCTTTCTTCGAGATGCTCTTGACTCGTGTTTTTGAGCTGTGCAAGAAATGAATGATACACATGGCAGAGAGAACAACAACAACAGTCAACACGATGACACCTCCACGACTTCCGTCTTCATTAGACACTCTTTGAACCCTTTTACAACTGATACTGAGAAGAGTTCATTTTGTTTGATTTGATTTTGAATTGTGAACTTTATCTGGTGATGTATTCTTTGCATAGAACTCATCGTCTAATAGAACTTTCATGTTCTTCTACTGCTCTTTTTACTGTTATGTTCTCGGAATCAACTGTCTAGATAACACAGAACTTATATCTTCGATCATTCCTCAACTCAGAGAAGCATTTGAAATCTTTGAGTGTTTTAATAGAATTGTGACAGTAGTTTCAAGAAGGAACTTGGAAACTTCTCCCATGCATTTTGAATCATTTTACCTTCTTACACAATTATATCCGATTCAGGAAATGTAGGGAATTTCAAAATGGGTAAATTAGAAGTAGTGAGCTCATTAAGTGCTCATTTATAGCTCATTTAGGGTCTTCACCTTATTGAGTGTTTAATTTAACATAATTGAGTTCATATATGCAAATTTTGCTTGAAATTTGATGAAGCTACTGGCTGATAACAGTGCGATAGTGCGCTCTATCGCACATCGAGTGAGAGAGTGCACGATCCGGCGAGACGCAGATTCTCTGTCGGTCTGCGTCTCACAGAAAGATGTACTCTCTCACCCAAGACACAACAGAGCGCGTTATCAAATGGAATGGACAGGGAGTAGAACAGTGTTCAATATCACTCCAACTTGCTAACTTTTAACTTTCTGATAAGTGCAGATAACCCTGAATCTCTCGAATCGCTTTCCAGTCCCCCACAGTGCACTTTGTTTCTCCCTCTTCTATGTCACGTATCCGCATCCGTCATTCGCTTAATTTCTCTCTCTGCCCAGGATGAGCGCCACCAAACATTAGCCATCCGTTTGGTTCCAGTTTCAGATGGCAATGCTCGCGGCACGTGGAGCCGCCCGTTTGTTTGCCCGCTCCTTTTTTAATTTCGAAGCGGGCCGCCCTTTCGGTTTGTCCCCCCACCTTCTGGAGATGTTGTTGCTCCTCTGCCACTGATTAGCATACTCAGAGCGACTCGTGTGTGCTCCAGTTTGATTCAGTCTCCAATCCACACTATACATCCTCTGTTGTTTGTTGTCTTGTTGTCTCCGAAGGGAGTCATCCCTTCTGCCTTCACTGCCTTGTTTACCCTATTTACCTCTTTCCAGTCACGAGAGTATTCAGATGATGGAAGAGCACGCTGTCACTTTGGACACTGTCACCACCACGCCCCTTTCCTACAGGTACAGTAATCCTTCGAAAAATAAAGAAATTTGTTAGCGGAAATGTTTACAATTCTAGAAAAACATTAGTGATTTCACACTTCTTGGCATTTACAACCAGACAAATCCGGAAGTGCACCCACAAAGTATCTAGTTTGCCCTCTTTCCAGAGATCGAATAACATTCGAGTTCGGAGTATACGGTCCTTGTGTTCTTTTCAATCTCCTGCTCTGCTTGTTCTTCATCTGTCGGCCACACCTTCTAAGATCTTTCAAGGTAATTTGACAGAGAAGTTCATTAGTTTATTTTGGGATAGTTTGGAATGGGAAATTTTGAATTCAATGATGGTTATCAGAACTAAACGTTGCCAGTATTAGAGCACTTTTATATGACACTTCAAGTATGCATTGTAACGAAATTCAATTGTTTCGAGAAAGTTGAAATATCTTCGTCTCACCTATAGACTGACAAGTTTTAGCTTTGATATTCATCAGAAACTCCAGACGTTTTCAAACGAATCGATACACTTTCTTTTGAGTTTACAAAACATTCAAAACGAGTTGTACTAACTCCACATCTTCCTCTATGATTCCAGCCCACCATCTTCTTTGTCACCCTCGGCACTTTCCTCTTATCCCTTCCGCTCTTCGTCCTCCAGTGCTATCTCGTCGTTTCCCTGTGGAACCTCGTCGAGCCACAGTACTCGATCGCTCTCTGCACTTTCGTGAAATGCATCACCAGCTCCACCACTTCCTGTGCGCAGGTTCTTCCATTGGTGAGTAAGTGGATCGCCGTGGGACAACTCGTATTTCCAGCCGGTCGCCATCTACCGCTACTTCATCGTCGTGCGCAACCGGAAGATGCCCGCGTGGTTTGTAGTCGTCGTGCACTCGTTCATCTCGGTCCTCTTTGTGAGTTTTCAGAGGGTAAAAGAGAAAGGAATGAGCAAATAGTTTACAGTTCTTGATAGCCATGTTGAACTTTCCGTTGGGAGACTTTGAGACGAATGATCAATGTGCCATTTTGAGATTCAGTAAGGTGATGGAAGCAGTTAGGGTGAGCAATGATGGCTGGGATATGGAAAAAGGGATAACATTTTCAGATCTCGTTGACTCTGGGGTTGAATCTTTTCGCAGTTTTTATCAATGTTGCCATTTACACTTTTGTGAAAAAATACGACAAACGGAATGTTGGTGAGTTTCTATTCTTGCACATAACTCCGCCCACAAGTATCCAATTTGTCTGAAATTGTCTGGAGTTACTCATCGACATCTAAGCTATAATTTCTCAATTGAACACTATTCATAAAAATTAGAAAGAACGGAGATAATTTGATTTTTATGAATAGCGTTCAATTGAGAAGTTTTAGCCTGGATATCAATGAATAACTCCAGAAAGTTACAAACCAGTTTAGAATCTGTGGGCTAACTTAGAAACCATAAGTTTTCGTCACCTGAAAACAAATAAGATTTGTGAACTTTTCGTGAGAAGTTGATCCGAATGAACTGATTCTTTGATTCCCTTGAAGAGCCTAATCTTCCAGACGTGCATCGCCGACGAGTCCAGCTGACCTATTCAATGCTGCTCCAATCCATGATCCCCATCCTCGTCTCCATCCCACTCCTCGTCGGCTCTTTCGACTTTTACTTTGGTAACCGAGATTAGTGCCCCCCGACCAAAGCACACTTTCCCATTCCAGGGTACACACTTCCCTCCGGCTTCACCTCCCGCTGGTACGCCACCACGTTCCTCTCCCCGTTCCTCACGCCCATCTCCTCGATGCTCTCACTGCGAACCATCCGGCACGAGATGCTCGCCGTGTTTTTGAGCTCTTCGTGTTTTTTGAGCACCCGGAAAATCTCGAATTTGGTCATCAAGACGAGCAAGAGCAATGTGGCGCAGCAGAGTTCTGATTACTCATCCGCATAGCTCTCTCTCGTATTTCTCTTTTTTCAACACCTACCTCTTTTTCGTAATGAACGTTTGCTCGTTTGCTCTTTACATGTTGAAAAAGGATGACGTTACAACCGTAGCAAACTATAGAAAATTCAATTTCGTTATCAAAAACAAAATTATGTTTGCTAGCTGTGCATTGGGAAGACAACATTGAGGCAAAAAGGGGGAGTCTTCGTTTATCAATTCTTCCTTTTTACTGATAAGTTTGCAAAACGCTTTTTAAAATACACAAAAATTTAAACTCCCGCGCATTCATTATCAAGATGGCCTAGGATTTCGTTTTGTACTCCGAGTGGATTTCAAATTTTTTGCAAATTTTTTTTGGGTTTTTTTTGAAATTTTTCTCAAAAACTGAGTTTTTGTTCATTATTTTTCCTAACAAGACAAAAAGAGGACATCGAAACAAATCAATAAAGTGAGGATTAAAATACGTCGGGGCATGAAGTGTTTGAACAGTGTCTTCCGGTTGTCGGGAAACAGCCACCGCCCCCTGCGTCTCTGCGTCTCGCCGTCCCTCGATGATTCATCATCCGAAACTTTTACAACTTTCTTCACTTCTTCGCCTTTTCGCCCAGTATATCTGGGAGCGTCGAGAGTGCTAGTTGTTCCCAATTAGAGGCCCTGCCCCCTCTCTCTGTCTCTTTTGAGACCCACTCCTTATTCGTATCGATTTCTCGCCGTCCCGCGGCTTTCTCTCGATTGCACCTGTTCGTTAAACACTTCTCTCTTACTTTTTTCCATTTATTAGCTGATTTTTTCAGTCCCCAACTCGGATGGCTTGTCGGGACTGCACACGGAAGGGCGGATGTATCTACACGACGTTCTGGGTGAGTTTTTTCGAAGATTTGGAAAATAAAATGTGAAAAAGTCAAACAATAAATCTATCCCTCTTTTATTGAAAGCGGCTAATCCAGGCGATGAATATTCGGCGAAAGAGTAGAGAGCTGAAGGGGGAAAAAAGAAAAATAATTAAATGTCAGAGGAGGAATCGCGAGGGAAACCCAAATGAAAAAGCGTCTCGGAAATTGAATTGTGGTGGCCTGGGGTTTTGGGAAACTGATTCAATTCCTCCTTCTCCTCGACTTTCGACAACGCAATCAACTCAAAAGTGAGAAAGGCGACGTCGTGTTTGATAACGATCAGAAATGAGAAGACGTTGATATCTGTTGCGGTTGAACGTCGCCAATGACCCAAATCGAATTCTGACTAAAACTGTCTCCGCCTGTTTACCGCCCATTCTACTTTGTTATTGCCACCGACGGCAAATAACTCGTCGTCTCTTCTGATTTCGCGCCACTCCGAGAAAACACATAGATCGGCGCCCATGTTTGACTTTTTCGACAAAGTCAGGTACAAACTTGACGACATTCTACTCAAGCACAAAGTAATCCCGATTCTCTTCCTGATCCTAACTTCTCTTTCCAGCTGGTCCGCTTCCTGCCCGTCGTCCTCGTCACCGCCGCCACCGCCTGGGGAATTTATGCCTACACGTATGAGCTGTGCTTTCGTGAGTTCCCACTATACGATAAACCCTCCAACGATCCCCCTTTTGCAGTCTCGATCGACAATTGGCCGCAGAGGATTGTGTACCTCACCGTGTTCTACACTCTTTTGGTTCTCTACTATGCTTCGTACATGCGCACGATTTACACCAAAGCGTGGGGGCCTCCGAAAAAGGTGAGTGCGTCAGACGGCGTAACTAGATCCATTGGTTTCGAATGTTAAAGTCCATTCAAAGTTTGAATACTCAAAATTTGTTTCCAGTACATCCTGGAGGGAGCCGATAAAACCACATACGACTCAGTGAGAGATGACGAACGACAACTGCAACTGTTCCTTGCTGACATCGTTCGGCAGCGAGACCTGACACTTCTCGTCCGTGGATTCGACCACGGCATCCGATTCTGTGACAAATGTTGCTGTATAAAGCCGGACAGGTCTCACCACTGCTCGATGTGCGAACAGTGCGTTCTGTGAGTCACGATGCTCGAGGCGACGTTGAACAACATTTGCAGGAAATTCGACCACCACTGTCCGTGGGTGAACAACTGCGTCAACTTTGGCAACTACAAGTACTTCATCCTGTTCCTCGGCTACGGCTTCGTCTTCTGTCTCTGGATCGCCGCGACGACGTTGCCGAGCTTCATCGACTTCTGGAAAACCGAGTACGAGATGAACAAGAAGGTGAGTGATTCAGAGGTCGCCGTCGTGTGTAGTCGTGGAAAGTCATCTGAAGTGATCGTGCGGTCATTTTAGATGTACGACGACATGGACTCGTTCATCGAACGAACCCTCCGACACATTCACGCGGTTCTCACGGTCTTGCGCTCAGATAAGTGTCGAAATGTTTGTGATCTCTTGCATTTCAGAACGGTCGATTCCCCCTTGTGTTCCTTTTGTTCCTCGCATGCATGTTCGCCCTATCGCTCTCCTTCCTATTCTTCTATCACCTGTATCTCACGTCGAAGAATAGGACAACAGTCGGTGAGTAAGGAAGAAAATGCTCCAAAATCAACATGAACTCTTCAGAATCATTCCGCGCTCCAATGATAGACGGGAAGTACGCGAAGGACGCCTTCAACCACGGAGTCCGTGCCAACTACCGAGAGATATTCGGCTCCAACCCTCTCTACTGGTTCCTCCCCGTCCCCAGCTCGTGAGTTCATCTTCACGACTTCATCTGATTCCACTTGAATGGCCGTAGTTTCAGTTCCTCTCACTGACTGCCTCGTTTTCAAGCGTATTCCTTTCCCCCTAACCCCTCGTTCCACTTCTTCCTAAACCATCTCCTTCCCTCTTCCATTTCTGTAATCGTTTCAGACTAGGAGAC
This sequence comes from Caenorhabditis imperialis, assembly GCA_963572205.1. Taxonomy (NCBI): domain Eukaryota; kingdom Metazoa; phylum Nematoda; class Chromadorea; order Rhabditida; family Rhabditidae; genus Caenorhabditis; species Caenorhabditis imperialis. The sequence continues at coordinate 6,713,136 of OY751541.1, forward strand.
GGCTGCAAGTACAAGCTCAACGACCTCTTCGGCACGCCCGTCGGAGATCACGTCTTCGTCGAGATGGGCGGAGTCCAGAACGGAGCCCATCCGCCGATTCAGCAGAGCCACGTGGAACGATACGAGAAGCAGACGACGTCGACGGAGGACGAGACGAGCAGGTCAACGACGTCGCCCTCGCATGGTTCATATTTTGGTTCTTTTCCGTTTGTTCCCCCCAGACGATTACGTTTGAAAACGAGTGCATGTCGTGGCGCTCTTTCGTGAACTTTTAGAAGTCGTGCTAACTCCAGAATTTGATTTGATTATGAGATTTGTTAGCTGAATTTCCCTTAATACTACCCTCTAACTGAGATTGCAGTAGATTCTCCTTCAACTTGCTCATAATAATAAATCCAATTTTCAGTCTCGGTGACGGCGTAGACTTCAAAAAGTGGACGATCGAGGCGGCGTTGACTTCCCAGGGAGCACGTGGCCGCTACCGTCTGCTCCAACAGAGGGACGAGGCCGAGATGCAGCCGCTGTACAGTGAGAACGAGGACGACGAGCTCGACCTCAACGTGCGGATCGTCTAGCCACGCCCCTTTTTATAATGTTTCTCATCTCTCACTTACTGATCTTTCGTGCTCTTCCCTTTGCTCCAAACTGTTTTTTCACTCTCTCTCTCTCTCTCAAATTCAGGTCACTCTCCTCCGTTTTGTCTTTTCTTCTGAATCATGTCAGTCTCTCGACGGGTCACTCACCTCTCCCTCTTCCACCTTTTTCAGTTATGTGATACTCTTGTGCACTTTTAATCGCGGTGTACTTATCAGAATTTTATATTTATTTACACACGGAACTCTCCGCTAATTAATGAAAATTCGAAACTAATCGTCGTCGTCGTCCTTGGAACGGAACTTGTCGGCGATCCAGCGAGTCTTGTTCTGCACCTCCTCTTGAGCCAGATTGAAGCACATGGCGAGAAGAGCCATTCCGAAGAGCAAGTAGATGCTCGTGATCACCAACTTCTCTTGGGCTTCGTCAGTGTTGCTCACTGATGTGCTCGGGAACTTGTCTCCGAATCCTGAGGTTGTTTGGGGTTGGGTTGAGAAAATATGTAATTTTTCATAGAGGGTCTCACAGCGAGTAATACAGTAACTTTGTAAATATGTATGGTCGGCGCAAAAAAATGAGTGCAGTGGGAGGGGTCTGCAAATGCGCTCCATTGGACTTGGACGCTTTTTTCGAGTTTTTCCAGTTTGTGATATAAAAAAGGACGGAACACGGTTAAAAATAGACAACTAATGCCTACAGATCTTATTTTTCTCACTGCCAACAATGACTCAGTTTTATTTTTTTCGAAATTGTCAAGCAAATAGACAGAAATACAAAAATCTGTGCGATTTACAAAGTTACTGTACTTTTCGCGTCGAGACCTCACGAACAACTCACCAATTGTAGTCAACGAGATGAAGCAGAAGTAGAAGCTCTCTAGGAACGTCCACCCCTCCCAAACCTTGAATATCAGCGTCCCCACTCCAAGATACCCCAACATTGTGAAAACTACCAATGAAATGGGCACAGTGACACTTTCCAATTGAGCAGCCGCGGTCTCTCGCACCTCAAAAGATCAGTGAGAACGGACAGACAGACACACTCACTTCCAGCTGCTCCATCTCCACCCTTGCCGTCAGAAGATCCTCCACGTCTGCTCCGGTGCCCAATCCGAACGAGTCCACCGAGGAATCGGTCTTGACGCGATGGCCACGTGTCAGGCGGGAGACCAGACTGTTCGCTCTTCGGATCTTGGCTGCTTTTCGTTTTTTATGCCATAGAATTAGTCGGAATTTGAGACGAATTGATTGGGCGTAGAGGAATCTGAACGGAAAAGTACAGTAAATGGTTAAACTTATGTTTTTTTTTTTTTTGAAATTTTTGAAGTTTTTGAAGTTTTTGAAATTTTCGCTGCGAGACCCACAGCCGAAGCTATCTTACTGTAGTTCAAGTTTTATTTTCCTTTTCTTCGAACTCCTCTTTCATTTTTCTTCATATTCACTGCACAACCATACTGGCTAGTACCCCTCCTTCTCCCTGCATCACCCCTCTAGACCCCTCCCCCTTTTTTCTCTGACCATCCGAGTCTCCTCTACGCCACTTTTTCGCTTGCAAAAACGTGCAGTCATGTCCGAGTGGTTAAGGAGATTGACTCGAAATCAATTGGGCTCTGCCCGCGTAGGTTCGAATCCTGCTGACTGCGAATTCTTTTTGTCTTCCAGCACTCACCGGAAGATTTTGGCCATCACATCTCCGATGTTGGTCAAGAAAAGGAGCATAAGAGGTATTCCGATGATAGCGTACAGCATTGTCAGTGTTTTTCCTATATAAGTTTTGGCGGCCGTGTTTCCGTATCCTGAAAACGTTTTGGAATGAGCTACAGTATCCTGAGCTCACCTATGGTTGTGATGACAGTAAGACTGTAGAGGAAGGCGCCAGTGAACGTCCACTGTGCCTGCTTCCCGCTCTCTTTCCCATCGTATCCTTTCCGAATCGATTGCATGCAAATTGTTTTGAAAATTAGAACCTGTAAGAAAACCTGCTCTACTGACAATAAGCTCGCAGACCTCGTCCATGACAGTCTTTTTCCACTGTTTGGAATCTAATCTGTTCACTCGAAACGTGGCATTCCAAACCACATCAACCGCTTTCTCTCGAGCCCTCTTCACGAGTTCTTGAATCTGAAACACATTGATAACATTTTCAAAGTGAATTCAAAGTTAATTCAAAGAGATACCTCTGCCTCATGAGGGCCTTCAACTGCCTTGAATATCACTGCTCCGAGAAGTGCATATCCGACCACCTGAAACCATTCTGAACACCAATGAAAAGGAAAAGAGACCTACGAGAGCACAGAGTCCGATGTGGGAGAAGAAGAAGGCGATGATCTTCTTGACGAGGTTCACGACTCTCGTCACTTTCGACCTCCGATGACGTCGACCCATTTCTAATCAGTCGTTTATCAACTAGCCATATCTAAGGGTCTTCTGGAAAAAGCAGAGAGTAGGAATGAGGAGTAGAGGCGAAAAAAAGTTGAAAGCTTATGCGGATGTCAAAAATCGTCCGAATTCTGGTGGTGTGGGCTGTTTGCGAGAAACGAATCATGAAAAATATGTCTCAAGGGAGCACGAGATGCCCGGAGAAACGACGACTTCTTTTTTGAGGAGACGTCGGGAGCATCAGAGAGTGGATCCGAGGAGACGCGACGGATTGTCCAAATGAGGAGCTTCAGAGGGAGAGAGGGACTTCCTGTATTGTCTGCGTCTCTTCGACTCGCGTACTCTCGTTGTTTCGAAACGGAAACGGGCTACTCGTTTTATGGGATTTTCGGAGAAAAGTCAGTGAAATTGAGCGGGTTATTCTAAAATTGAGTATATTTTTGATGGCAGGGATGATAAAAATCATTGACATTTTTCAAACACTGTAAAATTTCAGGAAAATGCTTCAATTTGGCAGAAATCTTGCAAGAATACTGGTAAATCTACCGTAACTTCATTTGAATAGCGCCTCATTTCTACCTTGCGCCTTTGAAAAAAATACGGTTTTCTTTGAATTTTTGCAGAATTTTGTGATTTTTTTTCATTTTTTTTTCGATTTTTCAGTGATTTTCCAGTGTTTTCGATGTTTCCGCTTGATGTTTTCAGCTTCCATTTCATTTAATCATAGTTTTTCCACCTTCGACACAATTTCATCGAGTTTACGACAGCTCAAGGCGTCTTTTTGGGCCCAAATAAGCAGGCGCTCGTTTTGCCGTCTGATTCTCTCCTCGCGCCACACTGTCTCGCTTTCGGCCCTCGTCGCGCACAGAACAACAGGCCCGTCTGCCACTCGCTCTTCCTCTCTTCCGTTCTTTTACGTTTCGGCTCGTGGAAACAAATATTATCGCGTTATCACTTTGCACGAGTATTTTCGTCTTGTTACAGAGCCTTCCTTGGGAACGAGCTCGTTTGTTGTGCTGATTTCGAAGTGGATGTTGAGTAGAGTAAGTTTTCCACCACGAAAAAACAACGCGGAAGGGAATTTGTTGACATTTTGTCGGAACTCTGCATCGATTTGACCGATTGGACGTTTGGCTACTCCTCCTTCCCGTAAAACGGCTTATTGTGTAGCCGTATTCAAATGAGTCCCGTATTTTGGTCGGATCACTTCGCTGTAGGCTACAAAAAGTGATACAAAAAGAGGCGGTCAGTTAGTGAGGACGCTCACTCACAAACACTTTCGCTGCGAGAAACAACACTGTTTTCATTTTCCATTCAGTCTTTTCAAAAATCTTAGACATGATCAAAGTGTCTCACACGATCTCTGATGCCATGCAACCTTTGCCCTCCTCGCTGCAATTCCAGCCTGTTTTCGGTGGCTTCTCTGTTTCCCTGCTCCCACCTCCGATCGTTCACGTGCCTGATTGTCTCCGTCTCCTCGTTCTCTCTTTCTCCAATTTTCTTGTTTTCGTTTCTCGTGTACTATGACGGCAGAGCTGTTTTGATTCTGAGGGAACACTATAAAAGATGTGGGTGATGGGGTGGAAAGAGATAAGCAACTGATCAAAGATGTCCTCGCAGCAGTCGGAAAACTCTTGGCCGGTACGTTCCCCTCCTCAAATAATCGTCTTTCTCTCTCGCCGCGATTTTCAAAGATTCTATTAGTCGGTGATAAGAGATGATGTAACCTGATTGACTGATAAGCCGCATCTTTAAAAGTATCGACCCCTGGCGAAACCTGTCTTCGATCAGAGTCCGTTTGCAAGTGACGTTATTAATAGATGTGTGATCAATCTTTAACTGGGAGTATGAACGGGAGGCAGATAAGATCAACCTGGATGGAGAGAGCGGAACGTAATGACGTTATGCACAAGGATCACTTTTGTAAACCAGAGATCAGATGTAAAGAAGTACTCTGTCAAATTTGGGACTCCAATGATCATAACTGTATAGTCTGTACTGGCGGAGGTTCCCTGTCCAAATGTTGTTCTATTATAGTAAACTTGTCAGTATGTTTTCTACAATTGTACGGGTCTCGCTAAAGTATAGTTCATCTTGTTCAATCAGTTCGGTTGCTATAGTAAAAGCTCACTGAGTGCACTTCCACGTGTCGACAGTGTCGTTGTTGAAAACTGACAGGATTACCACCTGGAAAAAGTTGAAATCAGTCTCGTTCTTCGGCTTTCTTTGTTCCGACCAAAGTATCATGAAGAGAAGATAGAAAACTGCTCTGTCTGCGTCTCTCGCCTCAACGCACTCTCTCCCCATGCATCCATCTTTTTTCTTCTTTTCGTCAAGCGACCTGCATCCTGGAAGATATCGCAGACCTTTTTGTTGTTCTCCAGTTTCTCTTATTTGTCACCTCCCATTTTCAACAAACAAACCCACAGTTTTTGCTCCCCGAAACGACCTGTCAAAGCCATAAACTGGTAGCCTGTTGCGTCTGCGTCTCCGCCCTCTCGTCCTGATAAGGGAACACGGGAGGCGTGGTGCTGAACAAGTATAAATGAGTGGATGAAAACATTTCTGTCCATTGATTCCCTTTCGCGTTATTTTCTCCCGGTTCTCAACTGTTTACCTTTCAGATCAGTTCGATCTTTCGTTACTTTGGAACCTCGACTCCTGTCACAATGAGCCCCAAGAAAGTCACAATCATCGGATCCGGAAACTGGTTGGTTTCCTCTCAAAGAGCACTTTGAACCTCCACTTTCAGGGGATCCGCCATCGCGAGAATCGTCGGAAGCACGACGAAGAGCTTCCCGGACGAGTTCGACCCCGAAGTGCGGATGTGGGTGTTCGAGGAGATCGTCAACGGCGAGAAGCTGTCGGAGGTGATCAACACACGCCACGAGAACATCAAGTACCTGCCGGGCAAGACGCTGCCGACGAACGTGGTGGCGGTCACCGACTTGGTGCAGTCGTGCGAGGGCTCCAACGTGTTGGTGTTCGTCGTGCCGCACCAGTTCGTGAAGGGCATCTGCGAGAAGCTCGTCGGAAAGATCCCCGCCGACACGCAGGCCATCTCGCTTATCAAGGTGAGAGCACTCGTCCTTTCCAAAATAAACCGTGCCCTTTTCTATCGTTTAGGGCATTTCGTTCGACAAAAATGAGCAGGTAGAGTCTAGACGCCCTTTTGATTGCATGAGATGATGTAAAAATGTCTACTGTTTGTAGTGCTTCTGGAAGTACTGCGGTAGAGCTTTTGTTTCCTTCCTCCTCACATTTTCCATTTGTTCTTCCTGACTCATTTGCTTTTCCTCCGAAATCCAACCCACTAAACCATCAAAAACCGTAATTTGCATGAGAATATTGTCTCTTTTTCTCATCCTCCCACAATCCAATGTCTTCCAGGGAGTCTCGACTGAGAAGCGTGGTGGGCTCAAGCTCATCTCGGAGGAGATCAAGGAGATTCTGAAGATCGAGGTCAGCGTGCTCATGGGAGCCAACCTGGCTCCAGAAGTGGCCAACGACAACTTCTGCGAGGCGACGATCGGCTGCAAGCGGAAGGCGCAGGACGGGCCGCTCCTCAAGAAGCTCTTCCACACGGACAACTTCCGAATCAACGTCGTCGAGGACGCGCACACCGTCGAGCTGTGCGGCGCGCTGAAGAACGTGGTGGCGTGCGCCGCCGGATTCACCGACGGACTCGGCTACGGAGACAACACGAAGGCGGCAGTGATCCGGCTGGGACTGATGGAGACGACCAAGTTCGTCGAGCATTATTATCCCGGCTCCAACCTCCAGACGTTCTTCGAGTCGTGCGGAATCGCCGACCTCATCACGACGTGCTACGGAGGAAGGAACCGCAAGGTGAGAACGAGTGGATCAGTTGGATATCCCAGTAATTGATTGATTATCAGGTGTGCGAGGCGTTCGTGAAGACTGGAAAGACACTGGCAGAGGTGGAGAAGGAGCTGCTGAACGGACAGAGTGCTCAGGGACCACTCACTGCCGAGGAGGTCTACCTCATGATGAAGAAGACCGGCCTCGACGCAAAGTACGTTTTTTGTAGGGTAGTATGGAGCAAGGCTGAAAGTGCCAATCATTACTTTTGCGCTCGTTCCAATAGAATTATCAAGTTCGACGCTGAATATTCCTGATTTATCCTAACTGTATCCAATTCAGATTCCCGCTGTTCACCGCCGTCCACAAGATCTGCGCGGGAGAGATGAAGCCCGCCGAGCTCGTCGACTGTCTCAGAAACCACCCGGAGCACATGTAACTTCTTCACCCCCTTCTTCTGTAGTATTCCCCCTTTATTTCCTCCTTTTTCACAAATTACGAGTCTCTCTTTTTTGTTCTGTGCGCCTCGTTTTCGCAGTGCCCACTTCCCCCAACTTTTTGTACTAAAATGACAATACAGTTTTATTATTTTATTGGATAAAGGATTTGATTGAAAACAGAAGTTGTCCTCTGAATTTGTATGATACATTGAAGCATTTTTTTCTGATCCAGAATATATAGTCAAAGTTGGAAAAAGTTGGGTATCAACGGAAAAGTATGAATAATTACAGTACTCAGAACTAAAGGGACATGCACAACTTTCAACATTCAAAAACATACAATTCTCAATATTTTTCGATGAGAACAGCACAGTTTTAATCAGAAAATTTTTCTGATTCCAACCATATACAATACTGCCCACTTTTGAGAAAAAGGTTTTCGACTCTCAAAACCGATTCAGGAGCGATGGGGATTTGGGTCGGAGAATCGGAAAATTAAAATTTTTCAGTTTTCAGCCGATTTTCACATGGTTCGATAGAGAATTCTTTGCTGATTCAGAATAGATAATCAAAGTTGAAAAACGTTGGATATCTGCTGAAAAGTGTAAATAATTACAGTACTCAAAACTAAAGGGACAGACATAACCTGAATTATTAAAAACTGTCAATTCTGAATATTTGTCGATGAGAACAGCACAGTTGTGATCAAAAAAATTTTCTGATTCCAACGATATATATTATTGCCCATATTTGAAAAAATGTTTTTCGACTCTCGAAACAGATCCGAAAGCGAAGGGGATTTGAGTCGGTGAATCGGAAAATTGAAAAATTTCAGTTTCCAGCCGATTTTTATACAGTTCGATAGAGAATTTTTTCCTGATTCAGAATATATAATCAAAATTGAAAAAAGTTAGGTATCTGCTGAAAAGTATGAATAATTACAGTACTCAGAACTAAAGGGACAGACATAACCTGAATTGTTAAAAACATCCAATTCTCGATATTTTCCAATTAAAACAATACAGTTATGATCAGAAAATTTTTCTGATTCGAACCATATATAATACTTTCCATTTCTGAAAAAAAGTTTTTCAACTCCCAAAACTGATCCGAAAGCGATGGGGATTTGAGTCGGAGAATAGGAAAATTGAAATTTCTGAATTTTGCGTCAATTGTTATATGGTTCGATAGAGAATTTCTCGCTGATTCAGAATATATAAAGAAAGTGAGAAAAAGTGGTGTGTATCCTAAAAGCGAGAATAATTACAGTACTCAAAACTAAAGGGACAGACATCACCTGAATTATTCAAAACAGCCAATTCTCGCTATTTTTCGATGAAAACAGCACCGCTTTGATCAGAGAACTTTTCGCTGATTCAGAGTTTATCGTGTTGAATTGAAAATTGAATGCTTGAACCAAATGGAGGATATTCTCCTAGTCTCTCATTTTCGAGTTGGAAGCGAGCAACGAGGTTCACCGGAGACGAGTTGAGTTGCTTTAAACAGCGATTCATTGAATTGTTTTAAATTATAGAATACAAGCATTTATTTCGACCGAATAGTCTAAAAAAGAGACACCAGTGTCCAGATTTGTGAGAAAGTGAAAACAATTCATAAGTTGGTTCTGACTGGAAGTGGATCAGGATAACATATCACAGAGTACGCGGAAAATGGAAACTGTTATGAGAGGGGGCGGGGCTACAATTACTATTTACATCTATTACTTTCACAAAGAACAGGGGAAAAGAGAGAATGAATCCTAGGGAAGTCTAAACTACGGGAATGGGAAGAGAAAGAGAGACACGTGCACTTTGAGGGGGAATGTGGAGACTACTGCTTCTTCCAGTAGTGGTCCAGGAATTCAATGATGGAGTCGTAGATCATGAAAGTGATTCCCACGTCGAGGCACACACGGGACAGCCGGGGAACGGTTCCTTTGTAGAAGCTGAAATCGGAATTCTATTAGATCGAACTCGGAACGAGAACTCACGCGAAGAATCCCTCCTTCCTCCAGATCTGCAGTGCACAGTCGATCGTGTTCTTGTACTTTTTAGCTTCGAGACCCTGCATACGCGTCTTCACCACGTCGATCGGCGTGTTTCCGTACACCGACGCAGCTCCGGCCACTGCTCCCATCAGTCCCACGATGGGCTTCGAGATCGTCTTCGTGTTGTCGCCGTCGCGGTACCAGTCCTTGAGCGTCTCCATGACAAAGAAGCGGATCGCCTGGTTGGAGCCCTGCTTCGCCATCGTCGCCGTCACCCCCTTGTAGATGCCGCCGAGTCCTTCTGCTCGGACGATGCATCCGACGCCGTGCGCGAAGCCCTTGTACTTTGGCTGCGCGAGTCCCTGATCGTGGATGAACTTCACCTTCACCGTCTCCATCGGCGTCACCGCGAACACCGCCTCGGAGAGACCTGCTCCGAGACCGCAGAGCAGCCTCATCACGGGCGTCAGATTGCCTCGTTCGTCGGCGGCCTGTGACTTGAGGTACTCGAACGTTCCGAATCGGAACGACGACTTGGGAATGGAGCCGTAGAGGAGCACAGAGAGTCCTCGGTAGAGCCCGAAGAAGCCGTGGCCCTTGACGGTCTGTTTGACGCAGTCCACCGGTCCCTTGAACTTGGGAGTGGCGGACCGTTCGTCGAGCTGCAGCTGTGTCTTCACGTACTCTGTGGGGAAAGTGATACAGATCTCGATTCCTCCGGTGATTCCGCCGATCACGATGCCCCTGACCGTCTTCTCCGACGGTCCGTACTGCTGCCACATGGAGAGCGGTCTGTAATCGGCGAGTTGTGAGAGAGAACGTTAATTGGCTCACTTCGCCCCTGGCACCGGCTGAATTGCTCCGCTCATTTCGATTTGGCACGAGAAGACGCTCTCTCGGGGACCCTGCAAAATCAATGTGGATTTCGGGCGGCACGAAACGAAAGGAGAAAAGGAGAAGAAGACGTGCGTCCAGCTTTTCACAGATTCCGCGGCACAACAAAAACGGGAGGAAAACGAGAAGAAGACGAGGAGGAGAGGGGGATGACGAACACGTCAAGGCGCGGAGGCGGAGCACGGGGAGCACGAGGGGGAAACGATGAAAAATGGATGGGGGGATGGTTGGGATTGACCAACAAACAAACAAACTGGTTCGAAACGTTGCAGCCTTTTGAGCTTGCAGAATTCGAAGAGCATGCCTCCATTTTTCTTGGAACACTCAATGAAACATGAAATGAGCCGGAAATGTGCAAAAAGCAAGGGAGAAACGCACAATTTGACATTCGACGAGAAAATGGCTCGAATTGACGGGGGGAGAACTCGACTGAAATATGATCTGTCGAGGAATCAGACCACTGGCACTCAGAGCACTCATTCTCGCTGAAAGCAGAGTACTCTTCCAGAGTTCTCCGATAAGGGGCACGAGTGTGGGGTGAGAACGACTTCGGAGGAGGGCGCAGAGGCCTCGCAAACAACATGGTATCGATCGGGAGAGGAATACCGAAACGAATTTATGGGTTCTTCGGGGCGACTTTTCTCTACTTTGAGAGGTGGCTTGTCGAGCAAAATCAAAGAATGAACTTTCGGTGCACCTTTTTGACTGCAGGCTGCTTTGATCAGGTGCGCGCGGCTGTAGATCAGCGTCTTCTTGTGGGCGGAGTCAAACCGCTTGCAGAAAGGGCAGAGATAAGGGATGACGAACTGATTGCTAGACAAGTGATGATAAATAAAAGGATGGACAAATAAACAAGCAAACAAGAGAACACACGAAGAGTTCAAGTCTTTTTCGTGACAAACTTGTGGAGAATGACAAAATGCGGGAAATTGATAAGCCTGGCCGACAGGAGAGCTTGATAGCGGCAAAGGTGGAAAATGGAAACGATCGATCCGAGAAGAGGCAATCGGCCCAAGGTTATTGCAGGAATTCGGTTGATGACGACTGACGGAGAAAAACGGATACGAAAGGGCATAATGGATGAGAATTGCGGACTACACGTGGGCACAGATAACTGGAGAGAATGGGGTCGGGACGATAAGGGAATGCGACTTCAGAATGTACCTGAAGTCGTAAAGCTGCGGCTCGGAGAGAACCGGGAATTGCAATTCTAAACAATGTTTTATTGTCATTCCCCCATGAAAACTTTGTGGTTTATTGATCGGAGACAGACTGTGAAAACAACTCGTTGACCAGTGATTAAACTACGAACAGCGTTTCGCGGGTTCCAATCGGATTGGAAAAAATGTTGGAGAAATCAAGGTTTTGTTTTGAATCGAAACACTCCTTTGATAGCAAGACATTGCGTTGAACTTCAGATGAAAAGGACGAAGAACAAGAAGAAAAAATTTAAAAATGCAAAGTTGGAGAAGACGTCGTCTACCGTAGACGTGCAGGGGAGCCGTCTGTCCTCCTTTGCGGCCCCCGCCGCCGAAATGTTTTCTTGCGGCGGGGACTAGAAACCTCCGCTGCGTTTCCTCTTCCATCCCGGGGCTCGTAATTTTTTCTTTTTTTTCGCTTTTTTTTCGCTTTTTTTTCGTTTTTTTTTTCTGCTTTTTTCTACTTTTTTCTCATTAAATTAACGAATTTTGTTGCAGAAAATGTCAGGAGTATTAAGCCGAACAGTGTCACAAGGAAATTCGATCATCAGACAATTCCTCGCCGTCCGGAATCCGATGTTCCAGGAAGCCGCCGGTTTCAAGGTAATTTTTAATGTTTTTCGATTGAAAACTGTGACAAGAACAAAGAAAATTACAAAAAAGATACAATATGACGAAATAAGAAAAAATGTTAGAAGAAACAAAAGAAAAAGTTCCATTATTCTCACAATCTATTGGTCTCGTCATATTTTTCTTTTCTCCGACGTCGAAAGTCGCGAATTCTGGAAGAGAGACTCAGATTTATGAAAAATATGCTTTTTGAACACTAAGACCATCCTATGTTTGAAACATGTTGATGTTCCCAACAACTTCTAGAGAAAAATCTCAATCATGAGATCGTTTTGATTACAGGTGAAGTCGCGTCTGAAGCTCCGTTGCCGCAGCTGCTTCTTCATCCGAGTCGACGGACGTCTCCACGTGGAATGCAACGAAAATCCACGACACAAGGCTCGCGAAGTGTTCGACGTGAAGACGCTGTGGTGATTCGGACGATCTTGTTGTTATTTGACTGTTATTTGATTGGTTTAGATGTAGAACTCATAAAGAATGAAACTATCCAGAGCATTCAAAAGTTTGCTCACTGCAAACTGCAAACCCCTAATATAAACGTGAGAATGCCTGTTTTTGTTGATTCGACTTTTCAGATTCCGACGACACAACGATGATAAGAATGTGTCACTTCCCTTCACACTTTACAACTTTTGTTGTACTTGAAATCTGAAAAGCACACAACCGCGCCCTTGAAACTTTGTGAAATGGAAAAAAGATTCATCAACACTTTATTATATTTCCATTGGCTTCTATTATGCGCTTCTCGAGGAGCCGTGTGAAAGAGCAACCCGTTGGGGGGAAACAAGACGATCGGATGGTGGAATGCAATTTAGTACAGATAAACGGGACACTGCGGAATCATCGACCGGGCCTCGATGCGGCCACGTTCTTGTAGCTGGAGTGGTAGAAGTCTTTGATGTTGCCAACGATCGCACTTCTCCCGTGGGTGTACGCTGAAAACGACGACATTCAGATAGCTTCATATCGACTAGAATCCACTCACATCTGAGCTGTCGGATGTGCTCCTCCTTCACCTCGATCTCGTCGCTCAACGTCTCGACGACCCGCTCGAGGAGAGCCTGCTCCTCTTCCAGCTCTTGCAGTGACTTTCTGAAATCATTCACCGTCATTTTCTGCTCAATGATAATCCAATAACAGTTCTGTTTTAAGCCGATTAGGGGGGACAAGGTGCACGGTTTTCGAGGAAACACTCCGGTTTCGGAGAAACGTCGAGTTTCGTTGAAACCGCAGGGACAAAGGGCGATGGGAATTGGGAGAATGACACGTATTTCGAGAGAGAAAAGAAGAGTCTAGGAATACTGTAGTTCGGGTTTGAATTGATGACTGGTGGATTAGAGTGGGTGGAAAGTGTTGAGATAAAAAGTTGGGATTCTAATTGAAAGAGATGGTTTCAATTGTCCGGATAGTGTGCGCAGGTAATTGAAAGAGATGGTTTCAATTGTCCGGATAGTGTGCGCAGGTGGGCGTGGCTTAGCAAACTAGTATACGAAAAGTACCGAAATTATGTTTTTTTTTCAGATTCTGAACTTCTACGGATTTGAAAATTCCAATTAGCATATTATCATGTTCTGATGAATTGAGCCTTTGGCAGAATTTTTCAATGGCCGAACGGGCGGGGATCTTGCAGCGGAAATTATGAAATTTTGGCGAAAATCACTCTTTTTTAGCATATTTAATCACTAAAATAATTTCTTGGACTTGAATGTTTCTGAAAAGCAGCTTAAATCCGCAAAAAGCTGCAAAATTTACAAAATTACTGTAGCCATTCGTTGCGAGACCCGCTATGCAAAAACTTCAGCCAAGTTTTCAATTCTTCAGAACTGGATAATAGGAAGCTGATTGTAAAGGCAAAATGAGCGCATTTTCAGAGTTTTGATTGATTTAAACTTCTAAATTCTCAGAAGCTTGATAAAAGTTTTCGAATTCAAATTATGGTACTGTCCGTACACGAAGGTTGCCAATGCGCTCCACCGAGCGCGATGCGGTCGAGGCGTGCCGCGAACAAATTTTTGAATTTTCAAATATTTTTTTTTGATCTATAGCCGTTTTTTTCTTGTTTTTCGGCAATTGTCATCATGAAAATACAAGGAAATCAGCTAAAGATCAAACAAAAATTTCGAAAATTCAAAAAATTTTTCGCGGCACGCTTCGACCGCATCGCGCTCGGTGGAGCGCATTGGCAACCTTCGTGTACGGAGAGTACTTTTCGCTGCGAGACCCATATAGTCCCCCGCCCCTTGGAAACTCTGTCTAATGCTCACATCCTCCCAGAAGTCTGTATCAAACTAAATTCACCTCCAGTACAGTAATATGTTGATTTGATGATGTATTTCAAAAAAGTCACGTTTCCGTCGCAGCTGTTTCAAGAATTCGAGCGATGCGTCCAGAAATACTCTCCCTAATCTGCTCACAGTACTCTTTTCTCCCCTCTCTCTTCCATTTGGTCATCGTCCGGACTTTGGAATTTCAGCGTTACGCAACAAGGAGTCCTCTCTCCCTCCTTATCGGTGCGCTTAGGGCCCTAATCCGTTTGTGTGTAGACACACACACACTCGCAGCACTTCCATTACACTTTGTCCTTTTTTTACAGCCTTCTTCGGATTCTCGAGTACTAGACTACTGTGAGTTCTTGAAGAGAAAGGGAAACTATGAAACTGGGGGGAAGTTTGTGACAAAAGTGACGCGTTTCCGACTACTCTTCTCGGCTGTTGTCATTCCCCCCTCACCCCCAAACAGCAAAAAAATTTAAGAGCAAAGGGAAGCACGGAATTTATTTGCCCAAAAGGCCATAAAGTGACCGCGCCGCGACACGTGATCGCATGGTTTTCAGCCACAACTCACTGTTCTGTTTCGAGCATCTTCGCGATGCGGTGCTTCTCGGCGACGCCTATCGGGCCGAAGACCGGCTTCGCGGAGGAGGCGGAGAATATGGAGAGTAACGGGATTAGAATGAGCAAGATGTGATTGTGACGCATTCTGCAAGATGAGGTGGTGATAAGGGTGGAGAGGTTGAAGAGTGGACTGAAGTTATAGAGATATACATCAGTTGAAGCAGAATGAAATGATGATAACGATATCAGTACTTTATATCAGCACGTAAAAGTGATCAGATCTATTTCAAATATCAGTGATTGAATACTCAACTTATAATCATTTCGGAAAAACTCCAAATGATATCATAAAAGTTTTAGAAAACAGTTGAAGCTTAAGATTCAATGAATTCTAGTGATGTAGATCATAAAAGTACCCACACATATTTCGTGGTTTCTAGAGCACATTTGCATCAGGAAGAAGTCATAGAGATAAAGAAAGAGATGACGTGGCACCGGAAAGTCTATCAGAAGGTTTGCATCACAATGATAGTGCAAGAGAAACAAACGAAACAATAAAAGGAACAGTCGTAAACTTGACCAGGTCACATTCCAGAGCGTCTTCCAAAGAGCACCGGTGTGCTCTTGTGCTCTTTTATTCTCCCATCTATTTTCATCAAAAAGAAGGGGCGGTCCTTCATTATACAGTAACAGGCGCCGCCCCCTTTTGCTCCGAAACGGGCGCAGACAATCAGGCGAAGTGATAAGTGTGGAATGCGAGGCATGTGTGTGCTGGGTGCAGTGAGCAGCAGAAGGTGCCCGTTTTCCACGAAACTTCGTTCTGGAATCGCCGTTGGATGCGTCTCTAAGCCGATTAGTGCTGGAAACACTGAGAAGACGGAATGGAGTTTGCTCATTCTAGCCTAATGGGCTGGAAATTTCAACATTCTTGCCGAGTTCTGAATTCTCGATGCTGATTTTGCTTCTAAGAATGGAAGCTCATCAGTTTTTTGTTAAAGGTACCGTATACCAAAAAGTGAAGTAACCTGGAAATGATACTGCGCGTTCGGTCATCAATAAATTTCGAGAAAAACTTGATGGCTCTAAATAACTGGGGGATTCTCCGATAATTTTTCGGACTCTTTCAATGAGACCTATATCATTCGAAAGCTCTTGTTTTGACAATTTCAGAACTGTTTTTAATTTCTTCTACCGAGCTCTGTGAGCCGAGAAATGGAGCTTCAAAGTTTGAACTGACCTTACTTAATGTTAGTTGCACTGAAAATGTAATTGGGGGTTCAATTCAAAACGAATTTCCTTTGAAATCATTGCTTTCTCTATAATCTGAATCATATAAAAAGTTTCAAAAGATTCGTTAAATAGTCCAACACTTCTAAACTTCTGGACTTGTAAGCTTCTGAATTTGAAGCTTGTTCAAATCCTCAACTTTGGAGCTCCATATCTCGGCTCACAGAGCTCGGTAGGAAAAATGAATCACAGTTCTGAACTCGTTAAAACAAGAGCTTTCGAATGATATAGGTCTCACTAGGAAACTCCGAAGACTCATTAGACCATACGCTTGTATTTGTCTACTTATCAATTGGTGTGGATCTTGTCATCCTTCTATTCTCTATCGAAGTGAACTATTACAATTACTTATCTTCCCCAATTTTCAATAGAATTTTTTTATTGTCGTGTTTCTTCTTATCCTTTTCATAACGTCCCCTAGTTTACAAAATTACGGTACTTATCCCCGCAAGACCCGCTAAGCCACGCCCCCTTAAGAACTATCACTGTGTGACTCTAGGTAACTAACAAAAAAGTAAACCTCAACATAATAATAACGAAATAAAAAAGAATGCTCCAGACGCAATATGAAAAACAAAAAGAGCTGCTCAGATTGCGTGTCTGAAATGAGACGTTGCCCTTTTTGTGGAAACCGGATCCCCGTGAGCCACCTCCAGATTCCATCCGAACACTTTCCTGAATGAGATGATACTTCCCACCGTCTACGTGACTTTTCTCCTCCTAACTCAAGTTCTGAAAGGTGTTGAAATCGGGACAGGAGCACACTTTGCTCTTTTCGTGAATCCATCCTGTTTGTTTCTTGTTTTCCATTCCAGTCACGTGCTGATTTCTGATTTTCCATTCACTTTGATTCCCTTTTTTGGTTTATGAATGCTCGGAAATTGAATACTTGACATCGAACGAGATGCCAATGAAATCATCGTTTCAGTCTATCCACCCACTATCCGGACTCTTTGAAATTGATAGTTTTCATGAGCTCTTCGAGCACGAAGAACTGTGATTGTTCATGTGTGGCCTAAACAAAACACAAACTTGGGAAAAAAGAGAATGATAATCTCTGCGAATGATAAGGGAATGTTGCGTTTCGTTTGGCATTGATTTCCAACTGATCTGATGGTCCATTCATTTTATAAGAGACAGGTAAAAAGAACTGGGAGACAGTACATTTTGAAAAATACATCAGAAAATTAAGAAGTAGTGCAACCGTTTTGAAGATCGGATCTCAGAGGACTCGCGGCTCTTCGGCGCTCTGCTCTGCGTTGCGAACGGCTCTTCTTTGAAGGTGGCGCATTGGTGACGTTCTGCGGTTTGCTCTTCTTCGGTGGCCTTGCATTTGGGATGCTCGACTTGACGGCAAAGAGTCTTTTGAGAGGCATGTAGTCCTTTTCGAAGGAGAACTTCAAACCACCATTCTCCATGCTCTGAAACATGCATTTATTGGATTCTGGTTGAATACAAGTAACGAAACCTTTCTGATATGTGTCTCTGAAACAACATGACTCAAAAAGTTGGGTATCGGGCTAATGGCCACATGGCACACTTTGCACTTGTCGGGAAGAGCCCAATTCTTTGAGCACGCGTCGTGAACGCTTTTACGCACGTCTCTTGCCAGCGCGATGTATTGCTTTTGGAGAAACGATCCCAGTTCGATAGCAACCAATTCTGGAAGGGAAACGTTCGTGTAAATTAGAAATTGACACTCACTATGCATGAAGTCGTCTGGCTCCTTCTTCGATCCTCCGTAGAACGGAAGATACTCTTCACCGTGTCGTTTCTCCGTTTTGAAGTTGGTTGAATTCAGAGAGGAACTGTTCGAAGCGGTTCTCGTCTTCCTGGAATGTTCGTTTTCCTGCATCTCTGGTGGGAGCATTGGTCCTGCCACATCTCTCTTTATTTCTCTTCTCTCTTCAGGTTTAGCAACAAACACTGGTTTTGCAGGAGGTTTCACTACGAATCCGCAGATTCCGACGTCGTTCAGCATTTTCAGAGTGGTAGGAATCGCATTCTCGTCTCCAAACGTTCTCCTGAGCTCTCCGACAGTGGTCTCGTAAGTGACTCGCGAGCCAATGGACATTCCGTTGTCAGTGAATCTCATCAGATGATAATCACGGAAGAATCCTTTCAAGTACCAATTCAACACCGCTGTCGCGTCGAACGGACCTCTGGAACCGGGAGTTTAACTCAAGACTAGAAAGGCGCTTACTGGACTCTGCCGTCATCGTCATGGTAGGAACAAGAGAGCTGGATTTCACTGTCCATCTGGAATTAATTAATAAGGAACGAAAATTTTTTGAAAACAGAAAAATGTTTCGAATTTTCAAAAAAAAAAACAAGTGAAAAATGAGACCGTCCCAAAACCGGAGAAAAACGCAAACCGGAGAAGACAAAATCGGAGAAGACAAAACCGGAGAAAATTGGACAAAATCGGAGAAGCTCCGCCCACTTTTGCAGCCTTGCGGCACGCGTTATTTTTTGACACGAAATTGCTATTGACTGTCATTATTTTCGAAAACTTTTGTTATATTCTAAATTAGAATGCAGTTAAGATTATTGTCGATGAAAAAAATCACTAAAATCGATAACATTTGAGTACTTCTTCTCCGGTTTGCGGACTTTCTCCGATTTTGGGACGGTCTCTGAAAAATTCAAATAATGGCTACGGTAAGCAACTGTGTTTGCGTACTTTCACCGTCTGATACCTCGCTACAGTAGTCCTCTTAGGATCATCATGAACACAAATTTCAGAGGAAAAAACCATAACCATTCATTATTGAAAACATTAATAAAATTATAAGAATCAGAATATATTTAAAGATTACGAAAATTAATCAAAAGCATTGTCAAGTTGAATATTGGACATCATTCGAATGTTCACCGCCACGACAAGCCGGCACATAGGCTCCGCCTCCTCAACGATTTTCACGAAACTTCACGCAAATCGTTGAGGAGGCGGAGCCTATGTGTCGGGTTGTCGTGGCGGTGAACTGACGTCTTGATTAATTTGACAGTAATTATGAATGGGTGTCACTGTTGTTCACATCCAAGACCTCGGGTGGACAGCTTCTCTCGCTCGACGGACTTCTCGAAGGGCTTCTCGTGTACCGCGAGAACAGTTGTTTCAGTTCCAAGTAGTCGTTGGAGAAGGAGAAAGTGACTCCGCGACTGTTCATTCTCTGAAAATCGATGAATAAAGTATGAAAATCAGAAGAAATCTACCTTTCTAATGTGTCCCTCCGACAAGACGTGCGACAGGAAGTTGGAGGCCGCAACCAAAGGACAATGACAAGCTTTGCACTTGATCTGAAACCTCAATTAATGTTTAACCTGAAAAGTATCCCACCGGCAGTTTCCACATGATTCTGCACCTCAAATGGAGCCGATTTCGTTCGTTGCTTCTCATGTGGTCGTATTTCTTCTTGAGAAGACCCGCGAATTCAACGGCGATTTCACTGTGCAACCAGTCGTCGTCCTTGTGCTTCGAACCATCGTAAAACGGGCGGTAGGAGAATCTACTTCTCTGTCTTCTTTCCCTTTGCTCTTCGCTTCTTCGCTTTTCAATGGCTTCATTCTCTTTTGATGACTCCTGGATGCACATTCATTTTATTCAAAAGTTCCCTTCCCCCTCACCTTCTTTATCATCGACTTGGAAACTATCCCCTCAACGGTGTTCTCGAAAGCACCCAACGCAATCAGCTGCGCCAGCTTCGTCTCCTCCTTCACGCGGATCCCAGCCTCATTCAACATCTCCACAGTCGTCGGGATCTTCCCCGCGCACTTTTCCTTGAGCTCTCCGATGGTCGTCTCGTAAGTCACGTTTCTCCTGACGTTGTCAGTGAATCTCAGCACGTGATGATCTTGGAAGTGCTTGCCCGAATGCCACTTCACTATTTTCTCCACTTCGAACGGACCTCTGAAATGGATAGGTTACTGTAATTTCAGATCCATTAACTCACTGGACATTTCCGTAATCGTCAATGTAGGAGCAGAAGAGTTTAGTCTGCTCGGCCATCTGAAAGAAAGGTGGATTCTGAAAGAAAGGTGAGGAAAGAAGAATAAAAGTGAACACGGCCGAGTGGAAAACGCAAAGGTGTACTCTCTTTTATGGGCCAACACATAAAAACTACAGTAACCCTTGGAAAGAGCGGGTTGAACCCCAGTTTTGCACCGATGTTCTGCGGAAACAAACAGTTGGAGGGCGCGGTGATGAAATGCAAAGGACGTGGCACTGTGCTGCATTGAAAAACGATCTACCGTATCGTGAGAATTGTGATTGTTGGCAGAATTCAAATATTACAAAAGGAGAATATATAAAATCAATAGAGAAGAACGAGAGGGTTTCGAGAATCAAATGAAGCTGGGATGGAGAAGCCTGTTAACCTAAAGAGTAGTGGTTTTAGGATTTGGCACGGTGCCAAAAACATTGATAACAGGGAAATGATGTGGATTCTTTCAGTTTCTTTTGATGATACTTATATCGTTGGAAAGCTCTTGTTTTGACGAGTCCAGAACTGTGCTCCATTTTTCCTACCGAGCTCTGTGAGCCGAGATATGCAGCTCCAAAATTGGGTACTGAAAAGTTTACAAGTCCTCAAACTTTGGAGCTCCATACCTCGGCTCACAGAGCTCGGTAAGAAAAATAAAGCACAGTTCTGAATTTGTTGAATCAAGAGCTTTCGAATGATATAGGAATCAGCAAAAGAATCTGGGAACTTATCAGATCAAACTTTTGAATACTGGAATGGCGGGAGAACAAGAGAAAGGGAGAATGGCAGCATGCCGCCAAAGACGGTGTCAAGTACATGTAACACTCGACAAAAGTTAAAAACCTTCGCGGCTTTTTTGACCTGATAGGATTTGAAACCAGGAGTACCCGCTGCACGTTTCGGTGGGCGGGGCCTCGGGAAACACACAGTCCAATGAGTGTCACCGTATCGAATTCATCGTGGCTCCGCCCATCGCCCGCCCACCGTAACGTGCAGCGGTTCAGACAACGATAATATCAGGAGTAAAAAAGACCAAAACTGAGAAAATGTGTTGATAACTAATGGCTACTGTAGCTCGTAGAAGTGCTCTCAACTTTACTACATCCGATAATTGCAGAATATACAGTGATTCATGTTATAATTCAGACGATAGATTTTATATTAACAAAGCTTTATCGAGAAACTAAAACTTGCTCATTAAAGAGCACTGACAGTGGAGACGGGACTCTCCGTGGTGGTCTTCTCGATCGGACAACAGATCTCCTTCCTCTTGAGCCAAAGAGCTCCACACCACTGCTCTCCGTGGTGTTGGAATCCGATGGAGCACGCCGACGGAGCATTCTTCTCGCGACAAGTGAGTCGCACGCATCCTGGAGGCGTCTTCGTCTGCAAAAGAAATTCAGATGGAGTTTCAGATGAAGGGGTTACCCAGGGAGAAGAATCGACGAGTGCGACGAGCAGAAGAGCGAGGAAAAGGACGACGAGGGGTCGCATGGTGTGCAGAATGAGGTCGCGATTCCATTTCGAAAGGACACTTTATGGCCATAATCGAAGCATGGGAATGCGTTTTAATGTGGAGTACTGTAGAGAACAATGGGCTGCTCTTATTGGTAGATTTCGTATTTCAAATCGTGCAAGACTCTTCGTTTTGTCAGATTCTTTTCTTTTAAAAACATGAAAAAAGGGTGGGGAATGCCGATATACGGTTCTCTGCTAAGCGAGACAGGTCGGGGAACATGAAAGTACATACAAATGCTGGGAATCACAGGAAAACGTTATTTTTTTTGGAGGAAAATATAAAATGGGTCGAATAACTTAGTAGAGGATGGAATTGAGATGAGGACAGAAAGATCATTGAATCGGTGGCTGGACCTCTTCTCGGTAGAACGTCGGACGGCTCTCGTTGGAACGTCCACTTCCATTCGCGTCGTCGTCGCTGTCAGATGAGGAATCTTCGTGCTGAAGGCGGTTGCTTGTCACTGTCGAGGCGGCGTCTCCGGGGGAAGTGCTCAGGCTGTCGAAGCACTGAAAGATGGTGAAGTTCCTTTTTTCAACAAAAAAAGGCTAGCTTACTCGATCGCAAACACGGACTGGCTTCTTATTCACATTGTCGATGTGGAACGTCTTCGAGGAACACGAGCCACACACCACGCGTCCGCAGTTTCTGCAGTGATGTCTCCGCTGCACCAAGTTGAACTGCGTCTTCCCGCAGAGCATGCACTTGGTGGCCTCTCCATCTGGAACCCAGACCGCCGCGTGAGCAGTCGCCGCTCTCTTGTTTCCGCGCTCCAGAATTTCCGCCACGCACCGCTCGATGTGCACCATCCACTCGCGCTTCTCCGTCTCGGTGGCCGCGTACACCGCGAACGACTTGGCGGGCGTCTTGATCACCCATCCGTGCTTCAGTGCTCCGTCGTCCTCCAGATCCTCCACCTGCACGCCTTCCAGCCGCAGAATGCGTTGCTTGTTGTACCGCTTCTTCGAGATCACAATGTTGCCGTAGACGAGGATGTCGTTGAACAGGAAGAACTGTCGTTGCTTCGGCTTCTTTCTGCACATCTTTACGAGGACGCCTTCGCCGACGAGCACTCGTCCGAACTGTGCCAGCGATTCGCCCATTTTGCCGAAGCACTGCTCCACGTTGGCCATTCTGCGGGCGTTCACCTCACTGTTCACTGAAAATGGGAGATTTCATCACTTTTCGAACCGATCTGAACTCACCGAGACGGTCGACCATGGCTTTGTCGGACACTGACCGTTTGTCTGAAATCATCGAGAAATAAGAGATGGAACGATGTGTGAGGGGAAAGAAACGGGCAGTTGATGGGAAAATAGAGAATGAGTCATCGATCAGGAAAAAGAGGGAATGATGGTGCAAACACGGGACGGAAATACGAAAAGAGTGAGGAAATCGCTCGTTTCGTTCTTTGAACTGATCAAGCTTCCAATTAATGAGTCCGAAACTAAAAATTAGTAAAATGACAAATTGTTTGACCGAATGGACAACAACCGAGAGAGAGGAGAGAAGCGCAGACGGCGAGAGAAATGACCAAATAATAAAGGATAGTCGGAACCCTTCCAATGAAACACTCCCTCAAAAATCAATAACAAACTGTTTATCAAAAAGACGGTAAAACAGGAAAAGAAGAAAAAGAAGGCAATAAGATAACAACGTAACGAATGTGTCAACAAGAAGAAGGAGAAGAAAGGAGAAGACGTCATCTGGGCTTCACAGTCCCGTCCTCTCTCTTCTGCCGTTTCGATCCTTTCCCACTGCGTTTCTTCACTCTTTTCAGAGAATTCGGATCCACTCGCACTGTCACTTCGTCCTTTTCTCCGTTTTCAGAATCATCGTCAACGATCACCACGTCATCTGATGAGTCGGTTTCTTTCACTTCAGTGAGCTGCTCCCGGAACACTTTCAGATTGTCCATCAGCTTCCGGAAGTTGCCCTTGCTCACAACCTCTTCCTCCCTCGACTCGAATGGCTGAATCCCGACGGCGAATGCTTCTAGTGAGGCGACGTCAGTCAGAAGATGTCGATTGAGAACTGGAGCGCCGATGGTTTGAAGCATGGACTCGCCCATGGCAACTTGGACGACGGCTTCTGGCTTCATTTCAGAAGACGACCCGTTCAACACTGACACAACATTCTCCTCTCCTGGAGTGGTGAACTTATCAGTCTTCTGGTCAACTTCTACGATAACGACGTCGTCATCATCATCGTCGAACTTTTTGTGCGTTGATTCTAAAGTGGAAACTGTATCTCGAAACGCACAATAGATAACTCACTTTTCTTCGACTGCTTCTTCGCATTCTTCTGTTTCGCTTTATATTGGTCCTGAAGCTCCTTCTGATAAACCTCCCAGAAGACGTGCTGAGGTGGCACTTTGAACGTCTCCATCTACAATAAACTATTCTAATGAAACAAAAGAAAGAACTGTTACATCATTAAGCCTCGATCCATCTCCATTGAACCCCGGATACCAGATGATCTTGTTCACATCCAACACTGGAAGCTTCTCATTGACCTCATCGGTTTTCGAGTCTGATGTGAAGAATTTCAGATGATCGTCGTCGGACTTTACCGCTCTGAAGTTGTTATTGTGGGTTTGAACGGGATATCATATTCTACTTTCTCAGCCACCCGGGCGGATATCCTTTGATGAAACCGAGCCTTCTCATTCTGTACACATGCTCCGGAATGTCATTGTGCTCGAGTCCCAGTGCTGATCGGAGCTCTTCGCTGAGCTCTCCTGGCTTGAAACCCTTGTCGATGTGCTTCGTGAGCCCGTTGTTAATTTGTTGACGACGACTCCTTGAATAACTCATTCCACACCTTCAATCTCATCTTGTTTCTTACATTTCGTCCGCCGATTTCCTCTTATTCTTCATGATTCTCCGATGATCTCTGGGAAGAGGGCAATCGTACAGATTGTGCTCTCCGTCGCAGTTGAAGCACGTCTGCAACAAACCGTACTTTTATTGGATTCGCATTCTTCCGATCGTCACCTTTTTGTAACGGTTGTTTCTCGCTCGCTTCTCCGTCGGAGGTGTTTGCTCTCCTCCCAACAGAGTGCTTTCCAGACGTTTTCTCCACTGACTCGAGCTTCTGGAACATTCTTTCTCTTCTTCGTTGTCACTTCATCTTTTTTCTCACCCATTCTCTTCGCTTTTCTCCACCTCGTTCACGTTCAACTTTCGCTGTGGAGTGGTCGTTCGATCAATGACGAATTCCTAAAAAGTCAACATAAATGTTGACCCAGCGGGTGGAAAACCTCAAATTCCGTTTCTGTCCCCTTCATCGTTTCGCTTTTCTCGATCAAACCGGAAGATCTCTTTCTGAAAACTGTCGGTGTTGTTATTTTAATTTGCAATTGCTCATTCACCTTTTAGAACTTGATTTTCTTTTTTTACTCGGCGGTTCAACAACAACAACATCCGAATCGGACATTTTCTGAAAAAGGGAAACGATTGAAAAATGCGTCGTTTTCTTGAAAAAATGGGCTGAAAATCGTTGGAAAAATTAATTGTAAAGTGGGGGTACGGTGTGCGAGTGTGCATGCACAATCGGTGTATGCGTACCGTATGTTTGTTTGTTTGCCGCCAAATTTGTCTTCGTTTTGAAAAAAATGCAGCTCGTTTTTGCCAGTTTTTGCTCGTCTCCTGACACCGTTTGCTATCACATCATTTTCCGCTCATTCCTATATGCACCGTGTTAAATTTTATCAAAACCGCGTTTGAAAACGGTTTTATCAGCAATGAGCACCGCTAACCTCCAATTTATTGAAAACAACTATAATTTTGCACCTAAACCTGAGCTTTTCAAAAGCTCAAAAAGCTGCTCTAATCAAGCTTTATATCACTTGAAGTTCTGACAAAGAAACAATATTCCTTTTTCTCACGAAGCCACTTCTGGACCACAGCTCAAAAAGCATCCTTGCCCAAAAAAACACGTGACGCAGAGAACCAGACGGAAAAGAACTAGGAGCTCGGAGCTCCGCGCAGCGTTTTCAGTTCCTTTTTTCTGCCTGGATGTCAGGTAGAAGCGGAGAGGTAAAACACTGAATATCGATCGATTCGCAGTGTTTCGCAACCATTCGCTCTGCACTTCTCGCCCCTCAAGCGCTCTCTTTGCGCCCGATTTTAATCGTTCACCTTTTGTTTTCCTTTCAATGTTTCCTTTACAAAATCTCTTTTTTCAGCTCAAGCTTCCTCAAAATGTGCCAAGTCCTGCTCGCGATCCTCGCCTTCTTCCTGCCGCCAGTGGCCGTGCTCCTCGACCAGGGATGCACCTGCGACCTGTGCATCAACATCCTCCTCACCTGCCTCGGACTCATCCCCGGCATCATCCACGCCTGGTACCTCATTCTCTGCAAGAAGAAGACCGTCATCACCAACGTCTACGTGCAGGCGGTGAGTTCTCGTGAATCAGCGTTCAAAACTAGAGACATTTCTTTCAGAACCGAAATAATTACCCTTAGACTGCTAACAATGGTAATTTACTGTCCCTAACACTCTCCTGATCATAGTTCCCATATGTCCCCTCTGTGTCACTTTTCTCCTTCAAAACAACATTTCTTGATTTCAGGGCAACCATGGAACCGCTCCACCAGCGTACCAAGCCTAGGAAGTCGACTCTTCCGTTATCTTCTCCTCGATACATGTATTTCTTATTACTTTCTCTCCCCCCTCATTCGTTGCAATTTGACACGCTGTCACAGGTCCTTTTTTGAAAAGTTGTACCCACTTGCCCAAATTCACCACTATTCCGCCTTCTCATTCCCCTTATATATGCTCTCGTAATAAACCGTTCCTCGAGGTGTCGCAGTCCTTTCCACTTCGTTTCCCCCACTCGGTTTACCACCCGATCGATCTCTTTTTGCCTTGTTTGTTCCATCTCTTTTTGCCTCGCTTTTTTGCTGTGTTTTCTCCATTTCGCTGGCGCCGCCAATATCGAAAACAAGAAGAGGACGCCCTCCAAATGTGCAACTCTCTGCGTCTCTGACCTCGCGTGCTCTCTCCGACGGTCTCTGGTCGTCTCGCGACGTGTCTTTCGTCACGAGTGGAGGGACGGCACAAATGTATAAATACATGTACAGACCCACCACAAGGCCCTGCTTTTCAATGTTTCGATATTGATTGATCGGAGAGACTATTCTAGTTGTTTATGAAGCCCCTATTTTCTTATTTTGAAGGCACAAGCACGACTTGAAGAGAAACTATGAGCTCATCTTAAAACGCATTTTTCTATCCGCGGCTTTGTAATCATTGAGAGTCAGAACTTCTGACAGAAACTTCCAGAAACAAAAGTAAAAGTTTTCTGCTGGCTGCCAAGGCCAATCGACACGCCAACAAGCGATGTGTCGATAAGCTGCGAAAACACGTCCGGCACGTGATCCTTCTCGAGTGCATCTCCCATTTCGATCTATCCGCTCATTGCCCAGAACGCCTTTTGGCATGACCTCGAGTGGGCGCGCGCCTTCTCCTTCGAATTCTCCCGCCTCCTTCTTTCTGATTTTGACTCCCCCGTCACCCTCCTGCCAATCGTCCCGTTGTTTGATAACGAATTGCTCTGTTTTGGTCATTTCCCTCTTCCCCATCATCACTGATTGCAACTTTCCAGCTAATCAACCACCGTCAACATGTCGTCGAGCGCCGAAGCCATGGCCGCCGCCTTCGAGCAGGACGGAGGACCAGTGAGTTTCAAACCCTAGAAGCATGTATTAAACGCCTTTCTTTCAGGATCTTTCCACCGGAACCGGCAAGCGCACGAAGTCCGATCGTGTGGAGCACAAGCACGCGTCGCAGCCGGGAGGAGACACTCGCAAGGTCGTCCAGACGGCGAGCAACGGAGAGGCCAAGAGGAAGGATAAGTGAATCCGCGACCGTGTACATACCGACTCTCACAACGACTGCCCACCTGAACCGTTCCGTCCGTCCCCTGTTCAATCTTTATTTTTAAACGTTTGTTTCAACACTGTAAAAAGACATTCTCGTCTAGACTTTGCTATCACTTTTCATTTTACTGTCAATAAATGCTGACACTGGATTATGCGTTGTCTTTCTAAACGTTGTATGCTACAATTTTGATACCAATAAGTGAATTACTGAACAACTGACGATCCGTTTCAGAATAATGTCTCGACCAGTTGGCTTCATAGGGTACGAATTCGGCGACGATGACTTGTTCATCCAGCAGATGATGGACGAGAAACGCAACAACGCCGAGATGGAGAAACAGATGGGTAAGTCTCTCGGATGGTTTTATTCGGAACTTCACGAAGCTTCAGAAGCTCAAAAGAACATGCTCGAGTGTATGGAAACGATGCCGGAGGACGGAGAGCCGGTGCCGGCGAGGTCGCTCAACTTCGAGGAGGCGTTCCATCAGAAGCAGATGAACGACGACTACCAGTCGCCGTACAAGAATATTCCGTTCCTCAAAGAAGACGTCGCCACTGTTAACAGTAAGCAGTTAATAATCGATTCTTTAATCATCCCCGAATTGCAGCGATGAGCCACTGCCCTCCAGACGACATCGCCAAGCTCATCAGAAACATTCAGAACTCGGTGTACACTCTCGGACTAGAAGAGGCTCGACAGTGTCGACGGGGAAAACTGCTGGATGTGCTCAAGATCAGCGATTCGGAGCCGCGACGTCTTCAGCCAACAACTCCTAATACTGAAGCACGAGAGACGCCCTCGACGAGTCAGTGAACGGATAATTATAACTATCATGGATCTCATTTTTTATCTAATTTGGATTACTCTCACATTAAAATGGGTTCGTCAACAATAAAATTTGGATTCGAGCTTTGTTAGAACTGTCTTTCTGTTCCGGAAGGCCAAGCGGAATTTTGCAGACTGGTTCAAAGATAATATGGAATTCGAATAAGATTCTTTCGAGAACTTCATCAGTTTGCCAAAATCAACATCTTTGTTAATAACATTTATAAAGCATCGCAAAGGATCACAAGGAGAATGTGTTATTGTTAATTTTATTCGTCTTCTACTGCTCATGTTCAGTCGGAAGTAGCCGTGACCAGGCGTCTTCTCACTCTCGTGGACGGTGACTTCCGCCTTCGATCATGTGTCCCATTGACCATATCGCCGATAGAACCTTCCGGTGATCTGCAATTCATGAATTCTCTACAGTGCGTAACATAAAGGGCCACCACAAAATTTTGACTTTCTGAAGTTTTGTAACAAAATGGGGAATCGAGACATAACAAATCGGATTCGGATTCAGTGAATAAAATTAGCTAGTGATTCTAGATTTTATATCAATCGAACATTATAAAAAAAGTTGCTACTGCATCAATGATATTATCACTTGACCAATGCACAATTCGTTTAGGGAGCCTCTGACAAGTCAGAACTTGGCCATCAACAGGTAGTACTTTGGTGAGCTTCTTATATCAAGTCAGTTTTTTAAGATGAATACAACTATCAAACTATCCTATTGCCCAGTTAGTCACTTGAATTAGCACTTGACAGTTTGTTTAGGGAGCCTCTGACAAGTCAGAACTTGGCCGTAAACAGGCAGTACTTTGGTGAGCTTCTTATAGCAAGACAATTTTATAAGATGAATACAACTATCAAACTATCCTATTGCTCAATTAGTCACTTGAATTAGCACTTGACAGTTTGTTTAGGGAGCCTCTGACAAGTCAGAACTTGGCCGTAAACAGGCAGTACTTTGGTGAGCTTCTTATATCAAGACAATTTTATAAGATGAATACAACTATCAAACTATCCTATTGCTCAATTAGTCACTTGAATTAGCACTCGACCAATGCACAATTCGTTTAGGGAGCCTCTGACAAGTCAGAACTTGGCCATCAACAGGTAGTACTTTGGTGAGCTTCTTATATCAAGTCAGTTTTTTAAGATGAATACAACTATCAAACTATCCTATTGCCCAGTTAGTCACTTGAATTAGCACTTGACAGTTTGTTTAGGGAGCCTCTGACAAGTCAGAACTTGGCCGTAAACAGGCAGTACTTTGGTGAGCTTCTTATAGCAAGACAATTTTATAAGATGAATACAACTATCAAACTATCCTATTGCTCAATTAGTCACTTGAATTAGCACTCGACCAATGCACAATTCGTTTAGGGAGCCTCTGACAAGTCAGAACTTGGCCGTAAACAGGTAGTACTTTGGTGAGCTTCTTATATCAAGTCAGTTTTTTAAGATGAATACAACTATCAAACTATCCTATTGCTCAATTAGTCACTTAAATTAGCACTTGACAGTTTGTTTAGGGAGCCTCTGACAAGTCAGAACTTGGCCGTAAACAGGTCGTACTTTGGTGAGCTTCTTATATCAAGACAATTTTATAAGATGAATACAACTATCAAACTATCCTTTTGCTCAATTAGTCACTTAAATTAGCACTTGACCAATGCACAATTCGTTTAGGGAGCCTCTGACAAGTCAGAACTTGGCCGTAAACAGGTCGTACTTTGGTGAGCTTCTTATATCAAGACAATTTTATAAGATGAATACAACTATCAAACTATCCTATTGCTCAATTAGTCACTTAAATTAGCACTTGACCAATGCACAATTCGTTTAGGGAGCCTCTGACAAGTCAGAACTTGGCCGTAAACAGGTCGTACTTTGGTGAGCTTCTTATATCAAGACAATTTTATAAGATGAATACAACTATCAAACTATCCTTTTGCTCAATTAGTCACTTAAATTAGCACTTGACCAATGCACAATTCGTTTAGGGAGCCTCTGACAAGTCAGAACTTGGCCGTAAACAGGTCGTACTTTGGTGAGCTTCTTATATCAAGACAATTTTATAAGATGAATACAACTATCAAACTATCCTATTGCTCAATTAGTCACTTAAATTAGCACTTGACCAATGCACAATTCGTTTAGGGAGCCTCTGACAAGTCAGAACTTGGCCGTAAACAGGTCGTACTTTGGTGAGCTTCTTATATCAAGACAATTTTATAAGATGAATACAACTATCAAACTATCCTTTTGCTCAATTAGTCACTTAAATTAGCACTTGACCAATGCACAATTCGTTTAGGGAGCCTCTGACAAGTCAGAACTTGGCCGTAAACAGGTCGTACTTTGGTGAGCTTCTTATATCAAGACAATTTTATAAGATGAATACAACTATCAAACTATCCTATTGCCCAGTTAGTCACTTGAATTAGCACTTGACCAATGCACAATTCGTTTAGGGAGCCTCTGACAAGTCAGAACTTGGCCGTAAACAGGTCGTACTTTGGTGAGCTTCTTATATCAAGACAATTTTATAAGATGAATACAACTATCAAACTATCCTATTGCTCAATTAGTCACTTAAATTAGCACTTGACAGTTTGTTTAGGGAGCCTCTGACAAGTCAGAACTTGGCCGTAAACAGGCAGTACTTTGGTGAGCTTCTTATAGCAAGACAATTTTATAAGATGAATACAACTATCAAACTATCCTATTGCTCAATTAGTCACTTAAATTAGCACTTGACAGTTTGTTTAGGGAGCCTCTGACAAGTCAGAACTTGGCCGTAAACAGGTCGTACTTTGGTGAGCTTCTTATATCAAGACAATTTTATAAGATGAATACAACTATCAAACTATCCTATTGCTCAATTAGTCACTTAAATTAGCACTTGACAGTTTGTTTAGGGAGCCTCTGACAAGTCAGAACTTGGCCGTAAACAGGTCGTACTTTGGTGAGCTTCTTATAGCAAGACAATTTTATAAGATGAATACAACTATCAAACTATCCTTTTGCTCAATTAGTCACTTGAATTAGCACTTGACCAATGCACAATTCGTTTAGGGAGCCTCTGACAAGTCAGAACTTGGCCATCAACAGGTAGTACTTTGGTGAGCTTCTTATATCAAGACAATTTTATAAGATGAATACAACTATCAAACTATCCTTTTGCTCAATTAGTCACTTAAATTAGCACTTGACCAATGCACAATTCGTTTAGGGAGCCTCTGACAAGTCAGAACTTGGCCATCAACAGGTAGTACTTTGGTGAGCTTCTTATATCAAGTCAGTTTTATAAGATGAATACAACTATCAAACTATCCTTTTGCTCAATTAGTCACTTAAATTAGCACTTGACCAATGCACAATTCGTTTAGGGAGCCTCTGACAAGTCAGAACTTGGCCGTAAACAGGTAGTACTTTGGTGAGCTTCTTATATCAAGACAATTTTATAAGATGAATACAACTATCAAACTATCCTTTTGCTCAATTAGTCACTTAAATTAGCACTTGACCAATGCACAATTCGTTTAGGGAGCCTCTGACAAGTCAGAACTTGGCCATCAACAGGTAGTACTTTGGTGAGCTTCTTATATCAAGACAATTTTATAAGATGAATACAACTATCAAACTATCCTTTTGCTCAATTAGTCACTTAAATTAGCACTTGACAGTTTGTTTAGGGAGCCTCTGACAAGTCAGAACTTGGCCGTAAACAGGCAGTACTTTGGTGAGCTTCTTATAGCAAGACAATTTTATAAGATGAATACAACTATCAAACTATCCTATTGCTCAATTAGTCACTTAAATTAGCACTTGACAGTTTGTTTAGGGAGCCTCTGACAAGTCAGAACTTGGCCGTAAACAGGTCGTACTTTGGTGAGCTTCTTATATCAAGACAATTTTATAAGATGAATACAACTATCAAACTATCCTATTGCTCAATTAGTCACTTAAATTAGCACTTGACAGTTTGTTTAGGGAGCCTCTGACAAGTCAGAACTTGGCCGTAAACAGGTCGTACTTTGGTGAGCTTCTTATATCAAGACAATTTTATAAGATGAATACAACTATCAAACTATCCTATTGCTCAATTAGTCACTTAAATTAGCACTTGACAGTTTGTTTAGGGAGCCTCTGACAAGTCAGAACTTGGCCGTAAACAGGCAGTACTTTGGTGAGCTTCTTATAGCAAGACAATTTTATAAGATGAATACAACTATCAAACTATCCTATTGCTCAATTAGTCACTTAAATTAGCACTTGACAGTTTGTTTAGGGAGCCTCTGACAAGTCAGAACTTGGCCGTAAACAGGCAGTACTTTGGTGAGCTTCTTATATCAAGACAATTTTATAAGATGAATACAACTATCAAACTATCCTATTGCTCAATTAGTCACTTAAATTAGCACTTGACAGTTTGTTTAGGGAGCCTCTGACAAGTCAGAACTTGGCCGTAAACAGGCAGTACTTTGGTGAGCTTCTTATAGCAAGACAATTTTATAAGATGAATACAACTATCAAACTATCCTATTGCCCAGTTAGTCACTTGAATTAGCACTTGACCAATGCACAATTCGTTTAGGGAGCCTCTGACAAGTCAGAACTTGGCCATCAACAGGTAGTACTTTGGTGAGCTTCTTATATCAAGACAATTTTATAAGATGAATACAACTATCAAACTATCCTTTTGCTCAATTAGTCACTTAAATTAGCACTTGACCAATGCACAATTCGTTTAGGGAGCCTCTGACAAGTCAGAACTTGGCCATCAACAGGTAGTACTTTGGTGAGCTTCTTATATCAAGTCAGTTTTATAAGATGAATACAACTATCAAACTATCCTTTTGCTCAATTAGTCACTTAAATTAGCACTTGACCAATGCACAATTCGTTTAGGGAGCCTCTGACAAGTCAGAACTTGGCCATCAACAGGTAGTACTTTGGTGAGCTTCTTATATCAAGACAATTTTATAAGATGAATACAACTATCAAACTATCCTTTTGCTCAATTAGTCACTTAAATTAGCACTTGACCAATGCACAATTCGTTTAGGGAGCCTCTGACAAGTCAGAACTTGGCCATCAACAGGTAGTACTTTGGTGAGCTTCTTATATCAAGACAATTTTATAAGATGAATACAACTATCAAACTATCCTATTGCTCAATTAGTCACTTAAATTAGCACTTGACCACTGTACAGATTGTTTAGGGAGCCTCTGACAAGTCAGAACTTGGCCGTAAACAGGTAGTACTTTGGTGAGCTTCTTATATCAAGTCAGTTTTATAAGATGAATACAACTATCAAACTATCCTATTGCCCAGTTAGTCACTTGAATTAGCACTTGACCAATGCACAATTCGTTTAGGGAGCCTCTGACAAGTCAGAACTTGGCCATCAACAGGTAGTACTTTGGTGAGCTTCTTATATCAAGACAATTTTATAAGATGAATACAACTATCAAACTATCCTATTGCTCAATTAGTCACTTAAATTAGCACTTGACCACTGTACAGATTGTTTAGGGAGCCTCTGACAAGTCAGAACTTGGCCATCAACAGGTAGTACTTTGGTGAGCTTCTTATATCAAGTCAGTTTTATAAGATGAATACAACTATCAAACTATCCTATTGCCCAGTTAGTCACTTGAATTAGCACTTGACCAATGCACAATTCGTTTAGGGAGCCTCTGACAAGTCAGAACTTGGCCATCAACAGGTAGTACTTTGGTGAGCTTCTTATATCAAGACAATTTTATAAGATGAATACAACTATCAAACTATCCTATTGCTCAATTAGTCACTTAAATTAGCACTTGACCACTGTACAGATTGTTTAGGGAGCCTCTGACAAGTCAGAACTTGGCCATCAACAGGTAGTACTTTGGTGAGCTTCTTATATCAAGTCAGTTTTATAAGATGAATACAACTATCAAACTATCCTATTGCCCAGTTAGTCACTTGAATTAGCACTTGACCAATGCACAATTCGTTTAGGGAGCCTCTGACAAGTCAGAACTTGGCCATCAACAGGTAGTACTTTGGTGAGCTTCTTATATCAAGACAATTTTATAAGATGAATACAACTATCAAACTATCCTATTGCTCAATTAGTCACTTAAATTAGCACTTGACCACTGTACAGATTGTTTAGGGAGCCTCTGACAAGTCAGAACTTGGCCGTAAACAGGTAGTACTTTGGTGAGCTTCTTATATCAAGTCAGTTTTATAAGATGAATACAACTATCAAACTATCCTATTGCCCAGTTAGTCACTTGAATTAGCACTTGACCAATGCACAATTCGTTTAGGGAGCCTCTGACAAGTCAGAACTTGGCCATCAACAGGTAGTACTTTGGTGAGCTTCTTATATCAAGACAATTTTATAAGATGAATACAACTATCAAACTATCCTTTTGCTCAATTAGTCACTTAAATTAGCACTTGACCAATGCACAATTCGTTTAGGGAGCCTCTGACAAGTCAGAACTTGGCCATCAACAGGTAGTACTTTGGTGAGCTTCTTATATCAAGACAATTTTATAAGATGAATACAACTATCAAACTATCCTTTTGCTCAATTAGTCACTTAAATTAGCACTTGACCAATGCACAATTCGTTTAGGGAGCCTCTGACAAGTCAGAACTTGGCCATCAACAGGTAGTACTTTGGTGAGCTTCTTATATCAAGACAATTTTATAAGATGAATACAACTATCAAACTATCCTATTGCTCAATTAGTCACTTAAATTAGCACTTGACCACTGTACAGATTGTTTAGGGAGCCTCTGACAAGTCAGAACTTGGCCGTAAACAGGTAGTACTTTGGTGAGCTTCTTATATCAAGTCAGTTTTATAAGATGAATACAACTATCAAACTATCCTATTGCCCAGTTAGTCACTTGAATTAGCACTTGACCAATGCACAATTCGTTTAGGGAGCCTCTGACAAGTCAGAACTTGGCCATCAACAGGTAGTACTTTGGTGAGCTTCTTATATCAAGACAATTTTATAAGATGAATACAACTATCAAACTATCCTTTTGCTCAATTAGTCACTTAAATTAGCACTTGACCACTGTACAGATTGTTTAGGGAGCCTCTGACAAGTCAGAACTTGGCCGTAAACAGGTAGTACTTTGGTGAGCTTCTTATATCAAGTCAGTTTTATAAGATGAATACAACTATCAAACTATCCTATTGCCCAGTTAGTCACTTGAATTAGCACTTGACCAATGCACAATTCGTTTAGGGAGCCTCTGACAAGTCAGAACTTGGCCATCAACAGGTAGTACTTTGGTGAGCTTCTTATATCAAGACAATTTTATAAGATGAATACAACTATCAAACTATCCTATTGCTCAATTAGTCACTTAAATTAGCACTTGACCACTGTACAGATTGTTTAGGGAGCCTCTGACAAGTCAGAACTTGGCCGTAAACAGGTAGTACTTTGGTGAGCTTCTTATATCAAGTCAGTTTTATAAGATGAATACAACTATCAAACTATCCTATTGCCCAGTTAGTCACTTGAATTAGCACTTGACCAATGCACAATTCGTTTAGGGAGCCTCTGACAAGTCAGAACTTGGCCATCAACAGGTAGTACTTTGGTGAGCTTCTTATATCAAGACAATTTTATAAGATGAATACAACTATCAAACTATCCTTTTGCTCAATTAGTCACTTAAATTAGCACTTGACCAATGCACAATTCGTTTAGGGAGCCTCTGACAAGTCAGAACTTGGCCATCAACAGGTAGTACTTTGGTGAGCTTCTTATATCAAGACAATTTTATAAGATGAATACAACTATCAAACTATCCTTTTGCTCAATTAGTCACTTAAATTAGCACTTGACCAATGCACAATTCGTTTAGGGAGCCTCTGACAAGTCAGAACTTGGCCATCAACAGGTAGTACTTTGGTGAGCTTCTTATATCAAGTCAGTTTTATAAGATGAATACAACTATCAAACTATCCTTTTGCTCAATTAGTCACTTAAATTAGCACTTGACCAATGCACAATTCGTTTAGGGAGCCTCTGACAAGTCAGAACTTGGCCATCAACAGGTAGTACTTTGGTGAGCTTCTTATATCAAGACAATTTTATAAGATGAATACAACTATCAAACTATCCTTTTGCTCAATTAGTCACTTAAATTAGCACTTGACAGTTTGTTTAGGGAGCCTCTGACAAGTCAGAACTTGGCCGTAAACAGGCAGTACTTTGGTGAGCTTCTTATAGCAAGACAATTTTATAAGATGAATACAACTATCAAACTATCCTATTGCTCAATTAGTCACTTAAATTAGCACTTGACAGTTTGTTTAGGGAGCCTCTGACAAGTCAGAACTTGGCCGTAAACAGGTCGTACTTTGGTGAGCTTCTTATATCAAGACAATTTTATAAGATGAATACAACTATCAAACTATCCTATTGCTCAATTAGTCACTTAAATTAGCACTTGACAGTTTGTTTAGGGAGCCTCTGACAAGTCAGAACTTGGCCGTAAACAGGTCGTACTTTGGTGAGCTTCTTATATCAAGTCAGTTTTATAAGATGAATACAACTATCAAACTATCCTTTTGCTCAATTAGTCACTTAAATTAGCACTTGACCAATGCACAATTCGTTTAGGGAGCCTCTGACAAGTCAGAACTTGGCCATCAACAGGTAGTACTTTGGTGAGCTTCTTATATCAAGACAATTTTATAAGATGAATACAACTATCAAACTATCCTTTTGCTCAATTAGTCACTTAAATTAGCACTTGACCAATGCACAATTCGTTTAGGGAGCCTCTGACAAGTCAGAACTTGGCCATCAACGGGTAGTACTTTGGTGAGCTTCTTATATCAAGACAATTTTATAAGATGAATACAACTATCAAACTATCCTATTGCTCAATTAGTCACTTAAATTAGCACTTGACCACTGTACAGATTGTTTAGGGAGCCTCTGACAAGTCAGAACTTGGCCATCAACAGGTAGTACTTTGGTGAGCTTCTTATATCAAGACAATTTTATAAGATGAATACAACTATCAAACTATCCTATTGCTCAATTAGTCACTTAAATTAGCACTTGACCACTGTACAGATTGTTTAGGGAGCCTCTGACAAGTCAGAACTTGGCCATCAACAGGTAGTACTTTGGTGAGCTTCTTATATCAAGTCAGTTTTATAAGATGAATACAACTATCAAACTATCCTATTGCCCAGTTAGTCACTTGAATTAGCACTTGACCAATGCACAATTCGTTTAGGGAGCCTCTGACAAGTCAGAACTTGGCCATCAACAGGTAGTACTTTGGTGAGCTTCTTATATCAAGACAATTTTATAAGATGAATACAACTATCAAACTATCCTATTGCTCAATTAGTCACTTAAATTAGCACTTGACCACTGTACAGATTGTTTAGGGAGCCTCTGACAAGTCAGAACTTGGCCATCAACAGGTAGTACTTTGGTGAGCTTCTTATATCAAGTCAGTTTTATAAGATGAATACAACTATCAAACTATCCTATTGCCCAGTTAGTCACTTGAATTAGCACTTGACCAATGCACAATTCGTTTAGGGAGCCTCTGACAAGTCAGAACTTGGCCATCAACAGGTAGTACTTTGGTGAGCTTCTTATATCAAGACAATTTTATAAGATGAATACAACTATCAAACTATCCTATTGCTCAATTAGTCACTTAAATTAGCACTTGACCACTGTACAGATTGTTTAGGGAGCCTCTGACAAGTCAGAACTTGGCCGTAAACAGGTAGTACTTTGGTGAGCTTCTTATATCAAGTCAGTTTTATAAGATGAATACAACTATCAAACTATCCTATTGCCCAGTTAGTCACTTGAATTAGCACTTGACCAATGCACAATTCGTTTAGGGAGCCTCTGACAAGTCAGAACTTGGCCATCAACAGGTAGTACTTTGGTGAGCTTCTTATATCAAGACAATTTTATAAGATGAATACAACTATCAAACTATCCTTTTGCTCAATTAGTCACTTAAATTAGCACTTGACCAATGCACAATTCGTTTAGGGAGCCTCTGACAAGTCAGAACTTGGCCATCAACAGGTAGTACTTTGGTGAGCTTCTTATATCAAGACAATTTTATAAGATGAATACAACTATCAAACTATCCTTTTGCTCAATTAGTCACTTAAATTAGCACTTGACCAATGCACAATTCGTTTAGGGAGCCTCTGACAAGTCAGAACTTGGCCATCAACAGGTAGTACTTTGGTGAGCTTCTTATATCAAGACAATTTTATAAGATGAATACAACTATCAAACTATCCTATTGCCCAGTTAGTCACTTGAATTAGCACTTGACCAATGCACAATTCGTTTAGGGAGCCTCTGACAAGTCAGAACTTGGCCGTAAACAGGCAGTACTTTGGTGAGCTTCTTATATCAAGTCAGTTTTATAAGATGAATACAACTATCAAACTATCCTATTGCCCAGTTAGTCACTTGAATTAGCACTTGACCAATGCACAATTCGTTTAGGGAGCCTCTGACAAGTCAGAACTTGGCCGTAAACAGGCAGTACTTTGGTGAGCTTCTTATATCAAGACAATTTTATAAGATGAATACAACTATCAAACTATCCTTTTGCTCAATTAGTCACTTAAATTAGCACTTGACCAATGCACAATTCGTTTAGGGAGCCTCTGACAAGTCAGAACTTGGCCATCAACAGGTAGTACTTTGGTGAGCTTCTTATATCAAGTCAGTTTTATAAGATGAATACAACTATCAAACTATCCTATTGCCCAGTTAGTCACTTGAATTAGCACTTGACCAATGCACAATTCGTTTAGGGAGCCTCTGACAAGTCAGAACTTGGCCGTAAACAGGCAGTACTTTGGTGAGCTTCTTATATCAAGTCAGTTTTATAAGATGAATACAACTATCAAACTATCCTATTGCCCAGTTAGTCACTTGAATTAGCACTTGACCAATGCACAATTCGTTTAGGGAGCCTCTGACAAGTCAGAACTTGGCCATCAACAGGTAGTACTTTGGTGAGCTTCTTATATCAAGACAATTTTATAAGATGAATACAACTATCAAACTATCCTTTTGCTCAATTAGTCACTTAAATTAGCACTTGACCAATGCACAATTCGTTTAGGGAGCCTCTGACAAGTCAGAACTTGGCCATCAACAGGTAGTACTTTGGTGAGCTTCTTATATCAAGACAATTTTATAAGATGAATACAACTATCAAACTATCCTTTTGCTCAATTAGTCACTTAAATTAGCACTTGACCAATGCACAATTCGTTTAGGGAGCCTCTGACAAGTCAGAACTTGGCCATCAACAGGTAGTACTTTGGTGAGCTTCTTATATCAAGTCAGTTTTATAAGATGAATACAACTATCAAACTATCCTTTTGCTCAATTAGTCACTTAAATTAGCACTTGACCAATGCACAATTCGTTTAGGGAGCCTCTGACAAGTCAGAACTTGGCCGTAAACAGGCAGTACTTTGGTGAGCTTCTTATAGCAAGACAATTTTATAAGATGAATACAACTATCAAACTATCCTATTGCTCAATTAGTCACTTAAATTAGCACTTGACAGTTTGTTTAGGGAGCCTCTGACAAGTCAGAACTTGGCCGTAAACAGGTCGTACTTTGGTGAGCTTCTTATATCAAGACAATTTTATAAGATGAATACAACTATCAAACTATCCTATTGCTCAATTAGTCACTTAAATTAGCACTTGACAGTTTGTTTAGGGAGCCTCTGACAAGTCAGAACTTGGCCGTAAACAGGTCGTACTTTGGTGAGCTTCTTATATCAAGACAATTTTATAAGATGAATACAACTATCAAACTATCCTATTGCTCAATTAGTCACTTAAATTAGCACTTGACAGTTTGTTTAGGGAGCCTCTGACAAGTCAGAACTTGGCCGTAAACAGGCAGTACTTTGGTGAGCTTCTTATAGCAAGACAATTTTATAAGATGAATACAACTATCAAACTATCCTATTGCTCAATTAGTCACTTAAATTAGCACTTGACAGTTTGTTTAGGGAGCCTCTGACAAGTCAGAACTTGGCCGTAAACAGGTCGTACTTTGGTGAGCTTCTTATATCAAGTCAGTTTTATAAGATGAATACAACTATCAAACTATCCTATTGCCCAGTTAGTCACTTGAATTAGCACATGACAGTTTGTTTAGGGAGCCTCTGACAAGTCAGAACTTGGCCGTAAACAGGCAGTACTTTGGTGAGCTTCTTATATCAAGACAATTTTATAAGATGAATACAACTATCAAACTATCCTATTGCTCAATTAGTCACTTAAATTAGCACTTGACAGTTTGTTTAGGGAGCCTCTGACAAGTCAGAACTTGGCCGTAAACAGGCAGTACTTTGGTGAGCTTCTTATAGCAAGACAATTTTATAAGATGAATACAACTATCAAACTATCCTATTGCCCAGTTAGTCACTTGAATTAGCACTTGACCAATGCACAATTCGTTTAGGGAGCCTCTGACAAGTCAGAACTTGGCCATCAACAGGTAGTACTTTGGTGAGCTTCTTATATCAAGACAATTTTATAAGATGAATACAACTATCAAACTATCCTTTTGCTCAATTAGTCACTTAAATTAGCACTTGACCAATGCACAATTCGTTTAGGGAGCCTCTGACAAGTCAGAACTTGGCCATCAACAGGTAGTACTTTGGTGAGCTTCTTATATCAAGTCAGTTTTATAAGATGAATACAACTATCAAACTATCCTTTTGCTCAATTAGTCACTTAAATTAGCACTTGACCAATGCACAATTCGTTTAGGGAGCCTCTGACAAGTCAGAACTTGGCCATCAACAGGTAGTACTTTGGTGAGCTTCTTATATCAAGACAATTTTATAAGATGAATACAACTATCAAACTATCCTTTTGCTCAATTAGTCACTTAAATTAGCACTTGACCAATGCACAATTCGTTTAGGGAGCCTCTGACAAGTCAGAACTTGGCCATCAACAGGTAGTACTTTGGTGAGCTTCTTATATCAAGACAATTTTATAAGATGAATACAACTATCAAACTATCCTATTGCTCAATTAGTCACTTAAATTAGCACTTGACCACTGTACAGATTGTTTAGGGAGCCTCTGACAAGTCAGAACTTGGCCATCAACAGGTAGTACTTTGGTGAGCTTCTTATATCAAGACAATTTTATAAGATGAATACAACTATCAAACTATCCTATTGCTCAATTAGTCACTTAAATTAGCACTTGACCACTGTACAGATTGTTTAGGGAGCCTCTGACAAGTCAGAACTTGGCCATCAACAGGTAGTACTTTGGTGAGCTTCTTATATCAAGTCAGTTTTATAAGATGAATACAACTATCAAACTATCCTATTGCCCAGTTAGTCACTTGAATTAGCACTTGACCAATGCACAATTCGTTTAGGGAGCCTCTGACAAGTCAGAACTTGGCCATCAACAGGTAGTACTTTGGTGAGCTTCTTATATCAAGACAATTTTATAAGATGAATACAACTATCAAACTATCCTATTGCTCAATTAGTCACTTAAATTAGCACTTGACCACTGTACAGATTGTTTAGGGAGCCTCTGACAAGTCAGAACTTGGCCGTAAACAGGTAGTACTTTGGTGAGCTTCTTATATCAAGTCAGTTTTATAAGATGAATACAACTATCAAACTATCCTATTGCCCAGTTAGTCACTTGAATTAGCACTTGACCAATGCACAATTCGTTTAGGGAGCCTCTGACAAGTCAGAACTTGGCCATCAACAGGTAGTACTTTGGTGAGCTTCTTATATCAAGACAATTTTATAAGATGAATACAACTATCAAACTATCCTTTTGCTCAATTAGTCACTTAAATTAGCACTTGACCAATGCACAATTCGTTTAGGGAGCCTCTGACAAGTCAGAACTTGGCCATCAACAGGTAGTACTTTGGTGAGCTTCTTATATCAAGACAATTTTATAAGATGAATACAACTATCAAACTATCCTTTTGCTCAATTAGTCACTTAAATTAGCACTTGACCAATGCACAATTCGTTTAGGGAGCCTCTGACAAGTCAGAACTTGGCCATCAACAGGTAGTACTTTGGTGAGCTTCTTATATCAAGACAATTTTATAAGATGAATACAACTATCAAACTATCCTATTGCTCAATTAGTCACTTAAATTAGCACTTGACCACTGTACAGATTGTTTAGGGAGCCTCTGACAAGTCAGAACTTGGCCGTAAACAGGTAGTACTTTGGTGAGCTTCTTATATCAAGTCAGTTTTATAAGATGAATACAACTATCAAACTATCCTATTGCCCAGTTAGTCACTTGAATTAGCACTTGACCAATGCACAATTCGTTTAGGGAGCCTCTGACAAGTCAGAACTTGGCCATCAACAGGTAGTACTTTGGTGAGCTTCTTATATCAAGACAATTTTATAAGATGAATACAACTATCAAACTATCCTTTTGCTCAATTAGTCACTTAAATTAGCACTTGACCAATGCACAATTCGTTTAGGGAGCCTCTGACAAGTCAGAACTTGGCCATCAACAGGTAGTACTTTGGTGAGCTTCTTATATCAAGACAATTTTATAAGATGAATACAACTATCAAACTATCCTTTTGCTCAATTAGTCACTTAAATTAGCACTTGACCAATGCACAATTCGTTTAGGGAGCCTCTGACAAGTCAGAACTTGGCCATCAACAGGTAGTACTTTGGTGAGCTTCTTATATCAAGTCAGTTTTATAAGATGAATACAACTATCAAACTATCCTTTTGCTCAATTAGTCACTTAAATTAGCACTTGACCAATGCACAATTCGTTTAGGGAGCCTCTGACAAGTCAGAACTTGGCCATCAACAGGTAGTACTTTGGTGAGCTTCTTATATCAAGACAATTTTATAAGATGAATACAACTATCAAACTATCCTTTTGCTCAATTAGTCACTTAAATTAGCACTTGACCAATGCACAATTCGTTTAGGGAGCCTCTGACAAGTCAGAACTTGGCCGTAAACAGGTCGTACTTTGGTGAGCTTCTTATATCAAGACTATTTTATAAGATGAATACAACTATCAAACTATCCTATTGCTCAATTAGTCACTTAAATTAGCACTTGACCAATGCACAATTCGTTTAGGGAGCCTCTGACAAGTCAGAACTTGGCCGTAAACAGGTAGTACTTTGGTGAGCTTCTTATATCAAGTCAGTTTTTTAAGATGAATACAACTATCAAACTATCCTATTGCTCAATTAGTCACTTAAATTAGCACTTGACAGTTTGTTTAGGGAGCCTCTGACAAGTCAGAACTTGGCCGTAAACAGGTCGTACTTTGGTGAGCTTCTTATATCAAGACTATTTTATAAGATGAATACAACTATCAAACTATCCTAACTATCCTACTTGGACATTGTACAGAATTTATTTGTCTCAGAACTCGGCGCTTCTACCATTTCCTAGACTACTGTGAAAAAAGGCGCCTTAATCCAACCCACCTCGTTTTCCTCGCGGCTTTGCTCCGTGTCCTGGATCTCCACGGTAGTCCCCAAGTTGCCCCGTCTCATCGCTTTGCGTCGTCGGTTTGCCACGTCTAGAATGCGAGACAGATATACTGTGTTTGCGGACTTGCGGTCACGTACCGTAACTTTCGGACACCTTACGGCTCGTCACTGTGCTCCGTCTCCTGGATCTCCACGGGGTACTCCTCAACTTCGATTCACTTTGACTCAGTCCGGCGCTTTTGAGCATAGAAGTCGCCTTGAAAACTCGATCATGTTGAGCAATTGGTATAATGAATATACCTCGTCATGAAGATCCCAGGTTTGAAATCGACCAGCTCCGAGACGAGTAGAGACGAGAGGAGAAGGAGCCGTTCCAGCGAAGAAAGTCGTAAGCTTCCAACTGCCGTTTCGTCCGCCCTTTTATGCAGAATTTGACCGGGTTAGAGAAGGTTAGTGGGACACACAGGTCAATGCTAGACGTACGTGGCAAAAAGTTTATCCTTTTCACTGGGAAAAAAAATCACAAAATTACAGATAATTCGAAAAAATAAAAAGGATTAGTAATCACAAAGTGGCAAAGTTAGTGGGCATTGTACAGGAATTGAGATAAAACCTAAATATTATTGGCGATCCACTCGAGTGCCTCGCCGAGTCCTTGCCCTTTCAGAGCACTGCATCCATTGATTTGCCATCTGAAAAACGGGCAAATGATCTTTGCCCCGAAAAGTTCTTTTGCCCACATTGATCTTTGCCCACA
The DNA here is from genome assembly GCA_963572205.1 of Caenorhabditis imperialis. Lineage (NCBI taxonomy): Eukaryota > Metazoa > Nematoda > Chromadorea > Rhabditida > Rhabditidae > Caenorhabditis > Caenorhabditis imperialis. The sequence continues at coordinate 6,757,742 of OY751541.1, forward strand.
TGATTTTTGCCCATATAAATCGCGAGTTTGATCATTGCCCCAAAAGATCTTTGCCCACATTTTCTCGGATATGATCTTTGTCATCCTGTTTCTGATCTTTGCCCACATTGATAGAGTTTTACCGAAAACACAAATTTGATCACCACTTTTCAAATTTTTGTATTTTACGAAAGCGGTATGATGTTCTACATTATTTGAGAACGTTATGTGATCACCACGACTCTCAAAATATGAACCAAGCTGGTTCACGTCCCATCCAGGAACCAATTTAGTTTCCCAGCCATCTAGGCTTAGCTCGTCTTCAGAAGCATGCATATGTTTCTCAAAGAGATAGTAATACTAGTGGGATGTGCAGGGACTTTCAACATGCTTCTATACCCGAACTAAGCCTTGTTAGATGGGGATCATAAACGAGACACAGGTTAGCAGTGAATCATCTCATCGCTTATCTCATAAATGTACACATTATTTGCGTTTTTCCTTTTGTGAAATCTGCTGACACATTTAAAAACCGAGAAAAACCCTCTAAATTGAGTCTTCATTGCAGCCTTGCTAGTGTGCTGTGAACTCCCAAAATCAGAGTCATAATCGTTCTACTAACTTACAAAAGCCAAATTGATGATGTTAGAACATCCAATGTATCCCCAAAAACATATGAGAACGTTGAAAGTAGTGATCAAATTGGTGTTTTCGGTAAAACTCTATCAATATGGGCAAAGATCAGAAACAGGATGGCGAAGATCATATCCGAAAAAATGTGGGCAAAGATCTTTTGGGGCAATGATCAAGCTTGCGATTTATATGGGCAAAAAGCATGTGGGCAAAGATCAATGTGGGCAAAAGAACTTTTCGGGGCAAAGATCATGTGGGCAAAGATCATTTGCCGAAAAACGGGAAAATTGTGATAGAGAAAAGGATAGGAACAGACTTTCTTTCTCGAAGACTCTGAAGTCCCAGTTGGAGAGACACTTCGCCGGCGTTCAGGGCGTTCGGAAGGTCCTGCTTGTTGGCGAGAACGAGGACGTGGGCTTTTGCGAGATCCTGAAAAGCGAGGGATTGAGAGAGTTGATTTATTGCATTACCTCGTGCTGGAGCATCAGATGCAACTGCTCCTTCATGAGTGGCAATCGGGTCACATCGGCACTGTCGATCACTGAACTTCACAATAAGAGTTCTGTATCAAAACAGAGACCCACCGACGATGACGACGTCAGTCTGAACGTAGTAGGTGGACCAACTCTTCCGGAGACTCTCCTGGCCGCCGATGTCCCAGATGACAAAGTCGAGGTTCTTGTAGGTCACCTCCTCCACGTTGCTTCCTATCGTCGGCTTCGTTTCCACTTGGTCCTTCGTCACACTGACATCATTTCACTTTTAAATGTAAAAGTTAGAATACTCACTAATTATACAGAATTGTCGTTTTACCCGCATTATCCAGTCCGACCACGATGATTTTGTATTCTGAAATCTGAATTTCCTTCCGTTTTCCTTCCCATTTTCCTACTTCTGCCCTCCCACCAACTCCGGAACAACTTTGCCATAATGAGACCCATCCTGAAAGAGTCTTCTGGATCTTCTGAATTCTCTCGGTTCGGAGCAAGTACTCAATGGCCACCACCATGTTCCACAAGACATCACTTTAATTTTTCAAGTTTATTCTTTTTTTGGGATCTGGACGGATTTTTGTCGGGGGGTTTTCTTACACAACAGTCAACAGAGCAATCGAGGAGAATGTCTGTGAATCACAACACACGAAATTAATGAAGATAGCGACATAAGGAGAGATATATATGGAAAATAGAGAGAGAGATAACGAGGAGAAAGGGGAAGACTCATAGGAAATAAAACAACCTGCGACAAGCAACTCAAATCCTATCAGACGAACGGGGAGAAGATTGACAGAGAGGACGGGCTTCACTAATTACAAGGACAACGAGAGATAGACGAAGTGAACGGGGAGAGAAGTCAGCTACCGAAGAGAACAGAGATTGGGTGGGTGTGATACTGGGGGGAGCGAATAATTTACCGTACTGTCTATTGGTCTCAGGGGGAAAAGATGGTTACATGGAGGGCGGGAGCACGGTCCCATTATGCCGGGAGACGGGAAGTTAAGACACAAAGAACAATGGAACAGGAATTTGGTTGAAATGCACTCTAATGACGTTGGATCATCTGGACAGGGCCCATCAATTCGCGGAACGACTTCTCCAGACATCTGAAACATATTCAATTTGATTATTGTTCCGAATGAACTCGATTACCTTTTCAACGTCGCATAATCTATGATGATCTGTGTGTCTCCACTTCTCGAAACCATCTCGATCTTCTCCAGAGAACCAGCGTCCAACTTGTTCAGACATTGGACGATGTGCGCCATGTCGAGCCACGCCTTGCCCTGATCGGTGACCTGATGGAAGACGTAGTCGCGGAACAGCTTCAGCATGAACCGATCGCCGGTCTCGGACCACGCTTCATCTGGGCCGTGCCTGCAATCGATCAACCTGGACGGTTGGAAGTTACTGAAACGTTTTCGAAACTCACTCGACACGTTCCAGCACCGTGTTCATTTTGGTGAGAAGTCGGAACAAACGGCCGTTCTCGAGCTCCTTGCTCAGCTCCGCCTCCAAAGAGTCATTCCTCGTTTGCATGGATTCGATGACGGTGAAGAAGCGGCCACCGATGAGTGGCATGAGTTCGGCGATGTTCCTTCTCGTGTTGCTCGTGTTGGTCAGGTACCTCAAATCATAAAGTAAAGAAGTCAACTCAAAGTGTGCCTTTCAAAGAGAAAAACTCACTTGATGACCATTTGGAAATCGTGCGAAAACGAATCCTGAATCGTTTTCATCGTGCCTTGAATCAGATCCTTTCGATAGCCGTTCGGACGTCCGCAGGCCAGAGCAACCATCAGGTTGCCCAGCTGATTCAGGTCCTCCACCTGAAGAGCTTGCACCGACTGCGGCTCAGGATTCAGAATATCCTGTATTCCGGCGAACGCGATCATCACCTTGCCCCCGTAGACGATGAGCTTGTTCAAGTCGAGCGATCGGCACGCGAGCCCACTGGAATGGATTGTTCGCAGTGCTCCAGTGATCTGGATGAGGTAGCTCCACAGAAGTTGCTCCGGAGCACCGGTTCCTGAGATCGGCATTGGCACGGAATTCGAAATTCGGTAGTTGTCTGGAAGATGGCGTATTAGGAGAGATGATGTGAGTGTGGAACCAACGTGAGGGATCGAAGAAAACTCCAGCTTTCGACTCGAAATGTTTCGACATCAACGTCTCCGCCAGTGGATAGTAGTCGTAGACGAAGATTAACGCTGAAAATGACAATACTTGAAGCTATCCGTTTCAGTTATCAATTTCTTACAGGAATCTCCGAACGCACGACAATTAATGAGCAGTTCACGGAGGGGAACGACGTTTCCGTGCACAATCTTCTTCCACTGCTCGGCCGGATACGTCTGCTTTCCAGGCTGCGTGACCGAAAAGCCGTGAATCCTTCGAAGGCAGTAGAAACCTCCGTCGCGACACGAGAAAGCTTTGTACGTCGTCTGCGACTGATTCTGGAGTCCCGTGTTCTCAAGGGGCACCAAACTAGAGTAGTGCTCGACTGCTGGAGGGATGTCCGGATACATGTTCGGGTCGGCCTTGGTGTCGAATGCGAGCTGGCGTTGGACGAGTTCGGACCGGAACTCGGGCGTGATGAACTGTGCCTGCTGATTCGCGTTCGTCTTCCCCCGAAACCGAGCGACGTGAGTGATCGGAAGCGGAGCAGTGTAAGAGTACATTCCAGGCGTGTTCTGTAGAAAACACATTTGAATGAGTTGGAAAGCAAATGACATACCACTAAGAGAGTTCCCTCAGGAAGCTCTTGCTCCTCGTACGGATCTTCCTCGTGCTGCTGGTGCTGATCGTCGGCAAAGAAGTAGGTGGTTCCTCCACGGCTCTCCTGTTGGTACTGGTTGTATGGTTGGTGGGGCGGTGGGTGCTGGTGTTGAGGGGATGGGTGTTGCTGTTGTCGGTGGTGCGGAAGAGGTCCTCCATATGGTAGCGAGTGAGCTTGGCTATACGGGATCATTTGCTGTGGCACATCATGGATCGCCATTTGGGCGAATTGGTTGACAATCGGAGGTGGAGGAGGAGGTGGTGGTGGTGGTTGTTGCTGTTGTTGTTGGTGTTTAGGTATAAATGGAGCCGCCTGAAATCAGCGTTTCTCAGAGCTATTCAGAATGTGACTCACATTGACGTTGATTGGAGTGCCGGGTCCGAACGACGGTCCTGGAACTAGGAAAATTGGAGCACTTTTAGGTACAAGTTATTCGTACCTTGTCTCTGATTCCCCGCCAGATACTGATGAAGGCGTGACCCTTGGGGAATCTGCTGTCCGTGCGCGTTGTTCATCGGACCGCCGTCATACTGGTACCCTTCGCCCGGCATCATTCTGCGATTCTGGAACACTGGACCGTCAGAAAACGGATGGTTGCGACGCACAGACATATGGCATACTTTCACGGAGAGATGTGTGCGGAGCGGTGGTGCGGCGGACCGCTGTGGATCGGTGCCACGTGAACCGGGCGGAATATCGATAATATAAGGAGGGGTTGTGGCTCCAGGGGAGCTTTTCAAATCATTCGAACGGTTAGAGTTGTGCAGACACGGCGACGCACAAGCGCACGCTGCGCCGAGACACGTGAACGCTGAGGGCCGACTTGAGAAGAATAACAGAGGCGCGAGAGGCGGTGGAAAGGACGATGCCCGCAGGCGTCTACTCCATTTCAGACGCCACGTGACCGAGATAAACATCCATGCGGCTAGGAGATAAGCACTTTGGTCTGGTTGGCATCGTGCCAAGACACTTCCCCTACAGTATTGTTTGGGAACAAAACGTCAGAAAAAGTGATGTATAGGAGAACTAGTTTTGTTTTATCGTGCACTTTGCAAAGGAAGTCACTACTAGGTCGTGTTGTTTTTGATCCCAACAAGCCACGCGCGAGAGTTCAAACCGATGAGCACCGGGGAAAACAAGAGGAGACTACCCAGTTTGCACTTTTCGTCTACTAATCGGCACGAAAGTGATACGGCAAAAGCGGAATCGATAACACAGACATTCGTTCCTTTGACAACGAATCACATGTCCCAAAAAGAGAAATGAACCAGTCTCGCTTGGACTGATTTCATCGGACCTGGTGAATAAAAACCTTATTGATAGCAGTATTTTTACTGATTACAAACATTATTCCTACGAGTTACTGGAAAACATGAAGGAAAATACGTTTCTCGGAAAGGGAATTGGAGAAAATGATTGGAAACGAGCAGAGCCGAAAACGCGCCGGGGCAATTTGAAAGCCACCGTATACTTGATTAAAGGCACATATCTGGAAACGATTAAGGGTCCCACAACGATAATTATCACAACGTCATCATTCAAAATTTCTCAATTTCAATTCGAATTTTGACTTCTGAATTTCTTCATTTGAATGTGTTTTCAGAGGTGAAAATTGCTTTCTATTGTTTTGATTAATATTGTAAAACTGAACAAAATAACGCATACTCAGATGCTCGCTGTTATGGCGACACGTTTGCTTCTAGAAGGCTCCATTATCCTAAAAAGGCGTGACTCTTCACAGCGAAGGTGTGTAGAGTTCGGGCTTTTTAGATGTGTGATTTTGTTAATCTCAACAATAGGATAGAATAATTTTTCTGATAGTGAGTTGCATTGCTCGAGTAGATTTCGCTTATCACCAAGTTGTCAGATTATTTCTGAAGATTCTAAAAAACGATCGATGAGTAGTAGTGGTAGTAATGTTGAAACCAAACGAATGACATGCTCCCAGTGCGTCGACAGTCCGACGAACATCTGTGCCCTGTGCCCGGTGCCCTTGTCTCGGCGGCCAGCTGCTTCATCGCATGAAGGGCTCCGTTTCTCCCACCGAAACCTGCTTAATTACAACAACACGGCGGCTGTCCGCGTCGCCCTAAATGTCCGCCTCTCAACGCCTGAATATTCTGCTCTCCCTCGTACTAGTTGGGGCACTCTCCGCGTACACGCTAGCGAGAGAGCGTGCGATGCGGAGAGACGCAGACGTGTGCGCTCTCGCACATTCTTCACTCTACGCAGCGTTCGGTCAGTCCGCCCAGTTTCACGCCCTCGATTGCAGCAGCAGCAGCAGTCACTATTCATCTCCTCATCATTCTTCTCTTTCCGATGGGTTCACTCTGCACAACCATTCTGACAGTTCCCACTCTCTCTTCTGTTGCAAAAATCGATTGTCTCCTTCTCTTTTTTGTTTTATTCAATCCTAAATTCTCCTTGCTTTCTTTTAATTCTCTGCTAATTTTCAGGTAATCATGTTAAACCGAAAACTGGTTATTTTTGGAATTCTCCAACTCCTCCTGATCACCGCTATCCATACTGAAGAGGATGTTTTCGAAGAGGAAGATGACGCACAGATCGCTTCTGACACTGACGACAAAGAAGAGTTCGTTCCGTCCATGTTCGTGGCTCCACAACTTGCCGAGTCCTCCAAACCGAATTTCTTCGATTACTTCCCGGTTGGCTCGAAAATCGGACAGACATGGATCAAGAGTCTCGCGAAGAAAGACGACGTTGACTCCGACATCGCCAAGTACAACGGCGAGTGGAGCATCGGAGCACCATCGAAGGTGTCGATCGAAGGAGATCTTGGACTGATTGTCAAGACCAAGGTGAGTTTATCAGACGTCTTCTTATTCAAATTCGGAAAGAAGGGCCTGGTTATTTTCAAATTGCGGGGTTGCGAAAGTGCACTCTCTTATGCTAACGAGGCCCATATGACATAGACCGATCACTTCACCCTTTCTGTTTCCATTCACGATTCGGAGAGGATTTATCGTTGGTACAATTAACCGATTAACCGTAGAATATTTACTCGATGGATTCACCTTACCTTTCTTATGCTTCGTTTTCCAGGCCCGCCACCACGCCATCGCCGCCAAACTGAAGAAGCCGTTCAACTTCGATTCTGACAACTTTGTCGTGCAATATGACGTGAAATTCGAGGAAGGACAAGAATGTGGTGGTGGATATCTGAAGCTGTTGAGCGAGGGTGCCGAGAAGGACCTCGCCAACTTCCAAGACAAGACCCCCTACACGATCATGTTCGGTCCGGATAAATGCGGAGCCACCGGACAGGTTCATCTCATCTTCCGTTACCGCAATCCGGTCAACGGCACCGTCTCCGAGTACCACGCCAAGCAGCCGAGCTCCGTTCCAATCAGCTACTGGGACGACCACAACACGCACCTCTTCACTCTCGTCGTCCAACCCACCGGATACTACACTGTCAGCGTGGACGGAAAGAGTCTCTTCTACGGAAGCATGCTTACCGACGTCTCTCCCTCGTTGACGCCACCGAAGGAAATCTTCGACGAGACCGACCTGAAGCCAGAAGACTGGGACGAGAGAGAGCAGATCGAGGATGAGACGGCGGTGAAGCCGGAAGATTGGGATGAGAATGAGCCGCAGAGTGTTGTCGACGAGTCGGCCAGCAAGCCGTACGACTGGAACGAGGAGGAGAGTGAGCTCATCGCCGATCCAGAAGCCAAGAAGCCGCAGGATTGGGACGAGGACATGGACGGAACGTGGGAGGCTCCTCTCATCGACAATCCAGTGTGCAAGGGATTGAGCGGATGCGGACAGTGGAAGGCGCCGACCATCAAGAACCCCAAGTACAAAGTGAGTCTTTTAAATCAAATTCTTATTAATAACTTTTATTGGGCATTTTCTTTGTTCACTTTCAAAGTTGGGAGCTTTCTCGTTCCCAGCTTCTTAAAGTTGTGCCCATATAAATTAGATCAACCACTTCACCCTTTCCGTTTCAATCCACGAACGGCGAGGATTTACCGTTGGTACAATCCACACCTCACGCCTTCATCATTTGATGAATCTGAGAATGAAGATTCTCGTTTTCTGATTGCAGGGAAAATGGGTTCGTCCGAAGATCGCCAACCCCGCATTCAAAGGAAAGTGGTCTCCGAAGCTCATTGAGAATCCAAACTACTTCGAGCCGAAACCATTTGCCGGACTTGCTCCCATCACTGCTGTCGGAATTGAATTGTGGACGATGAGCGAGAACATCCTTTTCGGTAATAAACTTGCGCCAATCTCGATCATATCATTTTGTTTCCAGATAACATTCTTATCACTTCGTCCGAGGAAGACGCGAAGGACATTGCCAAGCAGACATTCTACGTGAAACAGACGGAGGAGTATCGTCTGGCGGCCGCCTCTGGAGCATCGAACGGCATTCTTCAGCAGATCATCGACGCTACCAACGAGAAGCCGTGGCTGTGGGCTGTCTACGTCCTCTGCGTCGTGCTCCCGATCATCGCGATCGGAGTGTTCTGCTTCGGAAAACAGTCGAAGCCAGCTCCAAACTTCAGCAAGAAGACTGACGCCTACTCGCAAGACGACGTCCCCAATCTGGTGGAAGATGATGAGGAGGAAATTATTGGCGACGAGGAAGAGGAGGATTACAACCAGCCGGGACCATCCGGAACACAGAATGTACCACCACCAGAAGACGATGAGGAGGAAGAGCCACAGCCGTCCGGATCGAAGTCTTCTGCCTCTTCTTCGGCTGCCGAGGATGAGGATGAACACGTTGTTCACGAGAACGAGCCAGTTCAGCCGACCGAAGAAGTGGCAAAGAAGAGCCCGAAAGTGACCGGAGGAGCCAAAAGACGCACTGCTCGTCGTGGAGATTGATCGACACAGAAACAACAAATAAAGTCGCCAAATAATGAAACAGTCCAAAGAAATTATCAATATGTCTCTTAATATAATTATTCAAATATATTCGACCCCCATCTCTCGTTTAATGACCTACTTGAGCTCGTGCAGTTGTGAGTCGTTATGACCGGTTTCCAATGAGTTTGCTCTTCCTTTCAATGTATTGGTCTTTTTGAAAATCTCTCCCTGAATGGATCTTTCCGATGCCACCCGACACCATGTTCACCAGGAATCTTGTTTTCTTTTTCACCCAAATGAATTTATAACGAATTTGGAAATTGAAATTCAAAATCAAAACAACAAAAACAAAAATCAACAAGTTATTCATTCCTCTCGACCTCCTTGAGCAACTGATCCCTTTCCTTGTGCTCCTTCCGCCTCTGATCCGATGTCGGCTTCGTCCACTTGTTACCCTCATTTGTCTTCCGATTCCCTTTCCGCTCCTTTTTCGACTTTCCAGGTGTTGGATTCTGTGCTCGGGAGGGCGGCAGGAACGCGAGCTCCTTGTCGGAAGAGCACTGCATGCTCATACAGCTGTGCTCTCCCGGGAACGGATCCCTCGACACGACGATGAACACCACCGGCACTTCCACAGTCACTCGAATACTGAAAATGGGCTCTTTTTCTCTTTTTCGAGGAGCATCTCTCAGCAACTCACTCTCTCGGCCCTTCCATCAGACACTTCCACAGGACGATCCGTTTGGAGCACACCACCTTCGTCCACTGATAGAGCTCTTCGTGGAACTGTTGTTTGAGCACTTCCACACACGAGATGGCTCGCTCCGTGGCTCCGTTTGTCGACTTGAACACCACGAAGCGGTGTCTGTCCGGGTGAGCCGTGAAGTGCTCTTTCACGTGGCCGATGAGCTTCGGGAACTTGGACGACTTGCTCACCAACATCATCTTGACGTCGTCAGCGTTGAATGGAGCTGGGAATGGGTTCGGCGGCTCTTCGACTGTCTCATCTGATGGCACGTAGTTGTCCATTCTGCAATTTTTTGGGTTAAAATATAAAAAACGTTTTAAAGATATATCGATGGTTAACGGAGCACCAAAGACAATAAGGAGGGACAAGAAGAAACTCGTTTATTATATTTATGCAAAGTGAAATCTGTTTCCCGTTATAAAAAGATAAATTATTCACAAATTAATAAGATCTACAGCTGAGATCATCAGAATACGAAGAATGATGAGATCGTCTGCCGTCAGTCTCCTCTTCTCCGATTTCGAGACTTCGATATAATGCGAATCGGGAGTGATCCAGACGACATTCTGAAATGAATTAGATTATAGAAGACTCAGAACAGAAGACGTACGATCCAGGAAGATCTTGAGATTCGTCAGGAACTGCTGGTAGTGCTGCTCGGCGCCCACCGCGTCGCCATTCGAGCACGACAACGACGCCTGCGAGACGTTCGACACCATCTGAATTTTAGAATTTATTTCTGGAGCTCTTTCCTGCTCACCAATCGAATAACTCTTCCGGTGGTGCCTCTCTGGATCTTGAGCATTAGAGCTCCGCCCATATCCCTCACGAACTTTCGATGTGCTCTGTACGCCACGTCGAGCCACTCGTGAGCACTCCGAGTTTTTGAGGATTTGATGTCCAGAGTTTTCTGTAAATGCTCATTTCCACATCTCAATCCTCCACTTGCTCACCTTTAACTCTTCATAGGCAGCATCAATTAGCCCCAGAATGATCTTCCGAATGGCGAACACCGTGGTGTTCATATGAAAGAAGGCGTAGCGGAGACGTGGCTCATGGGTCAACGTCTCCGAGTTGTGCGTGTTGATGACGTCGTCCAGTGCTCCGTGGAGCATATTGAGAATGGTGAACACTTGGGAGTAGATCCAAGTGACTCCAGAAGTGACGAAGATGTTGAGTGGCTCCGTGGGAGTCACACTCAGAATCGTCTCCTCTCGGGTGCTTTTCATATCGTAGCCAATTGCTCCGAGGAACTCGGGGTCGTATCCCTTCGTGTCCATCTTCTCCTGGGCAATTATATCGAGGGTGAATCGACTTCTGAAGTTTTGGAGGATTATTAGAAAGGAAAGATGAAAACTGACGTAATGTTCCTCTTCTTCATGTGGATGTACGCCGAGGTGAAGAACTTTTTGAGAAACTCGAAGAACCGCACCGACTTCTCCAGAACCACTTCTGAATACCTCTCTACCAATGTAGTCGTCGGCAACTTCTCCAGCAGCATTTCAATGCAATCCGACAGTTCTTCTTGCGTGTCACCGAGCTTGTTCACATCGAGTCCCTCCAGAATATCATTGATAATCTTCTCGAATTCCGGAGTTTTGGCGAACAACTCGAGCTCCTCGGCGTCCTGGATATCCGACTTGGCGAACGTCTCCTCCTCGCTCTTCTGACTTCTGCTCTTTTTGTCATTCACGAAGAACTGATAGCCGATGACGAGGTTGGCGACTCGGTTCGCGAGCTCCGAGTCGATGCACTGGGAGGACTCCATCTGGAGTGGATTCAGACGCTGCCATATCGAAGGGTCTCTGATCAGTTTCACGTCTCCGGCGTCCGTCAGAAGTTCCATCAGTTCTGCGTCAGACGTCGTCAACATTTCTGCCAGTTTGCTGCAAATTGAAGATTCATTTGAATTGCTCGAACTTTTCTCACTTTATAATGAACCGAATGAGAGTCACATTCAGTCGACGCCACATCCTTCTCGCGTATTCTTGTGGAGCAGATCGAGATCCAATGAACGTCATTTCATTTAAAGTGATTGGCTGGAATAGTTTATCTATGAAGGAGATTCAATGGACTGCTCACACTGTAGTTATTGATGCTCATGATGATCTCATTCATCTCCCGGAGCACGTGATAGTGAGCACTGACGATTTCGTACAACTCATCGCATACTTCAAATCTATTCGAATCTAATTTCAAAGTGGGGAACACACTGAATATCGACTGAAATCTGAAGTCTCTTTCTGAATCTGAATCCGTCGAGAGCAGCGATTCAAAGTATTCTGAGAATATTTGTTGTTCTTCGACGAGATACTTCTGCATCATGAGCCGAATGGGATTGTCGCTTCCCGTCACGAAATGTCTCTTCAACTTGTGCACCACTTCACCCAACTGATTCGCCAGATACACGTGCTTCTGGAGAATTGTCCTCGTCGTCGTCAGATTCCACTCCTCCACACGACACGGTCTAGACTGATAGAAGTGCTCCACACTGTCCAGCTGGAAGAGGTCGGAGCTCTTTCCTCGGTGCATATCGAGAAGTTTCTGATAGAAATTGGCGGATTTCAGATGGAAGAACTCGATGGGTTGCCGTTCACGAGCACATAATCGCAGCTCTTCGGATCGGAGAATGGAACGAAATTCCTGGGACAAGAGCCCCCACTCATCAACTGGTTTCACATTGGAAACGTTTTGAGCTAAAAAAAATCAGTTATAGTCCTATTGAATGAATTTCCAGAATGCTTACGCGGAACCGCTTCATCCTTCTCGGTTATTTTCAAGTTCTTCAAAACAGGACTCAGATCCCACGGCAGTCGGGGCACATTATTCTGAATCATTGGCTCAGAATACAGACGATGTTTGTATTCTCCGTTCAATCGGAACATCAGATTCTGCTCCACTGCCAGCTCTTTCAAACTTTTCTCAAACTTCTCATCCGGTAATCGGAAAGTTGAGACAAGTGCGAAATAGTAGAGAGCATCGTCCACAGTCTCCAATCTTTCTGAATTCAGAAGTACGTCTTCTAGGATACCTTCTAGGAGACCTTACCGAGCACATCATTCACTACAGGCCGAAAGGATTCCAAATGCAGCTCTTCCAGTCGTTTTTCAAGATCGTCTCGCAGTTCCGCTGCTGTTAACTGTAATCAGTAACTATTTATGGCGACGAATTCATCTGAACCAACTGGATTTCCATTTCCATCTCGAATTGGTTGATTTTTATTGACCAAATAAAGACATTCGAGCTCTTTCAGATACTTTTTCGACTCTCCGACGGTTTCCCCATAGATGAGAAAGCTCAACGAGCTGAGCATTTCTGAAATTGTTAATTTTTCTTTTTGTTTTGACTATTTTTTTCAGCAAAAGTTGTTTGGAAATTTGTTTTCAAAAACAAAACAAAAAACAAAAAGAAAAAAAAAAGAAAGTTCGCTGGAGCGAGCTTGCATCCGACCGGCCAGCGCCACTTTTTTTGCTTTTTTTTTCTTTTTCGCAACGTTTCCGAATTGATTTTCCAAGTTTGCACAGCAGTTTCCACACAGTTTCCTGTTCAAACCATTCACAGACAATTCGAGACTTCCGCTTGATGAGAAAACAACCTTCGTCCGAATAGATGTTTGATTTCCTTCCGAGATTTCGAAATCCCGTCTTCCGGTTCAGATTTTCGCGGTTTTCCCATCGCCTGTCGCCGCCATCGCTCGTCCGTTCACCGCGTCGGGGAGTGCGGCCTTTGCGTCCTTCGCACGAGGTCCATAAATCATTGCCCAAACTTCGTCCTCTTTTTGACTTTTCATTAAAATTTACGACTGAATACGTCCTCTCCCAAGATCAGTTCCCGTCAGTCACGTTGACGCAATCTCACACGCGCACTCGCTCAGATTCCACTCGGTTTTATAGCCCTGTCCCCTCCTTCCCAATCAGCGATCTCTGCGTCTGCGCACTCTCTTCGTATAAATATATTCTGTTTTTCTAGTTCAGAAGGGAGAAGAATACTTCTCATATTTTGTGACGAGGGCTACAGACGACGACAGTTTCTCCATCCAGTCACGTGTTGATTCGCACGCGCATCTCGAGAGAGATCATTCTTCTCATCCTCATCTTTATCAGTCCGACGAATTCTTGTTTTCCATCCTCACGTTCTCTTCTTTCAGATGCTTCTCTCACACGTTCACTTATTTCAGATGCTTCTGAAACTCAACTGCACTGTGAACAACTACGCGTGGGGCTCGAAAGGCGACGCGAGTATGGCCGGCAGTCTCGCTCTCGACGGCGGCCACATCGAGACGCTCGACAAAGAGAAGCCGTACGCCGAGGTACTTCCGTTCTAAATATAGACGTCTTCTTTGATTTCTGACCTTATGTCGTGACTTTCGAAAGTCGCCAAGAATCATGTGATCACGTCGACCTATATCACACTGTAAACACGTTTCAGTTCTGGGTCGGAACCCACGCGAATGGTCCGGCTCAAGTGATCGAGAAGGGGGTGGCACTCAAGCAGTTGCTCGCGACGTCTTCAGGACTTCAGGGAAAGCACGAGGGCAACAATCTGTCGTTCCTTTTCAAAGTGCTCTCTGTCAGTGGCCCTTTGTCCATCCAGATCCATCCCACCAAGGCACAAGGAAAGATTCTCCATGCCAGAGACCCCAAGAACTACCCAGATGATAATCATAAGCCGGAGATCGCCATTGCGCTGACAGAGTTCGAATTGTTGTCTGGCTTCCGTCAGCACTCGCAGATCAGTGATTATCTGAAGTGTACGTTGAACTGTGGAAACATGGAATCGAATGTTTTGTTGTGTTTCAGTGTACTCTGAGATTCAAGACTTGTTGTCCGAAGAAGAGAAGAACGAGATCGACAACATTGGATCGTACGGAGAGAGCTCGGCATTAGCCCTCAAGAAGATATTCTCCAAGATCTGGCGCACCCCGAAAGAGCAACTTCAGACCGTCGTTAATAAACTGGCTCTTCGCATTCAAGGACAAGGTGAATTCGTGTATCAACTTCATTTGTTTAGTTTCCTGTTTTCAGAGAACAAATCGGCGCTCGACGAGATCATCGTCTACCTCTTCAACCTGTACCCTGGAGACGTCGGAGTGTTCGCGCCCATCTTCCTCAACTACTTCAAACTGCAACCGGGAGAGGCGACGTTCTTGGAGCCGAACATGCCGCACGCCTACCTGAAAGGAGACTGCGTCGAGTGCATGGCCGACAGCGACAACACGATCCGTGCGGGACTCACTCCAAAGTACATCGACGTGGAGTCGCTCGTCGAAATGCTCAATTACAATGAGACCCTTCTGCCCAAATACATTCCGAACGAACTCGAAGACGGCTCCCTCCTTTTCACCCCGAAGGGAATCGACGAGTTCTGGGTCCAAGAAGTCAAAGGAGGCGCCGGGTCCAACTTCCAGCTCCCGTACGCGGAATCGTGCTCCGTGCTCACTGTGCTCTATGGCTCCGCGACGATCACATTAGGAGAGAGCACACAGAATTTGACTCGAGGAGAAGTCGTCTTCATTTCGGCCACGGAGAGTTCCGATCGTCCGAAAGTGCACATCTCCGACGACTTCCTCGCGTTTCGAGCTTTCACTCCATCGCCACGGGCTCTCGAAAGTCTTTCAAACAAGAAATTGGTCATTGATTAATTGTCTAGTGAATATTGTCCAACTTTTATTTCGATTTACGCACATTGTATTTATCGAGTACCTTGCCATTACTGAATTCTGTGAATTATCTTCAACACAGTGCTAGTCGCTTCCCATTGCCCCACCCACAAAACCCATTTTCTTTGCATGTAAAATAAAATACAACTTCTTTAATATTCCGTTATTTACTTTCTCAACTGTCAATTTGGATCGTTTTCTAAACGCTCTTCCATTACTTCTCCCCAGTGGCGCGCATTTGTAAAGCGAGTATTGATTGCGAAATAGTTCACAATTTTCACTCGTCTCGGCCCATTTCGCCGATAAAATTGCGACTTTATCGCCATTTCAGAACTTTAGAATCTTTCGAAATACTCTATTTTCAGTGGTTCGAACCGTTATTAGTTTTTAACCGCCTGAAAATGGCAAATTGTGACAATAATCCATGGAAGAAGAATGCGTGGGGCAAGAAAGAAGAGGTTTGTGGCTGAGTTCCGAATGCAAACTGACTTTTATTGTTCAGGATAAGGAAGAAGAGCCGGTGGTGTGTTTTGCGGATGTGATGAGTGAGGAGTTCATCGAAGGAATGAGTCTCCAGGAGAAGGAAGAAGAGGAGAGATACCTGAAAGTGGGCGGAGTCTAATACAGCTCATTGTCACTGAAAGCTCTTTTTCAGCACCTTGAACAAACGTTCGGAGATTCGGCCACTTATGACGATAGCCTTCAGATTAACACAGAAGGAATGACTGATGAGGAAGTCGCTCTGGCACTCCAGCGTCACTTCGATCGAGAGGCCGATGTGGCGAGAGCCGTCGCTTCCTCGAGCACAGTGCACTTTGCTCCTGACAGATACCATCCGAAGACCCAGCAAGAGACCGATTCTGAAGGAGAGGACGACGAAGCGCTGCGACAGGCCGCCACCGACCTGCTGTACGCCAAGTTGGACGCGGAGAACGCGTGCAGCGCACGTCTCCGACCAGAAGGTCCATCGGTCTCGCGCACCAAACACGACATCGGAGTGAGCGGACGTCGGAATGCGGACAAGACGTTCAACGACCGCAACACACTTCCCACTGGAGACATGGTCGGCGACCACATCAACAACAAGGTCTACAACAAACTGATGGCTTTCGGAAAGAGCGAGACGAAGAGACAGATGCGTCACAAGGACAAGGAGGAGAAGGCGACGATGGACACCTCGGTGGACAGCGACACACGTCTTCTGCTTCTCAAGTGGATCAACCAGGAGGTGTTCGACTCGGTCGACGGCATCATCGCCACTGGAAAGGAGTCGGCGGTACTTCACGCTGCCAAGAATCAAGAGACCAGCTATGCAATCAAGGTGTACAAGACGACGCTGTCAGAGTTCAAGAACCGCTCCGAATACGTCAAGGACGACTTCCGTTTCAAAAATCCACGTGGAGTCCTGAAGATCTGGGCAGAAAGAGAGTTCATGAACCTGTCGAGGATGGCAAAGCAAGGACTTCCCTGTCCACAGCCTGTCAAAGTGCGCAGGAATGTGCTCGTGATGTCGTTCCTCGGAGCTCACGGATTGGCTGCTCCGAGGCTCAAAAATGTCGAGTGGGAATTCTTCACAGATGAGGAGAGAAGAGCTGTGTACGACCAGGTTCAGACGGTAAACAAAGATGCTCCAATGCAAAACAAGAACATTTCTCTTTCAGATAATGTGCCGAATGTACAAAGACTGTCTTCTGGTGCACGCGGATCTCAGCGAGTTCAACCTGCTGCTCACGCCCGACAACAAAGTGCACGTCATCGACGTCTCGCAGGCCATGGACCTGTCCCACCCGCGCAGTCTGCAGTTCCTCACCCGCGACATCCACAACGTGATCGCCTTCTTCTCGCGCATCGACACACCGAACCTGCCGACCGCCGTGCAGCTCTTCAACATGATCACCGAGTTGGAGATGAGCGAGGAGCACGACCTGCTCGTCCAGGTCGAGCAGTTCTCGGAGGAGAACCGATCCGTCGACCTCCGTCATGACAAGTCTCGTCCGGCCGACATGGAGTTGAAGAAGTACAACGAGGAGAAGAAGGCCGAGAGGGGAGTGTCTCCTGCTCGCGAATATAACTGACTTTATTTTTGTTTCTTATTGTTATTTGTTTATTAAACATCTATTTTATATTCTGGGCGGATAAATTGTTGGACATGTTTTTGAAAAATAATTTATTGAACAGTCGAACTCAATTCACAAAAAGGATCAATATTTCCCGGCAAACTTCGCACGGAGAGCATCCTGTTTCGCCTCGGACTGCTCGGCGGGCATCCACGTGGAGTACTTCTCGTCGCGGTCCTCGACGCCTGCTCCGTAGTCCTCGGCCTTGCCCATCTTCTTCTCCACCTCACGTCTTCTGGCTCTCATCGCCTTCTTTTTCGCCTCCTCTTCAGCTTCCAACTTCTTTCGTTTCGCGAGCTCTTCTTTTTCCGCCTAAAATGGAATAATAATTCCGAATTGAACTGTGGATGTGAAACAAACCTCAAGCTCCGCCTCCCACTCGGCGACTCGTTTTTGTACTTTGCTTCCGAATGCTTCTTTCGGTTCTTCAACTGTTTCAGGTTTCACTTCTTCTGGAGCCGGCTCTTCAGTCTTCTCAATCTTCGTTGGCTCTTCAACTTTTGCTTGCTCTGGGAGCTGCGGTCCTTTCATCACTTCTTCTTTCTTTCCAGCGGGTTTTTCAATGTTCTTCTCGACCTTCTTCTCCACCTTCGGTTTCTCTTGTGAAGTCGTCGCCTTCTCAGAAGACGTCTCCTCCTTCCGTGCTCTCACTCCCATCAACTTTTTCAAAAACGCCTGTTTGTCCCCTCCCGCCTCCAACGTCTCCAATCCCTTCACGGCCGCCGGTTTCGCAATCTTCACCAGCTTCTCCAACTTCTGCGATTCGTGTGTGGCGGCCACCAACTTCTGTCTCCACTTGGACTTCTCCATCTTCGTCTTCGCATCGTCCCCACTCCCTCCACTCCTTTCCAGCTGTCGGACGTAGTCGTCGAGGGCATCTCCACCGCTCTCCGAACTCGACGTCTTCTTCGTCGAGAGTGCATCCAGATGCTTCTGACAGTCGACCATCTCCTGCTTCGCCGCCTCCAACTTCGCACAGAGACTCTCGTAGGTGTCCTTCTCAGCTCTTCTGTGTCCGTATCCCTCCTCAGCCCACTGCTTCCTCTTCTCCCTCTGCTTCTCCAACTGCCCAGTTCTGTCCAAATACAGGTCATCGTCCTCATCGTAATAGTCATTGGCCTCCAGTGTCTTCCTCTGCATTCGGAGTTTCGTATTGGTTTTTCTAAGCACATTGTAGGTGTCTAAAATGCGACAAGCTTCCAATGCACATTGAGTTTGAGCATCCTTCTTCGAAGTGGAGACCGTGGCAGAGGCAGTGAATGCTCGATCGACGCCGTCGATTTCCACGGGCAATCTGAATATTAGAATGAATCTTTAACTTTTTAAATGTTCAACTCACTCAATAGAGCACACCCATTTATGAGTATGTCCTTGTCCTTGCTCACTGAACTCAAAGTTCATATCGAATCCCTCTCGCTCGAAGAACTTCTGGAGAGCCTTCCTGGGATCCTGATTGTAATAAGCCTCCCTGTCCTCCATGAGATGAGCATCTTGCTCCGGAGCCATGAACGGTTTCTCGTCCTCCCCGTAGTCCATTCCCCAGCCACAGCCGTCCTCCTCCTCCTTCTCTCTCTTCTCGTCCGCAATCATCTCCTGAGCAGCGGCTGCTCTCAGTTTTGCCTCGAGCTCTCTCTTGTGCTTCCTCAACTTCATCTCCGTCGGACTGCAGTCCCATTCCGCCTCCGCGTCCTGCTCGGGCCCCGTCAGATTGTAGATGCGCGTGCTCTCTCCGAACTGGAAAATGAAGCCGACGCGAGTGCGAATGTACTGTTTCGGCGGCAGTCGCTTCTTGTTCATCTTCGATCCGTGCGTGCTTCCGAGCTCGAAGATGTGCCAGCCCTTGCCAGTTTTCGACATCCGATCGTCTCCGTACTGAAGGATGCAGTGATACCTCGAGATCGACGGGTGTTCCATCAGAAGATCACAGCCCGGTTTGATCCTCCCGATGACGACGAAAGTGGGGTGCTTTCGAGATGAGAGGTCGTAGGATCCGATCATTTTGCCTTCTTTCATGATCTAAAATTTGGATATTTTATACTTTATTTAAATTTTTATGAAACCTCTAAATTGAATTTCAGCTCTGGATCCGGTTCGCAAGCCCACGGAGGTGGTTCGTAGTGAAGAGCAGGTGCCTGGATCGACATCTTCGACTGTTTCTCCGCCTCCACCTCGGCCGTCTGAAACTCTGAATAATTAAACGAATATATTGAATTCACAAGAACCTCGACGTCGTCAATGGATCCCTCAACGGGTCCTTCCATCTGTTCCGTCACCATTCCAATCTTTTTCGTTGGAGAAGAAGGCGTCGGCTCATCTTCAGAAGATCCCGAACGGTGATGGTGAAGGGGTGGAAGTGCGGGCGATTTGAACACTGATTCGCTTTCAGACATCTGGATTTTCAACACTTTGGATTTGAAAAATAGCGGAAAAGCGAAAACGTTTGAAATTTTCCGAGTGGACTACACAGCCGAGGCCAGAGAGACGCAGACGTCGCTGTTTCGAAATGCTTCAAGATATAAATGTTGAGATGTGAACTAATCCTTCTCTGTTGAACAATCATAATCGATGAGGTTTCATTCACAAACTGTTATCAAATTAATCAAGTTAATCGCAATGAAATGAGCAAAATATGGGAATTATGATAAAAATGGAGAAATTAGAAGATTGAATGGGATGGGGTGGGATGGAGATCGAAACACGAGAAGTGAGAGTCCATCTATTCGTCGGCGACGACGTAGTTCGGATGGACACAGAGGGTCGGGTCCTCTCCCTGCTCCACTTCCAGAAGGATGTGGTCCTGGGTGATGAGACGGTGGATCACACGCTCGCAGATCGTCTTCTGCACCATGTAGTCCTCCTCGGACTCCAAGTCGGTTTCGATTGTGTTCAAGTACCTGAAAATGTTACAATTCAATTCGGAGCAACATTTTTCGAACTTACCACTCGACGACATCGCTCTGCTTGATGCCTCCGTATTCCTCTTCTCCTTGAGTGTCCTCATCGGCGCGCATGTGCAAAACGAGCACATCGGCGAGCTTCTTGTAGTCCTCGAAAGAGATTTTCAGCTTCGAAGGGTCGATCTTCGGAGCATCGTCCTTCTCGCCATCGTGCTCCATCGTATCATCGCTTTGCTGGTTCTCCTTGTTCGCCTCGACCACCACAACGTTGTTGTCAAAGTCATCGTCATCCAGAGCAATGTCCGGCTGCTCGACACGGACGATTGACTTGTTCAGAAGTTCCGACGCCTTCATGACATGCTCTTCGAGCACCTCCTTTCCACAGTGGAGTCTAGCGAGAGCCTCGGAGAGACGGACCATCGACTCCAACTGACGGACGGTGATTCTCCAGGAGGAGGTGGCGGCGTTGTTGCTGTCCGACATGCGAAGCTTCTTGTACTCGCGAACGAGTGCCTCCGCGGCCTTGTCGGAGATCTTCGGCTTGAAGCACCGCGCGAATGCAATGTACTTCTTGATGTCCTCGATCTTGTAAGGAGTGACACGCTCGGTATGCTCATTGATGCAACGGTGGTTGTCCAGAATGCGACGGGCGATCGCATAGTCGGTGACCTCGTTGCACTCGTCGACGAGCACGAAGAACAGATCGAATCTCGACATGATGGGAGCACTCATCTGCACGTTGTACTTCAGCGGACGGCTTCTGTCGTATCGTCCTCCGACTGGATTTGCGGCCGCCAAGATAGACGCACGAGCATTGAGAGTGGCCTTCACTCCTGCCTTGGTGATGGAGATGGTCTGTTGCTCCATGGCCTCGTGGATGGCGACTTGATCCTTGATGTCCATCTTGTCGAACTCGTCGATACAGCAGACTCCGTTGTCAGCCAGCATCAGAGCTCCGGCCTCGATGACGAACTCGAACGACTCCTCGTCCTTCACAACGGCAGCAGTCAATCCTGCAGCGGAGGACGCTTTTCCGGAGGTGTAGATGGCTCTGGGACTGAACTCCTCGACCGCTTTCAGCACTTGAGACTTGGCGGTGGACGGGTCTCCGACGAGACACACGTTGATGTCTCCACGGAGCGTCGTTCCCTCGTCCTTGCTCTTCTTGGCGACTCCTCCGAGCAGCATGAGAAGAACTCCCAGTTTCACCTCGTAGTTTCCGTAGATGTTCGGGAACAGCGACTCGACGACGTTCTTCTCAATCTTCCGATCGTCACTCATCTGCTTCAAAGTAGCACGGTCCTGTGGAGTCATCTTGGTCCACAGCTCGAAGTAGTCCGACTCCTCGATGGCTCCAGAAGCATCTCCTCCAACGAGGCTCTCCGTCTGCTGTATGTGGCACGCAAGGAACGCCATCTTGTAGGTCAGATCGCGGACTCCGAGTGCCTTCAGGCCAGTTATTCCCTCGCTCTTGTCGGTGGCTCTTCCTGAAATTCAGAAATGTCTCGACTACACTCATTTTTCATCCTTCACTTCCTCGTTCCACCTTATAATTGCCATGGCTCCATAAAACAGAATCACCTTCTGGTATCCCATCACATGAGTCAGGTAGTCACGATTTCTCCCAATTTCTTCTTTCACAATATGAATTGGATTTTCAAAAAATTCCACCCTCCCTCTCTTCCATTCGAAATTCCGACAATGGAAGCTAAAGTCGTCAAGCAAATTGCTCTACATGTGTATGAAGCGTGCTCCGCGCTCAACTTATTCTACTGTATCACTCTGTCGCTTGCTATCAAAACTTCAAAGAATAGTAAATCACTGAGGTCTGAACTATTCTAACAATATAACTTCAGAATCTCTCCCCGCCACTTACATCTACAACATGGCGATTTCCAACGCTTTGCTGATTACTTGCGGAATAATGGCTTACATAGTCCCTTATTATATGACAGACGACGTTTATGATGGTTAGATCCCTAAAGAATCTCTTCTAATGCGTCTTTTCCAGTGTATCGTGACACAGTGGGTCCCCCTCTCTCCATGAGTCTCACCTTCCTCTATCTCCACCCGATGCTCACTCTTATTCTCATGACAATCAACAGAATCGCTGTGGTTGTGAGCATGCAGGCTTCCCAACTATTCACAGCTAACAAAATATGGTTCTACACACTTCTCCACATGATAGCCAACTTCGTCTGCCTTCTGATTCCATTTCTCAGTGAATGTCAGATTAACTACGATCAGAGAACTGCTTCATTCATGTCCGAATGTGCTCCGAAAAGACATCCAGTAAGTTGAAGAGCTTGAAAGTAAAAACGGGGAATTCCAGATCACAACGTTCTCCAACTACTACTCGGTGTTCTTCCCCTTCGTCGCTTTCTTCTTCAACGTTCTTGTCATCATCAACTTCAAACTACAACGTTCTCCTACTTATGCAAAGTTCAAGAAGATCCTACGAGGTACTCATTGACATTTAACTTTCTACAAGAAAAATTGCACAGGAGGAAAAGATGACGCGTTCGCAACCACGATGCCTTCTGATGTGCTGAAGGCGAAGAAGAAGACAGAGCGGATGCTGATGATTCAGGCGTTCATCACGGCATTCTACCTTTCGGTCTACGAGCTCACCAGCGTCGTCCTCCGAATTGCTCCGTACCTCTTCGCGAACCTTTCCACTGATGGAAAGATCGCATTCACCTACTTCCGAGTCTCCCAAATCCCATGCCACGTATTCCTTGTGTACTTCATTTTCACCCCTGTCACCCGTAAAATCTACATCGACTTCGTTCGTCAGCGCGTTTTCTGTATGAAGCCTAGCACTAAAAACGTCACCAAAGTGTCGGCAGCTAGCAAGAGTTCTGGTGGAAAGTAATAAACGTTTTGTCTGATTCTCACCTCTGTTCTGGTTGGAAGTCTCCGCCTTGAGTCCCGGAGTGCTCAGCTGAGCAATGTCGGGGATGACGATGAGAGTGCCGACGATGTCGCATTTGTCTCCCGGCTGCACCGACTCCACCATCTCTCCGCGGACCACCACGTCGACGGTCCGCGGAATGGAGCCACGTGGCAGCTCGGCTTGCGTCTCCTGGATGCGGATCTTTTGGAAGTCGACGAAGGTGGAGGCGTTGACGTCGAGCGAGAACTTTGTGCGATTCATGCACTGAGGGTTCGAGCATTTCGTCGGCTGCGTGTATCTGAACTGCTGCTGCACGTCGCGAGTGGTGACTCCACAGTCGTCGCAAACGAAGCAGGCTCGCGAGAGCTCGGGGTGGACTGGATGGGTGCGCACGATCTGTCCAGCGATGCGAACGAGTCCTCCGACCTTGTCGGCGGATAGCTCACGGACGGCAGTCTTCGCGTCGAGGTTGTAAAGCGACACGTACAACTGCTTCTTGTACATCTGCTGTCTGTCGTTCTCATCGCATCCGTCGAGAGTGGCGAGTTGAAGAGCCTCGCACATGTATGGGTAGACCCTGTTCAAAAATATAATAATCTGTTTCTTGTAAAAATCTTACCGATAATACTGCAACTCGATAGTAGTCGCCAGGTTGTTGCTGAACGTGTACAGGTTCTGCATGTCGATGAAGATGGTGTTCCTCTCCGGCTGCACCAGGTCCTTCATCGCCTCCTTGTAGATGAAGACGTCTTTCGAGTCTTTGAACGTCTTCAAAAACTTGGAAAACTCATTCTGCACACGAGTTCCGTCGGTGTCCTCGACTTGTTGCGCTTGGCCGCCGATAATGTTGTCCATGCTGAAAAGCTTTAATTAATGACTGAAAATATTGGTGGAAATCTTATAGCGAAGATGAGAAAAAACAAGAGAAAAATGCGACGAAAAATGCGGTAAAAAAGTGGTGATGGGTTGGGTTGCCTAAATTTCAAACGACGCAATTTCGCGCGCTGGCGGCAAACTGTCACTTCGGAGTGTCGTTGTGGAAAGAGTGTGCGCAACCAGGAGACGCAGACAGCGGACAGTTCGGCGCTTTCGAAAGAAGGTCTGAATGGAATGAAGCGAATTCGAAATGAAAACCTGAAATTGTGTTTCGTTATGAGCTCAAATCAAAGATAGTGAAAGTATTTGAAAATAAATTGAGAGAAATATACAGCACAGATGAGAGAGTTTCATAATGCTCACAGGGTTGGAAGGAGTTGCAACTCGAGATGAATGAAGCTCGGTCAAGGTTCATTCAGTATGTTCAAAAAAGCTTCAAAATCAGAAGACAATTAACCGTATTGACCCAAATCCCTTCAGTTCCCATAGCCAATCCAGGAGAGGAACGCACTTCATCAAGTTGATCTTCCAATATTCCCTGTGGAGCAGAAAAACTCGATCGTGATCAACTGATTCATGGCCTCAAATTATCAAGTTCCAGACGAATTAAACGAATAAATAAACATGAGTCACGTGCGCAACAGTCCGAGGAGAGTTATGCGAGAAACTGCCTGTTTGCATACTTTCTGGACACAATTCCACGCCTTCCTCTCACTCGCACAGTACTGATATGCATATCTACATGTCCTTTTTTGTCATATTACTTTTTGTGATATCCACAGGTACTGTTCATTGAATTTTAGATATGGGTTGCTCGTGGAAAGTCAGTGTTTATTGGTTTCTTTGGGAAGCAACTTGTATGATAGCGATGATATGATAGCCCCGCCCCTAGAAGCTCATTTTGTCAGTAAACTTCTTGAGTTGCTAACTGATATCAGAACTACGGTATATTAATTTCCCAGACAACTTTCAAAAAACGAGCATTTGCGGAGTTACGGTAGATTGAGCATAATAATTAATCTTCTGGTTTCCTCTGTCGATAAATGAACGTTGCATTTCAGTTGAATCTCAATCCTACAATGACGTCATCTGCCGCCGTCCTTGGTACTTCAACTCTCCAAGACCCGCCCCTTTGTAACTTTATCATCCACTTATCACTCATCATTCATACCCTCATTGATTTCCAGAAGATGTCCAACCGCCTCCTTCTTCACTTACTACGAGTGCTGTGGTGAGTTCCTCGAGAGCTGCTGCTGGAGGTTCCGTCAAGAGCCAATGTGAGTTGTCAATGGAGTGCAGTCACCTCTCCACTGATTGCAGCATAATCTCCGTAATCCTCCTCGTCCTTCTCTTTCTCCTCTGCTGCTGTTGTTGTGTCGCGTGGCTCGTCGCGGGGAAAAGGAAAAAGCAGCAGAAAACGGAAGAGGCGACACCGAAAAAGGATTCACAAATCCAGACAATTAGCAGTGCGACGATGGACTCGGGCACTCAGTGGGAGCTTCGGAGGGACTCGGAACACGAGAAGAGGAGGAGTTACGCGGCCGCCAGGGACAGGGAACTCGACTATCAGTACTTCTCATGAGCTTCTCGTTGTGTTTGTTCTGTTCGGTTTGGGTTGCTTTCATTATGAAGTTTGAATTCAATTTTATCTGAAAAACAATACTCCAAGAGGTTCGAGATGAGAAGAGGCGGAGTTTGGGCAGCTTGGGAATGGTCTGATGAGTTTCCGGATCCTTCTAATTCTTCTAGTAAAGACTTATATCATTCAAAAGTTTTTGTTTCAACGATTTCAGAACTGTTTCCCATTTGTTCTATCGAGCTCTGTGAGCCGAGATATGGAGCTCCAAAGTTCTGAGTATGAGTTCTGAAAAATTTACAAGCCCAGAAGTGTAGTAGTGTTGGTCTATTCAATGAGTCTTCCAAAACATTTTATATTTTTTAGATTAAAGATGAAGCTCTGGAACAAATTGGAATCGAAATGAGATAGCTTTTTGTTGACTCATTTTTTAATTAAACCCCAATAACATGTTAGTGCAGTTCAAAATTCGGAGCTCCATATCTCGGCTCACAGAGCTCGGTAGGAAAAATAGTACACAGTTCTGAATTTGTCGAAAAAAGAGCTTCCGAATGATATAGGTTTCATATGAAGAATCTGAAAACTCATCAACAATTCCCATGTGACACCAAACTGAACAATACTGGTACGGTGCCCCACAATCTTTTTTTCTCCATGTTCTCTGAAAATGTACAACTGCTCTATCTCCTCCATTCTCCCATTCACCGCTTCCCTTCTTCCGACCACCACCAACAATTTCCCACAAAAAGGTGTTGCAATTTTCTCAAATTGCTCCGCGTCTTTGCTCCACCAAAACACCTCGCATTGTCCCCTCCGCCCCTCGACGTGTGTGTGTGTGTGTTTGTAATTCAATTCACGAAACGAAACGTGGTCCTCCTCTCAAATTGCCTATAAAACTGCTCGAGGGCCGAAACAAAACATGTTTATTTTGTGCCCCAGTTTGTCTCGATTGAACCACTTTTCCAACCGTATTGTGTCCTTCCCTCAGGGACCGCCCCCTTTTGTTGTTTTCCGTGGAATCAAACGGAGAGAGTTTGTCTCGTTTTGAAGCAGTCGCATGTCATTCATCTGTTTTTTCTTCATTTCTCGAGCCGACCCACTTCTTGTTTTCTTCCGCTTTTTTATTACGAGTTTCATTCCCTTTTTTGGGTTTTCATTAGACTCGCCTTCTTTTTTGACTGAAGAATCTTACTTGAATATCTTTCAATATGAAGAAAGATTGATTCTTTTCAGTATAAAAAGTGGGCGGAGCTTATCACATGTTGGTTACAAAAAACTTGAAGAAGCTTGTGGAATTCCAGTGTTTTTTAATCATGAAAAACTAAAAGTTAAAAGCCTCGGCCTCCCTTGTAAGCTCTTATTAGCACACAATCGGTGCTCGGACGTCTTCGGAAACTGCTAAACTCTCCCCGGAGACGTGACGTCTTCATATTTTTTGCCTGTTCCTTCCGCCCTGACACTCGAAAAGTCTCCTCCTCCCCTCCCATTTTTCGGTCCGTTTTCCCTTCCACTTCACCCCAATTTTCCACTCGAATCCCTCGCTCACCGATCTTGCTCTTTCGCAGCTCTCTCCCCTCGCCCCATTCAAACAATGGCGTCGTCGGCCGGACGGGACAAACTCAGAAGTCGCGGACCTCGCGTTTTCGCATTTGGGAGCAGCACGCCGCGCGACTTGTCGCACATGAATAAGGTAGGCTCCCCGGAGAGTCATCAAAATGGGATTAGTTGGTCGGGCGAGTGACACCCAAATGCACTTTGCCCATAAAAAGCGGTCATAAAGTGGAGAAGAGAGAGTGGGTTTCAGGTGCCGCCGAAACTGCGCAGCTACGATGCCAAGTCGGTGGACAAGGCGGAGGCGCCCAATCTACACGACTACATTGTCAAAGCGAGGAGTCTTTCTAGAGAAGGTGTGCAAATGCTCATTTTGTCTGAAACCCGGAGTGTGATAGCTGAAAATTGACGTTTTTCCTTCAGTTTTTGAAATGAGTATGAAAAGCATATCGATGATCAGAAATCTGAAAATATAAGGGTTGTTCTATTGTTTTAATAGTTTTCATAAGAATTGTTCAACTTACAAGTTACAGCTCTTATATCAATAAAAAGCTCCAAAAAGTTTCAGACATAAATAAGATATGTGGGCGGAGCTATAACAGATTGAAAATCACTCAAAATCAAGAAAATGAATTTGGATTTCTTAGATTTTCAGTTAGATTTTCAGAGTCCAAATGCATGAAATACACTTTTGAAACAATTACTGAATACAGACAACTTTTACCAACTTACAACCCTTCTTCCAAATCTACAGTAACCTACAGTAACCCCTTCCAGCTGGCGACTCTCGCAACCAATTCGTCTTCGGCTCCTCCACCCCTCGCACTCTTGCTCATTTGGACAAAATCCCACAGAAACAGAGAGTTTACGACGCGAAGATCCCGAAGAAAAGTGCGACTCACAGTGACTTCAAAGCGGCTCCCATCAGATTCAACACTCGTAACATATTCAGAATGAACTCTTCCCAAAATGAGACACATTTCAGCACCGATTCCGATTGTGAAACCCGCGAAGGCAGAAGAGAACCGGCATGTGATAACTTCCAAGGATGACGATATCGCCTCGGAGCCGGATTTTGTGCAGGACAGGGAAGAGTTTATGAATGAGATGAGGAAGCACAAACAGGAGCTGGAGCACAAGAAGAGCCTGAGCAAGACGGACTCGAAGAGCACCCTGGAGACGCAATCTCCCAAAGAGTCCCATCAAGAGCACGTGAAGTTCGCACATGCTCCAGAGATCGCCGGGAATGCTCAGAAGGCAGTTCGAATTCGTGCCGAGACCCAAGAGGAAGCCCCGGTGGCAGTGGAGAACATGTCGGCGAACAAGATGAACGACCAGGTAGTCCTTTACTTTCCTCCCATTTTCTTGACATCCATTTCCAGATCGAAGTGAGCCAGCTGCTCAACGAAATCACCCCGGAGAGTGTGCCGGCAGTCTCGGAGAGTCAGAAGACTTCCAACGTGGTCGGCGATTTGTTGGCAAAGGTGCAGAAGGTGGTGGGGGAGACTGATAAGGTGAGTTGGAGCACTGATAAGAGAGCACAAGTGGTTGCAGACGAAAGATGACGTGGCGAAGGTGGTGAAGAAGACGGAAGATGATGTGGCAAAGGTTGGGGAGTGATAAGGGGGTGGAGATTATCTGTTCCTTTTTCAGAAAGTGGAAGAGACGGTGCAAAGTGTGAAGGAGACGAAACAGGAAATTCAAAAAGTAAATTTGCATGCGCCTTTGAAATTGAGCGATTATCGTAGTCATGTTGATTTCAGAAGTCAACTTTTTTTCATTCAGTTCAGCTCCATGAAAATTCTATTGAAAAACTGTGAAACTATATTTTCGGACTGAAAAAAACTAAAACTTTTCGCTTCGAGACCCTCCTCATCTTGCCTACACTTTCTCGGGTCTCGAAGCGAAAAGTACAGTAATTCTGTAAATCACACTGTACTTCTCGTGGACAATTTGGATTTCAGCAAATCGCCGAAAAAGTCGACGACATCACAAAGTCTCTCGAAAAATCAGCTAAAAGTTTGGAGGAAACGAAAGAGAAAATCGGAGAGAAAATTGAAAATGTAACGACTTCACAAAAGCTCATCTGAAATTCATGATTCCAGACCGGACTCGAAATCAAATCAAAAGTGGAAACGACGGCATCGGAGTTGGCGAAATCTGGAGAGAAGGCCGTCGCTGACGTGTCTTCTGGAATCAAGAAGACGTTCGAGGCGACCGAACAGAAGTTGGAGTCCACAATCTCCAGCACGTTCGACGACGTCAAGAACGGATTGTCGCTGCGAAATTTCTAGAAGCCATTTAGTCTCATATCGTGCCAATTATCCGTAACTTTATTAGAAGCCACAACACTATGCGATTTGAATTGTAATAAACGACATTTAGTGCACCTGAAGAGAAAAGAGAAATGTACAATACACAACCAAAAGAGAAGCTCGAGGGGGAGGAGACTAGGAAGAGAGAGGGAAAGACTGATGGATGAAGGGAAGGGGGAAGATCATTTGAAGTGGAGGCTCGGCAGGGTGGAACTGACACCATTCACCCACAGGTTGGCGCACGTCACATCGAAGCACTGACCACCGTAGTCGATCGGGTTTCGCACTGGTTGACAGCAGATCGCACACTTTCTGGAAATGGTCTTAGAAAAGGAAGCTTACAAAAGAAAATGATAATCTGGAACTCACCTGTCATCAGAAGGGGTCGCCTCGACCTCCTTCTCCAAGTACTGCTCCCACTTCCTCTTCAGATTCCTGCAGTACTCGGCCTCTTTCGTCGACTGATTCGACAGCTGCACTCCGGCCGACTTGCAGACCCTCTCCAACGTCTCAAAGGCCTTCGAGAGACTTCTGAAGTAAACCGCGCCCTTCTCAGTGTCGACGATCTCCTGGAGCACTTCCTTCTTGACGTCCTTCAGCAGTTGATTGGCCTCCTCGACGACAATGTACACAGCGTGCACCGTCTCCCTCCAGCACTTCTGAGTTGCCGTTTCATCCTTGTGCTCTTCGTTTATTTCGGGAAGGTCTCCTCCGAAATCGAGGCCCGCCAGGTCGTGAGCAGCTCCCTTCGCGGGCGAGTTGTGAGCCGACGCTTCCTTCGAATCCGGCTCCTTCTTCTTCCGCAAACTTCTTCTGGGCAACAACGACGTCGGAATGAAAGCGGACGGTTTGATTCTACAATTCTTGTTCGCAGTTAGACTTCTTTTTTCTCTTCCTGACACTTACTTGGTGAAAGAGGGGACAAATGAGGAGGCCATCGTCGGCGTCGGGTTGGCCACCGTCGGGAAGGCCTGCACTGGATTCAAGTAGGGTATGGGGAGGGAGTCCATGGCACAGAGAGCCGCCAGCGACTCGTCCTTCTGGGTGAGGGCGATGAGGGCGAGCAGGGAGAAGAACTCGGGACGCGTCAGTTGACCCGGTTTCGCACGGTTCACAGCTGACCAGATGTGGGAGAGCACGTCTTTTGGAAGACCAGACGTGCCCATCAGGTTGTACACTGAAAGGGGAGGGGTTTGAAAGGAGATTTTGACGGTTTAATTATGAAGCTAGGCTCCAAAATGCTCTTTTGTCTGAAGATAAACACTTTTCGCATTTCAGAATTCTTAAAGTTCTCGAAGAAATGTAAACTGAAGAAATGTTGAACGCTTATGTAACTCAGCCCAAAATGCTCATTTTCTCACTAGATAAACTTTTTTTGGAGCCATTTTCAACTTCTCACAAAACATGAGAACTGAAAACAGTTCACTTTTGTGCATAAGATGCATTCAGCTGACATAGAAAGCTCTTTTTTCTACTTTTTTTCTTTCCAGACCCACCAAGACCCGTATTAGGAAGTGCTGTGGAAGTGGTGCCTCCACAAGCCGCGAGAGCATCCAAATAGAACTTTGGCACTCTGTTCTCGTCGAGAAGAGCCGGCGGAAGGAGCCCGCCGCCCGCGCAGAGCATTCCTGTAATCCTTTAAGGTTCGGAGCACTTTTTGACTTTACGAACCAGTTCTGCCGTGACATGGAATGTTCCCACTTCTGATCACTTCTTCCAGTATTTGACTGTCAAACTTCCCATCCATCTTCAATTCCTCTTGTCTTTTACTTTTTTCATATCAAAGAAATATTTGTATTGTGGCTATCGACCTCTTCATTTTCACCCACTTTTGCTCAACTTGAATGATTTATTTCCGAAAGCAACGAGGGCTCATAGAAAAAAGCACACAACCTTTTTTGAAGAGCTCTAGTAGCCGAGACAAGGATAAAAATTTATGATAGCAAGGGAAACGGGAAAATAGTATGTATAAATTCATACAACTAGAATGGGGGGAATAGACAAGTCGTCGTAAAGTTGGCAATGTTAGTACACATTGATAATTTTTGGGGGGGAAGAGAAAAAGGTGGGATTGAGAAGGGTCACTAACACAAGAAGAACATCTGGCGAAAAAGTGGAGAAAGTACGTAGTCAACTGAGATGTGTTGACTGTTTCGGTCAGGTGCTTGAGGGAAGGGGATGACTAATGGAAAATACATTTATCGATACACGGATATCCGGTAAACATTGGGTGGGGGGAAGGAATGAATCAATGAAATTATGTGAGCGGTGTGGAATTTGCAGAAGAGCAGCAAATTAGGAGGTTCCGAGGATGAGGGCGACAATCATACCGTAGAGTCCCAAGACCTGCAATTCATCAGTTTCGCTTTCAGTATGATAAAAATGATTGATACCTCAGAGAAGATAAGGATGAGGATCATTCCGACGAAGAGTCTTGGCTGCTGGGCAGTTCCACGAACTCCGGCGTCTCCGACGATTCCGATGGCGTATCCAGCTCCAAGTCCGCAAAGTCCACAGGTGAGTCCGGCGGCCAAGTGAGCGAATCCCTTGTTCAAGTCATATCCAGCAGATGCGGCCTGAACCTTTCCCTTGAGCACCATAGCCACGACAAGTCCGTAGATACCGATGATACCTGAAGAGAATTGATGAATTTTCAGTGGCATATTGTTCACTCACCAGCCATAATAACTGGAATGACCGACTTCATGATGAGCTCCGGTCTCATCACTCCCATGGAGCAGATACCGACGGCCGACTTGGCGGTTCCGTAGGCGGCTCCCAGGACGGTGAAGATCTGGGCGGAGGCGGCTCCCATGTATCCGAAGAACGGCGCATAAGCGGCTTGTTCGGCGGTTTGCAAGTCGTACGACATTCTGTAACGGATCGATTGAGAAGTGATTCGTCGCCAAATCACGATAATAGGTACGGAGTGCGATAAGAACGCAACGAATGAACAAACAAATGATAAATGATAATGGGGCCAATCAAATATCGTTTTTATTGGAATGTGGGGGCCACAAACGGGTGGAAAAGAAATATTACTAACAGGTAAGAAAATAACTATCGAAATGTACATGATAGAGACGATGAATGGGAAAGGATTAAAGAGAAGTAAAAGTGACGCGAGATGGACTACGAAACGGAGAGAAAAGCGGAGCGTGCGGCTGTGCGTCGATGACGGTTCGACGTCGAAATGAATGGGTGTTAGCCTATGCTCGGAAAGAAGTGACAAATTTGGAGTTGGCAGATATAATTTTTGCTTTTTGTGACACAGAAAAATTAGGTGGCTCCAAGAATAAGGGCCACAATCATACCGTAAAGACCCAAAACCTCAGCGAAGATAAGAATGAGGATCATTCCGACGAACATGCGCGGTTGCTGTGAGAGGGCCCTCACTCCCGCGTCTCCGGCGATTCCGATGGCGTATCCGGCGCCAAGTCCGCAAATTCCGCACACGAGTCCTCCAGCGAACTGCGAGAAGCCCGAGTTGATCGTGTAGTTTGTTCCAGCTGGCTCAACCTTTCCGGAGACGATGACAGCGACGACGAGTCCGTAGATGGCGACGATACCAGCCATGACGACTGGGATGATGGCCTTCATGACGAGGTCCGGACGGGCCACAGCCATCGAGGCGATTCCGGTGCCGGCCTTGGCGGTTCCATAGGCAGATCCGGCGGCAGCGAAAGCCATCGCAGCCGTCACTCCGAGACTTCCGAAGAACGGTGCGTACATTGCCTTCTCATTTTCCGCGATTGCAGCCAGTGATTCGGGACTCGCCACCATCGCTGAAACATCTGAGTCGACGTTATTTTCTATAATGAACACCAGAACAACGAGATAAAACGGTGAATCAGCGGAATGTTATGAAATATCTGGTCGCGCGTGACAGGCTGAGAGCTCAATTTTAGGGCTTCAGATGACATAAATCAAGAGATATGAACGAATTACTTGAAAACAAGAACGGGGAAAGCTATTTCAAGAATCCCGATGAATTTCCACCGCTGCAAACAAAAACCGATATATCGACTTTCCCGCTTCCCCGTGGAATGCGAGGAAAACGAGTGGAAAGTGTGTGAGTGAGGAGGGTAGAGAGCATTTTTATAGGATATCGAACTGATTTGCACAACGAAAAACCAAGGCGAGGTTGAAACACGACCGAAAGGGCCTGCACTGACTGTCTGTCTCTCTGGCCGAAAACCGAAGAGCACCTACGGTAGTCGGCACGACCAAAAACCGATAGGCGGCGTGCGTCGCGGCCGCGTCGCGTGCTTTTGCGCGACAGGGCGCCATCGCTGACCCCCTCGCCAGGAAACGAGTTTTCATTTTTGCAAAAAATTGGCGCGTCTGAACCGCTTGTTTGGAAACTGGGAGTAGGGAGGGATCTGATACGGGGAATGTTCGAGGGAGTTCAAAAGAAACAATTGAAAAGATCTCATTGATCGGTAGACTGTTGTTCATTCAAAAGATCAAAAAGTCATATTGTGGGCGTGAGAAGAAACAAAAAACAATGACAAAAGCCACTGATTATATGCAAAACAACAAGTTTTTAAGTAAAAAAAAAGAAAGAGAGCCTTGTTGAAAACAAGCGTCCGAAACCATTCACGTGTGTTATCTATTGCGTACGTCTCACGGACACGTGGATCACACGCACTTTCCGTCCTCTTCCGTTTAGACGCCAGATGCCATTGACTAAACACTTTTCGATCGAATAGCTTTCAGAAGAAGCCGTTTCCACTTCTTCATCCACTCGCCCAATGCGATGAAGTTGAAAACACGGATTATCATTTCGGGAATACTTTTAGTCGCATTATCAATCAGTTACCTACTAGTAGAGCTTCTTCTCGACTTGGATCTATGGGCCGAAGACGTGTGAGTTTTTGCGAACACAGAATTTGATAATTTCTTTCGAAAGTTGTTTCAGTGATTTGCGACCACCGCAGATTCGTGAGCACGAACTGTGCGTCGTTGTGCCGTATCGAGATCGGGCTCAGGAGTTGGCAGAGTTTTCACCTCACATGGGAAAGTGAGTGTGATTTCCAAAACTGAATTTAATCCTTTATCATTCAGATTCCTACTCGAGCAAAAAGTGAAATATCACATTGTGATCGTCAACCAAACTGACTCGTACCGCTTCAATCGGGCTGCACTAATCAACGTGAGCTCTCTCTCTCACATATGAAATCACCTATTTTTAAATTCAACATTGAATTCCAGATAGGATGGAACGAGGCTGATCGACTGGGCTGTGATTACATGGTGATGAACGACGTCGATCTGCTGCCTATCAATCCAGAAGTTCCGTACGACTTTCCGGGCGTCGGCACCATCCGCCATATCACTTCTCCCGAGTACCATCCGAAGTATCACTACGCCAAGTTCATCGGCGGAATACTGATGCTGACACTGGCGGATTACAAGCAGTTGAATGGGATGTCGAATAAATACTGGGGTTGGGGACTCGAGGATGACGAATTCTACTTGAGGATAGTGTACGTTTATTGTGAAATGTTTATAGATTCGCAAAATATTCATTTTCAGAGACAGCAAGCTCAATCTGACTCGAGTGTCAGGGCTCACAACGAACAGCACCAACACGTTCCGTCACATCCACGGTCCCAAAAGGAAAAGGGATTACATTTCGAAGAAGAGCGATTTGAAGCAGTGGGAGATAAAACGGAAGAGAGATCATGTCAGTTGCGGCTTCTAATCCCTTCGAAATCCCCGTTTTTCTAGGTTTCCGGACTGAAGAACGTGCGATACATGATCAACAGCCGGTCGGTGGTCGACTTCTCCGGAGTCACCGTCACCATCGTCCATGTTTCTCTTCACTGCGACCTCAAATGGACTCCCTATTGCGTTTCATAGTTCTTTAATCATTTCTATTGCCTCCTTTTGTGCCTTCTCTTTCCGGGTTCCACCTTCATCGGGTCTCACTTCTTTCTTCTTTTTGTGGCCTTATTTTCCCTCCTGTGATTCATTGTTCTTTTACAAAGTGCCTTTTCTTGAATAATTTATTCATAAAAATATATAAATATAATACAGACGATTAGCTCTCGTATTTACATTTCTCTAGACGGCAATACTGCAAAGAGTAGACCCCGTGCGCAACTACGAAGAAACAAAAAGAAAACTATGGAGAATTGGATGAAAACTCGTTTTAGGAAGGGTCTCGGGAAGGGAAAAAGAAGTTGAAAATTAGAACTCTATAAAAACATTGATATTATGCGGAATGTGTGCTATTTTTGCCTCGATGATTGTGGTTCGGATCGTCGGCGGCGTAGTTCCTCGCCTGGTAGAACAGGATGTAGGCCGACTCGGAGTTCTTCTGCGGCTGCGACTGGTTGCCGGCCGGCATCTGCACGTTCGCGTCGTTCGACATTCCGGAGAACTCCTCCATCGAGGCCACCTCGAGCTTCTCGACGATGTCGTCGTCGAAGACGAGCCAGAACGAGTTGCTCTTCACAAGGGTGATGTAGTGGCCGCGGTTGGGGGTGGCTCCGCAGTGGACGACGGTCGCCACGAGGTCGTACATTCTGTCGCCGTTGTCCGCGTCGTCGCTCTGAAAGTTTTGAACTCTTGTTTTGTTGAATTCTAAAACTTTTCACTACGGTAGCAGTTACTTCAAGTCTTCAAAACTAGCAACCTTTCAGGAAAGATAACAAGTTCCGAAGCTGAAGTCCCCGAAGAATTTGGTGAATTTAAAAACCGGTAAAAAGCAATAAAAAACTAACCACATTAAAGAGCCTCAACTCCAACGGGAACACAACTCGGTAGGACAACTTGGTGTGCCGATTCAACGAGTCGACGTACTTGAATCGCTTCAGATGAAGTGCCAACATCTGCGGCGGCTTCTTGATCCTCATCCGCTTCTGTGCCTCCTGCTTCGACGAGCAAGTCTCGCAGAAGTACTTCTGATCGCCACACAACGTCTCCGTCTCACTGAACACCCTCAAACAGTGCGTGATCGACGTGTTCTGTTCGACGTCGATGGACAGATCCAGAAAGTCCTCGTCCTTGCTCGACACCGTCTCACAGCTCAGACACCTCGTCTCGTTCGTCAGAATGCCCTGGAAGATCTCGTGGATCCACGTGGTCTCCGTCTTGTTCCGGAAGCAGTTGCCTTCGACTGTGATGCCGCCCCTCTCGGTCTTCTCCTCCTTGATTCCCGCCGTCGCTGGCTGCACATTCACCGGCACGTTGCCCCGTCGGATCGTCCCGTTCCGAGCCGCCTTCTCCCTCTCCGCGTTCTTCTCTTCGATCAGCGTCTCCGAGATGGTGTTGAGCAGATAGTTGAGGAACTCGTGGGCGTCCTGCTGCATGTAGTTGTCGAAGAGCTCTGAAACGAAGCGAATTATTTGGGCAATCGTAGGAATGACTCACCATTCTCCTTCTTTAACTTTGCGATGAATCTTTTGGGGGCGATTGTGCCGACGCGACGCTTCTGATTGGCTATATTATGAAATAGGTCCGCTAGACAAGTGACCAAGTTGTCTTTTGAGGTGCCTTTAATTTCAGTCTTTTATTATCTTCAAATATAACTGAAAACACTCACCAGACTTCTTCAATGACTGTTTGTAGCTGAGGATTTTTTCTCGAAACGGCCGGCAGAAGAAGAGAGCCTGGATGACCGAGTTGCAGTAGCACGTGTTTCCGAACTTTAATTTAATTTGTTAATGAAAATTCCTCATTATATTTTTCCCTCACATTCACCAGTCCATAGTAGTGCTCATTGCTATTCGTAACCGAGTCGGTGTTACTGATCTCTCTTTCCAACTGCGACGATCCATTGGCTCCCTGCAAGCGAAAAAGCTT
Organism: Caenorhabditis imperialis; assembly: GCA_963572205.1. NCBI lineage: Eukaryota > Metazoa > Nematoda > Chromadorea > Rhabditida > Rhabditidae > Caenorhabditis > Caenorhabditis imperialis. The sequence goes on from OY751541.1 coordinate 6,794,916, forward strand.
CTCAGAAAGCAAGAAAAAACCAAAAATTACCATGGATTCGTGGATATTTTCCTTTTGGCAGCAGTCGGCGTCGTTTTGAAACTGAAAAGAACTGGAATTGTACTGAAAAACACGAAAAAGAGGGGCGAAATATCGGCGGAGAGAGGAGAGGACGGCGACGAAATGGGGAGGCGGATAGAGCAGTGGACACCCTCGGCGCGTCTGCGTCTCCTCGTTCGCCACACTCTCTCGCCGCTTTCGTGTCTGTTTCTCTGGCGGGCGAGAGCGAGGAGCCGGCGAGAGTTTATGAAGTTGTTGGAACCTGAACGCGCTCTACTGTTCTCGAAGTATGGATTTCGTAACTGAAATTCTGAACTTTCGATCCGAATAAATAATGAGATTTTTCTGCAAAGATGTGCTTTGATGCTGAGAAAACATGACAGAACTTTTTTCCGAATGATAATTGCTCACGGCAGGAGCAAGTAACCACTTTTCCCATCTTCGATTATGTGAATACGACAATCATTATTCATACTTGCGGCATAAATGTCAAGAAGCGCATTTTCAGACTGATTGATGTGGAATGGCAAATTTGGTCTGAATCTTGATGAAATCGGAACTGTCAAGAATGAGTCAGAATGGAGAGCATCTCTTGATTGAATGTTTTTTCTTTGATAACCCCGAAGATTGTCTAGGACTGCCCGAACTGCGACAGCGTCTGATTTCGGATTCTGAAACGCCCACTGTTTAAGAAAAGATCGATACTGTATGTTGACTACTGTATTTAGTAACACAACCTGTAATCATCTCATGTGAGCATTTATTGACATCCAAGGTAATTTGGGTTTTGATACAGAGTAGAGAAAGTGACAAGAATAGAATCGAAATCTAATCAGAAGGAATGTGAATAATGGAGGAGGCTTTCGACTTATTCGACGGTTTTTCCTGCTGTTGGCGCTCGCGAGGCTAAAATTGGATTGGTTTCGAGTTTGCCTGATAGTGATGCGAAAGCTTTTCTGAAAAATACCGTTCTCGAATTCGAATTCGCTTCAAAAATGTTTCGGGCCTCGCAACGGAGGCGAAGATCCTTTAATCTCTCTTTCTCTCGACTCTCTCGCGCCGCCCTGCTCTCTCACTCTACTCACTGATTTTTCTATTTTGCCAAAAATTGGCGTGTCTGAAAACTGTCTCGGTCTCTCCGATCAACACTCTATTTCCTCCCTATGATAGAAAAAAAGAGAAACTTGAAGACGTCATATCTCCAGAAGCAGATACATTGGGGAAACATTAACAATATATTCGTTATCAGCGTGGCCAACTCTATCTATGTATGAGCAAAGTTGAAAAAAGTTCCAGTCTCCTGACTGTTCGTACGCACAAAAAATGGTCAAGAGACACATTCAACTTTGCATTTTTCTGTGGCTCCAATATTGATAATGAAAACCGTTCAGTTCGACATCAACGAATTCTCAATAATGTCCATTTCCCAATTGTCTTTTATGACAGCAGAACTGGAAATCATCATATAGAGCACGAGTATTTTCATTTCCCACAGGAAATTGCATATCAGTCATTGTCATTGCAATGTAATGGGAGGTATTATTTATTGAGGATCGAAACGGGGTAAAAGCGAATCTACGGGGACGGGGGGATGAGTATGTATCATAAATATGGGAACGGTATGCAAAATGGACAGATTAGAGCAAGTCGATGGGGTCGTCGCGGCTGGAGCCCTCGATGAGATGGGGGCAGTTGATGCGGGTGGAGAGACAGAACGGCACCTCGCAGTAGCGGTCGCGGCAAGTCTTGCTGTGGGTCATGCACACGAGCACGCTCTTCTTGCACATGGCGCACGTCCCGTTGCGAAGTCCGCGGCACGTCTTGCGGTGCTCGGCGAAGCGTTTGAAGTGGGAGCACTTCAGGTAGGTGCAGTTGTCGTCCGTGCACTTGGAGGCGTGCACGATGGCCCTCACGCAGAAGTCGACGCGTTGGTCGAATGTCCAGCCGCGTTGGAACTCCGGGATGCGCTCGGTGGTGCCTACTCCAGATGCTCCTGACGCCCCTGATGCTCCGCCGGCTCCAGCTCCAGCTCCAGCTCCCGCAGCTCCGGCTCCAGCAGCTCCAGCAGCCGCAGCTCTGTTGGCCCCAGCTCCCGCAGCTCCAGCTCCGTTTCTACCCTTCCTCGGCATACTGAAAAAGGTACAGTAAAAACAAAAACATAGGAAAGGAATTCAGTATTGCAACGAATATTCGTATAAACTTTAACAGGACAGATATTTCAAAATAATTTAAAAATATTCATTACACTCCGTCTGGAGCACATAGACATCGGGAGGGATAACGTTCGTTTCGTTTTCCAATAAAAATCAGTGAAAACCATAGAAAATATATAAGGGAGGCGGTCTGAATGGAAGCCCTCGGTTAGAGACTGAAAGAGAGCGATATGAGAGGAGGCGAGTGCCACGCGAGACGACTCGAGTCGTGGTGAGACCCGTTACCATGGTGTTCCAGTCGATTTCAGTCTGGGCAAAGCGTGTGAGGGGGGAGAGAAAGAGAGAGAGAGAGACCACCGCGCGTGTGGCGAATGGACAACGAGATGTGTGGATTTCGCAAAAAAAAGAAGAATTAATATTTCAGAATGTTTAATTGTTAAGGGAGAGAAGAATACATCTAGGACAGCTATGTATAATCAAAAAGGGGGAATAGATGAAACTGGAGGATATAATGGAGATATAGATAACAAATGAGCTGGACAGCGATTCCTAGGCGAGAACGTGGAGGGGGCGAGACCGAAGCGGACGGCAGACGTAAAGGGGCGGAGTCTGAAGGAACGACCTCGGGCTCTCGATCGTTTCGCATTCAGAAAAACAATGTAACAATGGCCTATTTGGAATAGGGGATATACTTATAACCGACAAATGTTGTTTCGTAATTAATGCGTAGATTCTTCCAGCGAATGAGCAATTGGGAGGGAACATGAAGAGAGGGGAGAGTAAAACGATGATGATGTGTGGCTAGAGACAAAGGTGCCCGTATGTGTTGAGGGATGAATCGGGGCTGTACAGACAGAGAGTACTGATAGATAGGGCAACATGAGAGAGGCGGATTACACGTACATTTCGAGGTATTTACTGGGAGTGGGATATCGCAGAAGAAGTGGGTAGGGAGAGTGACAAGAACAGAAATATACACGTATTGCAAGGAGCAATGGCGAATCAGAAGGAATGGGCGAGTGGAGGGGGCTACTGTCCGGAAGTGTTCGACGGGTGCGGCTGCTGTTGCTGCTGCTGCATCATCATCATTTGCTGCTGCTGGCGATTCTGGAACTAAAGTTGATTCGATATAGAGTTGGTCTGTTAGCATCATCTCCCAGCACAAAAGGATAAAAAGGAATGGTCAATCCAAGTCAAAGCAATCAATCGATAGAAATCGGTTGGTTATCCAAAAATAAATACATTAGGGGGGTTACTGTAGTTGTCAATAGATCGCAAGAGACACATATCCATCACTAAAGATCGGAACCGAAAAGCGTAAAATAAAGTCACATCGAATGGGCAACATAAACTTCTCGATTCCGTGGTCCCCCGGAGAGTAAACGAACCTGTCCGTACTGCATGTTCGGAGGCATTCCCCCGGGGTGCTGTGCCCTCTGCTGGTTCCACTGCTGCTGTTGCTGCTGCTGTTGGAGGGACGGGTTCATCGAGGCGAACTGACCGCCCGGACCTCGCGGCTGATTGCTGTTCGGACCGTTCGGGAAGTTGCCTCTCATTCCGGCTTGCTGTTGCTGCTGCTGTTGTTGTTGCTGCTGCAACGTCATCTGCTGGGACGGAACGCCCGGCATCAGACCCATCATTCCGGCCATCATCGCGGGAGGCAACTGATTGTTTCCGTTCGTCTGAAACGATTGACCCAGGATATAGAAATTAACACGCTCAAATAGACGACGACAAGAACGGAAGACAAGTGACGGTGACACGTAGCTTTGTTAGGACGAATCACGAAGCTCGAGTTAGATGAGGTTTGCCAAACGCAAAAAAGGAATGGAACAAAAGACTAGAGAGTGCGGGAATCGGAGTGCTTTTCTGAAATGGTCGCTTACCTTGAGCCATGCGTTGAACAGGTGCGGTGTCTTCTTGAGGTCAGCGAACACGGCTTCTCTTTCCTGTGGCGTGCTGGCGGCTTTCAACCTTCCGTTTATCCTCGAGATCTGGAACTGAATGGAGCCATCCGCTTGCTGTCCTTGCTGATTCTGTTGGTTCTGCATGTACATCGCCTGGTTCATCTCTTGGTTTGATCTGTAATTGGAAAATGAGACGAATTCTTCAATGTTCTGCTACCTGAACTGCTGATTCTGATTCATCCCAGGGTTTCCAGGACGTCCTGGTTGCTGCGGAGGATGTGGCTGACCGGGTCGTCCGGTTGGTGGCTGGTTGATGCCTCCGAGCCCTCCGTGCACCATTCCCTGTCGCTGCATTCCTTGGTACATGTTCTGTTGAGCTCCTGCAGCTCCACCGGCTTGTCCAAACCCTGGTTGTCCGTTTTCTGGAATTCACAAGATACATTTAGTCCGTTTTTATTGTCAACTTACGCATGAAACGCTGCTGGTTAGATCCCAACGGTTGGTTCATTCCGGGCAACTGGCTGTTCGGTCCACTCGGACCACTGCCCATTCCACCGAAACTTCCCATCGGTTGTCCGATTCCTGCACTCATCGGTCCACTTCCACTCATTTGGCTCGGATGCTGTTGCTGCTGCATTTGCATCTGTCCGACACCTCCTCCCTTCGACGCGGCAGAAGATGGCCCACCACCAGAGTTCACAGGCGGTGTAGGAGCACTGCTGTGAGCGCCGTTCGTATTGGTGCTCGGCGTCGGCGGAGCTCCTCCGGCTGCTGACTGAAGGCCTTCCATTCTTCTCCTCATCATCATGTCGGCTCTTCGCTGATGAGAACGCTTCTGCTCGGCGAGCTTCTGACGGATGTTCATACAGAACGGCACAGTGCAAGAGTCGCGAGTACAGTGCTTGGCGTGGTAGCAGCAGAGAGCGATGAGCTGCTTGCACACTGGGCACGTTCCGTTGATCCTCTTCTTGCAGAGCTTCGTGTGCTGCACGACTCTCTTCATCTTGTGGCACGACATGCGGCGGCAGTTCGCATCGCGGCACTGGCAGGCGTGCACCAGAGAGGCAATGCATCTCTGGATGCTCTCGTAGCGACTGCCACTTCCAGCAGCCTCGTTGCTCGAGTCCGAGATGAGCGACCTCGTCTGCTCCATGTCGTGAGGATGTGGAACCGAAGCCTTGCAACTGCTGCACAGATCGAAGTCCTCGCAAGTGTTGCAGTGCCAGTTGGCGGCTCCACCGCACTTGTTGCAGGTGTACTCCATTCCCTTCGAGTCGGTCTCGTGGAGAGCGTACGCGAGGCAGAGTGTCGAATACTTTGCTCGTCGCAACGATGAGAACTCCCAGTGCTCTTCGCGTGCTTTGGTGAGGAATATGTCACGACCATCCATCATATCGGACTGCATCAGACCATCAGGATCGACGATCTGCTTGGCAAGAACAGCCGGCTCGTTCTGGAGACTGACGAGGCGGATGGTGAAGAAGACTTCCTTGTGCTTCTCGAACTGAGAGTAGAGCTTGTCGGCGATCTCGTTTCCTGTCAAGCTTCCAGCCTTCTTCTTGTTCATCTTCGAGTTCTTCTTCAGGCTGTTCTTCTTGTTCTTCGAGCTCTTCTTCTTTCCGCTGTCGCCTCCTCCGAGCCCTCCATCGTCATCTCCGTCATCCTCATCCTCTTTCACCTTCCGTTGAGCCTCCTCGGTAGATGCTTCCCGAATGCAATCCTCAATCACATTTGGCCAGAAATCTCCTTCGAAGTACGGCAGATGGGTTGGAGAAGTGAGGTTGTCGTCACGAGCCTGCTTGTAGATATCCTTGAACTCGACAACAGTTCCCTCCTGAACTCCCTTCTCCAACATCTTCTTGTACCAGTCCTGAAGACGTTTCGGTTTGGGTATCTTCTGCTCCGGTGGATGGCAGTGGAAGATGTAGTCGTCTCCTTCCGAAGGTGGACACGCCCAGATGTGAGCCATCGTGTAGCCGAGCGCCTTGGCGTAGTCGAGATAACCGAGAAGAATCTCGTGGTAGACGTCAGTTCGGAGCTCTCTCGGCTGGAAGAAGTGCACCGAGTCGAGATAGGCGATGTAGACTCGGCGAGCATTCGGAGCAGGGCACTCACTGCCGTACTCTTGAACGTGCAATCCGAAGAAGCACACTTCGACTCCGTCGATGATTTCGAACGCGAAAACGGCCTTCGTGCGGTACGGGAACTTCTCCGGGAACTGCTTGTTCTCGACGTACTTTGTCTTCATCTGCGGCTTCACTTCAGCGTCCTTGTCCTGCACACAAAGAGTTCTGATTATGACCGGATACTTGTGAGCCTCCGCTTGCAACTGCTTCTTGATGAAGCCGTTGACACGATCCTCAAGGAAAGTGGAGAGCTTGTTGTGAGGCAGCTTGCTGGCGAGGTACTTGTTCTCCGGCTTCACGTACTTCTTCGCAGTCCGACAGCACTCGCATATGAATCCTTCTGGATACACCTTCTTGTCGTGGAGCGCACAAATTCTGTGCCATTTGCGCATGCAGTACTTGCATCTCTCGAACGGCTCATAGTCGATCACGCTGTTCTTCTGCTCGACGAACGCCGTTTTCGGTGCCATGTTCATCTTGTCGTTCGGGTTCTCGGACAGAGATATACCCTCTGGCGGAAGAGCATCAAAGCACTTCTGACAGTAAGTGTATCGCTCGGTGACGGTCACGTTGAACTGAGTGGAGCTCTGCTCGTACACCCAATACTGCTGCTCTCGGGCTATCGTGCACATCGCTGCTCCGTAGCAGAAGAGCGAGAGTGGCGTGAACGCGAGCTTCTTGGCACAACAGTATCCCATCGACTTCATCACTGGATCCATCTCGGCGACGAATGTTTCCGACAGCTTCACTCCGTACTTGTACACTTTGCTGTTCTTTCTGTTGTAGGTCCACGCGTTGTCGAACATCAGCCAGATATCGTCGCAGAACTGTCCAGCGTTCTGATATTTTCCGGTATTCAGCTTTTGGCCTATGGTCTCCAAGTCCATCGGTCGCTTGATGATGTCGTGATAGTCGGGGATGTTGAGAGCCTTGGCATCCACTGGAACTCGGAACGGGTGGCCATCCTCCGACTTGTCCAGTTTGTCCCAAACAGGCAGCAGGAATTTGATGAGGTCCTCTGTGGTGAAAACGGTATCCTCGGTTGGCGGTGGAGTTGGTTCCCTCTTCAGAGCCACCTCCTTCTTGTCACTGACACCTTCCTTCGAATCTTTCGGTGTCGGTGCATGATTCGATGCCTCATCCGGCTCCTCCTCCTTCTTCACCGTCACTCCGTTCACCAGTGGAGCTGGGGTAGATGAAGAGCTCGATGCTCCGAATCCAGCAGCGGTAGCTGGTCGCGAACTCATCGAATTCTCATTTCCTTCGTCCATCGGCTCGATTTTCGGCTGAACGGTACCGGCGGCTGTAGACGAAGCTCCAATGTTGGGGGTGCTGCTGCCACTCGTCGGGAAACCGTTGTTGCTGCCAGCAACCTGTCCGTTCGCAGCTTGCGAGTTCTGAGGTGCTCCTCCCCAGTTTTGTCCTGGTTGAGCTGGAGCCGAAGCTCCGCTGCTTCCCTCACCGTTCGCTTCGCTTTTACCCTCGACACCAAGCATCTGTGCGAGTTCGTTTGAAGGCGGAATTTGATTGAAGGCTGTAATTGGAGCACATTGATGAAACTACTTGATTATTAGACTTACGGTCTTGAGAGTTCTGTCCTCCCTGGTTGAGCCGCGAGATCTTCTTCTCTTGCAACTCTTTCTGAATCTTGTAGATCTTCTCGGCGAGCAGGTGGTAGTACTCTTCACGATCGTTGGCCGACTCGAACATCTCCTTCTCCACCTTCCTCGCGTACGCAATCAGGTCCTTGAGCCGGTTGTCGTTGACCGCATTCGGATCCGGCTCCGGGAAAATGGCCTTGACGAGCTTGCCAACGAGGTGGTTGCGCAGGTCTTTGGTGACTTGGTGATGCCATTCCTTGGCGCTGTCTGGAACTTCTGGAGGGGACGTATTAGGAAAGTCTTCGTTAGTGACAATACCTCCAGGTGGTCTAGGACCTCCACGAGACGGGCCATTGGACGTCGTCCGGAACGGGTCGCCATTGAAGCCCTCGAACAGCGTGTTCGCCAAATGACCACTGCGCAGGGATGGCGAGTTGAACTGACCTATTGGATCGCCCTCGGCGCTGCCATTGGAGTTGCCGTTCACACCAATGAGATTTGCCAAGTCTGGCACTGAAACTGCTGAATTGGGAGGCGATTGAACGATAGCACTACTCGATTAACTCACGTGAGAACTGGAGAGGCGTGTCTTGAATCCTCTTCAGCGGCTTGCACACCGGGCAATCTTCTCTCGCGCAGTTCTTCCAGTGCGCAATTATTTGGCGTGACGAGGCACAATGCGCAACTGAACATAATTTTGTTTTGCGATTGGAATCAGCTGAAAGAGGTTTTAAACAACGAGCGAAGCGGTTGGATCTTGAATCGAAAGATGACGTGAAAGAGACGCTTCAACAGAGAATTGTTCAAAACTCTTCTACACATAGGGGTGGAGGGAAGTGAAATGAACTCACAGGTACATTGCCGTCCTATGTTGCAACTCGTCATGTGCGAGAGCACTTCTTTCATCGTCGAGCAGTGAGGAAGTGTGCACGGAGCATGTGGCAGCGGCTGGTTCTTGTTGGCATAGTCGCTGTTCTCCTGAAACAACCAAGTCTGTTAGAATGAGGAAGAAGAACAACTTGCTCACCTTTTCCCGCTGTGTGCATTTGTGAGCATGCAAGAGCAACACCAATTGCTGCTGTATCAACTTCCGTTTTTCCGGATCCTGATGGGTGGCGAGCATGTTCGCGGCTCCCGGGGTGTTCGATCGAGCTCCGTTTCTCTGCGCAGCGGCAGCCGTCTCAGCCGCTTCTCTCTGAGCAGCAGCAGCCTGTGCTTGTGCAGCAGCCTGAGCTTGCGCGTGAGCATGTTGCTGTGCTTGATGCATAGCAGCGTGCTGAGCTTGAGCTGCAGCTTGAGCAGACTGTCCGTTGGTAGGGTGTCCCATGTTGGGATGTCCGTTGGGATGTCCGTTGGGCATCATCATCATCTGTTGGTTCGGAGGCCGAATCTGCTGTCCGTTTGCATCCATCATCATCTGTTGCGGCATCATTGGGTATCCCCCAGCTCCTCTTCCATACATGAACTCGCGTTGTGGCGGGTACTGTCCATGCGGCAAGAAGTTCTGGTCCATCATCCGCATCATCTGTGGCTGTCCCGGCTGCGGCATGCCCGGCCGGACTTGTGGTGGAATCGGTCCGTTGCGAGCCATCGTCGTGCCTCGACCCATCGGTTGCCCTGGATTCGGTCCGCCCCGACCGGCTCCAGGGTATCCTGGTGGCATTCCGTGAGGTGCTCCGGGAGGTCCTCCCTGTGGGTACGGCGGATACCGGTGCATCATTCCCGGGAACTGCTGCGGCTGCCCGCCCATCATCATCTGCTGCTGCTGATCGGCTCCCGGCTGGAACATTCCCGGCTGTCCAGGCCTCATCTGTGTCTGTCCGGGTGGTCCTTGCTGTGGTCCTCCTGGACTCGGTCCGGGGACACGAGCTCCCATGTTCGGAGGAGACATCATGTTCGGCGTGCCGTTGTGCATGGGACTCCGGTTGAAGGCGTTCGGCTGACCTGGAGGGTAGCCGGGTGGTCCAGGTCGCGGAGAGTTGTTGGAGGTCTGCGAGGGATGCATCAGGAGCTCCTGCAGCACTGAACTACCGACGGCCCCTGCCGGATTCTGTGGCTGCTGTGGTTGAACTCCCGGCTGTCCCGGCTGAAGGTTGAAGCCTCCATTGTTCGGAGGAACAGGCTGTGGTGTGCCTTGTGGTGGTGGTGGCTGTTGTGGGGTGGAGCCCGATGGTCCTGATCCAGATGTGCTCGGGTTGTCCACATCCGCGTCCTTATTGGACGTCGGCAAAGGCTCGAGATTGTCGAGCTCGCTCAGCGCGTCGAGACCCGAATCATACTCTGAATGTGGGAACTTGTTTGAATAGGTGGATGGCATGACTTACCGCTCTCGGCGCGAGCTTTCTTTGATGGTGGTTCATCCATCAATTAGTAGAATACTATTTGACAAAAAATGGTATGAACCAAAATACGTAAAAAGTGCTCTTTTCTACTTCTGGTCTTGAGCAATTCTATCGAAACGGCTGATGCGGTATGTCCGTAAACGGCTCCTACTTCATCAGATTGCCCGTTTGATAGGGTTAGTTTGGCAAAATCACCAGGTGTAGTGGTTTGTGTCTGGAAAAAAATGGAATAGATATGGATTTTTCGGGGGCAAACGCGGAAAGGGCGTGGCGAGAAGAACGTCGGTGGGAAGAGCTGCGATGAGCGGAGGGCGCGAGAGAAAGAAAGAGGGGAAGTGGGCGCGCGAGACGCAGAGGAAGCAGACAGCGAGAGGGGCATCGACGGAAAATCAATACGGCGAACGAGGCGGGATGCACTTTTTTAGGTTCGTCTGCACTGTTTTTTGCAAAGATGAGCAATCGGTGTGAAATGATATTTGGAGAGATTGGAGGGAAATACAAACAGAAAAGGATACTGTAATCAGGGTTACTGTAGTTTACAACGGGGAATGAAACATGCTCATGAAACCACTCATGCTTTGCACACTTTATTGAGCATGATTTCTCGTTTATGAGTGTAAACTACAACTTTCTGACCTACAGATGTCAGGGCGTGGAGTTGATCTTTCGTTGGAGCCGATTATGACTCAAAACACTACAAGAGGCGGGACCATTGACATTTTGTGGAATGAGCACCCCCAAACCCAGAAGGACTGTATTTCCAGATTTTTCCGGGCTCATACAGAAATAAGGGCGTTTAGATGCAACATTTGTTTTCGATGGTCCCTGGGACCATCAAAAACAGCATTGGCGATGGTCCCCACGAAATTATCGATTTTCTCGGAAGTATGCACTAATCAAATAGTTAGTTGATTACCGGCCGGTTCCACCTGGTAGGTGGTCTCTAGTGGTCCCTGCGCTCCAGCGGATCGGTTTCAGACTGTTTTCCAGCTAAATGTCTCCAAAAAGTTTTCCACGTGACATGCAGCAGAGAGTCGGTGAACGTGAGAAGCGCAGAACGCCGTTCGAACAGACATCACAGCGAGCGTGGAGACGGCGGACGACGAGAGTCAACCACCCACGAAGGAGTGTGCGACGCACGGAGGTATCCGACACAGAGTGTCCCCCGCTGATCGGAGTCTCGCAGCGAAGGCCGCGTGCGAGGGGTACGGTAGACCGCTAACCGCACGCGACACGCTCGCAGCCGAGAGAACTCACGACTCGAATGCGCCTCGTTTCAGACGGGCTCACGGTCCCGAATCACAACTTTTTCTGGCGATTCGGGTATGAACTTGTAGGAAATAAGTTGATGAACAGTCTGAGAGAAGGAAACCGAGAAAGCATGAGAGACGAATGAATGACGGCCAGTTGAAAAAAGTGGTCACTTTCAAACTTCTCGGAAAGATTTTAGACTCGCCAGAAGGTCTATAAAAGCAATTTTCTAGTATTCAATAGCGTAGAAAAAGCTGAATCGATGAGTAGCCATCAAGTATTAGAAAGCTCCATGACAAGTCAAAAAATCAATAATCAAAATGGAGCATGTTCAAACTTGATTATTAGAGCCGCAAGATGGAATTGAGCAATGACTCGGCCCTCAATGAATAGAGAATAGTCGAAAGTACCAAGAGCTGGAAGGAATATTCTGAAAACCGGCTGAGAAGCGAAAAAAACGAGGAAGAGTGAAGAGCGGCAGTTCAAAAAGTGCGAGGGGGCGGGGCATAGACCCTCCGCCCGACTGTCGATATCACCAAGCGGGAGGCGGGGCGAAAGGGTGGGCCAAGGGTGGCCGGCCGGCGGTGAGCGACCACTCAAGGGATTCTAGAAGTTGACGATGACAACTTCGGAGTCTCTCGGAAGACGACGCCGTGCTGCTGTCCTCAAGATTGTAATAGTGTGGCCGAGAAGGGGCGGGGCGTCCGTTTCACACTCTTTCGCTATGCGCCCCTCTACTGCTCAGCGCCGTGGCGTTCCGTCCGTTTCTCTACGCTCTCGCTCCGTTATCTCTGGTATCCGATTGGCGTCCGACGATACGCTTCTACCGTATACGGGGGTACGGTAGACGATACACAGCTTCAAAGGCTTCACTATTCGAAACTAGTTGCGCTGTTGCACCGAATGTTACGGATTACGGTAGAACATTCTTCTTGCGTTTATTAGAGTTGTACGAAGTATCAAAACATGATATCTCGGATTTTCGTGAAAGACGAAAATACATGTTGCACGGGCTTCAGAGGAAAACCATGGCAACGAGTGTGGATGGATCCCAAGTTTCGTATAGCTGTCACTCGCTCCTACCCTAATAGGCAGTTAAACCTTCTTATTTTGTCTAACATGTTAAAGGCCAGCGTTTATCACTTAATCGTTCTTCAGTTCAATCTCAGATCATGTGAGAGCTCTGGATTCTCTTTTTAGAATCGAGACAGAAGCCTGACAAGGGAATGGTCTGACGAGTCCCCGGAGTTCCCTAATGAGACCTATATCATTCGAAAGCTCTTGTTTTAACAAATTCAGAACTGTAATCCATTTTCCTACCGAGCTCTGTGAGCCGAGATACAGTCGTCCAAATCTCAGAAAATGTGATTTTTGTGAAACTTTGAGCGTTCATAACTTTTTTCGGAATCAATTTTGTGAAAATTTAACTATATATTCGAGTTTGTCTTTAAATTCTGAATCGATTGATGCAACAGTCGAAAAACTCGAAAGAACTAAAAAAGTTTTATGAGTATGTTAAAGTTGGCTATATTCACACGATTAAGACAGGAGCTTCGCTTTTAGTGACAGGTTTATATTTACATTAGTCGATTCAGAATTTGAAGACAAACTCGAATATATAGTTAGATTTTCACAAAATTGATTCCGAAAAAAGTTATGAACTCACAAAGTTTCACAAAAATCACATTTTCTAAGATTTGGAGGGCTGTATCTCGGCTCACAGAGCTCGGTAGGAAAAACGGATTACAGTTCTGAATTTGTTAAAACAAGAGCTTTCGAATGATATAGATCTCATTGGGGAACTCCGGGGACTCATCAGACCATTCCCTTGTGAGCTGGTCAGAACTGACCACGAGACTCTGCCAAAACGAAACATGTCTAGGACCAGGAAATAGAATCGTCACAAGGTGAACATTTGTAGTGGTCAGAGTGCTCTGAACGGGTGCTTCTGACGAATTGTTTCTGATCCCACCAAATCATTTCTATATTCACGTATTACGTCTTACTAGGTCAGAAACTCTTCTTATTCAAACTTCTGTGCGATTTGTATCTTCTAACATGAGTGTCAGCACAACAAACTCACTAACTGCCTACTTATGTTTATGTTGCATTTTGAATACTGTACTCCTCCATCAGAAGGTGTTGAAAGCAGTCTACAACGTCTCACAACTATCACAGAGGCGGAGTCAACGAGAAGAACTATTGTTGCCATTCAAGAATATCGATCGTTGCACAGATAGATCTATCGTGATTTACAAGATTAAAACTACTATTTTTGTGTTATCTTCAGCCTACTACTCTGACTAGTAAATATATTCAGATTGAACTGATCTGGAAGAACGAATCGAGAGTCAGCCAGAAATTCATAGCCATTCTTGCAGGGAAACGTTCATATCAGGAGACTCGATCAATTTAAGACCCTGAATTTTGAGAATGTGAATATTTCGAGTTATTTATTCTCAGATCTCAACCGAAAGAGGTCACTATTTATAGATCACCAGGCGAAAAGCTCAATGCCACCTCGTCCGATGTTTGGAAACCACAACTGGCGGAACGGAGCGAGGATGTTTTGTTTAGGAAGGCTTTTCGTACATTTACGACTCAAAATCATTTCTATTCGACAAAAAACTTCTGAAAATGTAGAAAACGAGAAACAAAATGTGGTTGGGGAAGCATCGGTTTCGCGATCGGAGTGAAGATCGGAAGCGCTCAGATCATTCAGCTGACCTTCCAGAAAGCTGATTTTATTCTCAACTTGAAGCACATCTAGTGACTGATGAAATAATAGAAAACGAAAAGCTAAAATCGGAAAATCGAAGAACGCGAAACGAACCGGCGAAAATCGTTCGTCGACTCAAAAATCGTAACCAGCGCCTTCGTGGACGTGGAAGAGTTTTCGCCACTCGGCCACGCTCTCGCGTCCATCGGTGCGTGGCAATTTCTTGGATCGCGCGCATCCTTTTGCGTCCATAAAAGTTATAAAATCGTTCCATATACTAAAAAATCAATAATAACGAAAAACAATTCCAGGATGTCTGCTCCAGAGTCCTCCAAATCACCGGTACCGCCGCCTGGGGCCACAGGAGGTGGAAGCAAGGTTTGTCTGAAACTGATTTTTTTTCTTAGTGTGAGAGCTTTCAGTTGGACAGTTTATCCAAAGAAGATCTAGTAAAGTTCACCAAGAAGCAATTGGCTCATTTGGCAGAAATGAAGAAGAATCAAGGAGCACTCATGGAGAAATTGGTGAGCGATTGATTAGGCGTTTGTCAATAAGTTTCTGAAAAATGTTGTTGCAGAAGTCTAGAATGGGAGAGATTGACTTATTGAAAAAAGAAACAGAAAGTCTGAAGTTGGTTAATGAGAAGCTGACATCAGAAGCCGCGGATAGAGTAAAGGTGACCGCAGGTTTTAGAAAGTCAGATTTAATGCGAGATCTCTGCAGAACAATCCAACAGAATGCACAGAATGCCTAACGAAAAGTAAAGCTCTCGTGGACTTGGAGAAAGAGGTGGTCGAGTGGAAAGAGAAGGCCACTCGGGCCGACATGTTCTCACTGGAACTCCGCGACCTCGAGTCGAAAGTGGACCATCTTAATCGGGCTCTTCGTGAGAAGACGGAAGCGTTGATAAAAGCGCAAGAAGTGATTACGGAGAACGATTTGACAGTGAACAACATGAGGAAGGAGACGAGCACTTCAAAGAGCTCCATCGAGAAGCTGACAGAGGAAAACACTCGGTTGACGAAGTCATTTCACGACGAGAAAGTGAAATCCACCGATTTGGAGGCTCGCTTGAGATCCGCCGAGTGCAGAATCGCAGAGCTCTCCGATCAGCAGGGAAGTGAGAAGTTGGGTCTCGCACGGAAAATGGCGGAGAGCGAGAACAGAGGCAGAATGTGAGTTTTCAATAAGTTCAGTTTCTGATTATAAATTTTGTCAGTTTGGAAGAAGCAGTGGAAGCACTCAAGAATGAAAACGATAAACTTGCATCGAAGAACGAGGAGATCACAACGAAACTGGAAGCTGCGGAAAAAGAGTTTTCTGAGTTCAAGGTGAGCATTTTTATCCGAGTTCGAGCTTTTCATTCATTTTTTCAGAACAAAGCACACTTTGTTTTGGAGAAACGAGGAAAACAGGAAGATGAATCAAGAAAAGTTTCCGACGAATTGGAAACTGCAAAGAGTACGATTGCCGAGCTGGAAGTTCAGGTGGATCAGACGAGACAAGAGCATCTGAAGACCGTTGATGAGCTCGCCACTTCTCGCGACAAAATTGAGAAACTAGAGAGAAGTTTGAAGGCGGTGAGCACCGAGTATTCGGAGGCAGAGAAGACCCACATTTCTGCGTACGTTTCTTGATAAACTCCCTTTCTATAAGTTAACTTTTCAGAATGGATGAGCTTCGTGCGAGTTCCTCAAAGTTGGTGCAACGCCTCGACGAGGAGCTCCGACTGATGAGAGCATCCAGAGACACAGTTGAACAGAAACTGAAGGATCTGGAAGTCGCCAAGGAGAAGGTGGACCACTTGCTGCAAAACGAACGACAACGCAGTGAGAATGAGAACGGAAGTCTGAAGAACAAACTGGCGAACGCCACGAAGCAAGTGCAGGCGCTGGAGAAGGAGGTGCAAGAGCTGAAGGCCGACTCCGAGAATCGACGCATCCAAATCGCACAGAACCAGCAGCAGAAGGCGGTGGCCGCAGTGGTGCCTCAACAGATGCACGTTCCGGAGCCACCACTTCCTCCACATCACTTCCAGCGTCCCGCAGTTGCTCCATCAGATTCGGTGTCGTGTTATGATGACGTTACACAGGTTCGAGCTATATACAGATTTATTTTGCACGGGGATATTGTCAAAATAATCGAATTGCGGAAAAGTGTGCATACACCGATTGTGGGCGTGGCCAAATCTGGGAGGCGGGGCCAAAGGCCAAAATTGTTTGCAAAGTGCGGCACCAGTTTGCTGCAACCTCGCCGCACATAATTTTTGTCATCATTTTCATCAAAATTGGTGGCTTCCGTTAATTTTTTGATAATTTCCTGTCATTTTCTTTCATTCTGAAGAAAAAAAAGCCTGAAAATAAATAAAAAATTGATAAAATCAATGCAATGTTCATGAAAATGATGACAAAAATTATGTGCGCCGAGGTTGCAGCAAACTGGTGCCGCACTTTGCAAATAATTTTGGCCTTTGGCCCCGCCTCTCAGATTTGGCCACGCCCACAATCGGTGTATGCACATTTTTCCGCAATTCGATTATTTTGACAATAAAGTGGGAAAAGTTGAGACCGTCCCAAAACCGGGGAAAGTCCGCAAACCGGGGAAGACAAAACCGGGGAAGACAAAATCGGGGAAGATTGGACAAAACCGGGGAAGCTCCGCCCACTTTTGCAGCGCTGCGGCACGCGTTATTTTTTGACATAAAATTGCTATTTACTGTCATTATTTTCGGAAACTTTTGCTTTATTCTGAATACAAATGCAGATAAGATTATTTTTGAAAAAAAAAATTATAAAAATCGATAATATTTGAGTATTTTCGAAAAATCATCGCATTTTTGTTCCGAAATTTAATAGAAAAAATACCGCGCCGCAGCGCTGCAAAAGTGGGCGGAGCTTCCCCGGTTTTGTCCAATCTTCCCCGATTTTGTCTTCCCCGGTTTTGTCTTCCCCGGTTTGCGGACTTTCCCCGGTTTTGGGACGGTCTCGAAAAGTTAGCACTTGCTGAGAAGAGCCTTGCACTCCTTGACCAGCTCGGCGTCGTTGGGTGTCTCCAGTGGCAAAGAGACCGCCTTGTTGAGCAGCTCTCGCGCCTTCGACTTGTCCTTCTTGGCAATGTGGCACTTGGACAGGAAGAGCATGTTCTCGATCCAGTCGGCGTGTTGTTCGTAGGCAGCTTCAAAGTCCACGAGAGCGTCGTCGATTGTCGCCTTTGGCACATCATTGTAAAGCATAGAGGCCGCCTGAAAGAGTTCCGTTTGAAAATATGTGGAAAATCAGCGAACCTTTCTCTCGAGCCACGACAAATTGGCAATGGTGAAGGAGAAGCGGGCGCGGAGATGGAGGAGAGCAAAGTCGGTAGGATCGAGCTCGAGCGCCTTGTCGAGCATGTCCTTGAGCTTTCCGCCCTCGTTGATCTTCTCCTTGGTCGGCAGCTGATCGACGACGAGTCCGAACAGGATGGCGGCCCACTTGGCAGCCAGGAAGCACGAAGGGTCGAGCTCCATCGCCTTGAGTCCGTAGTCGCGTCCCTCGATGAGCACCTGTCGCCGCTGCTCTCCACTCATTGTCGTCGACAGTTCGTGGCAGAAACGGCACATTCTCCAGAGAAGGTCGCACGTCATCTCGCCGTTCTCACGTCTCTTCTTCAACTCCTCGAGTCCCTTGGCGAATTCATGGCTCTCGAAGAGCTGGTCGGCAGATGCAAAAGATTCCTGAAAAGAAAGAAATAAGAAAGAGAAAACGAACGGAAAGACTTACCATTTTTGAGTGTTAGTTGGGAACGGATAACAAAATGTTAATCGGCGTTGAAATGGCTGAAAACAGACTCCTTTTATACTCCCCACAAATTTCAAATCGTTGGCGGTCTCGCGCGACAGGTCACAAAGGGTAGAGCAGAAATAGATCAAAACAAAAGAAAATTCTGGAGAGATCAGTTCTAATTTTTTAAGATGGGATTTGATGATGTGTTTGTGCACGCGCCTTTCACAATAAGTGACGTCTCCTAAAATTTAAAACTGGTTTTTTCCAGCAAGACCGATCACTGGAGGATGTCCTATATGGTGACCTCGGAGATGATTACAGTGAGTGTCTTGTTTTGAAACTATTAACATTTCGAGATTATTCCAGGAGTGGAATCAGATGAGTTCACCGAAGAGAGATTCAAAGCTCTCACAGAGCAACTTGAGAACTTGCAAAAGACGAATCACCACGTAGCAGAATTGCTCAGCGATGCCGAATCAGCCAATGGAAGACTCACCACCCAGGTAATCAAAAAGTAGTTTTTAAAATTTCATAACAAATGTTCAGAATTCCCTATTGAAAGAGGAGATAAGAAGACTCGAGAGGGAAGAGAAACGAGAAGCGGAACTGTCAAACGAGAAGAATATGGAGTATTTGAAGAACGTCTTCGTTCAGTTCCTCAAGGCGGAGAGCGTTCCAGCCGAAAGAGATCAGCTGGTGGTGGTGCTCCAGCGAGTGCTCCATCTTTCTCCGAAAGAAGTCGACATTCTGAGAGCCGCGTCAGGTGAGAAATTGAATCAGAGAGCGAGAGAGGAGAGACGGAGGCACAAAGAAGAGCAGCCTGCAAGACGCACAACAATAACAAAAACATTCCGATCACATCGAAACACTTTTCAGCTCATATGGCGACTGCTCAAGCTGCTTCCTGGTCGTCATACTTCTCTGGATGGACCGCGGGAACTGCCTCCTGATTCACCATTCTGTACACTTTCCTTTTTTTATTCCCACAAGCGCCTTTCTATTTATTTATTGCATGACCATCGGGTTTCCCTCATCTTTTTTGTATGTGATAACTCACTTTTCAAACTACATATTACTCGTTTTCTGTGTTTTTTTTTTCCTACTGTGTGCCTCTTCTCACCGATAAATGTTTCTTTTTTTTTAAGTTTAACCTGAAAATTGATGCGTCTGTTTATCGCATTCCTCATACTTTTCAAACTTTTAAAATACTTGCTTTGTTGTCTGCAAACACGTTTGTCAACACATTTTTCATGTTCAGATGGAGGAGCCGTCAGAGCTGAAACTGCCTGATAAAGTGATGGTGGAGATCAAGGACATGTGTGTGACAGAGTACTGCAAACCGGACATGAGTCTGATCGCCCAGATTAATGAGCTCTTCCCGACGGAGCAATCATTGACTCAGCTCGACTCGGTGATCGCTGCTGTTGAAGGGGAGATCAGTGAGTTGGATGATGAGTTGGCCTACCTGGTGGAGACGAATGCGAATGTCAGCGAGCGGGGAGAAGAGGCTCTGAAGCTTGCTCAAGCCGCAATGTTGGAGCTGGAAAAGAGCATCGGGAGCATCAGGGAAAGGACAAAATCTTCGGATGAGATCGTGCGGGAGATGACAAGAGACATCAAGCAACTCGATGTGGCGAAACGCAATCTGACGGCATCCATCACCACTCTCCACCATTTGCACATCCTGCTCACCGGTGTGGAGTCACTCGGAGCATGGGTTGACAAGAAGGACTACAGCTCCATTTCACGACAACTTCCGGCGATTCTCAATGTGCTCCAGTTGTTTGACGCGTACAAAGAGTCGGAGCAGATTGCGAATTTATCAGAGCAACTCGACAAGCTCAAAGCGAGTTTGACAATTCAATTGGCCAAGGATCTCAAGAACACTTTCCAGGTCTCCATTTTTCTAATTTCAAGTGTAAATGTTTTCATTTTCAGACGGGTCAACTGAGTGATCGAGTCACTGATATGTGTCGAGTTGCTGCCGCCTTGGAAGGAAACGTGAAGGACAACTTCACAAAGTGGTTCATCGAACAACAGCTCAGCGACTATGTGATAATCTACGCAGACAATGAGGAAGGTGCTTGGTTGGACAAGGTCGACGACCGGTACAAGTGGTTCGTTCGGAAGCTCACCGACTTCGAGAGAGCCGGACTGTCGAAGATCTTCCCAGCTGATTGGCACATGGGCAGACGGTTGACCAGCGAGTTCTGCGAGGTCACCAGGGACATTTTGTATCGGATGATGACCAGGAGGAGGCAGGATCTTGACTGGAAGCTGTTGGGACATGCTATCCAGCACACCAAAATGTTCGAGGCACTTCTCACCAAGAGGTTCCCTGAAAAAGATGGTGTCACATTTGAAAAAGCGATTTGGAGCGTGTTCGATCCTTTCCTCGACGTCTTCATTCACGCTCAAGAGAAGACACTCAACGAGTTCCTCGAGACGTGTGCCAGTAAGATCCGTTCTGGAGAGGAGAAGCCGAATCGAGAAACTTCGACGCATGCTGTTCCATTCCCTTCTTCAGCGGACATGTTCCTTCTTCTGAAGAAGGTGATCACAGAGTCGAGCAAGCTGAGCAGCGAGCCTGATGCATTGATAAGAGACGTGATTGGAGTGGTCAGAGTGTGTCTCCGTGGCTACGCAACCTCCTGTCTGGTCCAGTTCCTCCCATCGCTCGGTTCTCAACAATCGGGAGCCGCCAATTTGTTCAGTCTGATCAGAGAGGAAGTGGCGTACCCTCGACTGACTCCCGATCAGCAGTTCTTGGTGTGTTGCATTCTGGCGACTGCCGATTGGTGTGCGGAGACGTCGATCCAATTGCAAGAGAAGCTCTCGCAAAGGATACCGGGAGTTGATATCTCGCAAGAGACAGAAGCGTTTTATTCGATAACTAATCAATCTCTTCTTGTGCTAGTTCAAGATGTGGAGTCCACTTGTGATGGAGCCCTTCAGTCGATTAGCAAAGTCAAGTGAGTCTTTTCCACAGTTTCTCCACAGCTTCACAATTGCTCTTTCCAAATCTATACCTTTTCAGTTGGAGCGCTGTAGACTGCGTTGGCGACGAGTCTCCGTTCGTGGGAGCAATACGTGCTCATCTCAGACAAGGCGTTCCTCTCATCCGCGACATGCTCTCCGACCGTAGAAAGTACTTTGCTCACTTCTGCCTCAAACTCGCCACCCAACTGGCTCACAAGTTCGTGGGAGCACTCTTCCGCTGCCGAGCCATCAGCACGCATGGCGCCGAGCAACTTCTTCTGGACACGCATTCTCTGAAGACGTTCCTTCTGAGTGTGCCTTCCATCGACAGTGTGATCACATCGAAACCACCAACTGCCTATGTGACAAGTGTCAATGGGGCGTTGACGAAAGCTGAGATGATTCTGAAGGTAAAAAGTGTTACAAATTCAAGCAAGCAAATTGAGAAGCTTCTTCCAGGTGGTGATGTGTAGTCTCGAGACAGTAGATGACTTCGTCGAACAATACATGAAGCTGCTTCCAGTGTCAGATGCTGCTGAAATGCAGAAGGTGCTGGAGATGAAGGGGATCAAGCGTCAGGAGCATTCAGCAATTCTTCACGCCTATCGAAAGAGGACGGGAGCAACAGGGGCGGAGAGTCTCCCGCAGTCCACGAGCCTCACTTCCCGCATCGGAGGAGCTCTTCCCACCGTCGGAAGTGCAGCGTCAGTGTCCGAAGCTTTCAACGCCGTCGTCTCGATGGCGGCCGATGGACTTTCAGATCAAGCAGTGACCTCTTCGATAGACAAGCTGAAACGGTTCGAGCGTCTAGTCAAAAGGCAGTTGTAATCGGATAGTATAATGTATTTTTTGATTGATAAGGATGGAATCGGAGTAATATATTGACAATATTTATTTCACATTGTAATGCTTGTATATAAATAAAATAGGCTTTATATTCTTTTTCTGTTCCGAACGGTTGGTAACCATCTATCTGTCTATAACTGCTGGATGGTTCTTCTTGCCACGTATTCCACGATTAAAACCGCCTGTTTTCCTGCTTCCAATTTTGTTTCGTTTGAATTTCAGATTCTCTGCAACTCACACACTATTCCTTTCTCTTTTTCTTTGCACTCTCTTGCTTTCGTATTGTTTATCCGAATCCCTTTTCCTTCCAAGTTCACTGATCACAGTTCACTCCTTGTGCTCTATTGTCTGTTCCTTCCGCTGTCTGCGTCTCCTCTCATATCTGTTCTCGTCTCATCAGAGGTTTCGCCTTCTTTTTATTTTTCTTGTTTCTTTCCTTCATGCAAAACCATTTTCCAGCCACCAAGATGATGCGCTTGTCGTCGATGATCGTTCGCAACTCCAAGTTGTGTGCGAACGTCAACCAACTCGCCGCCTTTTCCACCGCCCCCGAAATGATCAAGGTGGAGAAGGTCGGAGAGAAGCAGAACGTCGCCCTCATCAAGCTTAACCGCCCGAAGGCGTTGAATGCGTTGTGCGCTCAACTGATGACCGAGCTCTCCGACGCCCTTCAGACGCTCGACTCGGACAAGTCGGTGGGAGCCATCGTGATCACTGGCAGCGAGAGAGCCTTCGCCGCCGGCGCCGACATCAAAGAGATGACGAACAACGAGTTCGCGCAGACCTTCTCGGGCAGCTTCCTCTCCAACTGGACCGCGGTCAGCGATGTCAAGAAGCCAGTGATCGCCGCTGTCAACGGATTCGCACTTGGCGGTGGAAACGAGCTCGCGATGATGTGCGACATCATCTACGCAGGAGAGAAGGCGCGCTTCGGACAGCCCGAGATCAAGATCGGAACCATCCCAGGAGCCGGAGGCACTCAGCGTTGGGCTCGCGCCGCCGGAAAGTCGTTCGCGATGGAGGTGTGTCTGACCGGAGACCAAGTGTCGGCTCAAGAAGCCAAGGAGCGTGGAATCGTGAGCAGAGTGTTCCCAGCGGATCAGGTGGTGGGAGAGGCCGTGAAGCTCGGAGAGAAGATCGCCGATCAGTCGCCACTCATCGTTCAGATGGCCAAGGAAGCCGTCAACAAGGCCTACGAGTTGACTCTCCAGGAAGGACTCCACTTCGAGAGACGCCTCTTCCACACCACATTTGCCACCAAAGACAGAAAGGTGAGATAATGGGAGATAGAGATCTTTATGGGTCACGTTATGAATCACATGGGCAGATATATTATGTGCAGATACAAGTAACATAATTTAGTGTTTTTATGCTTCGAGCGTTCCAAGAACACTCTCCAAAAGTGCATCCACTGTGGTCGAGTTGATTTCTTGTTCGTTTTGAAATTTCAAAACAGCATTGCTCGCTCGCTCCTTCAAGTGGGAATTGGTTGAATGAGATGCCATACCTTCTAGGAATTCAGTGATAGTCGACTTTGGGTTCTTCGGGCTGAAATTTTACATTCAATTTGTATTCAGACATATTCTAAAGTTTCTCACCGAGTTGGAGCATTGATAGTGTCCGATATCATCTGCTGCATTGCATCCAGAAACCCAGCAGCTGGAATAGTGACTGTCTGCTCCACTGGAGCTTCTTGCGCATTCTGATCTATCATTGACTGTAACATCATCTCCAAGTCATTATCTTCCGGAATGGGCTCCGGCTCTTCTTGTTTCACATCCGACACTGAGCCTTCAAAGTAGTCCGGCTCCTCCATTTTCGGAACAGTCTCCAACTTTGGCTTCCTCGCACGATGGATCATTCTGGCCAACGACTCGTTCGTTCCAGACAAATTCAAATTGTCGCCATACTCATCTCTGGCACTTTCGATGAGCTTTCGTGGGGAGACGGTCGAGTGCTCCGCGATCTGTCGGATGGCGTATCTGGCGAGTTTCGCGTGAGCCACGTCTTCCTGCCGTTCGTGTCCGTGATGTGGTTTATCCAGAACGATCTGTCCGTTTTTGCGATGAGCAGTTGCAGTGCATCCAACTGCAGTTTTTCTGGAAAAGAACATTTGTTTGGGGTTTTCAATTCGAAATCCTACCTTTTGTCGCAATAGAGAAGTTCTGATCCATCTGCGAGTCGCTTGACTGATCGAAAAAGATAACCGTAGTGAAAATAAATGGGATTTGATTTGCGCTTCAACGACATCGCCATTTTGTCAGATGAAGAAGCAACATCTGACATTGCAAAAAGTTGCGAAACGTCGGTCGGTTTCGAAATATCGGTTGCAAAAATTTGAGAGTGGGGCGCACTTGCATTATGGGCGGAGTCTCAGCATCAACCTTTTAATTTCACAATCTTTTAATATTTCAGGAGGGAATGACCGCGTTCGCCGAGAAGAGAAAGCCACAGTGGGAATCGAAGTAGGCGGCGTCGAGAGACCAATATCGATTAGATGGACAATTCTGTGTAATTTTTGTTTTTACGGTTTAATTTTTCCGCCATCTCTATTGTATTCTTCAATATTTATGAAAAAATTATGGAAAAATAAAGAAAAGTGCTGTATTTTTGTAATCATCTGATTGTGAGTTTGCACGATCAAACATCAATTTGTTATTTTCTTTTTCGAAAGTATTTGCGAGCTCATTGATCAAGAAACCGAACCGATCAATAGATTTCAGAAACCCTCAATGTACTGGATGGATTTGTTCTTCCCGGTGAGCTCAACCTTTACTCAAATGCGGCGCACCTGCTCGGTGCTCTTTCCGCTTTCTGATTACCTCTTTTGTCGCCATCACCATGACAACCCGCCCCTTCTCGCAATCTCCACCCATCCGCTTTACTTTTTTCATTCCTTCCAACTTTCAGGTCGAAATGCTCGTCGTGGGTCTCAGTGGAGGCGTGGCCACCGGTAAGAGCACCGTCTCGAATGTGTTCCGTGCTCACGGAGTTCCGATCATCGACGCTGATTTGGTGGCGAGACAGGGTGAGTTGGAAAGGGAGAAATACTTGAAAAAGAGTGTTTCCAGTGGTCGTTCCGGGCACTTCAACGTACAAGAAACTTCGCGAAGAGTTCGGCGACGAGTTCTTCGACGACGAGCACGGCGGAGTGCTCCGAAGAGATAAGCTAGGCAAACTGATATTCAACAATCCGGAGAGACGCAAGGCTCTCAACAGAATCACGCACCCGGCGATCCGTTGGGAGATGCTCAAACAGTTCCTGAGCCTTCTCGTCTATGGCACCAGGTACATCGTGTTCGACACTCCGCTGCTCTTCGAGAGCGGATACGACAAATTCATCGGGACGACGATCGTCGTGTGGTGCGACTTCGAGAAGGAAGTGGAGCGGATGACGAAGAGGGACAACATCTCGAGAGCTGATGCAGAGGCACGCATTCACGCGCAGATGGATATTGGTGAGGGAGATTCAGATGAGAAGACGTTAATCGTTGTGATTGCAGAGGAGAAGAAGAAGCGAGCAAAGATCGTGATCGACAACAACGGCAATCTGGATGAGTTGCGGGAGAAGGTCAAGGAAATCATCGTGCAACTCGACAAGTCGTGGAAGCCGTTCATCTTCCGCGTCGTCTTCGGAGTCCTTCTCGGCGTCATCCCCTACTACTTCTTCAAGTATTTGAGAAATTAAGATTTAGATATCATTTATTCGGAATCTGTGATTAATTTGAAACTATATATAACTAGAAATGAAACGTCTTCTATTCTCATCGAGTCCTCGCCAACTTTCTCGTCTCGAGCACCGGCTGCTCCACCATCCTCTCTTGTACCCGTACTCGGAAGCTGAAAAAGGGAAAAGAGCTGATCAACTGGAGCTCAGCATCACTCACTTTTGCTTTTTCACCAAAAGTCCCGTGTCGGCAGCCTGTTTCTGCATTTTCTGATTGTCGCGGAATCTCAAGTACTCGTTGAAGTCCCTGTCTTCTGAAAATTATCATGAGAATTGGTTTCCAAGTTGTTTTACCTCCAGAATAGTAGCTGACAAAGCCAGGCCTCTCAATCCGTTCATATCGATCGGCCTTGCTCACCAGAATGGAGCACTCTGGGTGACTGATGTGCTTTTTCTGAATTCATTTTATTTCCCTAAAATTTAGTTTTCTCGCACCACTCCGAAATCCAACTCCTTCTCCAACTCGATGAACGACGGACGATGTGTGAATCCCCATCGGATGTCTTCCAGCAAAATGATGATGTCGTGAAAGTAGAACAGTGCTAAAACTATCTGAAACGCACACCTTTTTAACAATGTTCAGAGAGAACGCCTACATGTGCCACATTACAGAGAGCGATGACTTGGAAGGGGATTATTGATGCGATCATTGTGCGAGGAATGGAAAACTTGAAGCAGTTGAAAACCACGTTTCTTTATATGAAGAGCACGCGGAAATGGAGGGAACACAAAATACACATGGAACAAGTGAAGTTTGGATGATAGACCGAAGGGAGAGGGGTGGATAGGTTATTCAAACATTACACGGTAAAGAGGAGATTAAATAGTTAAAGCACGGGTCAATCGGGGGGAGGAGAGGATGAGAAGTGAAGAATGGTCTCAATCGAGTTGAAGCTCCCCGCGGTAATCTCCAGCCGGTAATTTCGAAGTGTCGATATCGCCGAAGTAAGGGTGGTGGAGAGCCTTCTTCGAGCTGATACGCAGTGCTGGGTCGTAGATCAGCAGACACTGAAAGCCATATTTAAAATAATCGAATAAGAAATCAGTAACATACCACGAGCAGGTCATATCCGTCGTCATCTATCAGATATTTGCCCGTCTTTTTGTCGAAGAACTTGTCTTTCAAATAGTTCTCACGCCACTTCGGGAACGACGGCTTGTAGTCGGGGAGCGACTCGACGCCGTTCCACTCGAGTTCGGTCGGTGTGCCGAGGACTCGGAAGATGCGGAACAGCTCGTCGATTTCAGAGTCTCCCTGGAACAACGGCTTCTTGGTGGCCATCTCGGCGTAGATGCATCCGATCGACCACATGTCGACGCCCATCGAGTAGCGTTGAGCGCCCATCAGAATTTCCGGGGCGCGGTACCAGAGAGTGACCACCTCGTGAGTGTACACACGGATCGGGATTCCGATGGCTCTGGCGAGTCCGAAATCGGCGAGTTTGATGGCTCCCTTGCTGTCTACAAGCAGATTTTGGGGCTTCAAATCACGATGGATCACACGACGCTGGTGGCAGAAGCACATGGCTTGGAGGATCTGAAAATTCCGTTTTTCATAGAGACTTTGTGAAAGTTTTACCTGGAAAGTGTAACTCTTGAGAGTGGCGGCCGGCAAATACTCGTCTTTCGGCAACTGATCCATGAAACGCTTCAGATCCGACGAGAGGAACTCGAAAATGAGGTAGAGACGGTTCTCCTGCATGATGACAGCTTCCAATCCAACGACGTTCGGGTGTTGGAGCTCTTTGAGCAAGCTGATCTCTCTGACTGCAGTCGATGGTACGCCCTGCAACGAGAAAACTGGTTGAAAATCAATCTGTTGGGGTTTAGTCACCTCGTCTTCACTCTCAAGTCTGATTTTCTTCATGGCGACCATCTCGTTGGTCTTGCGGTTTCTTCCCTTGTAGACGACTCCATAAGTTCCCTCTCCAATCTTCTCGAGTTTTGTGAAGTCGTCAAGCGAGTAGGTTTCTTGTCTCATAGACCCCATCTTCTAAAAAAAAGAAGAAAGGTGAAGCGGTAAAATTCGTAAAGGGAGGGTCAAACGAATTGAAATGTGCGAAGCAAGATTCAAATCAAGCGGGCTGCCGCCAGAGTGGGAGGTTTGGGAGGGGGTCGTGGCGAGACCAGCGACAAAAAAGACATGCGCCTTTGACGCTCGCCTCCTCGGCTTCGAATTGCGAGTTGAATGAAACGGGAAGCGGGGAATAGAAAAAGGATGAGGAAAACTGGAAAATTTAGCTGAATTTTAAAATCTAACTTTCATGACGGAGAAAAGATATCAAATCAATAATACAGTGCAAGTTTCGAATATTGAAAAGCTGTTTTTTCAAACAAAACGAAAGAGCTGACACCAAGCGCTCTTTAGAATTCGAAGTTGGAGAAAACTGAAAAAAATCAGCAAAAATCTGAAAAAAACTGTTTCGTTTTTCGCGCGCAGTCGAATTGGCTGCTTATATTTTTGTGATAAACGTTTGATACTCAGCCAAAAGTTTGGCGCGATTTTCGAAATTAACGCAATAAAAATTTTCGCGAAAGTTTTGGTTTTTTTTCTTTTTTTTCGAGCTGATCACCCCAATTTTGTTTTCAGAATGTCTCAAGAAAATCTCAAGGATGCAATATTCAGTTCAACTGAAACATCGCCCACATTTTCAGAACGCTGCGACAAGATTTGTAAAATCGAAAGCCCTCCAAGGAAAAGACCGTGCGGGGTAGATTTAAAAAACGGTCATAAGCAACCAGGATCCTAATTTCAGCTCGGCACGTCTAATGAAAACGCGAAGAGTTACGTTGATATGCCGCATTCTGCTCTCTATCGCCCGTGAGATTAATTTAATCCTCTTTCACGAAAATGTTTTCTTTTTCAGAAGATCCATCTTCCGCACTCGATCTGAAGAGAACTCGATGAAAAAAGAAGCTGGTGATATCGGAATAGAGACAGAACCACTTCAGGAATGCAAACCGTTTGCATCAGAGTCAGAGTTCCTTGTAACCGATGGATCAGCCCACCACGATGACTCGCGTGAGATTTCTCGACTATCGGAAGACGTGATGGACGACTATCATCATGATCTTGGTGAGTCTCTGTAGCTCGCAAAACTCTTTACCCTTGTCCGAGATTTTATTCTAGACGGCGTAGAAGTAGTGGAGGAGATCATCGTGCCATCGGTTCCAGAAGACGTTCAGGCTGATGAGCAGCCAATCAATGACGAATACAAGCAGGACATAGAGTTTCAGAGATGGATAAATCGAGAGCTTCTAAAGTTATCGGACGATGAGGTTTGGGATTTCACAATTAAAATGACAATTATTTTGATTATTTCAGAAAGTAATAATGAAGTTTAACATTCAAAAAATTCTCCTCGACGCCAAATTTGGAATGGGCACTGCCAGGAACATTGTTAATCGTGAAGAACTGATTGAAGTCGAAGGCTACGTTGAGATCGATCCGAATCAAGTGCTCGATGAAATCCATCTTTAACTTCGTCGCATCAGTCAAACTTTTTCAATTTTCTTCTTCTGTTTTTTAACTCGATAATATTTCTGAAATAAACAGTTTTCTTTTCAACTCCTGATAATCAAAAACAGAAAAGCAAACAGAACGCATGAATAAGAGACTGTTTCGCAATATAAGGCAATCATTGAGAAAGTTTACATGAAATTGAGCTAAAAGCTTTAGGATAAAAAGAGGTCTGTAGTGAATATCGGAATTCGACTGTATTCTATTGCTTTTCAGGTGGAATGAGGTGTCACGTCCCGAAGAAAAATCGGAATTTGGGATTCGGAGGTTGGATGTCGGACATGCGGAAACCAGTGATCACAAAAAGGTACTTTTTCGATGAGAAAACCAGTAAAAATTCAGAAAAAAAATGGTTCAAAATTTTTTTAATCAGGCAAGAAAAAAGAAATTTGAACTAGGCGCCAATATCAATTGGCTGCGCGTCAACCATAAAGCGTGTTGATACGCAGCCAAATGTGACAGGCTGAGAAATTTTTGAATTCTTGTCTTTTCTCGATTTTTATGCTCCTATTGATCGCTTTTTCCACGATTTTCTGTTTTTTTCTTATTTTTTCCCAAGCTTTCTCGAAACTTCAACTGTAAAATAATTCGCAGTGTTTTTCAGTATGTCCGAGGAGCATCACGAGGAGGAGATCTTCGAGTCTGCCGAATCCGGCGCTGCTGCCACTTTTCCTAAACAATGCTCGGCACTCCGCAAGAATGAGCATGTTATGATCAGAGGACGTCCGTGCAAGGTAATTTGTTGCCTATTCGACATTTTTGAACGTTTTATTCGTAGATTGTCGAGATGAGCACCTCCAAGACCGGAAAGCACGGTCACGCCAAGGTGCACATGGTCGCCATCGACATCTTCACCAGCAAGAAGCTCGAAGATATCTGCCCGTCCACCCACAACATGGACGTCCCCGTGGTCAAGAGACGCGAGTACATCGTAAGTTATCACTTTCAAAACGTCTCCCCGTCATTCATCAGTAACAAATGCGGTGACGGATGATGGCAAAAAAAATCCATAAAGATTGATTGCTTTTCTTTCAGCTCATGTCTATCGAGGAGGACGGATTCTGCTCTCTTATGGACCCCGAGTCCTGCGATCTCAAGGACGACCTCAAGATGCCAGAAGGCGACCTCGGAAACACTATTCGCGAGGCTCTTGAGAAGGACGAAGGAAGCGTCCTGGTATGTTTAAATTATATTCTAAAGCTGATAATTTGCACTGATATCCAAAAGTTATATTAACAAGTAAATCATGATTTTTCAGGTCCAAGTCGTCGCCGCTTGCGGAGAGGAGGCCATTCTCGGGTACAAGATTTCGACCAAGGAATAGACTAATTTGTTTTGTATTCCGATATGAAATGAAAAGTTTATGTTGAACAAATCGAATCCATCAGCATACAGTCGACAATAGTTTTTTTTTATAATATAGTATTTTTTGAGTTTGTCTTTATTGGTCGATTAAAATAAAGTAATTGTTCAGAGCATGTTGTATTCAACAGAATATGCACCTCAAAACGATTCCGGATTCCGCACTAGTTTTGATAGGAAATGAGATTAGAGACCTGAAGAGTTCCTCTGTTATTATCTTGTGCAATAAAGACGAATCTCCGTTTAATCTTCATTATTTTCTCGGTGTACAGCAGACGAAAAACATCGCCGTCAGTGAACAAGTGCACCTTGTGTAATGTGGGTGTTTTATGTGTCGTGTTGATTGTGATATCTGCTCCCCTCACCACCAAACGAAAATGAATTGCTTGCTAAAACCGCGGACTTTTGGATGGCTCCTCCCCCATTACCTTGATGTAAAGTGGACCTCCCAATGACCCCCCGGGGAGGAGCACCAGGTTGGATGTTGGCCGCGTGCCAGCGAGCTTTAAACTGTCGCCACCCCTCGCCACCCATCAATTGGTCATTTCGCCCCCCTTCAATTTCACGAGATTTCGTAAACTGCTCCCTTCTCTTCATCATCTCGCCACATTTCGCACCTCCTGCCGCGTTTACACCGAAGACACACTCCTCCCTCTTCGCGGATTGTTTGCCTTTCTCCAAAACCACATATTCATATCCGTCCTAATCCAGATTACTGTACTTGTCACCTGGCACCTGTTCTCTCGTTCCCCCTCTATCCAACCCGTTCGTAAACAAAAAGCCTGGGAATCAGATGAGTATTTGTTCAATTCCCCCCGTTCCTCTGCTATATAGTTGGAAACTTACACATCATAAAGGTCCGCGCGGGGTCATCTCTCTGGCTCTCGGAGCACCTGTTCGTGCCAACTTTTATGAGAGGTTGTAGGTGAGTGTCCAGTGTTACGAAAACCTGGGTTTGAAAAGAAATAAAAGTGGACTTCTTCTTCTTCTTGGCGAGTTCCTCTCTCTCACCCGGGAGCCACTTGTCGTCCCGTCGTCATTTTGAGATTCCCGGGGAGCCGAGAGAGAGAGTGTGGCGCACGCAGAGACGCAGACGGCTTTCGGCTCATTTTGCGTGTTTTAGTGGCGAAGAGTGCTCACAACATGTCGCAACTGATTCATCAGTGAGCTTCAGAAGAGAGAGCACGTTTTTCGGATTAGTTCGTATACTAGAAGGTGATAACCTCGAATGCACTTTGAGTTATAGCGATTGTTTTGTCTCTACTGGATGCTCCGTGATATCTTTTGTTGTTATCTCGTCTCATTGACTCTCAAGACTCCGCCCCTTTCTTGCAAAACATGATAGATTGTCTCTTGTTGATGTAACTTCATCGAGACTGAAAACCAGTGATGGAAGCTCCGCCCACAATGTATACTTTTTCTGGAATTTTAAAAAGTTAACTTGTAACCTTATCACTATCCTGGTGATGACATGCTTTCATCAATTTGTGAGCGGAGCTTCATAAGATAAAGCTTCCAAATATAGTTTTCTAATTGTAAAGTAGCTCTCATATACCACCATCTTTCCTTCTTCTTTTCATCTCCCCATTGCTCCGATCACCCTATCCACTTTCAGGATGACGACTCGGATACTCCTACTGCTCCTGATGGCCTTTCTAGTGGACCCCATCCACGGCGGTCAGAGTCTCGTTTCCCCGCAATCCGCTTGTAAAATCAGGTAATTCACCCTGGCCACTCCCTTCTCCAATTACCCCAATTACACCGCCCGATTCAGATGCGAGAACGGCGGCATGTGCGTGTTTGATATGGACCGTCCGAACATCCACTCGTGCATCTGTCTTCTGGGGGTCTACACGGGAGACAGGTGTCAGATCAAAGTGCTCGCTGACGACGAGGAGCCCACTACGGTTGCTCCCACCGAGCCGGCGCATCCGAGGAATGTGCATCAACGTGAGCCGAGACTGCTTCGTTCCCTTCTTAACTCTAGATTTTCAGCGACCGAGGAGGAAGCTCGACGACGTGACGAGGAGAGGAAGCGCGAGTACGAGAGACAGGTGGCCGAGAGGACGCGCAAAGAAAAAGAGGAGCGCGAGAGAGCGGGCGACGAGGAGAGACGCAGACAGCAGCACGAACAGTACTGGAGAGAGGTGAGCTGGGGGGATGCGGAGCAGTTGGCGTTCGGGGGCTCACTGAGCACTTGTTTTGAACACATCTGATCAAAGGGTAGATTGAGAAAGTAATGGGGCGACGATTGACGGGGCGGAATTGGTGTCTTCCAGGAGACGGCTCGTCGTGAGCAACAACGTCAGGAGGCAGAGCGACGTCTTCAGGAGCAGAGAGCACGGGATGATGAGAGACGCAGACAGTACGACGCGGAGAGAGCACAGCAAGAGGAGAGACGCAGAGAGGTAGAGGACGCTTTCCCCGCTACAGTAACCCGTTCACTTTCAGGAGGAGAACCGGCGATTGGCAGCAGAAGCACAAGCAGAAGAGGCCAGAATTCGTGAGGAAGAGAGACGAAGAAGCGAGACGAAGGAGCAGTTCGAGTACGACGGAGAGGACGACTACCCGCAGGTGGCGGAGAGGGAAGACGACGAGTACGACGAGGGGTACGAGGAGATCTCGACGACTACAGTGACGAAGGTGGAGGACGACGGAAGCGACATGGAGATGGAGAAGGATGTGGAGGAGAAGGAGGAAGATGAGGAGGAGCCGTTGCGGAAGGAGGATGAGCAACTGATCGACTCGATCAAGCATGTCTTCGATAAGGCTGTAGAGGATACTGTTAAGGAGCATCCAATGTGAGTTGGAATGGGGAATTGGAAAGTGGAAATTGGAATAGTTTCAGTGAGGAGGACGAGTATTGGGATGAGAGTGGGAAGAAGGCGGATGGAACTGCGAAAACTGAAGGTAAGGATGTTTTGGAAGTAGTAGCAGTTAAGAGACTTTGAGATTAATTCAAACTTTCTGAATTCTGAACTTTCTATTAAAGAACTCGATTTTCTTCTGCTGCTCTTACAAGGGAATGGTTTTATGATTCTTAATGAGATTTATATCATTCAAAAGCTCTTGTTCTGACGAGTTCAGAACTGTGATTGATGTTTTCTACCGAACTCCGTGAGCCGAGATATGGAGCTTCAAATTTAGAACTGATGTGAACTTCTCTAAAAGTTCATTTGGGTTTTAACTCATAAATGAGTCAGCGAAACGCTATATAATTCTGGGTCAATTTGTTCTAAAGCTTCCTTTATAATCTGAAATATTTAAAATGTTTTGGAAGACTCGTTGAATACACCAACACTACTACACTTCTGGACTTCTAAGCTTTACAGTACTCAACTTTAGAGCTTCATATCTCGGCTCACAGAGCTCTGTAAGAAAAACGAAATGTAGTTCTGAAATCGCTGAAACAAGAGCTCTAGAATGATATAGGTTTCATTAAAAGAATCACAATAATCCGAACTCCCTAGACTAAACAATTCTTTCAGAAGAGTACGGTATGGAAGAAGGCACGGAAGGATGGATGATGGTGACGAAGGAGGACGAGAACGGCGTCCCCCGACTGCTGCTCTTCCTGTCCGCAGCCATCCCCCTCTTGCTCACCCTTTAATCTCTCTTCTCCCTCACTTTTCTCCCACAGTTTCCCTGTTTAGAGTACTGCTTCATTCGCCACGGGTTCATTCGCCTTTATCCCCCTCTCTATCAGTCTTTTCGTTTCATTTATCTCTTTATCATATCTCACTTCTTCTTGCTCATTTCTTTCTCCTAATAACTAATAATTATTGTTTTCGATAATCCCGAATAAATGACGTAATAGCTGTCAATTACCGTAATCCGGTGTGCCGCTTCATCCAAAATTCAATTAACGCCGCGATGGAACAGGTGAAAACGGACAAGGCTGGAGCATTTCTCCGCCAAACAAGTCGCCGTCGACTTCATCAGAATTCACGTCTTCTCATTTTACTGATTTCGAAAAAGAAGGCGACAGAGAGTTCAGGTGGAAATGCCAATGGTTGTTGCGAAGAGGAATGCGAGGGAACGCACTCGTGTCCACACTGTCAATCAGGTCAGTTTATTTTCGTTCGGGGTATAAAAAGTGGGAAAAAGTGAGCTGTTTAGTGTATTGAGAAGACATACAGTAGTCGAAGACTTGGCAATCTTTGATTAGTCTGGAGTTTCTTATATTGTCTGAGTAGGGAACACCAAAGAGGCTAACTTCAGAACTTTCTGAAGCTTTGAACAGTGACCAAATAGATCCAGTACAGAACGAATCTATAGTCAAAATCTGCCATTGGGGACTTCTTTCACATGAAAACTTGACAATAAAGTACTGATTGTGGGAGTATCGCACTACAGATAGAACACGGCTACGTAAATGATTATCAGATGACTGTAGATCAATAAGGCTCCATAGATTTCATTCTCGGGACTAATTTTCAGTCAGATGCCTCCATTTAAAATATAAGGTCACGAAAGTCAAGGTTGCAGTGTTTGAAAAAGTCCTAGATTTGCTATTAGATTCGTTCTCTACGGGTTCTAATTGGTTACTATACAAAGTTTCAAAAGGTTCTGGAGTTGTTCGGTGTTCCCTAATGTAACTCTCCATAACTACATATCTGATTTCACACTTTTGATCAATCTCACAACTAATGTCAGAACGCATAACGGTCTTTTTTATTACAATGAAGCTATTGATTAGATCTTTCAAAAACGATTCACAAGGGAATGGTCTGATGAGTCCCCGGAGTTCCCTAATGAGACCTATATCATTCGAAAGCTCTTGTTTTAACAAATTCAGAACTGTCAACCATTTTTCCTACCGAGCTCTGTGAGCCGAGATACAGCCGTCCAAATCTCAGATAATGTGATTTTTGTGAAACTTTGAGCGTTCATAACTTTTTTCGGAATCAATTTTGTCGAAATCTAATTATATATTCGAGTTTGTCTTCAAATGTTGAATCGATTGATGTCACAATCGAAAAATTCGAAAGAACTGAAAAAGTTTAATGAGTATGTTAATGTTGGCTATATTCACACGATTAAGACAGGAGCTTCGCTTCTAGTGAAAGGTTAATATTCTCATAAGTCGATTCAAAATTTGAAGATAAACTCGAATATATAATTAGATTTCGACAAAATTGATTCCGAAAAAAGTTATGAACGCTCAAAGTTTCACAAAAATCACATTATCTGAGATTTGGACGGCTGTATCTCGGCTCACAGAGCTCGGTAGGAAAAATGGTTGACAGTTCTGAATTTGTTAAAACAAGAGCTTTCGAATGATATAGGTCTCATTAGGGAACTCCGGGGACTCATCAGACCATTCCCTTGTCAGAAAAAGTGAATCACAATGTCCACCCCCTGTGATATCGCGCTCCATCGCCCTTCGAGCGAGATAGTTCATGATCCGGCAAGACGCAGACTGGATCTGCGTCTCACAGAAGGATGTACTCTCTCATCCCATTCCCCATCTTGCAGGCCTTCCTCGTGCTGAAACAACACCTGCCAAGTCTGCGTCAGTTCACAAAACGCGTCAGCAAACTGCGCATCCTGAACGCCGCCATCAACTACATCGACGCCCTTCTCAAGCTCATCCAGTCCTCCGAGGCGATCCCTCAGTCCACCATCACCGCCACCCTGGGCCCTCTGATGCCGACTCCAGTGCGAGCCAAGAAGCAGGAGATGCTCCACCACCGTGCCCCTCCTCCACCACAGCCCGTCCATCGCCCCGCCCCCATTGCCACGTGTCAACCGGATCACTCGCTGGTCGACTACAGATCCTCCCTCACTTCCAGCACGATTCCCACGATGCCGACGGTGTTCGCTCCGCAGCCGACGTTCCCTTACATGAAGACGTTGCTCGACTACCCGACCTACTTGTATCAGCCGCCTGCGCCGGTGGCCCCGCCCACTCAGAACCACCTGATCGTCAACAATCAGATCGTCTCGATGAACCCTTATCAGTGCTTTTAATAAAGTGGTTGTAAATAGAAAGAGAGATTTGTCACATGAACTCTGTTCAAATAAACATGTTGAGCCCCTGTTTTCCCTTAAATTTGTCATCAAGTGCTCCAAAAATGTGCACGTCACACTCCCTTTCCGCATTGTTCGTCACTGTTTGTTTTTCCGTTCCGCGCCATTCCGGTTTTTCCACGTGTAAAACGGCATAAAAGAGCAGTGAGAGCCATTGGGAAAAGACATCTGACCAAGACGATAATATTGACTTTCTGGTAACTTCTTTGTTGATTTACAGTCACAAGATTGCATGTTTTCAGCCCCCACTCTGTTTAAAATGTGGCCGAAATCGGGATTCTCCAACCCTTCGTATCAGAAGATTGACGAAGACGAGAAGAAGAAAATGGACGTTCAGCCGCACAATTTCAACTATCGCAAAATGAGAGGTAAGAGGCCAGGTAAGCGTCTTTTCGATGCTCCCTCTGATTGTAAGTTGAATTCTTCAGAAGCGAAAGCCGAGGATCATCTGGAGCACGAGAACCAGAAGATGAGAAGTCACTCGACGTCTTCTCAGCCTCCCGCGTATTCGAGTCAACAGACCTATCTGGTGCCTCCGATCTTTCCAGTCGTTCCACAGAGATTCACATTCCTCGGGTAGAAGACGTTGACTTTGTAAATTTATATGTTCTACTGAAAGAGTAGAAACACTTGTAAATAAATTATTTTGATTCGTATTTGGATTACTGTAGCCTGATCGTTCGGTTCCAGATGAAGGTATAGAAGACTTTGGAGAATGCTCCAAATCATCTCTTTAACAATTTATCCTGATAACCATCTGATTTTCAGTACTTACATGATGAATCAATTTCCAGATACAATCGACGAATGATCTGCAAATTTGCCCAGCCGCACATTCATCCGACCTTTTCCCATTGATAAAATAATCATCCTGAAAAGCAAACATCTGAAGAGAGTACAAACACTCGGGGCAAACACTCTCTCTGTTTTTTACTTTTTCGAAAATCTTTTCATTCTGAAGAAGGTCGATGGAAATCGCAGATAGTCCATCTCCAATCACTCAAAATGCGACAGAGTCATTGATGACCATTCCACAATTATAAATGCAAAACCGGTTGGGGGGACGGACGGAGAGAAGGACGAAATTCGATTCTTTCTCTTTTCTCTAGTTTTCCCAAATGTTCGAAATCGTACCGGATCGTAGTTTTGTTTAGTTATTGCCACCTTATTTAGAATGTAGGAATTTGGTTTGAAAGAAAATGTGAAAGTGAGGGAGTGCAGAGAAATAGAGATAGAAATAGTGTGGGATGGATGAGAGACACAGAGCAGTAGAATTGAAGTTAACCGGTTATTAAATTGTTTTGAAAATTGCCCTTTGATTTGTTTTTAGTTCGTTTTTGTTTCTGTAGTCGATGTTAATTTTCGACTTAAAAATGTGGCAAATGCACTTTTTGATTGAAAGTTTGTGAGTCGGTTAATTGATTGATATGAGAGCTAAAACTTATCAGTTGAAAACTTTACTTGATACTAAAAATAGGCGGAGTTCTATCTTGATTCTGAAATTATGTGCTCTCCTAAAAGCATTTTAAGAAGGTTCAGATTAACCAAAATATCTCAGTTCCTTTTGGTTTTCATGAGAAGTGTTCAACTGACGATTTATAGCTCTGATATCAATGAATCTGTCTGGAAAGTTTGAGACAAAAAGAGCATTTGTGGGAAGAGTTATGGTAGGTCAAAAATCAACTGGAAGTGCATTTTGAGATGTAATTAACAAAGTACATTTCACTGAATCCCTGAATACTCCGATTGATTAATGAAAATCCTTTTTGGAATTGGGTCAATTACGTGAGACATCCCCTCTTTTCCCACCCAATTATTCCCTTCCTTTTCCTTGTCTTGTGACAGTTCTTCTCTCTCTCTCTCTCTCTCTCTCTCTCTCTCTCTCTCTCTCTCTCTCTCTCTCTCTCTCTCTCTCTCTCTCTCTCTCTCTCTCTCTCTCTCTCTCTCTCTCTCCCTTCCAAATGAATTCCAAAAAAGGAATTCATCAGTGGCTGCTCGAACGTCTTCTTCTTCCCTCCACTTGTTCGCTCCACAATCATAAAAACGCAATTACCCTCCTCCTCCCACCCCAACTTTTTTGTTTTGCATGTTCCTCCGATGGTCTCCTCGCTGCTCCACTTGTTTTCCTATATATATCATCACTATCACTTTTTGTTTTGAGAAACTGACCAAGCCTTTTTGATTTGAGAACTTTTGATGTGAACAGCCAGACTAAAATAGATTCAACCGTAATTTTTTTTGCAAAAAAGAGTGTTCCATTTCTCTGCGTCTCCTCTCAAATCACGCTGTCTCGTCTGTTTGGAGGGACCAAGTTTGACGAGCCAATTAAAACGTTTGTCAACTCCGGAGACTCTTTTTATGGCCCACGCCACTCGCTCCTCTTTTGGGGCGAGCCAAAAAGTTCAAACTCATTTGATTTTTGGAGCACTTGTACTTTTGTGTCCTCTCTCGTCGATTGACAGTTGTCTGGATATCTCGTGCTTTTCTTTCAGTTCTGGGGGTGGGGCAGATGGCGCCTTCTATTTTTGATATCTTTCCGAAATGTCACACTTTTCGAGTTTAGCTTCAGTTTGATAAGTTCCCAGATTTTTCATGTCAGAATTGTGAAAGATTCTTGGAAATTTTAAATTTCCCTTTGAAAAAGTCAGAAGTAACTGAAAAATACTGTATTTTCGCTGTTACTCAAAATTTAGAAAAAAACAACATACCCGACGACAATTTGCGGACTTTGTGCTTTTTTCGTGTTTTACAGTTGCAATACAGTTCTGTTTTTAACACTGTGTCCGCAAATTTACGTAGTGTATTGTGCAACCTTTGCTTTGACCACGAGGGACTAGAAAAAGGGGTCGGATCCTAGGCCAGCTCGATTCGTTTTGGTTTTTCTCGATTTTTTCCGTTTTTTCACTAATTTTCATGGTTTTCGAGGTTTTTCGTCGAAATTTGTCGTTGCAAACCATTTTTATTGAAAAAATCTCGAAAAACCATGAAAATTGAAGAAAAAACAGAAAAAATCGATGAAAACCAACAATTCAGAAATCGAGATGGCCTAGGATCCGACCATTTTTCTAGTCCCTCGCGACCCTCTTGCTAGCCGATGTATAATATGAGTTTTTTGAAGAGTGGAAGAGAAAATGCAACATTTCGGCCACCTCTTCCCATTAGTCATTCGTGTAGTTCTCGAGGACAAGTTTCTCATAATCCAGACGATTTTAAAAGCAATATTTATTTTGAAGAGCACTTAAAGTGTATCACCTGTCGCTCGCTAATTACATGACTCATTGCTCCACTCGAGCCCCCAGAGTGCTTTTCCACGTCACTCGCCACATCGTTAAGACCGTGTTTCCTCATGGCTCCGCACCAAAAACCCTCTGCTTTCCGTCAGTCCCACGGGAGCACTGCTCGGAAATCTATCAAATGCAACATAATCTGAGAGCCGTTTTCTCGTTTCCTTCCTCCGACCACCCATCAATCAACACCCACTCGACGCACGATTCCGACACCTGTTCGCTTTGAAACTTCGCCCCGTCATTTCGACACCTTTCACACTTCTTCTCCAGAATTACAGCGGTGGCCAATCAGAGAAGTGGGCGGCGGTTTTCTCTTCCACCTCTTTTTCGGGCTTTTGAAAGAGTTCTTTTGTTGTTTTTATGGAAATTCCATGCTATATGATATTCTAGATTTGAACGCGAGGGACTAGAAAATCGGGTCGGATCCTAGGCCAGCTCAATTTCTGTTTTTTGATTTTTTGTCGATTTTTTGTCGATTTTTTCCGTTTTTTCTTCAATTTTCATGATTTTTCGAGGGTTTTTTTTCGACAAAATTGTTTCCAAAAGCAGAACAAAATATAAACTGATAAATTTCGGCAAAAAAATCCTCGAAAAATTATGAAAATTGAAGAAAAACGGAAAAAATCGAGCTGGCCTAGAATCCGCACCATTTTTCTAGTCCCTCGCGACCCTCTCCCAACCAGTGGCGCATACAATACTAGACGTGTTCCTAAAAACAATTAAACACCATCAGTACCAGTATTAGACCACGCCCCTTTTACAATTCATAAGAGACTTGAAGCGCGTCCCGAAAAGTTTAGCCCTTTTCGGGAGGCGGATGCTAATAAATCATACCCCCGTTTTTTCTCGATTTATGCGAGCCTTTTGCCATTTTCGAGCTCACTCATTCTTTTCGTATCAACGACACTCTCTTACTCGGAATTGGCTTTCTGGCCACGCCCCTTTCAGTAATTGAGACTTGGATTTTTATCAAGGTGTTCAGAAAAGTGGTTTTGTGAGCTTTTATCGGTAATTTTCACTAGACATCAGAATTTAATAGTTGTACTAGCTCTGATTGAACTCGTTTTTTACAACCTTCAAAAGAAAAATTTCCAAAATTCCCTTGAAATCTTCTATAGAGTGATGGAAGAGAAAATCCTCGGCCATCTCTCCTATTGGCTGATGTGGCTTCTCTTGTAATTCTCGTGGACAAAAGCAGATCATTTTGCAAAGTTCTCTATCTGAAATTCGATAGAACCCTTCTCCCTAATTGACACTAATTCGAGCTGAATCGCATGACGTCGGTCACTGTTTTGCTCCACTCCCCCAAAATAAAAATAAAATAAAAATGCGAACCTTTGAGATTTAGTCTTTCATTTTGCAAGTGTCTCCACTCAACTCCACTTCCTAAAACACAACTTTCTTCGTCACTTCCAGGCCACGCCCCCTTTTCGCCTTTTCATATCTTTCCGTTCCATTATTTTTGTTTTGTGTCGCACAGATGTGCGTATATGATTCGTCTATTTGTAAATACACGGCCCGAAAGAGACTAATAACAAGGAGATGAATACACTGATGATTTTCTAATTTCCTCCTGATTTTGACGTCTTCTTTGTATCTTTGTAGGAGCAGGGCCAGGAGCATTAGTATGCCGGCAATGTTTCATGAATGTGCTCATTTGTCATAATTATTCCATCAGATGTCGTGACGGGAGGGATAATTGAAGAGTGGCGAGACCTTTTGTATCATCGCATGTCTGATTCCTATTTACGCCTTCTCCATTTTGTAGTCGTCCGTTTTTTTGGGACGAGTACGAATCAAAGTTTAGTCATAAATGGAGGATTGTGACGCAGAGTTCATTCTTTTAGGACTTCGCATTTCAGCTAATTCAACTGATTCTCTTATGTTTTAGTGGTTTTAATGATTAATATAAAAGCTAGTTGGCACAATTATTTGAAAATTGTTTAACTGATAGTTGAAATGTGACCTGTTTTCCATACCTGAAAGTACTTTTCTGGATTCATAAAACTGGAAATTAATCTGAAATTTCAATTCAACTATTGTTTTCCTCTTTTATAATCAGAAGAACCTGAAATCTGAATACAAAGCCAAAAGTCCAGAACTACCCTATCATCCTCTTATCCTTTCCCAAGTGCACACTGATAATCTTGCCCGCCCGGCTTAATCGCCCTCCCTCCCCATTATTCCCCTTCCTCCGTATATATATTCATAGTGCTCGCCCCGCAATGATTTATGTGCTCTCCGCCGGTGTGCTCATTCGACACCTTTTGCAGTTGTCATGAAGTCCTGGCTCGTGCTCCTCTGTCTTCTGTGCGCCGTGTGGGCGAGGAAGGGCAGCAGAGGCTCGTCGGCGGTTGGAAGGCACTACTCGCGGAGCAAACCGTTCTTTACCAGGAAGTGAGTGGGAGTATCAGAATGAGAAATAGGGATCGAGTTCAGGTACTCGAAGCCGGGCTCCATTGAGCACACGTCGAGCTTCCGTTCGTTTGTCTTCGGCGCCACTTCCGGACTGCTCATGTTCAACGCGGGACGGCATGTCATACAAGACTCCTCGGAGCCTATTTCGTACGTGCTCCAGCTTCATTGTTATGTTCGCTTTTTCATTGGAAAGAGATTCAGATTCGGAAGTAGGAAGTATTTCTGGGGAGAGAGTCAGATGGTGCCCGATGAGAATCTGCCCATTCAGTGCATCAATAAGATCGACCCTCAGGATCCACAGTTCGGAAGGGTAGGTCTTTATTTCTCTCAGTACCTCCTTGAATATCAAATAATACAATGAGAATGAATTCAGGTGTACTTTGACAACGAGTCCCGTCCCCAAGAGATCGTGTATGCGTGTCCCGCCGACAACAATTGTTGTGGATTCGATTGCTGCTCCGATTCCACCATTTTCACTTCCATATTGTGAGTTTAAAAGGATTTTAAAAGGGCTTCATTCTGAGTCATCATTGATACTTTGCCTGCTTTTGAAGACGTCAGAAGAATCTCAAATAGAATGAGCACTTTTCGAAACTACAATAGAACATCACAAACTTCTATTTAGACCAACTTACAAATACTTAAATTTGTATAAGACAGACAGAAATACAAACAAAATGAGCAATGTTCTCTTCAAAACCGATGTGTCGAAAAACCACAGTTAATCCTAATCCGCCCTCCACTTCCAGCAGCCTCCTGGTGATCCTGCTCGTCGTGTCCGTGCTGAGCATCTTCGTGATCGAGTGCTTCCGATGGTGTCTCCACTGCACCTACTTCTGCAAACACGGCCATGCTCGCGACTTTGAGCCACTCAGCATCTAATCACTTCCTATTCGTTTTCCAATTCGTGCCTCTTTTCACTTGTACTCATTCTGCGATAACTTTCCCCCCAGAACTTGTTGGCATTTTACGGGTTGATTATAAAATTATGATTCTTTCTTACAATTAGTTTTACGTTCAGTTTAAAATGGGGCTTCTAGTAAATGGTTTTGTGAGCCGATTCGCACAGAGGCAGTGGTTTTAAAGTTCCATTCTCTAGCCTTGAAAACTTACCAAAAGTCTTCTACAAAGCTTCAACTTTTCGAGCTGTTCTTGCCTATAAAACAATGATAAAACACGTTGAAATCGTAAAATATTGATCACCGGAAGTGAATCGGAGAAGCCCGCAGTGATGTGGCTTCCGATTCTTCTCGTATTTCCCTGGCATACTGTATACGGATTTTGTCATTATGGCACGGCTTTTAAGAATGAGACAGGGTAGGGGATTAACTTGAGATGCTGATTAGAAGGAGTTTCAGATGCTTTCAATTCTTCCGAACTCCTGTAAACTTTACAAATGCGGTTAGGGTAAGTGAAGTTATTGGATGGAATTGTTTCGTTTGTTGAATGGTTCGATGAATTTCCGGAGTTTCTCAATGACGCTTATATCATTCAAAAGCTCTTGTTTTGCTGAGTTTAGAACTGTGTTTAATTTTTCCTACCGAGCTCTGAGAGCCGAGATATGGAGCTCTTTACATTTCAAACTTCGAAGCTCCATATCTCGGCTCACAGAGCTCCGTAAGAAACACGGATCACAGTTCTGAACTGCTTAAAACAAGAGCTTTCGAATGATAAGTTTCCTTTCCCTTTTCAAAGAAACTTCCCCACAATCTTCATTTCCAGTTCTGCCGCGTGAACCTCAAGTCCACTCTCATTCGCCCCACCTCGTTCACTCGCAACCAGCAGATCCACGAGGCAGCCAGTAAACTGGGCATCGAGGAGTACTGGATCGGAGCCACCAACGTGCAGAACGACTGGGAGTGGCTCGACGGCAGTCTGATGGCCTACACCAACTTTGACATCGCCGCCGGCTATCCGAAGAAGACCGAGTCGCAGATTGGCGCCGTTTCGATGGACTCGTTGTCCGGCATGTGGTACACCAAGTTGGACGCCATGTCCTTGCCCTTCGTCTGCGAGTTTAAAGAGTCTCAGGACTATGATCAAGGTATTTAAAAACAAGAATATTCTCTTGTGCATCCGCCGTTTCGTGCGCGAAGGGTCGCGAAAAAGAACGACCAACTGTGGAGCGGTAGTTAGGCCACCTCCTGGCGGCCATCATTTTTATTTTTCTCGATTTTTTAGTTTTTCATCAATTTTCATAATTTTTCTTGATTTTTTCAGCAAAAACTGATGAAAAATAGCACAAAAACTAAATAAAAGTTTGTTTTTGTGAAAAAAATTAAGAAAAATCATGAAAATTGATGAAAAACGAAAAATTCGAAAAAATAAAAATGGTGGTCGTCAGGAGGTGGCCTAACTACCGCTCCACAGTTGGTCGTTCT
Source organism: Caenorhabditis imperialis (assembly GCA_963572205.1). Classification (NCBI taxonomy): domain Eukaryota; kingdom Metazoa; phylum Nematoda; class Chromadorea; order Rhabditida; family Rhabditidae; genus Caenorhabditis; species Caenorhabditis imperialis. The sequence goes on from OY751541.1 coordinate 6,839,368, forward strand.
TTTTCGCGACCCTTCGCGCACCAAACGGCGGATGCACAATACCTAACCAATTAATCAGAACACCTCTTTAGGAGTGCTCTACCGAGCCCCCAAAACTCAAAGTGTGCGTTTCCCTCACGCCGGCGAAAAGACACCAATTCTTCTCGTCCAACCAGCGGATCAATCCTCTCTCTACCCACAAGTGGGACCCATGAGCACCGAGTCGGAGACAGGGGAGAAGGTCTACTTGAAGCCGATCAACAGCTCCGCGTTCCCTGGGTTGGGACCGAATGGGTTCGGAATGTCTGGTACTCCGCTGGTGATGTTGAATCCGAGGAGGCGGCGGGTGAAGGTGAAGCCGGTGGTGGTGAGTCAGACGGAGACCGAGTTGAGCAGGAATCTGAAGGAGAAGGAGGAGACCGAGGACTCGGTGCATGTGAAGGAGAAGGCGACGGGCGGCAATGGTGAGTTCGAAATGTTGTCTTTGTGTGTTGTGTCTTGGACTCAAACTGTTTGTGAGAGTGATCGGGAGTTATCGGTAGTTGGGAGTGTCACTAATTGATATCAGATGACTTCAGATTCTAATGCTCCTCTGATATCAATTAGTAACATCTAAACCTTGGCAAAGACATTTTGGAGCAACCTCAGCACCAGTTCAACTTTTGAAGCTTCATATCTCGGCTCAAAGTGTCATTTAGCAAAATTGGAAAACAGTTCTGAAATCCTCATGAAAAGACCTTTCGAATGGTACCGCTCTCGTTCCGAGACGCCAACTTACGTCGGGAACATTCCCTAGTGAGCAACCTCAGCTCCAGGTCAACTTTGAAGCTGCATATCTCGGCTCAATGTGTCATTCAGCTAAAACTGACAACAGTTCTGAAATCCTCAGACCTTTCGAATGATACCACTCTCGTTCTAAAAAGCTAAACTCCCCATTTGCAGCCACCTCCGGAGCCCTGGAACAAGAGCTCTCGTCGAACTCGAAGGCGAAGCGAGAGCGCGAGGAGAGCGAGGTGCTGAAGACGAAGACGATCAACATCCAGAGAGGCAAATAGTCGTGCTTCACTTTTTTTATCTCGCACAAATAAATCACGAATAATCAGCATTGAAATTACGCATGAAAAGAGAGTTGAATGACGCAAATAGAAGCCGAAAGAGATAAGAATGGAATGGGGGGACGACGGTCAGTTACGGATATGGCGAGGTGTGAATAAGAGGATTTGCGAGAAAAGTTTCATGGAAACTTGTGACAATTTCAGAGAGTTCGAAGGGAGTCAGTGAGTCAATGAGAAGAGCATAACAGTCTGGAGAGCAAGGGGTCCTGATAAAGTGATAAAAGTGCGGGGTGATAAGGGCCTCGTGATGCTCAATGAAACAGTGCTCTTTTGGTTTTCGGAAAAGGGCTGGATGTTTGGAAAAGAGAGCGTCATTTGATTAAGAAGTCTCTGGCCAGAAACTATAAAAGGTTTCCATTGATTAGAACTGTTTTTTTTACTTTATTGTCGGCGCAAAAAAATGTGTGCACGGTGTCTGCGCAGTAACTGGCGCCAACTTGCACAAAATAGGAACATCGATCGATGCTTTTATCTTGGGTTTTTTGCATTTTTTGCCTCGAATATAGAATCTGTAGGCATTAATTGACTATTTTTAACCAATTTCCGTCATTTATTTTATAACACAAGCTGGAAAAACTCGAAAAAAGCGACAAAGTCCAATGGAGCGCATTTGCAGACCCTCTCCCGCTGCACTCTTTTTTTGCGCCGACAATAACTCCGTCTGAAATTGCTCTTTTGGAGTGGAACTTTCTGAAGTTTACTCTGTTTCATTGTAAACTTCATAGAATTCCAAAAGAACTGTGATCTTTTCAAATTTTGAAGCGCTTTGAAACAAATGACAGTTTTCAGTTTCAAGTTCTCTGGTAATCCGTTTCTAGCCTAATTAGAAATCAGTTGTCTAATTAGACGAAATGTCAGCCTAATCGGAAAAGCCTAACCTAAACAGAGCTGTGAAGTTAGATTAGTTGCATTATTAACCTAAAACAAGCCTAATTAGATTAACGTGTGCATCTAGGTTTGCGAATTAGTTTCGAGTCTAATTAGGTTGATACCCAGATTTGTCAATCTAAATCGAGCCTAATTAGATTGACAGACCATGCGAGCCACGATTTGCGCGTGAGGTGTGTCGCACTGTCTGCATACACAGCAACGCGGAATCGCACACTTTTCGAAAAACAAATTTCGAATTTTTTTCCGTTTGGCCTATTTTAACGGTTTTCTTCCGTTTTCCTCAATTTTTTCTTTCATTTTTTTTTCGAAAAATGTTTTTCAGCAGTTTTCAAAATACGCGTGCTGAATGTTCCCCCATCTTCACTGATTTTCAGTTTTTTTTTCGCTTTCTCACTGGAGAAAATTGACCTTATATTAAACATTTTCGAAAGACAATATGCTCTTTCATTTACAGACATGCGGCTCCGAGTAACGGCTCCAGAGTTCACTCTATGAGAAATGGTGGCCAAGTAGAACCAGTACGATTCCGAAGCCTCCGCAGTTTCCTTGTCACTTGATCAACTCATTCATTGGTTTGTAGTACCCATTACTCTAGCAAAATCTGGTTATCTGAACAAATGGATGTCCTTATTGCCATCTTTCTCGTTCAGAAGCTCAGTCACCCAGATTTTGCTGCAACTTTCAAGTGCATGAACAAAACTGACTTTTTAGAATTATTCGTGTCTTTCAGAGACGCACATTCGTCACATCGAGGTTCCTGGAATCGAGGCGGTAGCAATTCAAACACACCTAGCTCTTCTCGTTAAAGTGCATTTAACAAACACTTTGTGAGTTTGTGGGAAAGGGTTTCGAAAGTTGTGAATTAAGCTATGTTAATTTTATTGATTTTCAGCAATCATTCGAGAGCTTCGATGGAAAGAGGGCGCAACAACAACAACAACAGCGACAGACAAGAGGAAGCCGCGGACAACTCCAAGACATCGAAACTTTGAAAACTTTGTTCATTTTTTTTTTTTGAAAATTCCTTTTTTGTTGATTTTTTTTTCTATTAATCATTTGGATAAAATCTATTGATTTTTGATTTGAATTTTTTCAGTCTAACTAGTCAAATTGTTAGTCTAATTAGGCGCGCTTCGGTCGATTGCCAAATTAGTTTAGGCGCGTTGTCAGTTAGTTTAGCCAAGGTGTCAACCTAAAGGGATGTCGTCGGTCGATTGCCAAATTAGTTTAGGCGCGTTGTCAGCTAGTTTAGCCAAGGTGTTAATCTAACTAGTCACTTTGTCAAAATAATTAGCCCGTGAAGTTAGTTTAGCCACATTGTTAGACTAATTAGCCGATTTGTCAAAATAATCTGGTTCAAGTAGTAGCTGAGATTTCTACATTTAGATTGGCATTTCGCCTAATTAGGCTAGAAACGGATTACCAGAGTTAGTGGTTCCAGAAGAATCAAAATATCTCCATTATCTCTCATCTTCTCCAAAACTGTTCTACTTACAATTCGTAGTTCTGATATCAATTATTAACTTTAGAACGTTTCATTCTGAAAGAGCATTTGTGGGCGGAGTTACGAATGACCATCGGCACAATATAATAAATCGTTGACCAGTTCTTGAATTCGGTATGCCGATCAATTTATCATTCTATGTTTTGTGTCTTTTTTCACAAACTACGGTTGCTCTGGGAGCCCTGATTCTTCTTTTCTTCAAACAGTTCAAAGTAAAAGGAGGAAAGTACTCATTGAGCGTCTTTTTAATTCTTCAAGTTTTTATCAAGTTCTTTTTCTTTTTGTTTGAAATGTGCACTTCCTTTTGGAATTCATTCATTGGAAACATAATGAGCGTTAACTTGTGACTTGTACCTTGAAACGAATTGGATGTTCTCGGTGCAGAATTAATGAAGATCTCTTCAGAATTTCATGGTTACCGGAAATTTGTATTAGTGACGATCTAGATTGATTGATTCAGTGAACTCTGAAACTTTCTAACTCTTATTTGGCGGTGGGAATTTAGAAAAACACTTCTTCTTCTTCTTCTTCTTTTCACTGGTCTTCTCTATTCTTCGTGTAGTTCTCGTGGAAAAGAGCCGTGTCCGAATCGATATCACCGTAATCCCCCCTCTCCCTCCCAACTGTGTCAGTTTGTTGTGCCCATTTCCACTAATCATCCCGAATAATTCTACTTTCTGATGTTATCAGTCCCCTCCCAAAGACGTTATAATTCCTGTCCGCAGCCATCTGTTGCGAACTGCCGCCTTCTTTAAGGGAAAACTTTTCTTCTGGTGCATTGATTCCCCTTTCCATTCATTTTCTCACATCAGTTTGCAGCCCTTCTATGTTATGGCACACCTAGTGTCCCTCCTCCTCGCTCTTTTCTTCGTGCCCTCGGAGCCCCGACTGTGGAGCAAGCTTTCTGCCACTGCGGATCCGTTGCTCAACACGACGTGTGCGGAGAAGTGCGAGCTGCAAAAAAACTGGACACAGCAAGGTAGAGAGAGACGACTGATAGGACGGGCACTGATAATTGAGACACTCTGGAATTTATTGCGTGTTTGTGTGAGGTGCTTACGTGATAAAACGAATGTTCGACATTTTGCACGCAGAGCGTATCATGATGATGATAATGAGCTCGTCTCACTAGGCTTTAGTTAGGGCTCTCATTTTTACTAGGGAAAGTTGAAGAGGGTATGTTGTCGATCAAAATAAGATAGTTCTAAAGACCTTGTTTTGAGGAGCTCCAAACTGTTTTCAGAAATAAATATTGATATCTGACTAGTGAGGGCTGAGAAATGGTACTCAGAAGTTTGAGCTAGTGCAAGTTTTACTGAAAGGGAACCTCTCATTCAATTTGTTGATGAAGTGTTAATAATTGAGCAGAAAAGCTCACTGAGAATGCAAAAACTGATATGTAATCAATGAGCTAGACTCACTGACAGTTGATTAGAAACATCGGGTTTAACCTATTTTTGCAAAAAAGTTCCAAAAATTTTGCCAATTCCTGCGATCTGGCCTAGAGGAAGAGAAGATGCGAATCCTAGGCCAGCTAGATTTGCGAATAACTAATTATCATTCAAATTTCATAGTTTTGAAGGGCATATTTTATCAAAAACTGATTGAGAAGTACTCAAAAGAGAAAGTAGCAATCATTTTTACCGAAAAATTGGCAAAAATTGATCAAACTTCAAGGAAAACAGTTGAAAAGATATGAATTAAAAGCTGGCCTAGAATTTCCATCTTTATTTTTTTCTCTGCCAGATCGGATGAAATAGTGGATGCGCATTTTAGTTGGATTTTGATTTTCCATTTACTTCCAGTTTTATACAGTAGTATTTACTTCTATTACTATATTTATGAGTTTCAAGCGAATTCATCTAGCTTTCACTACCCAATCCCCCCTTCTATTTTTGACCCCCTTCCCCCTCATTTTTTAGTCTCTTTTGAAAATAGACTCTTCTTTCCAACAAAAAAAAGTGAGTCAACCTGTTGTTATCAGCTCAAAAAAGGTCACTATGTCAGACATAAACAGGAAAGATAAACTCGACCGGAAAAAGTGTGAAATTCTTGACATTTAAAGAAGACAAACAAAGACAAACAAAGCTGTCTTCAGAAATCTGCGACTATGTGAACTACAACGACGACGCGTGCGAGGGCGGTGGCTATCTCCTCTGGACCCAGTACGTGGAATGTGCTCCGAATACAGCGGCTCGAGTATGTGCTCCAGGAACACTCTAGGAACTAGATCTAATTTCCAGGTCTTGTTGATAATAGCAGGCGTTGTTTACATGCTGGTGCTCTTCGTGATGGTGAGCTCGGCGGCCGACGACTTCTTCTCGCCCTCCATCTCCTCCATTGTGGCTCATCTCAGAATCAGCGAGTCTGTGGCGGTGAGCAATCCATTATTTTGAAGGGGAATATAAGATTTAGGGAGTGACATTCATGGCGTTCGGTAACGGTGCTCCCGACGTCTTCGGCTCCATTGCCTCTGTCCTGAGCTCGCCGACCCCTAAAGCTGATCTGGCTCTCGGGGAGCTCTTCGGAGGAGGGCTCTTCGTGACGACGATGGTAGTCTCCACTATCATCCTCACCTCTCCATTCGACGTGGAAGTGTTCAGCACGTTCCGAGATTTGCTCTTCTACCTCGTGGCTCTTTCTTTTCTTGGGTTCTGCTTCCTTTTCTACAATCAAGTGACTCTTTGGATGCCTTTGAGTTTGTTATTCTATAGTTTCTTCTCTAAAGTTTCAACTAAATCCCTTCAGCGTACCTCGGATTGTACCTGCTCTACGTGATGACAGTGTTCGGAGCACAGGCGATGCACAATCGGAAACGAAGAGCTCTTCAGGCTCAGAACAGTGTGAAAAGTGCAAAGAGCGCGCGGAGCAGGAAGAGTTTCCACAGCGTCGCGCCGATTTCAGAGCTCCCGGATATAGCGGAAGTGCCGGAGATCGATGTGGACGACGTGCCCGAGTACCCGGAGATCTCAGTTGTCACGGAGGCCATCGACCGGCTCAAAGAGCACATGTCGGAGATGGCTGAGAAGGCGCAGGCGCCCAGAAAGTACCCGAAGAGGGCTTCTTTCATGGTGACCGGGGAGGGGATGACCAACTCTCTGCACCCGTATGCTCACTCCAATCTGGGAATGTCTCGGAGGGACAGCGAGTTGTCGGGGGAGGACGAGGAGTTCGTAGTGGTGCACGGACACGTCTTCCATGGACACGTGGCACGGAGCAGAGCTGCCAGCGTTGTGCCCGAGCCCATGAAGATTAGCAGTTGGAAGTCGAGGGATGTGATCACTGATCTAGTGGAGCACATTGATCCACGACCGGAGAGTGAGGACTGGGAGGACATGAACATTGTTTCCAAAGTGTTGGCTGTCATCGGAGTGAATAAATTTATATCCTCACGATCAATTTCAACAACTTTTTTCAGGTGATTCCAGTGTTCCTCTTCAAGTTGACAATTCCATTGAACGAAATGAGCTGGTCGAAACCACTAGCTCTCATTCACGCATTCACATGTCCTGCTTTCCTCCTGTTCTCACTTCAATGTAAGTCCTTGAACTGTTTTCATAAAATTTGGCTCAGAAAAGGATTGGAAATAATCACTTTTGTTCATTCCAAGCGTTGGGAATAGTATTCTTCACTGCCGAGGCGAGAGAGTAGGCCGCGAGAGGTGGTTTGCCACTGCGGCCGACACCTCGCGGGTTCCGACCGCCGCTATACTTTTCACGCGCCGTGACTCCGCCCACTTGTCTCGCTGCGTGATTGGACCTGCTCTTGGATAATCTGGAAACTTTGCAGTTTTCTTGAAGTCTCCGTTTTCCGGAAGTCCTGGCCTGTGGCTTTATGGATTAGTTGCCTCCATTGTGCTCGCCGGTCTTTTGATATTTTTCACAGAGCTCGGAGTTCAACCCAGATATTACAAAGTGAGCATTTTCGTCATAAAAAAGTTAATAACAGTGAAAAATTTGAATTAAGGAAACGTATTCCTACGTGGGCTTTGTGATGTCGATTGCCTGGATCTATCTAATCTCCTCGGAAGTCGTGAACGTCGTCACCATGCTGGGAGTGGTATCAAGAGTCTCTCACGAGGTATTGGGCACTGAAAGGGGATCGGAAATGATACTTTTGGTGTTTAGGTGCTCGGATTGACGATTCTGGCGTGGAGCAACAGTATCGGAGACCTGATTGCCGATGTTTCAGTCGTTAAACAAGGCTATCCAAGGATGGCAATGGCGGCTGCTATCGGAGGACCTCTTTTCAGTGAGTTTGAAGAAAGACTGTGCGAAAATGAGAGAGTGCAGAGAAAGAGAAAATAGTGTATACAGAGTGAGAGACGCAGAGAGCTTGCCATAAGTGGATTTTGACAGCATCTGGCTTCAGAATCAAGTGGTGTTCATAAAGAATATTAAAACTGATACTGAATAAAGTTATTTCAGATCTTCTAATGGGTTTTGGATTACCATTCACGATAGCCAAGCTTCAAGGAAAATACATTTCGGTGAGCCCTTCCACCCTTTCCCCCTTTCCCCCATCTCTATAATTCTCCTTTCAGATGAACATCAACCCCACCTATCGCCTCCTGATCGTCTTCCTCGCCATCTCCCTGCTGGCCACTCTGATAGGTAAAGGTCATGAATCACTCATTCCAAGCCCCGCTCCTTTTTCAGGAATCCCCGTGCAAAAGTTCCGCCTCCAACGTCCGCACGCGGCAGTGTTAATAACCATCTACGTCCTATTTATAGTGTTCGTTCTGCTCTCGGAGACTGGAGTTCTAGTCTGGAACTGACCTCCACATTACGGTTCTTTTATTCCCTCTTTCCAGTGAAAATACGGGTGTGAATGAAGATTTTTTGATGGATTCTCATCGTTTTCTCCGTTCCATTCGCTCTATTTTCTCCCCGTCAATATACATTTATAGGCTTTTCTCCCCCCACAGTGAATACGAATTCTCGAAAAAAAAAACGGTGGTGATTCGCATAAAACGAGACTGTCGTTAAAATGTCGTCATGATGCGGAGCAAATGTTTCGTTATCTCTGTCAAAAAATGCGGAAAATTTAATTGCCTCCCCGCCCAATTGATACCCGAATCAGTTGACCTTGTGTTTGATCTGGAAACCAATTTCTCCTCTTCTTTTTTGACTTGCTTTCCCTTTAGCTTTTCTTTCCCGTGTCTCGAGTATGGTCCTCTTTTCTTTTCAGAGATGAAAAAATGGTTTCTGATATGCTTGACGTTCCTTATCATCGTTTTTGGGTGCGACGGTTGGCAGTCTGATATAGGGAAACTGGTGAGACGGTGGAAAAGTGATGATTTATCGGTGCAAGGAGGGTGCGTTCCGGATGACGAGGATCAGTGCTCCGTCCAAGGGCTCAATGGCTCCGGTATGAAGCCATTAATGGTAATTTTGGTTCTGAAGCAAGTGTTTCAGATGTGTGTGCATACGTTCAGTGCAACGACGACAATTGTGAAGGAGGCGGGTACCTTCTGTGGACAAGATATGTGGAATGTGCTCCAAACAGTGCTTCTAGGGTTCGTTTGTGCTCTGTGAGCAAGAACAACACAAGCGATTTCAGATCCTGTTGATAATAGCGGGCGTTGTTTACATGCTGGTGCTCTTCGTGATGGTGAGCTCGGCGGCCGACGACTTCTTCTCGCCCTCCATCTCCTCCATTGTGGCTCATCTCAGAATCAGCGAGTCTGTGGCGGTGAGCAATCTTCCCTTTCATAATTGAGAACATTCTGAAGGTTTAGGGAGTGACATTCATGGCGTTTGGAAACGGTGCTCCTGACGTCTTCGGAGCCATCGCCTCTGTCCTGAGCTCACCGACTCCCAAGGCTGATCTGGCTCTCGGGGAGCTCTTTGGAGCCGGACTCTTTGTCACAACATTAGTTCTTGCAGTCACTATTTTCACAAAACCCTTTGAGGCAGAGGTGATCTAACTAAAAATGGCACATGAAAGAGAACCAAATGATGTTTTCAGGTGTTCAGTTCCATCCGAGACATCGCCTTCTACTTGGTCTCTCTCGCCTTTCTTGCTTTTTGTTTCGTCTGGTACGATCATGTCGAGATATGGATGCCAATCAGTTAGTTTCAACTTCTTCTTTCCCTTTTTCACCTTCTCAATTTATTCCAGCCTTCTTGGGAATCTACCTAATCTACGTGTGCACTGTTATCATCTCCCAAGTCCTCCATCATCGCGCCAAGAAGCATCACAAAGAGACCGAAGTGGAGGTGAAGGTTCCCGATACTGAGAGCCTCGATGACGACGACGACATCTACGTGAGCCACGGCCATCACGTGCTTCATGCTCACGATGTGCTCAGTCAAGAAAAGAGCAGAGCGGAGTCGGTGGTGAGCAAGTTGAGCAAGTGGACGATGCGAGGGGTGATGGTGGATTTGTACAGTAGCCTGAAGCCTTGGCCGGAAAAGGACGAGTGGTCGGAGATGAATGTGTTTCAGAAAGTGATCGTGGCGATCAATGTGAGTGTTTTGAGCCCATTTATCTTGTAATTGAAGTGTTCAGTTGGTGCCCATGTTCCTTTTCAAACTCACCATCCCACATAACGAGATGCCGTGGTCCAAACCAGTTGCCTTGCTTCAATGCATAACTTGCCCCATTTTCCTACTCTTCTGCATTCAAGGTATTCCTTCTTTCAACTTCCTCCTCAATCCCATTCATTTTCCAGTGCTCACCATCTCCCCATTCCCCAACTCGCCGGGTCTGTGGCTCTACGCCATCGCCCTCTCACTCGTCCTCCTTGTCGCTGTGTGGTTCTTCACGAAGATCAACGAGGAGCCACAGCTCTACAAGGGAATCACCTCGTACGCCGGCTTCCTGATGTCGATCGCCTGGATCTATCTGATCTCTTCGGAAGTCGTGAACGTCGTCACTATGCTGGGAGTGGTATCGAGAATCTCTCATGAGGTATTTGTGGAAAAGGGGATCTGAAAGTGCTATTTTGGTGTTTAGGTATTGGGATTGACGATTCTCGCATGGAGCAACAGTATCGGAGACCTGATCGCGGATGTTTCAGTTGCTAAACAAGGCTATCCAAGGATGGCAATGGCGGCTGCTATCGGAGGACAACTCTTCAGTTCGTTCATTCTTCCAGTATCGTTTTCATCAAGAATTTCAGACCTCCTCATTGGATTTGGACTACCATTCACTATTGCAAAAATTCAAGGGAAAGCAATATCAGTAAGCAATTACGTCTTCTAACTTCTTCAAACCTCCCCTTTTCAGATGGTCATAAACCCAACCTATCGTCTTCTCATGCTCTTCCTGGCCATCTCATTGGTATTTACTCTTGTAGGTTAGTAATGAATCCACCTTCTTCATCAAACTATAAAAATAAATGCTTTCAGCAATGGTGGCTCAAAAGTTCTACCTCCGACGAGTCCACTCCTACTGTCTCGTCTTCATTTACATTGCGTTCTTCGTATTTATCGGTCTTTCCCTCGATAACGTGCTGGTGTGGAATTAAACAAGTATTACGGGTTGTATATAATGTGAATATCAATGAATTCATTCTGTTTATATTCTGATTTCTGTAAAAGTTGCTCTTTTCCTGGGGCTCCCCACCAAACGACAATGCAAGTGCGCTCTATCGTAGTGTTAGAGAGCGTGGTAATCGAGGAGGGCGCAGAGAGCGCTACAAACAATTTATTTATTTTTCCACTTTTTTTTCTATTTTTTCTATGAATTCCAGACAGTTTCAGCATGGAAGAAGTATTGACTGGTAATTTTATCTATTTATTCAATTTCAAACAATTTATCATTTCAGATGACAACCTAACATTCCACCCCTCCTACATTCCCCTTGTCTCGGAAGAAGTCGTGGAAACGAGTCCAGAAGTGGAGTTGGACGATGAGGTGGCAATGTACGAAGAGGATTTGGATCCGGCGCAGTTGATCCTACAAGTGATCCCCTCGAATCAGTCAATATTTCCTCATGTTCAGCGAAGGAATAATAAGACTGGTGAGTGCTTTCTGAGCAAAAAGTAATTTTTCATGATACAAACTTCAGAATCAATAAGAGATGGCGTCTCCTCAGAAGAAGTCGATATTACAATGCTCGGAAAGACAGTGATCATGGGAGTGGGAGACGGCTCACTGAACAGCAGTCAGGTGGACAAGGCAGTCAAAGCGGGCACGAGCGTCACCAACTATCTGGGCGACATCTCGATGGAAGCGCTCGTGAATGGAATGATGGCTCCGGATGGAGCAGATGCTCGGTACGCGATGATTGGGAGCGCGATGATGTGGAATGTGCTTAAGTCAAACATGCGAGATATACGGACAAAAATCACGGCGAGAACTTCACAGAGCCAGCCGGAGCCCAGGTTCGAGTGCTTCGATCTTCAAATGTCGAATATCAGCAAGCAAAAGAGGTACCTTGTGCAAGCAAATGGAGTTTTTGTGGTAAGTAATCTTCCTTATTTCTAATTGTAAGTTGTTTTGAAAAATGTTAATCTTTCAGGATGTGGATCTGAAGTATCTCTTCACTCGTCTGGTGTTCCGAAGCTCGGCGAGATTGCTCAACAAAGCCAAGAAGCTGCTGAAAGCCTACTTTGTGGTCGCGTGTCGTCCACGCTGTATGATCTGGCGGTACACGTTGCGAAGAACTGGGAGCACACACAAGAAGGCGATTCTAAATCTGCCCGACGATGTGCTCAACTCTCTGCTCGACATTCTTCTGGATCTGACAGGCGTCGGCAATGGTCAGAAGTCGTACAACGAGCTGAATCCCGCCTCGCAGTTCTTCCAGTCTCTCGGGGAGGATTCGAGGTTCCGTGAGGCGAGGTACATGGAGATTTGTCAGCTCAAGGATCCCCTCATCAACTTCTTCCGCGACCTGATCACAGATGTGCTCAACGAGATTCGCGAGATGCCGTTCTGCTGCAAGAGCGGTATCATTGTGAGCGCTCCACGTGGAAAGGGTCCGGCAGAGTTCTGTGTGACGTGGAAAGAGTACGAGAGTCACTTGAAGCGGGAGTACGAGATGCCGTCGGAGACGAACACCAAGATGAGGATCGCTTTTGAGCAAAAAGTTTGCGAGCCGATTCCTCGATGATTGAAGTTGATTGCAGTTGATTCCTATCACATTATCTTCTTATCATTTTCATTGATCTCGAATAATGAATTCTGAATTTCCCACTTTTTGTTGATTGACCAGAATGGATACCTATCCAAATACCATTCTTTCTTTCTCTCCGTCACTATTTGCTCTTCTCTCTCTTCCTCTTTCTCTCTCATTGTCTTCGGTCACTTTACCATCCATCTGAATTCAGAATGCATTTACTCCACGTCGCCGTTCTTCTTATCTCCATCGGTTATCTCGAATCGGCATCAGTTTCCTCGTTGGAATGTGGAGGTATTCTGAACTTCATTGCTTTCTCTCTTTCAATACAAAACCCTTCCAGCATGCTCACTGCTCGTCACCCACTTCGAGCTCAAAATCGCCGCCGTCGATCCGAACAAGAAGATCGAGGTGGGCAGCTTCCGAGTGTCTCCGACCGGCGAGCAGAAGGGGCTCAAGGAGATCCCGTACGCGAGATCCGAGAGCCATCTCACTGAGATCATTGAGCACGTGTGTGACGAGGCGAAAAAGTACAAGTTGGTGGTGAACACGAACACTGGAAAGAGCGTCTATGTGCACAAGGACGTGTCGGAGCATCTGAAGGGAGACGAGTCTTCGAAAATGAGGTCACAGCTTCAGGGCGCGGTGAGTTGATCTTACGGAGTAGAGAATATCGTGAGGTTTTCAGTGCAACGACTTCATCGACGCTAACGAGGACGAGTTGCTCGCCTTCTTGAAGACGTCGCACGAGCATCCAGTGAAGCAGTTCTGCCACCACGACCTCGGAGTTTGCTCGTCGGTGGATCTCGCCGATCTTCCAGAAGTCCCCATCACTCTTGCTGATATTCCAGCTGACGAACTTTAGGCGATGTGATAATACTAGTCGTTTCTTTTATATCGTGAAGTTGCGGGATTGTTTTGTTTAATTTATTCGTTTAAAAATGAAGATTTTTTGATTCCAGATTAAAATTGAAGTTTCATAATCCTAAAGTTTGCACCCTTCAATCAATTCCTTTCACACTTTAATAATCGAAAAATTTATTGAAGACATTTTCTCTCAGATGACCTCTCCAATAGACAGTTTAGAAGAGCTTTGGAAATGGGAGAAGAGGACCGATGTGGATGAGCAGAGAATCGAGGAATTGGTGAATTTCAAGTGAGTTCTTGAGTGCAGAGAACAACTGAGAGGGCTATCCATTCAGATCCCACTCGGGCCCTCAAATTCTCGTTTGCCACGACATGAAAGGCGGGTATCTGGAGGAGGAGAGTGCGGAGGGGAAGCAGTTCGAGAAGGAGCAGTACCCGTACATGTTCCTCAACTGGTGGCACATCGACGTCTTCAACTACTTCTCACATCATCTGGTGACCATCCCGCCGGAGGGCTACACAAGGATTGCACATCAACATGGTCAGGATTCTGAAAAAACTTAAAATGAAAAATAGTTTTGTAAAACTTGCTGCTCAATGCTGACATTATTTACAGAAGAGTAGGAAAAAAATTCTTCAGGAGTGCTCTCATTGGGAACTTTCATCACTGAATGGATCCCCGGAGGAAAGATCTGTGAGAAAATGCTGGAAGACGAGGAGAGCGTGGTGAGGACTGTCGACAGCCTGGTGGCGGTGGCGAGACACTTCGGATTCGACGGATGGCTCATCAACATTGAGAATGAAATCGACGAGCCGAAGATTGAGCTGCTCATTAAGTTTTGCTCACTTTTAACTGAAAAATCAAAGAAATCGAATGGCAACTCCCGAGTCATCTGGTATGATTCAGTGCTCCATGATGGAAAGTTAAAGTGGCAGAATGCACTGAACGATCGCAATTGGTACGTGATTCACACTTTCACACATAATCTTGTTTCTAATCCAATTCCCAACAAGTTTCCAGCAAGTTCTACGACGCCTGCGACGCAATCTACCTGAACTACAACTGGACGGACCACCACCTCCTCCAGTCCGCCGAGCTGGGAACGCTCGAGCGGATCTACGTGGGAATCGACGTGTGGGCTCGCGGGTGTGTCGGAGAGTTCGAGTGTCACCGATCGTTCGCTCTCGCCAAGTTGTTCCACATGTCAGTGGCTCTTTTCGCGCCCGGATGGATTTACGAAAAGTTTCCCGAGGAGAATCAGATTGTGAAAGGAATAGAGTAAGCCCTTGCTTTGAAAATGACAAAAAAGAACTAGTTCAGGTTCTGGGAGCAACTTTATCCACACGTGAGGACACGCCCACTTTTGAACGCCAACTTTTCCACCAACTTCTGCTCGGGAATGGATGACAACTGGAAGTTTCGACTGAACTCGATGCAATTGCAACCTCAGTGCCTTTCTTCGTTCTGCCATCCTGTCGTTGGAAAAGGACTCGTCTTGTTCGGAAGACGTCAGAAATTTGCTCCGTGAGCACATTTCTCAATTGTTATTCCAATCAAGAGGCTTTCAGGCTCTTCACCTTCGCCTCCATTCCATTCAACCGCCTTCGTATCTCTTGCAAATCCGAAAATCCAATTGAATTCACTTTGAATCGCACTGAAATCCTCGTGCAATCTGACGACTCCACGTGGAACATCAGTGCTCCAGGTCTCTTGGAATCGATTGAAATCCGAACTACGGACTGTGATCAAACTGTCATTCGATGCTTTTCAATTTCCATTGCATAGATTTCTTGAAGACGATAAAATACAATAAATGTTACATGAAGATTGGGAAAAAAGGGCGACTAGTCGTCATTGGGGAGCTAAATAGCAATAGCACTCGGGGGGGTACATAATTGGAATTCGAGGGAAAGTGAAAACGGGCGCAATAATTTAGATAATGTCGGTTCACTTGTCTTGCGTGGCGAAGAAGGGTTTGGTGTCCCTGTTGAGCAGCGTATGACACACTTTGCACACGTTCGCAGGACGGCGGGAGGGTCCGCTCGGCACGGTGTCCTTCAGACAGTTGCTGCAGAATATCTTTCCGCAGTGGAGGCAGCTGCAAGATTCCAATTAATTTCAGAAACATATTAGGATGAACTCACTGTGGCTTCAGTTTGAGCCTTGCAAGCGAAGATTCACAGCTGGAGCACTGATGGACGTCTTCATCCCACTGCCATCTCACTTCTTGCTCCGATTGACGGATCTTCTCCAGTTGGATTTGGAGGCTCTGCGAGAGCTTCACAAAGTCTCTTTGCACGACTTCAGAAGTGTCGAGTTCCTGCTGGAGACTCGCACATCTCTGTTTGTAGTTCTGTGCAGTCTGCTCCACAGCTGACCTCTCGTTCTGAACCTGCTGCACCTGAGCTTCCAACTCGGCGACCGTCGTCTGCAGATCGCGGATCTGTCGGATGTTCGAATCCTGATCAGCAATCGTCTCCGTCGCCTCCGTCATCTTGCTCGTCACCGATCCCAAATCCAGCTGCAACTTGCTGATTTCAGCAGTAAACGACACTTCCTGTCCCTCGCGCAGGGCTCTTTCCTCTTGCAATTGAGCACGGAGAATTGTGATTTCATCGCGGAGCTGTTGCTCAGAGTGCTCCTTGGCCGCTCGTGTTTCTATCAATTCTTCCCTATTTTTGAGACAGATGAATTGTAGCTGGTCGACGTCGGCGGGCAGATCGATGACTTCGGACCGCAGCTCTTGAGCCGACTTCCGTGTGGCTCCGAGGAGTTTCTTGTACTTTTTACCGAGGGTTATGAAGTCGTCGTCGGCCTGTTGGAGTTTGTCACGAGCCAGATTTAACTGTTCGGTGAACACTTCTATCGACTTGTCGTGCTGCAATGTAATATGGTTTTTGGAAGTTTAGATAATAAAAAAACGGAAAAACCTTTGCACTGAGTTCATCTAGCCGTTTTTCGGACTTTGCATTCGCCTTCGCCGCCTCGTTCACTTGATTCTGACAGGTCGTCGCCACCTGAAATGATTCTATTCGCAACTATCCTCCAGTCAACAAAAAACGCACCTCATTCATCTTCTTCTCGAGCTCCTTCCGATAGTCCCGCTCATTGCTCAGATCCATCTCGTACCGTTCGGTCAGCTCGATGGCGGCGTTCACCTCCTCCTTCAGTTTCCTCTCGTTCTCCTGCAAATCGACAAACATTCCCTTCTCTCCCCATTTTCCCACGATCACCTGCATCGCAGTCAGATTCACTTCGTAGTTCTGGCACATTTCGCATTGGAGCGTCGCATTCGGCGAGACTTGCGAAATTTTCTTCGGCGGATCCTGCATTATAACATTTATTGATTAATAAAAACGCTGTGTCACCTCGGATTTCACGTCGGGCACCGAATCATCACTCACAGATGGTTCCGACATTTCTGGCTAGCTGGAAAATGGGAAATTGTGTTGAAAGTTAAGAAAATGTTGAAAGGGCATGATTAACGGTCCAAATTAACATTGTGACTCGTCGCGGACTAGTTAGGAGGAAAAACTCGGCCATTGGTGACAAAGAACCTGCAGCGAAGAAAAATAACAATGTCAAAGATGTTTTCCGTCGTTTATTGGAGAATTGTTTGATTTAATTGTATTTTATCATTTTCAGCGCATCAGAATTGTTACATAACACAATATTATCAGTGTCCGGATGATTTAAGTTGTATTGAAAAAAGAAAAAGTCAATTGGCAAATGAAAAGAAGTCGAAAAATCCCGAAATTTTTGCAACAAAAAATTGAAAAATTGAAAAAATCATGTTTCGTTCTTTTCGTGATCAGACCAATGTAACAAATCTTCCATGTCCCCTTAAACTACGGTACCGCGGCATACATTTTCGACTTTTCGTTTTCAATTCTTTATCGAGTTTCTCGTGTTTCACTTTTGATTCCTTCACTCCCAACTGATAAGGCGATAACTGATAAGAATAGTTTGTTAATCAAACACTACCCACTCTCCTTAACTGACTATTCACCATTTTCAGAAACCGGGCGGCTTTTATCGCCACTGTTCTGGCTCGTTTCAAATATTCGCAACAATGATTTCTTATCTTTTTCGATGTCGACAAGTAATAAAATAGAATCGCAACTCTTTCGAAAATCAGTCGGAATACCCTAAAAGATGACAAAAAAGCCTTCCGCGTCTAGAAAATTCTCTGAAAAATTGAAGACCGTCTGCGGTTGCTATCCCAGAAACGAGCCAGATCCCTCGAATAGTTATAAGCCCAAAAAGGTGTTTTACTTTTTACCTTTCAAATCTTCAATTTCTTAACTTTATCAATAAATCTCAGTGATTCCAGATGGCCGCCCTGAAACCAAATGCTCCAGAAATCCGCAAGGCTGCGCAGGAGTTTGTGAGCTACCTCAACAAAGCGGTAACTCCATTCCATGGTACAATTACTTTTCAACATCTTCCCTAATGTTCATAATTTCAGCCACCCAAGAAGTGAAGGAACGTCTGGTCAAAGCCGGATTCCAGGAGCTCCCGGAGGCCGGTCACTGGGACATTCAGCCCAAGAGCAAGTACTTCGTCACGAAGAACCGCTCAGCCATTCTCGCGTTTGCGGTCGGAGGAGCCTACAAGCCAGGAAACGGCTTCTCGATCGTCGTGGGCCACACCGACAGTCCGTGCCTCCGCGTGAAGCCGATCTCCCATCAGAAGTCGGACAAGTTCCTCCAGGTCGGTGTCTCGACGTACGGAGGCGGCATCTGGAGAACCTGGTTCGATCGTGACCTCTCTGTCGCCGGACTCGTCATCGTGAAGAAGGGCGACGGCATGGAGCACAAACTGATCGACGTGAAGAAGCCAGTGCTCTTCATTCCCAACTTGGCCATCCACTTGGAGACCGATCGAACCACTTTCAAGCCTAACACTGAAACAGAGCTCCGTCCGATTCTGGAGTCGTTCGCTGCCGCCGAGATCAACGGAACGAAGAAGGAGGAGCCGAAGGGAGAGTACGATCCACGGAACATCGTCAGCAACCACCACCCTCAGTTCCTCGGTTTGATTGCCAAGGAGGCTGGATGTCAGCCAGAAGACATTGTCGACCTCGACCTCTACCTCTACGATACGAACCCTGCCGCCATCGTCGGAGTTCAGGACGAGTTCATTTCGGGAGCTCGCCTCGACAACCAAGTCGGCACCTACACAGCCATCACTGGTCTTCTGGAGTCACTCGCTGGAGAGAATCTTCTCGCCGACGAGCAGATCCGCATGGCCGCGTGCTTCGACAACGAAGAGGTCGGCTCTGACTCGGCGATGGGCGCCTCGTCGTCGTTCACCGAGTACGTGCTGAAGCGCCTCTCCAACGGAGGCTCCACCACCGCCTTCGAAGAGGCCATCGGAAAGAGCATGCTCATCTCGGCCGACCAGGCACACGCCGCCCACCCCAACTACTCGGCGAAGCACGAGGAGAACCACCGTCCCGCGTTCCACGGAGGAGTCGTTGTGAAGGTGAACGTCAACCAGCGTTACGCCACTACTTCCACCACCCACGCGGCTCTGAAGCAGGTTGCTCACGAGGCCTCCGTGCCGTTGCAAGTGATGATCGTTCGCAACGACTCCCCGTGCGGCTCCACCGTTGGCCCCATCCTCGCCACCAAACTCGGACTCCAGACCGTCGACGTCGGATGCCCTCAACTCGCTATGCATTCTATTCGGTAAGGTTATCAGTGTTAAAAGCCAATGATTATATCAATTTCAGTGAGTTCGCCGACACCTCCAGCATCCTCCAGGCCACCACTCTCTACTCGACCTTCTACAACCGCATCTCGGCAGTTCTCTCTGGAATGCACTAATTTTTAACGTCTTCTTCTTTTTTTCTCCGGTTTTCTCCCATCCCTACTATTTATTGCATGTAGAAAATCTTATTTTACGCGTGTTTCCGATGAACTTTATTCATTCTTCATTACGTTATTCAATCAACGATGAGGCGTCGAGCAATTGATGGTAAACTCCGGGAGGATGTGGATGAGAAGCAGAACAAAAAGTTCATATTTCACCAGCCACGATATCCACTCAGCTTCGACACCAAATGCGTTCGATCTCATCAACCGACGAATTCCAAAGGACTATTATTCAGGTGACGTTGATCGGGAATCTCGGGGAGGACTCGAGCCAAGGCCACTTCCTGCTCCGCAACATGTCCCTCCATCCGCAGCTGTTCCGTCTCCAGGTGAACGACTTCAAGCAAATGTTCAAGATTCGGCCCAAGATGGGCGTCATCTCGGCTCTCAACGACATCGAGATCACCGTCAAGTTCTTCGGGGATGCGCTTCCGATGAATCGCGTCTTTTTGAACGTCGTCGTGGTTCGCGCTGAGGAGGGAAAGCACTGGATCGACAATTTATGCTCCAAAACATCTTATCGATTGGCTCGCAGACTCAAAGTCGACTTCTTACTTGTAGGAGACTCCGCCTCTTTTTTCTTCCATTTCCTTTTTCAGTGGAATGACACAGAAGCACTTCGCGAGTGGAGATGCACCCAGTTGTTCGAGAGAGAAAGAGATGACCTTTTGGATGACGTCGACGAGGATCTTCTGGAGAGAGATTCGGATGTGATCGAGACGCTGTACGAAACGGGAGTTGAAGTGGAGCCGACGTTGATGCCAGAGGAGACGAAGATGGTCATCGTGGAGAAGTGGGCGATGCAAAAGGAAGAGGAGAACTAGGCGTATTTTCGAATAAAGTTTTATAAAAAATTGAACTAGAAATGCACATATTCAGATCGAAATACAAACAGTTTTTAAATTTTAAAATTTCAAAAATTTCAGGAAACAGTAAAACTATCAAATTAAAACTTTTGATTAAAAATCTCAATGTCTGACTTCACCGACGGCTCAATCCCAACAGCTTTCATCAAAAAGTAGAAGGTTGCCTCGGTGCTCTTCTTGATGACTTCTCCGTTCCTGAATCCGTGTCCTTCTCCCTCGTACAGCTGAAGAGCCGTGGTGACTCCACTCGCACGCACCTTCTCGAACATCGAGATGGACTGGTTCACAGGCACCACGGTGTCCTCTTTCCCGTGCAAGAATGCGATTGGTGTGCGGATCTTGTCGATGTGATAGACGGGGCTTCTCTCCTCGTAGACCGCCGCTTCTTCCGGGTACTTTCCGATGAGCAGCTCATTGTAGCACTGCTCCAGTTTGTGGGTGTCTTCGTCGAGAGCCAGAAGATCCGCGACTCCGTAAACTGAAACTGCCGCTTTGATGATGTTGTTCGGCGAGATGAGACTGCTCAGAATCAGGTATCTGAAAATGTCTTTCTACATGAATTTTGTTATTCAAACACTAACCCTCCAGCAGAGCTTCCTGTGATTAAAATCTTGTCAGCGTCCACTTTTCCTTGCTCAATCAGTGCTCTGGCTCCATTCAGCATATCATTTCTGTCCACGACTCCACAGTTCTTGTACAGCATTCTTCTGAAGTCAGTTCCGAATCCAGTGGATCCACGATAGTTGACATCGAACACGGCGACACCTCTTGAAGTGAAAAACTGCTTCTTGAAGTCCAAATTGTCTTGTGCAGGAGCAGTGGGTCCACCGTGACCGAGAAGAAGAACCGGCGGCAGTGTTCCTGGAGGAGCACTGTATGCGGAGTTCTTCGGAGGGTAGAAGAATCCGGAGACTGGGACACCGTCAGAATTGAAGACGATCTCTTCTGGCTCGGAGATCTCGAGAGCATCGATTTCCGCCGAGTCTCTGGACTCTCTGTGCACTGTCAATGGGAACTCTTTGTTGCTCAAATCGATCGAAATCACACTGGAAGCTCTTGTGGGTCCTGAAGCGATAGCAAACAAATCAGAGCCCTTTGGATCCATGGAGAGGTACTGGAAGACGGTGTATCCAGGAGTCGGAATCTCGACGGTCACGTCTCCAGAACGAACGTAGAGAATTCCGTTGGCGTTCATCGCAAGGAACTGTTTGTTGGCGGCGTAGTTTCTGAATCCCAACTGCCACAAGGGGTAGCTGAATTCTCGTTGGATCGGATTCAGGTTCTTCTCCACGGAATTCGGCACGGGAGCCGTTCTGTAGAGGTTCCACCAGTTGTTTTGGTCGTTCACCACCAGAATCTCATCCTGATCCCACGACGGCTCCGTGTAGTTGATTCCCTTTCCAGTTCCGTCCTTCACAATCACTTCGTTCGACGTCTCGCCTCCATTCAGATCGGCGATTCGGATCGATGTCTCATCCCATGGCATATTCGGATGACTCCATTGCATCCAAATGAGTTGCTTTCCATCGGGCGAGACTCTCGGGTAGGCGTAGAAGTCGGCTCCGCTCGCCACCACCGTCTGATTCTTCGTCTTGCGGTCAATGGAGATTAGGCGATTCTCGGGGAACTTCGCGTCAGCCTGATGGGTTTCGTTGACGGCGAAGACGTGAGTGTCGGTGGCCGAGAAGTCGGCGAATCGGAACATGCGATTGTTGGCTTCCGCGAGTTGCTCCACTCCCGAATCGGCGCTCTTCTGGTAGAACACGCCCTCGATGGTGGCGAAGAGAACGGAGCCATCAGGGAGCACATGGAGAGCTCCTCCGCCGTACTCGTGGACGGCAGTCTGCACAGACTGTCCCTCCGCCCACCTCGTCCTCGTGTCTCCGTTCGTCGGCTTCGAGTAGAGCTCTCTCTTGCCAGTCACTGCGTTCTGCTCAACCCAGTAGACGGTGTTTCCCACCACTTGCATCTCGCAGATCGACTTGCAGTTGCATTTGGCGAAGATTTCCGGGGTGATCGGACTGTCCCAGCTGCCGAACACCGCTTCGGTCGGCATGGTTTTTGTGCTGAAATTATAAAGTTGAATTTTAAATTTTCGCTAATAGTTTTTCAAACCTAGAGCGGAAAGGAACGGAAGAAGAAAAGAAACGAATAATTCGGAGAAAAATCTGGAAACTTCGTTTTATAGCGTTTTGAAACACATTAAAATGACCGAAAATGATGAAATCATCAGTTTTCTTTTTCTCTTATCAAGTTCAAGTATTATTTCGCGGCTTCTGACCCTTTATCATCGTTTCGGCACCGTCATTGTTGCAAGAATGCACTTTTATTAAGATTATGAAACAAGAACATCACAGAAACAAGAAAAAGGAATGGAATGGCACCAAGTAATGGATACTCGCAATCGAAAAAGGAATGAGCACATTATGCTGATTACACGAAGTTGATAACAGGCAAAGAATAAAGAGTAACTACATTGAATTCTACAAAAATCTACTCGAACTTGATTCCCTGAGCCAGAGGGAGCTGTTTGCTGAAGTTAATGGTGCACGTCGACCTGTAAAAAAGGATAAAATCGATGAGGTCCTGTTGTCTGCGTCTTACCGTCTCATGTACTGTCTCCACGAGTCCGAGCCAGATTCACGGCCTCCGCCGGTCTCCTTCTCTCCTCCGAAGGCTCCTCCGATCTCGGCTCCAGAAGTTGGAATGTTCACATTCACGATTCCACAGTCACTTCCCTTCGGCCCCATCCACTTGAACACATTCTGAATGTTGGTGGTGAAGAGCGATGAGCTGAGTCCTTGAGCCACTTCGTTGTTGATAGCGATGGCCTCGTCAATGTCGGAGAACTTGAGCACGTAGAGAATCGGAGCAAACGTCTCACGGAGCACCACTGGGGAGTCGTGCTTGAGCCCGGTGACGATGGTCGGGAGCACAAAGTTTCCGTCTCTCTCGAGCACCTTTCCTCCGTACTCGATCTTTCCTCCAGAAGCGATGGCCTCTGCAACCGAAGCCTTGTACTTTCCAACGGCCTGTTGGTTGTGGAGAGGTCCGATGATGGTGTTGGCTTCCAGTGGGCATCCGATTCTCGACTCGAACTGGGCGTAGGCTCTCTTCAGTCTCTCGACCACCTGATCGTAGACCTTCTCGTGGATGATGAGACGTCTCGTGGTGGTGCATCTCTGTCCGGCAGTTCCGACCGCAGCGAAGACAGTAGCTGGGACAACCATGTCAAGGTCGGCGTCCTCGTTCACAATGATAGCGTTGTTTCCACCGAGCTCCAGGAGCAGCTTTCCGAAGCGAGCTTGCACTTGCTGGCCCACAATTTTTCCGATTTCCGAAGATCCGGTGAACGATACCAGGTTGACTCTCTGATCCTTGACGAGTGCCTGTCCAACATCTCCTTCTCCGCAGACGAGAGAGCAGAGAGCTGGGTTGACATTGTTGGCGACGAGGACTTCCTCGACAAGCTTGGTCACAGCGATGGCAGTCAGTGGAGTGGATGGGGCTGGCTTCCAGACGACGGAGTTTCCAGTGACCAAGGCGAGCGCGTTGTTCCATCCGTAGACGGCGCACGGGAAGTTGAAGGCCGAGATGACTCCAACGACTCCGAGAGGGTTCCACTGCTCGAGAAGTGCGTGTCCGGCTCTCTCCGATGGGAAGATCTTTCCTTCGAGAGATCTGGAGAGTCCGGTGGCATAGTCGCAGATGTCCACGTACTCCTGAACCTCTCCAACTCCTTCCGCGGAAATCTTTCCCATCTCAAGGGAGACCAGCTTTCCGAGGTTTTGGAGCTGAGTTCTGAGCTTGTCTCCGATTTGACGAACGATTTCTCCGCGTCTTGGAGCTGGAACCTCACACCAGTCGTTGTAAGCCTTGCGCGCCTCGGTGATGGCGACCTCGTAGTCTTGCACATTTCCGTTTTGTACCTAGAACTTGACGAAACTTTGAAGTCGTAAAGGATGTTTTCAACATACATTGGCAATTGGCGAGTTGTTGGCGGGGGCGAACGACTGGACGACCTGTCCGTTGGCCGCCCACTTTCCGTGGAAGACTCCCGAGTTGTTCTCCTTGAGTCCGAGCTCCTTGAGGAACGCGTACTTGGAGTCGTTGATGAGCAGTTGCGACGCCATTCTGCGCTGCAACGTGGCTACCATTCCTCTGCGCAAGAACGTGCTCATCTGGAAACGATGGTTAGAAGTGGGGGATAACAGAAAGAAGCAACTGAGGGGCACACACGGTTAGTGGGGAGAGAAGAACACGAGAATGAAAGAATGCGAGAAGATATTGGA
This sequence comes from Caenorhabditis imperialis, assembly GCA_963572205.1. NCBI lineage: Eukaryota > Metazoa > Nematoda > Chromadorea > Rhabditida > Rhabditidae > Caenorhabditis > Caenorhabditis imperialis. Next base: position 6,863,832 of record OY751541.1, read on the forward strand.
TGGGAGGGGGCGGTGGGCGGGGCGACACAATGTTTATGACGACGAAAAGTGAGCGGATTGTAAATGGTGGTCAAGGGCGGAGTTGATGTCGACCCACTGAAATCTTATGACGTGGATTCAGATTCTGATTTACGACTCGGTGGTTACAACCCTACTTGGCCAAAGATCTATTACAGTTGCATTAGATTTATCATCTTTGCATCCTTGTTGACCACGTGGTCTTTCGCCCGATTATCTCTGTTTTTATCGCGTGGAAAAGAAGGCGTGCAGCAATTGATAAAATCAAATCAATCGTGATACGGGAATAGATTGGAGGAGATACATTATGATAGAGCGAAAACAAAAAGACGTTTCTGATCGATCGAGACGCATGGTGGTGCGCTCATGTTGGTTTCGAAGCACAATTGGTAGATGGTCGTTCGAATGATAAAAGAAAATAGAAACATTGTATCAAAGATGTTCAACAAAGTCGAGAATCAGAAGATATTGAACTCGATCATCAAAAAATCTGAACCGAGAAAAAAAAGTAATTCGAAAAAAAAAACAAAATTGAAGAAAAATCAACAACAAAAAACAAAACCTCCAATTTTGGAAGAAAAAAAAATAAATTTCAAAGGCGCCGCGTAAATCGTGTCGGAAAAGCGTAGAACGCCTCTTCGTGGCGAGATATCGCCGGCGAAATTGTGTGCGCCTTTAAATAAAAATTTATTTTCTAGAACGAATTTGAAAGAAGATCTCCATTCTGCCTCGTTTGTTGCTGGATTTTCCCGTTTTTCTTGCAGTTTTCACAAGAATTTTGTTCTCTTTACAATTCGAAACACTTTCACAGTAGAATTTATTGATTTTTAACCCGGGATTCGTTTTTCTAGGCACAATAAATCCTGAAAAATAAAATATGCCCTTTCTTTCGTAATACTCGCTTCAAACTACTCGGATAATTGTTAATTTTAAGCTTTCAGGTAAAAATGGCTTCCATTCAGTGTCTTAACCCAAAGGCGGAGTTGGCGAGACATGCCGCCGCTCTTGAGCTCAACATCAGCGGAGCTCGCGGTCTTCAGGACGTCATGAGAACGAACCTCGGGCCAAAGGGTACCCTCAAAATGTAAATTCACAGTTTTATTGATTATAAAGAATTTTCTATTGTAGGCTCGTGTCTGGCGCTGGAGACATCAAGCTGACCAAGGACGGAAATGTTCTTCTTCACGAAATGGTATTCCAAAACGTTCATGCGACTAAACTTATTCTGACACTTCAGGCCATTCAACATCCAACTGCCTCAATGATCGCCAAGGCGTCCACTGCCCAAGACGATGTGACTGGAGACGGAACCACTTCGACTGTGCTCCTCATCGGAGAGCTTCTCAAGCAAGCCGAAAACCTCGTTCTTGAGGTATTTTTTCAATTTCAAAATTAGTTTCTAATATTTTCTGATTTCAGGGACTTCACCCACGTCTCGTCACGGAAGGATTCGAATGGGCTAACGCCAAGACCATGGAGTTCCTCGAGAAATTCAAGAAGTCTGCTCCGACCGTCGAGCGTGATCTTTTGGTCGAGGTTTGCAGAACTGCTCTTAGAACGAAACTCCACCAAAAGCTTGCTGATCACATCACTGAGTAATTTTCATAAAAGTGTCTTCGAGTATCATTAATCTTCTAGGTGCGTTGTTGATGCTGTTCTTGCCATTCGTCGTGATGGAGAAGAGCCAGATCTCCACATGGTTGAGAAGATGGAGATGCACCATGACAGCGACATGGACACCACTCTCATCCGCGGACTCGTTCTCGATCACGGAGCCCGTCACCCAGACATGCCGAGACACGTGAAGGACGCCTACATCCTCACCTGCAACGTTTCTCTCGAGTACGAGAAGACCGAGGTCAACTCTGGACTCTTCTACAAGACTGCCGCCGAACGCGAGAAGCTCCTTGCTGCCGAGCGCGAGTTCATCACTCGTCGTGTTCACAAAATCATCGAGCTGAAGAAGAAGGTGATTGACAACGCCCCAGACGGAAAGAACAAGGGATTCGTGATCATCAACCAGAAGGGAATCGACCCTCCATCTCTCGATTTGCTCGCCGCCGAAGGAATTCTCGCTCTTCGTCGTGCTAAGAGACGCAACATGGAACGTCTTCAATTGGCCGTCGGAGGAGAGGCTGTCAACTCTGTCGACGATCTGACCCCGGACGACCTCGGATACGCTGGACTCGTCTATGAGCACTCTCTTGGAGAGGAGAAGTACACCTTTATTGAGGAGTGCCGGGCACCAAAGTCGGTGACACTTCTGATCAAGGGGCCAAACAAGCACACCATTACTCAAATCAAGGACGCCATTCACGATGGAATGCGCGCTGTTTTCAACACCATCGTCGACAGTGAGTTATTTTTATCAGTTTATTCAAGATTGTAACGAGCACATTTACAGAGGCCGTTCTTCCGGGAGCCGCCGCCTTCGAGATCGCCACCTACGTAATGCTCAAGAAGGAGATGGCAAGCATCAAGGGACGTTCCAAGCTCGGAGCTGAAGCCTTCGCCCAGGCTCTCCTTGTCATTCCAAAGACGCTGGCTGTGAACGCTGGATACGACGCCCAGGAGACGTTGGTGAAGCTGATCGAAGAGAAGACTGCTGCCGGTCCGGACCTCGCCGTTGGACTCGACTTGGAGACCGGAGGGGCTGGAGAGCCACACGGAATCTGGGACAACGTGACTGTCAAGAAAAACAGCATCTCGTCGGCCACGGTGCTCGCCTGCAACCTTCTGCTCGTTGACGAAGTGATGCGCGCTGGAATGACCAACCTGAAGCAAACTCAACCAGAATAATCAGTTTCCCCTATTTACTCCCCAGTGTGTCCGTTTATATGATCTGTTGCCGTGTTCGATAATATCCCGCTCCCCGATTATGCTTAACGATTTCCATAGCTTTCACCAAGCGATAATCAGTAAGAATCTGTTTTCTCCTTATCCTTTTTCAACTCTCTGAACACACCTTTCATCAGAATATTTGCTTTTTGATTGAGAATTTTGTTGATTTTTTCATGCACGTTTCCATTGATTTATGAATAAACGCTTTACGCTCTTCATTATATATCTCTGATAATTTTAATATCAGCGCGGTTGACAGAGCCCCATTGCAATATTATCCAGAAGGGGTTCAAAGAGAATGCGTCCCCCCCCCCTTCTCTGCCAATGGCCGCGGCCTAGAGTTCATATTCGGCCAAAAGAAAAAAAACAAGAATTCGAAAATGTTTTTTTTGCGAAAAGTTTAGCTAGACTTTCATTAAATAAACTTTTTCTTAACATTCTTCCCTCTGTTTTACTTTTTCAGCAAACTTTTCAAAACATTTGAATTTCAGAAAAATGGCCGCCGAACCGCCATCATTGGAGGAACTTCTCGAGAAGAAGAAAAAGGAAGACGAGGAAATGGCAAAGGTAACTTTTATTTAAATATATTCTATCGAAAAATCAATATTTGCAGCCAAAATTTCTCACCAAAGAGGAGCGAGCCGCACAGGCGCTGAAACGACGTGAGGAAGAGGTGGCGAAGATCAGAGAAGCCCAAAAGCAGGCAGAAGAGGCGAGAAAAAACTGGGGAAGGAACGAGAAAACGTCAGTCGGAGAGGAACGACGGACCGAGAGGGACGGAAGAGATCGGGGGATGGAGAGAGAGCGGGCCAACGAGCGGGACAGAGATCGACGACGTGATCGGAGGGATCGGAGCAGATCTGGAGACCGGAGGGACAGAAGAAGGAGCAGAAGTCGTGACAGAGATGGAAGACGTGATAGGAGGGACAGAAGTCGTAGCAAGGATCGGAGAGATCGGAGGGACGATCGGAAGAAGGATCGGCACGAGGACAGCGAGGCTGAAGAGGCCGACGCCGGCAAGATGGCAACGGCTGTCAAGGATCGATATTTGGGAAAGCAGAAGGAGAAGAAGAAGAGAGGCCGGAGACTGCACGAGAGAAAGTTCGTGTTCGACTGGGATGCAGGAGAGGACACTTCACAGGACTACAACAAGCTCTATCAGAGCAGACACGAGATTCAGTTCTTCGGAAGAGGCTCTGTCGCTGGAATGGATGTGAATGCGCAGAAGAAGGAGAAGAACACGTTCTACTCGCAGATCATGGAGCAACGAAGAACTGAGGACGAGAAAGAGCAAGAGAAGCACCGATTGGAGAAGGAGGAGAAGAGGGAGAAGAAGGTCGCTCACGACGACAGACACTGGAGGATGAAGCAGCTCAGTGAGATGACCGACAGAGACTGGAGAATCTTCCGGGAGGACTTCAACATCTCCATCAAGGGAGGAAAAGTGCCGCGTCCTCTTCGAAACTGGGAAGAGGCCGGGTTCCCGGAAGAGGTGCTCCGTGCGGTGCAAGAAGTCGGCTACTTGGAGCCAAGTCCTATCCAACGACAGGCCATCCCCATCGGTCTTCAGAATCGCGACGTCATCGGAGTTGCCGAGACTGGATCTGGTAAAACTGCCGCTTTCCTTCTCCCCCTTCTCGTTTGGATTACCAGTCTCCCGAAGATGGAACGACAGGAGCATCGCGATTTAGGGCCGTACGCTATCATCATGGCTCCAACGAGAGAGTTGGCTCAGCAGATCGAAGAAGAGACGAACAAGTTCGGAAAGCTGCTCAATATCAAGACGGTGTCAGTGATTGGAGGAGCCAGTCGTGAGGAGCAGGGAATGAAGTTGCGCATGGGTGTGGAGGTGGTGATTGCCACTCCAGGACGTCTGCTCGATGTGCTCGAGAATCGCTACCTCCTGCTCAATCAGTGCACCTACGTCATTCTCGATGAGGCCGACAGAATGCTCGACATGGGTTTCGAGCCCGACGTTCAGAAGGTGTTGGAGTACATGCCGGCCACGAATCTGAAGCCCGATACGGAAGAGTTCGACAACGAAGACGCGCTGATGAAGGGATTCGAGACGAGAGAAAAGTACAGACAGACTGTGATGTTCACTGCGACAATGTCCCCGGCCATCGAGAGACTGGCGAGACAGTACTTGAGAAGACCGGCCGTCGTTCACATCGGATCCGCTGGAAAGCCCACGGAGAGAGTTGAACAGGTCGTGTTCATGATTCCTGAAGAGAGAAAGACGAAGAAACTCATCGAGGTGCTCACTGCTCATTTCCTCCAACACGAGCCCCCGATCATCATCTTTGTGAACAAAAAGAGAGGAGCCGATGTGCTCGCAAAGGGACTTTCCAAACTGACATTCCGTCCGACCGTTCTCCACGGAGGAAAGGGCCAGGATGCGAGAGAGTACGCCCTGCAGGCACTGAAGGACAAGACCAGCGACATTCTCGTCGCCACCGACGTTGCTGGAAGAGGTGGGTGTTTTTGGTTGGAGAACGACGACATCTCATCAGAATAAATTATAATGCATTTACTTTCCAGGTATCGACGTCAAGGATGTGTCGCTCGTCGTCAACTACGACATGGCCAAGACCATCGAGGATTACACGCATCGCATCGGAAGAACTGGTAAGTCGCCTTGACTACACGCCTCCTGACTCATCTGCTCGCAGCTGCCTTTTCGTATCAGCCAGCACATTGTCTCTGTGGCTCGTTGCTCCGCCATGCGGAAAGTGCTCATGATCTTCCTTTCTGCTTCTTCTGCTCCTTCCTCTTCTGAAAACGCGCACCTTCTGCTCTTTTCTGTCCGTCAATTTGTGCATGTGTATAGCCGGCCATTTTGTTGCCATATTCCGGCAGCCTCTCTCGCTCGCTCTCCCATTTTCGAGCTTCCCTCTTCGCGTTTTCTCTCACCACACATACATAGCATACAAAAAGAGATCCGCTTCAGAATGGTGTGGAAGTGAAAAAGAATGAGTTCACTTTGGCAGAAAAAAAGAGAAGGAGAAAAATGGAAGAGACACTTGGGACTTGGGACAGCTGATTTTAAAGATTGCAAAAGTTGGAAAAAGCTACGACAAAAGAGGCTTTCAGTGAAATTAATCGTATTTTTCGGCTGGTATCCAAGTATCCCATCTTTCCACTTAATTACTTTCCTTCAGTGCAAAAAATGTGCTCACCGAGGGTGCATGTAAAATGAGCTTGTCGTTATAGTCGAATTCGTCATTTGGTGGTGTGGATCCTCTTTCACTATTCTCGCCCCAAACGGACACATTTGTCAGTCTGGAACGAGGAAGCCTTCTGTTTGCGAGTCCTACTGTAGAAGAGCACGTGGCGTGTCCCTGAGCCCGCAGGGGCACATTTTCAACTTTGAGCCCCCCTCCTCCTTTTCCTCTTTTTTGCTGTGTCGCGTTTTCTCTCCCCTTCCGCTCGTTTTTCTTTCTGCTTCTGCTTCTTTCTGTTTTCCCCCCTTCGAAACTCGATTTTTCTCACGAACTCTGCGTGTCTGCCTCCCTCCCCTCCTCATTTCCTCTCCCTCTCTTATCTGAAAGCGTGGTCCCTCCCCGTCTCGTCACCTCTGTCTCCGCCACGCCGTCGGTTGGCTGGTCGGCGTGTTGCTTGAAATGCACATGGAGCACAAAAAAGCTCACTCGTCGCGCCGCGCCGCTCCTCCTCCTTCTTTTTCTCCTCGCTAAGAAACTCGAGTCGACACGTGGGGGGAGAAGGGTGTGAGCCAGCGAGTCTCGTTCCAGAGCTCTTCCTTCTTGTTTTTGCTCTTTTTTTCCTTCCTTATGTGCATAGTGCGATGGAGCACATATTAAAAAAGAGTAGTCTATCGTAGTGGTCTCCACTGGAGACGTCATTCAAAGGGGCAGACTAGGTGCTCCCCGACGACACAATACGAAATTGCTCTCGTTTCTATGGAAAAGTTTCAAACACTTTGCTCCAATGGTCACCGCATGTGTTCCTATGTTGCCAGTATAGACTTCTACTAATTTTAAAAGCTGTCTGAGCAAATTTTCACGTTCACTTTGGCTTACCAGTTGCTTAGCAATAAAAAAATCTCTAAAAAAATCTCCAGAGCTTCCCCCTTACAGTAGACTACCCTAATTGTCAATCTACTGGGTGGCCTCGTCTCCGCGCACTTTGTAATCCCTTCTTGTAAAATAGACGCGTGGATATTAGGTGTAGACAGTGTGCAAACACGCTCCCGTGCTCCTCTTATGGCCCCCCGGTGTCCCCCGTGTCTTTCCAAAACCTTTTTCCGTTTTGTTCGTCTTTCTCGCTTAATATCGGAGAGCGCAGCGCGCGCGCGGTGGCCTATAATTATTTGGAGGAATGAGATGAAGCGGGCTTGGAACCCATATGCCTGATAATAATAGACCGAAATGTGTCACCGCCCACTTATTCATCATCATCACCATCATATTCTTCATCTAATTGCATTCTCACCGACACATCATCACACAATGGCTTTTGCTCCGTCATCTTCATTGTTTCTTCCACTTTTTTTTCAAAGTTGGATTAGAGAGCGAGGGACTCATTGGTATCTGCGCGTTCTCTGATTGATCCCTCCTTTTCAAAAGAGAGCTTGGAGATATGAACGAGCCAGCTTCCTCTTTCGGCGCCAAACCCTATCCCGACCCAATTCGCCTCCTCTTTTTCTGCCGTCGTCGTTGTTTTCAGTCTCCTCCGCACTCATCCGAAATGAGTCACATGTTGCTCTGTTCCAGTCAGTGTATTCTGGTGGCCCGTTTTTAGTCTAGTTTTGGATCGAATTATCCACGTTGATTGTTTTTGGTGCGAACGCGTTGCCCTTGGTGTTTACGCCGACGAGGCTGGAGAGAAAGTGCGGCACCCAAACCGAACGGAGAGAAAGGGAAGAAAAATGGCGAATGAATGAGCCATTTTATTCTCTTTCTTTCCGAATGGAGTACAGTAACCCGCCGACAACTTTTCGGTTTATGATGTCGTTTCTCTTTTCGACGATTGCAGTATACGGTGGCGACGAGTTTGTTCTTCTCACAAATGCTCCCGACTGTATTTGAACAGCATTTGTCGCGTGCGCCGGTGCCCCGTCCGTCTCGCTCCTCTCTCGGATGGGCTCTCTCCGAATAGGTCGAGTTGTTACTCGCTCTCCGCCCCGACAATGACCGGTGAAAGAGGGGAAGAAAGAGAGAGAGAGAGAGAAGAGGAAAGTGCACAACACAAACAGTGCTCCGACAGAGTTATGCTTTGCTGCGCGCACCCGCACCCAGTTTTCGGAGACGACTTTCGAAGAGCAAAGACTTGTTTCGTTGCACACGGCGGCCGAATGGTTAGGGAAACAGCTGACGTCGCGTTGAGATGTTAAATGTAAAATACCTCGCGAATGTCAGATCGTATCGTTCTCTCCTCTTGATTGACAACTGCCTTAACATATCATTTGGACAGAATTACAATGATTGCATTTGAGATCTTTGCTTACACGAGCAGTTCCAAAAGAGTTCTTCCAAGCCATTCCCCATGAATTTTTCCACCGGTACCCTCTTTTCTTTTTCTGTTTCCCTCCCCGTCGCGCGTGTTTGAATAGTGTTCTTTTGTGAGTGTCTCTCTTCTTTTCTATGTGTGTGTGTTTCAAATATTGGCCATAGTCGTCCCTGTCGTCGCTCTCCTCGTCGTTTTTTTTTCCCGAGGAGCTCCTGCACTTGCTCCTGCCGTCTTTTCCTGCCCCAGCAGTTCCTTTTGTTCCCTTTTTCCGAGGAGTCAGTAGTCGTTCAGTGGTAACCGAAGGTGATAGCCGTCGTCGCAGAAAAAAGAGTTCGGGGTGCTCAGGTAACCCGATACTCGTCTGTGCTTCAGGTCCCCTCGCTCTCCTTCACCCTTTTCATGAATTTGTACGGCGGGCCGATCCGAATCTTTTCGAGATCCCATCTTTTCCCCCGTTTCTCTCTCCTTTTAGCGGTCTTTTGTTCCGCTTTGTAATGACCGTGGAAGGTCGAATAACTTTTGGAGATTATCCGGCGATCGAAACCTTTCTGACCGTGGCTAGGTGTCAAGATGACGCGTTCTATCGCACTCATCTCACGAAAAAACGAACTTTAATGGAACTGGGAGTGCACTTACAGTTTCAGAATTCAGTTCCCTCCCTTTCCTTCAGAGTAGCCCATAATTGGACGTGGAAAATCGTTTTTCCCGCAGTTGGTCGTAAAATCACACAGACCGGTTATTTTGTTTCAACTGCAATAGTTGGCGGAAAGTTTACCCTTTCAACTTTCCACATCCATTTGATTTCCGTTTCAGTCCAAATATTTGGATTCTAGAAGTGTCCCCCGTCCCCGGTCGCCTCCATTAGTTGAGATGGAAGATTCCAATCGGAAACCGTCACGTGATTGAATCGACGGCGTCTCTCGCTGTCGTCCGAACTCTCGTCGATCAGGTGAACGAAAAATTGTCTCGCAAGAAATATTTCTCGTCGTCTTGCTGACAATTTTGCTGGCAAGCTGCCAAGTGACAGTTTTTGCACATGTCCTGCAAAGCCAAGAATGTGGGGCGGAGATGATGGGAAACGCGGGAAGAAAGAGCTCTCGCCATGTATATTCATAACATTTTAATCCACGAGAGGCTCCGGCTTTCCTTTCAAATCCGCCTTCCGCAAAAGTAATGGGCTCATTAGTGGAGCCGGCTCCAATTAAATCTGAGAAGGTATGCTCCACTGCTCCAACATATCATTCGTGTTTTCGAGACTGGGACAGATTTGCTGAAGCGAGATTGGGCAAAGCCAGTGTTCCAGTGTGGAGGACCGTTAGAGACTGAAGGAGAACACGTTTCGCCTTGCCTTTGCCTCCAAACGACCCGTCTCGTCGTCTTTCCTGCCCGACCATTTATCTTTCTATCTATCTTCCATCGATTGTCTTCTGTTTTCAGTATGGGTATCTATTCGTCGTGGTTCTTATCTGCCCCTTGTCAGTCTGTTTTCTCATCTGTTTCCGCCGTATTGATCGTCGTTGCGTCCCACTAAATGGCAGAATTAGCGCCGTTTTATTCGTTTTTGAGTCCATTCAAAAAATTGCCGCTAATTACTATCAATTGGTTGGCCGTTGTCAAATACGAACTAACACGTGAGGTGATAAGAAAGAGTTCGGCGGGGTGCACTTTGATGAATGCGTGTTTGCTCCGTATCCGTTTAAATCTGCTCCACGAGCAGATCCCTAATCCTCGCCTAGCACTCTCACACCACTTCTTCGGCCCCTAGATGCTCATTTCCGTTTATTTCATAATCGAATGTCAGTCTGATTACACGTTACACCAAATTTCGTCGTCTCTGCTCATTACGGGTTACTTATGCGCCTCGTATCAGTTCCCGAAAGCTCTTTCCCTCGTTATCAGTTCCCTCTTCTCTTCATTCCCGTCTTATGCCGTCTATTTTCGAATGCATTTATGGGAGAAGCGCCTGGGTTTCGCTGCCCCCGAAGAGTTTGCCCTTTCCCACTCGTCATCGTGTTTTTCGTACGGAGCACAGCAGCAGCAGCAGGCTCGCCCCATTTTCTCTGTTATTTCTCGACAGAAAGTACATCGTCGGCCTCCTTTTGCAGTTGGCTTTTCTTTTCGCCTTCTCCATTCTTCATTTGGCCGCGTGATATTCTGTTTGCACCGGGTTCAAAATGTGCGCCGTTTCACCTGCGCCGTCCTCCTCTTTCCTCCTCATTTTCCCTCTTTTCTTCTCTTTTCTTTGCCCAGGTTGCCGCGCGTGTTGTTCATGTGAATTCACCGTGTCTTTCTCGTCTTGTTTCACAAATTAGAGATAATAACTAAAAATATTTGATTTATCATGTTTTTTGCATCTGAAAATCCAACTCTTTGAGCTGATTGTCCCCTTTGTGAAAGCTTTTAGCGATTGTGCGGAGGAATGCTGGGGGAGAGAATGTAATATTTGATAAAAGTGCATTCCTGGAGGTTTGTAGAGCTCAAAAAGCTTATCACTTCCGAATGACGGATTAACTTTTGGTCTGGATATGAATCAGGCTCGAAAGTTTCCAGATCCCTTTCAGAAATGAGTCCCCTTGTTTCATTGATGCCCGTCGCTCTTGTCCCTATCGTCAATGTCTTCTTTGTAACTGTAAACAACGCTTATCAACCGATCGATTGATAAATTTAATCAATCTATTTCACAATGCAGACAATCGGGCACTTTCTGAAACTCTCGAAAATCTCCACCAAGATTACACAATCACATTCATTTTGATAATGGCCACGCGAAGTGCGTTGAGCCTTTGGATTATAATGTGGTCAGGTGCTCCTTCCACTTTGTTTATTCTTTCATTCCGTTTACATCTTCTCCTTCTCGGCTCCGTTTTTTTTGTCGCTTTCCCTCCACAATGAGTTTTATCAGCGTCTCCACTTTTCGATCCAGGACAAGTCGCGAGCGAGTTTCTTTTCGCTCGAATCTCCCGTCCATCTTCTCCGCCATGTCTCTACTTCAATTAATGGATGTTCTCAATTGACCCCCTAAAAGTACTTCCCAACACACACACTGTCAATCCGTCACCCCCATTCAGTTTTCTTTCCGACAATTCAACCTCTTCCATCTTCTTCTTCTTCTCTTCCTCTCTTCTTCTTGTTTCCTCTTATCCCAAAAATTACCCACGTTTCTTTTCGCACCTACGTCTCTCCGAAACTATAAGATTCGCGTACTTGTGCGGAACAATGCGATCGGCGATCTGACGGGGAAGACGTCTTCTTGTCAACGTCTTCTCCATCTCTCTCTTTTCCTTCTCACCGCAGTGTGTGTGTGTTGCTATTTGTCTTTTCTCTCCTTTTCTCAAAACCAAACGGACGTACGACCCACCCGAGAGAGAAGAAGGGCGAGAGCGACCCTATTTACCGTCGAGAAGGGGAAAAATGGCAGAAAGTTTCCAACACTGTTCCGTCTCGCTTCTCTCCTCCCTCTTGATCTTTCCTTCTCTCCTCCTGTTGCACATCTTTTGATCGTTTCAAATTTCGTCCCTTTCCTCCGTTGTGCGTTGATCGAAGTATCAAAATGTGCCCAATGTTTACATTCAGCCTATTCATTTTTGCTGAAAGAGCACCTTTCGCGAGCCGCCATAAAAGGCACTATCTAACCAAATAGTTAGAAGAGACACTTTTCCTGCTCTCAAAAGCCTTTTATGGTCGCAAAAACCGGCCAGCTGACTCTCGAAATAGACTCCTCACTCGCGGCAAACACACACACACACACAGCGAGCTCCCGTTTCTACGCAATTCCTTCTAAAAAAGAACGTTTCACGTGGAATGGCTTCTTCGAAATCTGCGTCTCTTGACAAGAACAAGAAGAGAGAGAGATAAGTAAAGGAAGCCATTCAGGATCATGTGCTCCCTCGACACCTGCATTTCTTGCCGCCGGGAGCCATGTGCTCCGTCTCCTTTCACTCAGTGCCACCCAATGCAATTGACAGTTTGTCGTTGAGAGTAGAAGAAAACGCGAAAAAAGATGAAGATGAAACGAGACGAGACGAGAAGAGACGGATGTGTTTTGCCCCAGTGCTCCGTTGCTCCGCGTTTCGTTCACACTTTCGGATCACAGTAATCCTCGGTGCAGTTGCAAACATTTCGCGCAATCTCCGTCTCTCCGATCGACGCATCCTCTCGCCCCGCCCCGATTCTGTTTCCCTATTCCTCCACGCCGCCGCACTCTCTCTCGTTCCCTTTTGCCCACCGTTTCCATCGATATTTGCCACCGCCACCCCACGCTTTCATAGGTATGAAAAAAAGCATTTTCCAATCATCAATACATGAGATTATGGCGGCGGCACGCTGGTTTTTTGTAGTGAAGGGGGAAAAATTGAAAAACGATTCGATTCGATTCGGTACAGTGCCTCTCTCTCCCTTTTCAAACTGAAACGATTTTGAATTAAAAAAGGATCAAATTGTTATCTATAATAATGAGGTCGGCCAGTGCACTATTGCTTTCTGTTTGATTTATTGTGCTCTCTCCCTCTCATCATCTCTGCCACACACACACACTGTTGTAACAGTTGTATTAACAAACGTATTCCCCCAGAAACGAAGAGTTCACCTCTGCAACCTCCCCGCGGGCCCATAAAAGAGTACGGTGTCAGGAGAGATGATCTTGATATCGAGCCCCGCGGCGTTCTTTTTGCAGCGGAAATATAAAAGTAAGGAATAAAAAATGTGCACTGTTATGAGCCCCGACTGACACATTCGTAGATTGTGGCACGATCGTAAGTGTCTTTGCGAAGTGATAAGAATTTTGATAAGTACGTCGCGCGTCTCTCGCCTCCGCACGCTCTCTCGCACCGTCATTAACTTGTGTGTCCGTCTACGGTATTATCAATCATTTTCTTCTCTCATCTCCCTTTCCTCCGTCTTCATTTGCCCCATTCGTTTCGCACCCAGTCCTTCTTCTACAACTACTACTACTTCTTCATCTTTCGCCCTTCGTCTGAATTCTGAATTCGGCCGTCGTCGTCGTCGTGTCACCTGCCGTTTCTTCATCTTCTTCGTCTTTCTCTCCAACTCTTGCTCGCCGTCTCGACTGACGGGCCAAAAGTTGCCAGTTGCTCGGCCGGGGGGCTCCTCGTGCTCTAAGCGTTTGCTGATAAATCGAATGTGCTCCATTCGCTCCCGATTTCGCTTCTTCTCACATTGTTATTGCACTTGTCTCGCTGCTCACTATCACTTTCAAATTCTCCAATTTGCAGGTCGCGCCGGTAAACATGGAAAAGCGATCACATTCCTCACTCCCGACGACACGGGCGTCTATTTCGACCTGAAGAAGGTAAGCAGAATGCGTAATTGGGTGCACTAACCGAATTCAGCCGGCGGCAGCACTTCACACATTCGTCGTGTGTCTTGCTTGCCTAATTTCGTTTTTCGCGCAGTACTTGAGCTAGTTCTCTAGAGGTGGAAAGTGGAGGAAAAGGACGAGTGCATAGATTTAGAAAAAAAGAAGGAGAAGAAGTGGTGCAACTGTCCGGGTCATCTAAAAGACGTCTTCTGATTGCAGGTCCTCGTCGAGTCGCCAGTGTCGTCGTGTCCTCCTGAGCTCTCGAATCATCCGGATGCTCAAGGGAAGCCAGGAAGCAATCCTTCCAAGAGAAGGCAGGATGAGACTCTGTTCTTGAAGTGAACTGTCTCCTTTTTTCTTTTTTTTTTTTGAATTTCAAATATCGATCCTCTCTTTTTAATTTATTGATTGACGTTTATCCATCTTAATCTCTCCACTGTCAAATAAATCATCGTCTCTCTATCTATTCCTCCATGTTCCACTTCACGTTGCTCCCGAACGTTCTCAATATCTTATCTCATCACTATCGATTTTCTTATTCTCGATTCCTTTTTTTTCGATTCCCTTCTTCTAAACAAGAGCGTTTCAGGATAAACCGGGGAACGAATCGAAACGTGATTGCCGTCTGCGAAATCACGGTCGTCATTGACTGACGAATCCATGTGAGTTTTTTCTATTTTTTTTTAAGTATTCATAAAAACCTTAAACAAATGTGCTTTGGAAGAAGCCAACTTTTCGGTCTCTCACACTTGCCGTTCTTGTGTCCAAACGAAAAAGAAAAAGAAAACACATTTTTGTCGCCGCCCCCTCGAATCACAAAGGAGGGGACGACATGTGAGAAATAGGAAGAAGACCCTGGTCGTGTTGCAGAATTGCGTTCTATTTTTGATTGTCGACCGTCGTGCCAAGCCACCACCATAAGCCGCCACGTTGACGTCGACGGTTGTTGATTCGCGCGCAAAGGCACCGTTCCAGCAGCAAGAGCAGCAGAGCAGGAAGATGAGCGAAGAGGACTGGCCTTCGCCCAAGTTTCGCGAGCATGTCATTCAGAGACTGTAAGCGATTTCAACTGCTCATCACCTTCCAATTCGTTTTTCAGTGAGCCCGAGCTGGCACGCAATCGGCAGAATGCGCCGAACCTGCCGGTTCCTGGCGACGCTCGGCAGGTGGAAGAATACGTGTTCGCCAAGTGCATGTCGAAGGACGAGTACATGCGGACGATCGCCAAGGTGATAAACGCGATCAACTGCAACAGCAAGTCGGCGGCAGTGCCCTCCGTCCTCAACCCCTCGCAGTTCCACAGTCCTCCGTGCACGACGGCGGGTGGAACCACTCCCGTCGGCTCCACGCCCGGCTACCGAGCCCCCGTGCCTCCAGATCCGCAGCCGACGTCGGCTCAAGCTCGCAACCCACCGCCATCGTCGGTGGCGACGACGCAGTCCTCGACGACGCCCTCCTCTCAAAACAATGTGGGACTCACCGGGGCCGTCTCGGCCGGAGCTGCAGTCTCCGCCGCGGTCGCCTCGTTCCCGTCTCCAGACGCGGCTCTTCGTCCACCGACGACTACTCCAGGGGCTGCTGTCGCTGCCGCAGTGGCTGCTGCAGCTGCGCCAGGCTATGCGAACGGTGCGAACGGCGGTCCGAATGCTCTTGGAGGTCCGATGAACGGTGGACCGCCAATGGGACAACCACCACCACAAATGGGCGCCCCGAACATGGGAATGGGCGGTCCGCCGAATGCCTACGGAGGCTATAATGGAATGAACGGCCCGCCAGGATCCGGAGGACCAATGGGCGGAAATCCGTACAACTCGACAATGAAGAAGGAGATGGTGAGTAGTTTCCTGATTAGAACACAACAATACTGATCTCTCTCTCTCTTTCTCTCAGATGGATCAAAACCGCGGCGCATGGGATTCTCAAGGTCACAATATGTACCAACAGTGGGGAATGCCGCAGCAAGGACACGGCTACTCGAACGGACCGATGAACGGCCAGGGAGCCAATCCGACGTCTTCTTCTTCCGTCCTCGAGTCGCTCATCAACCAGCCACAACAGTATCCAAATCATAACGGTGGAATGGTGCCACCGGCCGACAGAAATTCGGCTCAGCAGCGAGGAGTTGGAGGTCAACGACAGCCCGGAATGGGCGGACCGAATCCGCAGGGATTGACGATGAGCGTCGATGATCAGAACATTTACAACATGAAGTTGAGGAACATGCGTGGCAGCTGTGAGAGCCTGAGGACGAGAGCCCGGCAGTGCAGACACGAAGGAAACCACGAGGCTGCCCACAAGCTCGAGGTGATGCTGAGTGTGCTCGAGGGCAAGCGAGTGGTCAGTCTGGAGTACTTGAACCATCTGGAGATGTGGATTGCCAGGAAGCAGGACTTCCTGAATCTGAACGCGATGAATGCAGTCTCACACCACATGGGAATGAACGATCCGGCGATGAACAGCGGACAGGAGCCGATGCTGCCGAACGGACAGGTGCACAACCCGTACGGCCATCCGGGAGGATACGGACAGCACAATCAGTACATGGGCGGACCGCCGCACCACATGCAGATGCACCAGCCGATGTGGCACCAACAGCAACAGCAGCAGCAGCAGCAGCGAATGATGCACCCCGACCAGATGATGATGGGTGGACCACCGGGATCAGGCGGACCGATGGGAGGAATGTACCGGGGCGATATGGGACACGATCACATGACGTCTCCAGTCAACAGCCACCGGCACGCGCCCTATCCGACGCCGGCGATGCGAAACAACATGAGGACGATGTCGAACGGACCAGGACCCATCGGCAGGGATCGCAACTCGATGAGCGGATCCATGTCGGGACCCAACTCGTCGCAGTCGATGAACACGTTGGGCACTCCCGGACAGAAGATGGGCCCGCCCGGATCGTTGGGATTGGGACTGGACGACTTCGTCTACGATGACTTCCTTCCGAATCCGATCGATTCTCTGCAGGCGACGTTGCCTCTTGGAAACTCACAGGGTGGCATGAATGTGAGTCTTTATTTTGTTGATCGAAATAGACCTTCTAATTGCAATCCAAAGTAAACTGAATTCGTTCTAGGCTGGACAACAGGCTCAGCGAGCAAACCTGAACGAGGCAGCCCGAAAAGAGCTGCAAACCCTGGAGGGGCGCTTCGAAGTGGACCCCAACCACCAGCGACACGACGCCAACCACATCCTCGTCTCTTGCAAGATCCGGAACCAGCCGTTCCCTCCACTGAGACTCGTCGTGCCGACCACCTATCCGAACGGCAACGTCTCCGTCGATCGTGCCAACCTCGACCTCGACGCCTACTTGTACGACGACCTTCAGAATGTGGTGCACGAGCGGTTAGCGAAGCCCGGACTGAACTCGATCACCGACTACTTGACGGCCTGGGTGAGCACAAGAGCTTCTGAAGTTTTTCAATACTTAATCGATTTCAGGAGCAAGAAGTGAACACGTACTGCCAGAATCAGAATCAACCGAACGGACTGGACTCGTCATTCGGAGTCGGCAACGACTTCTTCTACGACAATCTCAATTTGTGAGTTAGGTAGTGTGGCTTTTTTGTTTCTCCTTTTGCATGTTTTCCCCCTCTTTATTTCACATCGGCTCCGGATCTCAAGAATTTTTTATGTTTTGGATTGTTAAATAAAAGTGATTGAAGTTTCTTGAGTTTTACAACGGAGCCCCCTACAATCCTTTCGCTTTGGTTTTCCGTTCCTTTCTGCTGTAGTCGTGTGTGTGTGATCCGTCTGTCCGTCGCCTTCTCTCATCAACGTCTCCAATTTTCAGATCAAACGCCTTCTAACTCCGTCCGATTTGCTCAGTTACTGCACAAAACTTGTACAAAGTGACCTCTCAGTGGATTCAGTTGTTCCCCCTCCTCCTCCTCGTTCGTCTCTCGCCAGTCCCGCTTGCCGTCGCATATCAAATGGTTCCACGATGTCTTCTAGTCTCCTCCCTTCCAGTTAGGGAGACTCCTCCCACTCCATCCTCATTCCAGTACGGTTCCCTTTCCTTCCTAGTTGTTTTTAGATTCCCTTTCCGTTTTACCTTTTCACCCCCTCCCCTGATAATGTGATAATATCGGCGAGTCTATCGGAAGTGGTAGAAGACGTCGTGCTAGACGACGTCGGCGCTTCTGAAGACGTCCTCTGAAACGTGTGTGTCCCTGTCCGCCCCCAAAACAAGATTAGTGATTTCTCAACCTCCAGATGTTTTATAAATTAGAATTAAATTGAACTGATAGACTTGAAACGCGTCCATTTATTTCAAATCAGGGATCCCCCAACCAATAGCGACTGAGTAGCTGCCAACTGGATAGTTTTGTGTGTCCCTAGCCCCCTTCTCTCCTCGTTTCGAATCTGTGATCCGATCTTTGTCTGCAAAGTATGTTCTCTTTCCGTTTGTTATTTTTGTTGTCCCCGAGAACCGCGCCGTTCTCCTTCCCTTTCCATCCCCGTCCTGTGTACATTTCTACTGCACTTTTCTTTGGAGAATTCTGTTTTTCTTTTACCCCCCACCACACCATCCATCATCTCTCCACCTCATTATTACGACAAGTTATTGCAATTTTATATATAAATATTTTTATTTTTGTCTCTCATAAAAATCATCCAATTCAAATTACAATATCATTAGTGATATGAAAGCTAAAAGAGTGAGAATGGAAGTCGACCGGTAGAAGGGGGCTATCGACACTGGAAGCAGAGGGCGAAGAAGGCTCCCGCCACGAAGCCGATCCCCGCGATGCTGGCAGGACTGAAAGGACTTCAATGAAGACGTGGAAAAGGGGGCGGAGACTCACTAGACCCAGTAGCGGAGTCGGAAGCAACACTCATTGTCACAGCACGTTCCATACGAGAAGAAGGTGTCCGTTTCAGGGTCGGAGCATCTGGAAAAAGAAAAATTGAAGTTATGGGATTGGGAAGAGCCTATAATGATTGTCTTAGAAAGAGCTCTATGAAAGTATGATTTTTTAGAAACTTTGGAATGAGCATTCGTTATCAGTGTATTAATCTCATTTTGGATACTTCAAAACTCCGCCCACAAATGCTCTTTCAGTTTGACGTCTTCTCACGTCTTCTGAAGATACTCATTGATATCAACGCTGCGAATTTTCAGTTGCTCACAATCAGAAAGCTTTTCAGAAATCAAGATGGACTTAGCTCATTTATAGATTGAAAAGTTGCTCTGAACCTGGAAAGTGACATTCGAAAAATTGGAAATATCTCGTTTCATTGAGCTTTTCATGAAAAGTGTTCAACTGACAATTTGAAGGTCCGGTATCAATAAGTAACTCCAGAAAGATTCAGACAAAATGAGCATTTGTGGGCGGAGTTATGAGAGCTCAAATGTGAGGAGTACCTGTCTTCAGAGACAGACGAAAACCGTAAGACTTTAAAAAGAACTCTTAAACAATTGAAATTTAAATATTCTGGAGATTCTTAATATTATCTGGAAGTATTTGCTGAAAACCTGTTGGTTTTTTTTTCAGATTTTTCGGATTTTCAAATTCAAAATGACTTTTTTGGCATTTAGAACTCCAAAAAGATCACAACTTTTTGGAGATCTCTGAAGATTTGCGATTTGATTTCGACAATCTAATCTCATCAGCTCCGACCCAAAGCCCAAAAAGAGCACATTCTGGAGCATAAATCAGATCCCTTCTTCCCCCGAAAAGTTCAGAGTTATCCAGTTATTTCCCCCCTAACAATGTTCCGAAATCAGCTCCTCGTTTGCACTTTTTTCGGGCAGTCCATCATCACCGTTTCTTTCTTCTTATCCATTTCGGCGAGTCTTCC
Organism: Caenorhabditis imperialis; assembly: GCA_963572205.1. NCBI lineage: Eukaryota > Metazoa > Nematoda > Chromadorea > Rhabditida > Rhabditidae > Caenorhabditis > Caenorhabditis imperialis. The sequence continues at coordinate 6,883,294 of OY751541.1, forward strand.
TCTCAAGGGAAATGTCTTCGCTCAGCCGCCTTTTTTCAAATTACCCGCCCATTTTTTGCGCCTTCCGGCAGCCGGACGAGTAGTGAATATGGGCCAAATTGGGCGGCCAATTTGAATAATTTCACGAGTGGCGGCGGCCCGAAAATTCGATTTCGGGATACAGCGGCGGACGGGAGAAGCATATTTTTCGGAAATTCGACGGAAGGACGTGGACGATCAACAAGCAATTCGGGTCGACCTCCGGGGCTCTTTGAGCACAGAGAGAACATCTTGGCTCAAGGAAGATGAAACAGCTAATGCTCTTTGAAATTTAGAAGTCAGATATCAGATGAACTGCGAAGTTTTTGTCTATTTGTCAGTGCGATTTGGCCGCGAGGGACTAGAAAAATGGGTCGGATCCTAGGCCAGCTCGTTTTTTTTTTTGAATTTTTGGGGTTGGTTTTCACAGATTTTCTCGGTTTTTTCTTCAATTTTCATGATTTTTCGAAGTTTTTTGACGAAATTTTTTATTTTTCTATATTTTTGTTTCTTTGCAAACCATTTTTATCAAAAAATCTCGAAAAAATGAAGAAAAAACAGAGAAAATCTGTGAAAAACCAACCCCAAAATTACAGAAAAATCGAGCTGGCCTAGGATCCCCCTATTTTTCTAGTCCCTCCCCCTCTCGAACGTTTTCCAGCACCACTAATGGGGAAGGTAGTCGGGAAAAGCTAAAGTATTTCCTGAGGCCCCCTTCTCTCGCCACATCAGAAAACAAAGTAATTTGAGTGCTCGTCTGAAACGTTTCCACTGTGTGTCAAATGCACACATAAATCAGTGCCTAACAAGGCTAATCTCGCATCGTTTTTTCCTGCTCCTCCTGCTCCTCATTCATTCATTTGCGTGGGACTTTCGTGGCAGCTAGGGAGGAGCTCTCGCTTTTCCAATTAATTGGAAGCGCCGCCCGGGGTTGATGAAAGAAGAGCCGCGAAGAGAAAAGCACGTCTTCAGGAGAGGAGCGAGGCAGGGGAAGATTAACTGGAAAACCATTCCTCGGATTGGTTATGTGCGTTTTGGAGCCACTCGCGCTAGATTGAAAATGCCCTCTTTTCTCGTTCTTTTCGACGGGTTTTATAGAAATGAGTGCAGCGGGAGGGGGTCTGCAAATGCGCTCCATTGGACTTGGACGCTTTTTTCGAGTTTTTCCAGCTTGTGTTATAAAATAAATGACGAAAATTGGTTAAAAATAGTCAATTAATGCCTACAGATTTCATATTCGAGGCAAACAATGCAAAAATCCCAAGATAAAAGCATCGATTTTCCTATTTTGTGCAAGTTGGTGGGCTTCTAGATGCTCACAGTCTTTGGAGCCCCCGTAACCCAGCTCTTTCTCTTCTAATTTGCTCAGTTTCCGCTTCGTCTCCCTTCTAACGAGCTCAATATGATAATTGATGAGCTCTTCCTCCCCGACACACTTTTCTAATTTAGACGCGGCCACGTGTAAATGACAAATGACTATCTCCCTCTCCGGCTCACTTTCAGAAACATCCCTTTCCACATATATTTTATGCATTAAACTGGGGAGGAGCCCGTCTCGGAATGCTCCGGCTCCCTTGTGATGAATGATACGAAAACAGAAGAATTATAGAGAATGGTTGGGAGAGGGGGAAGAAGACGGAAAGAACAATGGTTTCTTTGCTCATTCCGCATCGGATACAATTACAAACATGTGCGCTTCAATGAACTCGGGAGAAAAAAGAGAGAGCATCTCTGATGACGTGCTCGCCGAGCACAGTACTTACGTGTCTGGGTAGCACGTCTCCGGGACGACGGACGTGAGCACGAAGGCGACGAGAGTCACGAGAAGGACGGTGCTCCGGAGCATCCACTCATGAGCAGCTGCCACGTGGCACACGGGATCTGGAAGGGAGGGTGAGGGGCGAAATCTGATGACAAAGTGGGCGGGGCGATGCACTGAGACAACGCTCCGCCCACTTTTGGAGGGGCGCCGAAATTGGATTGTTTTGATGAGAAGAAGGGGGGCACGAAGGAGGAGGAGAAGAAGAAGAGGTAACGAGCAAAAAGGGGCGGGGCTTGGGAAGGAAGGGAAGGAGTTGACGAAATGGATGTGACAATGGAATTAACGAGTGTCCGAGTGGGTTTCCGTCAAAATGAGCATTCGGGTACCTGACACAGAAGGTTCACCTGGATTTTAAAGTGCTCGTAAAAGAAGGGAATGTTGAGTGAGAGGGACTAGAAAAAAGGTCGGATCCTAGGCCAGCTCGATTTCTGAATTTTCGGGTGTTTTTCTCGATATTTACCCTTTTTTATTGAATTTTCATGATTTTTTGAGGTTTTTTCTATTGGGCATCCGCCGGCGGTAGTTAGGCCACCTCCTGGCGGCCACCGTTTTTATTTTTCGCGATTTTCCCGTTTTTCATCAATTTCCTTATTTTTTTCAGATTTTTTCGGTAAAAACTGATGAAAAATAGCACAAAAATAGATGAAAGCTTGTTTTTGAAAAAAAAAAGTCGAGAAAAACCATGAAAATTGATGAAAAACAGAAAAAACAGCGAAAAAAAAACGGTGGCCGTCAGGAGGTGGCCTAACTACCGCTCCACAGTTGGTTTTTCTTTTCCGCGACCGTTGCGCACGAAACGGTGGATGCGCAATACAAAATAAAAAGAAATAACAAATTTCAGCGAAAAAAAAACCTCGGAAAATCTTGAAAATTGAAGAAAAAACGGAAAAAATCGAGAAAACCCCCCCCCCCCCCCCCCAAAACTTCGAAAATCGAGGTGGCCTAGGATCCGATCTCGCCATTTTTCGTTCCCTCTCGCAGGATTTTTCATGAAAAAGTAGAAAAAAACAAAAAAACCATCCCAAAACTTGGATGAAAGAAGCAGTGAGCTCTGCGCGTGGAAGCCTAGAACCTGGATGAGTGCTCCTCTCCAATCATCTCGTCAAACGGGTTGTATTGGTGAATTCCAGCCGAAAAGAGCACGAAATAATATGTTCCAGTGGAAGAAGGGAGAGTGGAAAATGGCCATCTTCCACCGCGGAGATGGAGGTTGTTTTGGAATGTCAAATGAGCCATGTGCTCTCGACCAAAAAGAAATGGGGGGAGGAAAAACAGACAGGTTCATATACCCGAATAGGGACGAATTCAGAAGAATTCAAAGAAGACGTCGACTAATCTCTTGCGCTTCAGATGATGTCGTACGGCGGAGGGGTCACCATGATTTATTGGGGAACATTGTGGAGCAACTGATCGCCGGAAGACAACAAAACGGCGATACGAGTCATAAATTGCGAGGAGAATTCTGCTTTCCAGACAATGAGAGTGCAGAAGGCGTCAAGTGGCCGATCCACTTCTCAAAACTTTTTCCTCAAAAAATTTAGAATTCAGAAGACACTCCACGTCATCGAGGAATTATGCAAACTATCCTCGTAAAGCAGAAGAGCAACATTCAAAACGCGCAATAAAAATGATAGTGTCACAAAGAAACGGAGATGGGCGACACGCACACCGACTTATGGTCCTCGAGGGACATAATTCTGGGGGGACGACGAAACAGCGAGCACACCACTCTTTATTATATTTATTTGATGAAGCAGAATTCACAGATAATTATGTTTATGTATGTACAACTTTATATTGCTAGCTGCCCATGTGGGAGCTGTTTTTGAGAAGTTGGTCGAGCAGTTGGAGGGGGCGATGTAGGGTCACTTCTATCCAGCACGGCGTTTCCTGAATAAGGTTCATAAAGGTTTAAATCAGTTTACTAGTTTCATTGTCTACAAAGACGCAGAGTTTCTGAGGATTAGTACTTTCAGCCAAAGATCATCTTTTGTAGTTCTTTTGCACAAAAGAACCCAATTTTGGCTAGTGACACATATATGATATCATTTGAAAGCTCTTGATTTGACGAGTTCAGAATTGTGTTTTATTTTTCCTACGAAGCTCTGTGAGCCGAGTTATGGAGCTCCAAAGTTGAGTACTGAAAAGTTTACAAGTTCAGAAGTAACTCAGACTTGGTCTATTCAACAAACCTTCTGAAACATTTTAGAAGTTTCAGATAAAATTGAAATCTCTTGATTTTGACAATTTGACAAGTTCAGAACTATATTCTATTTTTCCCTTAGAGCTCTGTGAGCCGAGATACGGAGCTATAAAGTTTGAACTGATATGATTTGAAAAGCGAGTCAGCAAAACGTTGTATCAATTTGGGTTTATTTGTTCGAGAGCTTTCTCTATAATCTGAAATATCTAAAATATTTTGGAAGACTCATTGGAATGGCCAACACTACTACACTTCTGGACTTGTAAACTTTTTCAGTTCTCAACTTTAGAGCTCTATATCTCGGCTCACAAAGCTTCGAAGGAAACATGGAAAACAGTTCTGAACTCGTCAGAACAAGAGCTTTCGAATGATATAAGTCTCATTGAAAGATTCCTTTGTAAGACTACGCTCTGGGCGTCTTCATTTCAACAATTCTGTTTGGGGTTTCCAGAAGACTATTTTAGTTAAAGTTATGTTAGTGAATGACCCCGTCTTATCAGTTTCTTTTGAATTTTGCCACTAACCTTGATGGTCTTCCTCTGATACACATCTCCCCACGCCTTCACAAACGAGATGGCGATTGTGCAAAAGTCCCTTCGCATCCTGTCCACTCCACTGTCCGGCATTATCGCGGGCATCACAGACATCTGAAACTCTCTTTCCAATCATTATCTTCTGATTATCATTATCAGTACCGTATTCCTAACCGGAGCATATCCGGCGACTGCAGCCGCCTGTGCTCTCACTGCCTCGTTGCTCGATTCGCTGCGACGGAGCATTTGCATGTACGCCCATCGGATGTCGAAGATCTGGAATTGAAGGCGTTCTCTCACTTCTTAGAGCCAAACTCACCGTGAATGAAGACTCATCCGGAGTAAATCGATGAGCTTTACTGCTATACTCGGTGCCTTGGGCGTAATCGAGATATCCGGATCGGACGAATATCTTGCAGTTGGATTTGATGGACACATTCCCATCGGCATGAGCTGTTATCTCCACCCCTCCTCCAATGTGCATTCTGAAACTTATCAGATTAGAATGACCTCTCTCTAGTAGACTGTGCTCACCTCGACTTCTCACTGGCCTCGGTGCGATGCACATTGGAGAGTGCTCCGAGACAGAAGCGTCCCTCGTTCTCCCCGTGCGGATCCATCCCTCCGTCGACTATCACCTTCCCATGGTCCAATGCGCTCACTTTGAACGTCTCCCCGATCTGTGTGTCGAGCTCGTAGTAAATGATCGAGCACCAGTTGTCAAGTGGCTGGGATGGCGTCGGCACCATGATCTGCGACAAGTCGAGAGGCACCTCGCACATCTGTGGAGACGTGTGCATGCTGCTGAACCCGTTGTACTTGGAGTCTGGAGGCGTGTTGGGCCAGTCGGCGTACGTGTCGGTCATGTCGTTGAACTCGAACTCTTTCTTCTGCGGCTCACTGTGCAGGGAGGCTTCCACACTGGCTATCCGGTTGGAGACGACGCGTTCGTAGTGGTAAGGGTTGATGCAGATGTTGTCCGGGTGGTCGGGCGTTGTCTGGCATTGTACTAGCTTCTGGAAAACGGATTTGAAGGAGAGGAGAAGGATGAGGAGGAGAGAGGAGAAGAAGTGGGGGGGACTCACAATCAGCTCATTCTTGCTCACTTTCGGCCACCTCCAAATTCTCGCGTAGACGACGTGGGGGACTCCTTTTCGGCCAGCGACTTGGAGTCGTCCATCTAGAGATCTCTGCAAGTATTCTTCTAATTAAGATTGAGATTTGAATTATAATAATTTTGTTTTCAAAACTATTTTTCAAGTGAAGTTCAAAAGTTGTGAATGGAGCGGATCTATGATGAATACTGTTCACTAGTAAATGTTTTACAATTGAGTTGAGCTTTTACAATGAGAATAGTACCATTCGAAAGCTCTGATTCTCAGGATCTCAGAACTGGTCTCAAAAGTTCCCACCGACTTCTGGGAGCCGAGATATGATGCTCCAACTGATTCTCATTCTTGAGCACCCTATCACAGCTCCAAGATTCTGAGCACCTTAACAAGAGCTCTAATACTACTCTAACTTTAAAAGCTCATTCCTTTGTGGCTCATTACCTAGTTTTCTAACTTTCTACTTATCATGAAAACAAGCCTCAAACAAACCTGAATAGTAACGCATCCAGTGGGCTGTTTCCCGTTCGACGTGACGGCAGTGATCAGCGAGTCCAACTCGACCCTCTTGTCCTTCAACTTTTTCACCAGCGACTCGATGGCCTTCCGCACAAAGTCGCCGTCCTCTCCGCCCTGAAACTTATTTGCTCTATCGTCGAATTCCCGTGCTATCATGGCGCCTACAGTACTCTCTGTGTTGGCTCACAACTCTTTCCCTCCGCCACTCACCTGTTGATAGCACTGCAAAACATGCGAGATCTGCTGACAAGAGTCCATGGCAGTGGTGAGAGCGGCTCCGGCGTTCGGAGGGATCGGTGTGGATTGTTGGGATGAGGAAGAGGGTTGGACTCCAGAAGGCGTCGGTTGGGAGAAGGGGCTGTAGGAGATTTGAGGGGGAGGAGGAGGGGCCATCGGGACTGGAGGGATGAAGGAGCCGAAGGGGGGCGATTCGTCGAGGCTCAGATTGTTCATCGAGTGAGGGTGCGTCAGCGGGTAGTGAGGCATGTGTGGAATGGGCATTTGGAACTGGAAAGGTATCAGTACGTTTTTGAAGTTTTTGCTTGAGTTGATTCTCAACTTTTTTGATGACTTTGGAGACGAAAATGTGATATTTTTTTAACAAGTTCAGAACTGTAATCCATTTTTCCTACCGAGCTCTGTGAGCCGAGATACAGCCGTCCAAATCTCAAAAAATGTTTTTTTTTGAAACTTTGAGCGTTCATAACTTTTTTCAGAATCAATTTTGTAAAAATCTAACTATATATTAGGAGTTGTCTTCAAATTCTGAATCGATTGATGTAGCAATTGAAAAGAATTCTGAAGATTGTACTGGAAATCTCTGTCTAACTGATTGGTGCTCCTTTCCCTTCTTTGTCCTATCATAACTCCGCCCACAAATGCTCATTTTGTATGAAATTTTCTGGAGGTACTCATTGATATCAGAGCTAGAAACTGTCAGTTGAAAAGTTTATGTGAAAATCAAAACTGAGCTAGGTAGAATGAGTTCACCAGAAGCTCTATACAAACTTTTGAATTCTCCTAACTTTCACCGAAAAGTGGATGATTTTCTAACGAGAATCTTTCAGAATATCCACCAACTTTATGCCGCACTTTAGGCGGAAACATACAACACGATCCCTTCCCGTTCCTCTCACCTGATACCGATTATGCGAGTTGTTAAAGTACTGCATGCCGCAGAGCAAATTGGCCGAGTAGTCCATGCCGGCGTACTGCTGCACCATCTGGTCGCCATATCCGCCCTGATCGTAGTACATCGGACTGGAGGTTGACGGCTGGGAGGTCATCGCCTGGAACGTCGAAATGAAGAAAAGTGGGCGGGTGGGAAGTGACAACAGAGAGGGGGCGGAGTCGGACGGGGTAGCGAGCTGGAAGGAGAAAGGAGAACGGTTAATGAAGAAAGAACGGGGTGATGATTCGAGGTGACAAGGATATGGAAAACGGCGGCATGGAGGAACACGCGAATCAAACAACACAATTCTAGCAAAAAAACAGAGAGGGTACTGTAGACAGTGACCCAGATTCTGCAAAAAACGTGTGAATCTTGAACTGCTTTATGTGACACACTAACCGGTTTCAGTGGCAGATCAAAATTTGAACGGTTGCGAATCAAGATGAAGTGGGTATAATCCACGCCATTTCCTGCGCGAAGGGTCGCGAAAAAGAACGACCAACTGTGGAGCGGTAGTTAGGCCACCTCCTGGCGGCCACCATATTTATTTTTTTCGATTTTTTCGTTTTTTATCAATTTTCATGGTTTTTCTCGATTTTTTCAGAAAAAACTGATGAAAAATAGCACAAAAAATAGACAAAAGCTTGTTTTTGTGGGAAAAAAATCGAGGAAAATCATGAAAATTAATGAAAAACGAAAAAAATCGAGAAAAAATGGTGGCCGTCAGGAGGTGGCCTAACTACCGCTCCACAGTTGGTCGTTCTTTGTCACAATCCTCACGCACGAAATGGCGGATGCACAATATCATAACTCCGCCCATTATTGCTCGTTGCTCAAATCATTGGAGGTAAGTATGTCCTAAACTTATCAGTTAATATCATTTTGTGGAAATGGGTGGAGCTGTGAAGTACACCGAACTCTACTCTTTTTCTCTGCACTCTCTCACTTTCGCATACTCTTTTACTCTCCGTCTGCGTCTCGCAGAAAAGTGTACTCTCTCACCCAATGAAGCGCATTTGCACAATTCTCTAGACTCGACTACTTCTAGTGAAGAACAACTACCAGGAAGTTGAAACGGAACCAGAATAGTACAGTAGCCTAAGCGAAAAGGAAACTTTGTTCCAGAGAGAGACAAAGTCATCTGACACAACAATCATACCACCGCCCCCTTCCATTTCCAGATAAAAGTGCAAGCCTCTTTCGGGCGCTTCCTCGAGAGTCGGTGACGCGGGCGACTGTCCCGTCAGTGAGGACGGCTCATCGATCAACCTGATTCGAAGCCGTCACCCCTAATTTGTGGAGATGTGCCCATCATATGTGTTCTCTCTCTCCACTCGCCTTCTCTCCGTCTCTTCCGTCTCTCCGGCGCCAGCAGTCGCATCGGAAGAGTCTCTCACGTATTCAGATATCACTTATCATAAACTGGAGGGGGACAAAACAAAAAACGGAAATGAAATAAGAGCGAATGAGCACTGTATTGATTAATTGGGTTATCAGTGGACGGTGGGGGGAGAGCGGCGGAGACGGACGGACGAGTGGTGATAGTGAGGAAGGCGATTCGGAGAGAGAAACGTCATTCCATAGAGGGAACGATCAGTGGAAATTGGGGACTGGAAAAGCAGCCAACTCTTTAGTTACAGTCATTTTGATCTATCAACCAATCAGAACGCGCGGCCGAGGATTTGCGTTTTCTCTTCCACGTGTTTTTTTAGACTTCAGAATCAAAATTTTGAAAAAATACTCGACAAATTTGCTTGGATTCTAAATTGAAGCATAGTGGTCAAACAGAATTTCGGAAAGTTGCTTTTGAAGCCAGAAATTTCGGTTTCTGCAAAAGTTAGGCCACGATGCAAATACTGGCTATTCAACTTGCACAAAATAGGAAAATCTATGCTTTCATCTCGGGTTTTTCGCATTTTTTGCCTCAAATATAAAATCCGTAGTCCTTAATTGACATTTTTTAAACCAATATCCGTCATTTATTTTATAACACAAGCTGGAAAAACTCGAAAAAAGCGTCCAAGTCCAATGGAGCGCATTTGCAGACCCCCTCCCGCTGCACTCAATTTTTTGCGCCGACAATATCACGGTATCGCCTTTTGTAGTTCTCGTGGACTTTTGAACAAAGATCAACTTTGAGATCAATAAGTTCAACTTTCACTTCAATTTTCAGTCCGAACCCACTCCGAAAACTGAAACCAGTGGCGCCAATTCAGCTGACTCTTCGCCCCATTCCGTCCAGATGTCAATCAAAAAAGTTCAGTGAAATCACACGTATTATCAGTCGACTCGCCTCTCTCTCTAATCCGCCGAACCCCCCGCCGTCAAACGGTCTCGTTATCACGTGAAAGTGCGCTCCATTGCTAACGGTCGCCTTCGCAGTCAAATTAGCCGTGTCTTGTGTTCTCTCTTTCACTTTATGATGAAGACATGGTGGGGGCGCAAAAAAGTGTGATGGATGAGAGAAAAAGAAAGAAATCAAATCACCACCGCAAAAACGATTGAGAAGATGTCCGCAAAAACAAATAGAACAAGAGGAAGAGTGACACTGACAAGAAGACCGCGCCAAATGATTGATCAACTTTTTAATAAGAAGGCGTCGCGAATGGAGACACTTTTGAGACACGTCGCGGCAGAAAGGGGAGATGACGATGGACGATTCATTCTGTAGCTGGGGGGACGTGGGGGAGATTCTGGAGGATCACGCTCTTTGTGGAGCTGTTTAGAGTTACTTACAGGTGATAACTGAGCTTCGATTTAAAATGAGCAAGCATTGCTTCGAGTTTCATAAAGTCAACTGATAAGTTGTAGCTATCCTATTCATCTAAACTTTGAGTAAAATTTAACATCGAGACATTAGTTTTGGCCATGATTATAATGGTTTTGAGTGAGTTTCGCAACAATTTCGAAACGCTGGACTGTTCCTGATCACTTCTCTCCTCTTAACAAATCATCGAAGCTTCAACGGATTACTGTAGCTATGAGAGTGTACTCAGTTTCAGCAGGTTAGTCATAGTCATCAACCAGTTTCAGAAAGGGCGATGTGTTGACTCGTGTAGGCGGTTTGCAGTCTCTTGTTCGAAGCATAACAAGCAAATAGAAAATGATGTCAATTGGAATGAAGAGTTTGCATTCACAGGTAGCAAGATATGAGCAAGAATGGAGCCCAGATAATTGTGGTTGAGATCAGGTGTATTTTGGTGTGATGAAACAGTGTTCACGTGACAATCGGCTAGCTCTCAAAAATCATATGTGCTCGGAGGGAGGGACTGTTGAGCCACACGAGCCACCACCCCGATAAACAAACTCTTTTCCCACGTCTCAGAATCCTTGATTTCCAAACTTCTTTTTCCATCTAGCCCTCAATGACTTTGCTTAAACTTTGTGAGCACTTTGTACAAATAATAATGACTGAAACAATCGAAAAAGAGAATCAGAAAAGGAAAAGGAAAGGGAAGGAACTTGTTGGTAAAATGATGAAGTGAGGCGTGAATAATTAGAAGAGACGCAGACAGTCAGAGAGAGGTACGGTTTCGAAAGGGAATAGAGACAGGCGCCCGCTTCGAAACACACCAAACACTGTGGGAGTGAGGAGAGGGAGGGAGGCGCAGACGGCGAGAGTGTTTGCTCGCCGAGCCAAACTGTGATTTAATTGGAGCAGAGGGGCACGAAGGATGGCACACATTGTTACTTTGACCGCTTTATGAGTTTTGGCGGTGCCTCCGAGCACAATTTGTCGGAGGCTTCAGGATTGCTCATTTGGAGTGTGAGAAGCTCTGATATTGAAAAAGGGTCTAAAGGGGCTAAAATGTCTAAAATTTATGAATGAAGTTACTTATCAGTAAAACATCTGCTGCACAATCAGAATACTTTTGAAACGAAATCGGGAACTTATTGGAAAACAGAAGTTATCTTCATTAATTTCAATTTTCATGGAAAGTGTTCAGCTAACAAGTTATAGCTCTGATATCAAGGATTACTTCCAGAATTCCAGAAAATTTCAGCCAAAATGTGCATTTCTAGGAGAAGAAAATAGTAACTTCAAGAGACAACCTTCTACTCGATTCACTCCCACATGGAAATATTCGAATGCGATTCGAACCTCTTTTGTGCCTCTTTTTGGGCATTCGAATAACGGAAGGCCGTTCCGGTGGCGACAATTGGGCGCCGTCCGGATGAAGTGGCCATAAGAATTGGGAGGGGGTTTTAGGACACCCGATCCGCTTTGATTTTTGCCGCCTTTTTCTGCAGATTATTCCGGTTTTTCGGTTTTTCATTGGGATGCTAGGATTGAAAATTGGATGAAATTAATGGAAAAAAGGCGGGAAACTGTAAATTTGAGAGCATTAGGATGAACAGCTTCTTAAAATTGTTTTGAAATATAGAACATTACATCTACAGTACCCCACAAAGTTCGTTGTCAACAACGCATACTGAAAGTTATTAGGTTTCAACCTCTCACATAAGTTCATTAATTGTAAGCTGAAGATCTCAATACTGAAAAACTTCAGTCAAAAAAGGGGCGGAGTTTCGAAAGTTTTCACCCTGAAACAACACGCAAGACAAAAATAACAACTTCATTCCTAACTTTATTTCTCACCACACTACTCGTAAAACACAATGAACCGAATGGACGACTCCGGACGAACCAACTCTCGGGCGTCATCCGATGACGTGCACTCGATGTGTTCGCAACTCTCCGACCTCCAAGTGCGCTCCTTCCCGACTCCGCGGAGCATCCCACGGGCTCAAAAGTCGAACGTCATCAAGAAGTACGACGAGCCAGCCGTTCTCCCTCCAAAACCTCCTCAGTACTCGACGATTCGGCTCGAGAAGAATCACACCGTCGTAGAGTTCGCGCAGTTCGGCGAGATGCCCACGTTCCGGAAGCAGTCGGCACGGAGCACCAACAACCCTTGGAGACGTTACGGAGCAATGAGGAAGTTGTGCGAGACGGGCGGATACGCACCCAATTGTGGATCTAAGAAGGAGAGGAAGAAGAGAGAGCTGCTCGTCGTCGTCAAGGTGGGGACGCATTCAGATGATCATGCTATTATAAGTTATAATTGCAGCCGAATGTGAAACTGCCAGCCACTCCACAATGTGCTCAAATGTCATTGAACAAGTCTCGCGAGCCCGGATTTTAGTGAGTCACTCTTCTAATTGAAATCTTCTATGTTCCTTTTTTCAATGAGAGAAAACTGGCTCTTCAAATCCCGAAGACAATTCCTGTGGACCTAGCGGCTCAAGCTCTCGCGTGTCAGTTGAAGGTACGCTGGAAACAGTATGAGAAAATTGTTTTGTTCAGGCGTTCATTCTGGAGAGCGGGATGGAATTGCTCAACGACGACAGCTTGCGAATTCTATCAAAATGAAATGAACTAGTCTTTTATCAGCTATGTATTTTTATGGATTGATGACTAGAAAATAAATTTTATTTGAGTTCGGCTCGAATTAATGGAATTCGGAGTTTTATTGTAAGCAAGGAGAAGTGGAGCTTTTTGAAGCCGTCCATGATCTTATTCCGAGTCAGTAGATTTACAGAGAAAGAGAGATAAAACAGAAGACTAGTTGAACACTTTGAACGAAGTGTGCGGCGGCGGATTGTTCTCATCGATGCTCTCCGTGTTGAACGTGTAGTCGGCCATCGAGACCCCAGCACACGCGTTTTTGACACGACAAGCCGCGCGATCTGCTGCGGTGCGTTTCTCGAGAGCCACACGGAAGAGCTCCTCGTACATCGTCTCCATCTTCCGCAGTTTCAGCAGGGTTTCTCTACACGAGTTGGCACACTCTGCCTCTTTTTCGCTCATCATGTTCTTCACCGCCAGCAGCTCTTGTCTCTTCTTCTCGATATCTCTCGACACATCCGGCTGATTCTTTCCGAGGGCGGCGATCTGTTCGGTGACGGCGTCGATCTTCAGCTGCAACTGCTTGTTCCTTTCCGAATGCTGCTCCCTCATCTCTTCCTGCTGCTCGGACTGCTCTCTCATCCTCTCGCCGACAATCTTCCTCTTCTCAATCGTCAGTTTCAGTTTCTCTTCGTACTCTGACAGTGCTCTCAAGTTTTCGTTGATCTCCTCGCGAATCGTCACGATGTCTTCTCTCACTTGATCCCACATGACGAGCTTTTCATTGAACACAACCTCATTTCTCTCTGCTTCGGTGCAGATTTTCACGGCTTCGTCCTTTTCTTGAAGAGCTTTTCTGGAAAAGGGAAAGAAATGAACAAAATATCCCAGAAATATCTCACTTCGCCTGAGCAAGATGCTCCCTCAACTCTTCGATCTGCTTCTTCCTCATCGCCATCTCGTTCTTCAACTCTTCCGGAGAACTGAGCACTTCTTCTCCCAAATGCTCCACCATCTTCCTCCCACTGATAATCTCATTGGTAAGCCTCTCGATCTTATCGTACGCCTCCTCCTTCTTCTTCTTCCGCTCCTCCACCTCTTCCATATTGGCAGTGTACTGTCCGACAACGTTCGTGAGCTCCGTGTTCACCTTGTTGTGCTCATTGATCAGCTCGTGCTCTCTTCTCTTCCGCTGGCTCTGCTGTGAGAGCAGAGCATTCTTCCGTTTCTCCTCCGTAACCAGATCGTTCTGCAGGGACTGCACCTCGTGCTTCCGATCGCTGAACTCGTCGCGGATGTCGTCCCAGATCGGGAGAGCGTGGCCGTGCAGTTTGATAAAGTCCACGAGGAAACTAGTGACTTTCTTGAAGCGGTTCTGAATGGCGGCCGGGTTCACGAAATCGCACATTGTCAGAATCAACTTTTTGCCTGAGTTGTCAGAGACAAAGGCTTTTCTGAACGAAAAGATTACAAAAACTTTCAATGTTTCAATTGATACTTACAAGCATTGATAAACGATAACGAGGGGAATAGTTTTTCGATGTGACTCGTAGTCAAGGTCATCGACTTGGGCGGTGAGTGGCAGGGAAGTCAGCGAAGTCTCGGAGACGTCGAGGACGAAGCGCACGAAATTAGTGAACACCTGGATAGCGACTTCGCTCTGAAATTTTGATATATTTAAAAAAATTATAAAATTATAAAAATAAAGACTACCGTTGGATTTGTAATATCATCTGGAGTCAATCCGAGTTTCAACTTCGAACTCAGCACTTTTGCAATCAATCGCGCATCATACATGTAGAGGTGCACCGTGCGCTTTTCTTTTTCTGATGCCATTTTTCTGGAAAACTTAAAATTTAAAAAATCTGAAAATATTTATGAAATCAAAGGAAAAAACAAGAAATTGCAGCAAAATTGCAAAACCCCGATTCAAATTTTTCTGGCAGCGCGCCAAGTGTGGTTTTCTAGGCCACGCCATTTCTAGGCCAGCACATCGCACCGGCGTCGGCTGGCCAGTACTGGAACCTGTTTTTCCTTCTGTTAAGGGAAATAAATGGTAGATTAGTTTTATTCAGTTTCATCACAATTGGATAATACCCATTTGAAAGTGGAAAAAAGTGAATTGGGTGTACAAAGTCACAACAAGAAAATGCACAGAGGGGCGGCGTCAGAGCAAGTGGATCTCTCTTCCGCTGCAATTTTTACAGCATGAAATTGTCAAATTAGTGTATTTCGCAGTGATCGGACGGACTTTTTCCTCGCACGGAGAGCGGTGGAATAGCGGATGGAGGTCGAGGTGCACGAACTGAGACACTTCGTCCGACGTCACACTGAACTTTGTATTATTTTTTATTATTGAGCACAGAGGGGAGCAATTGCACGAACTTCTTAGTCTTGACGGCCTGTTGCACACCGACCAACGTCTTCAGAAGGTATTCATTTTTCGACGTCAATTCATCGCATCTGATGGACTGTGCCAGGAACTTGCACTTCCAGACGTCGCGGTCGATTCGCAATCTATCCGACTCCTCGTCCTCCACCATTAGTTTCCCCATGTACTCATCGACTCGATATGCCAGACGGACTTTGTCTTCCGTCAATGCTTCCACTTGGTTCTACAAAAAATCACTAAACTTTTTGATTGTTCATCCCTTGGAGCCGTACCTGTAGCTCGTCATTCAACGTGGCAATCATGAGCCGTTTCAACTCCGAGTTCACCTTCTGCTCCACACTCAGCTCTTTCCTCAACAACTCCAGCTCCTTCTCCAGCTCCGCCTCTCTTTGCGAAGGATCTGCTCTGTCGAGACTCTTCCTGTCCCTCCTCGCATCTCTCAACTCTTTCCGAACCTGCACATTGTTGTTCTGTTCTGATTTTGCGTTCATTGCATAGGCAATCAGTTCTGGCAACTTGTCAGGACAACTGTCGCCTCGTCTGCAATCTGCTCTTGTCCACGAGAACTACACAGCTTTTCAATTTGTCAAATCTTCGTAAAGCTTATATCAAAAATTGTTAGACTTACTTGTCAGGAGCCACAGCTGCTTTGTACGGCTCCCATGGCACTATTCTCGCCTTCTTCTGTTTCCCTTTGCTTTCAGGACTGGAATTGTCAGTGCGACTCGGTTCAGGAGAATCTTTCTTCGTGAAATGCACTTCATAGTTGTCCTCTTCAGCCATCGACAAGTCGTGGGCATGATATAAATCTAGCAGGTCCATTATTGGGGTCACGGGGGCATGAAGAGGGGAAGAAAAAGCAGTCGATAAAGGGGACGGTGGCCGAGTGGACACACTTCGGCCACGCGTTTATCGGGGAGGGAATCAAGCGGGGGAAGGAGAAGTGGAAATGAAGGCGTTGAGAAGCTGTTGCTTCACTTTTTCAGATGCAGAATGTCATGCTTACCACTTCATAGTTTTTCAGTTTCATTTTGTTATCAAAATTAAAGGATTCTGATCTTTTCTGTGTATTCTTTTTCGACGTCCTGTTGTTCTGAAGACCTGAAGAGCTACGAGAAGCCAGTTGCAATCAGTTTTATTCAAATGTGTCAGCACGAGTGGTTCCGAAACCATAGACTAATTTGAATATATCAATTTCATCATGTTCATGAATGTTTGTTCAATTGTTTTTTATCATGTGCATTCTTTTTTTTTTCTTATTCTGATGTTTTTCCTGAAGTTTCCCAATAAAAAATCCGAAAAACATTTTCAAAATTTCACGAAAAAACCGTAATCCCCCGATTCAAACTTTGTTGGCAGCGCGCCAAGTGTGGTTTCCTAGGCCACCCCATTTCTAGGCCAAAAAATCGGTCTGAAAAAATGTTTTTTTTTCGAATTTTCAGCTGAATTTTCGAATTCTAGATATGAAACAGAATGGAAGCAGCGACGTGTAGATTCCCTGAATGGGTCTCCGATCAAATTATCGACTTTTACACAGAACAGGTACAATGAACATCAAATGTGAAATGAACTGTTGAATTCAGGGAATCAAACATCTCTTCGAGTGGCAGAGAAAACTGTTAGACGATGCTGCTCACGAGCAGAATATAATTTTCAGTGCTCCAACAAGCGCCGGGAAAAGCATTGTTGCTGAACTTTTAGGTGAAAAAGCAACACAAATTTAAAAAGAACATGAAATTTTCAGCCTGGAAGGTTGCGTCAACTGGAAAGAAAGTTTTGTTCGTGCTCCCCTACATTTCAGTGGCTCGTGAGAAGCTGCATCAGTTGCAGAAATGTTGGAGACGTCTGGATCTTGCCGTTTGCGGGTTCATCGGACCGCAGGCATCGAATCCGAACGAGTGGGTGGGGGCGGTGTGCACCATCGAGAAAGCGGCCAGTCTCGTCAATCGGGCACTCTCCGAGGAATGGTTCGAGGATATCGGTATCAGCTCAAAAAGCTCACAGCTCACAGAAGAAGAATCATGAACTTTTAAGGAATGGTTGTCGTTGACGAACTTCACATGGTATTCGATTCCTCTCGAGGCGCGCACATTGAGCACATGCTTTCTAAAGTTTTGCTCTGGAATAAATCATCAGATTGCAAAGTGAGAATTGTGGGGATGAGTGCAACGATTCCAGAGTTGAAGAGATTAGGGAAATGGTTGGATGCGAAGGTGTTTGAGGCGGAATTCCGCCCGATTCGACTAGAGAATCACATCATTATCGGAACGGAGCTGAAAAAGCTCTCAGATGATTTCCAAATATCAGAAGAGAGTGAATTCAGTTTCGACGATGACCCACTTCTCGCACTAGCCGAGCAGAGCTTCCGACAGAATTCCCAGACACTCATTATGATCTCCTCGAAGATGGAAGCAGAGAAGGTACCCCTCGACTTCAATATTCCATCAACTGTAGAAAACTTTCAGACCGCAGTGAATATCGCAATGAAACTGAACGCTCTGAAAAAATCCGACGACTCGTTAATGAGTAGACTGAAGGAGAGAGCCGATGGATTGCTGTTCACCAAGAATGGATTGGAAAGGAACGGATGTAAAGATAGGAACTTGATAGGGTCCCTGGCATGGGGAGTCGCTTTCCATCACGCTGGACTGACGGTCGAGGAACGAGAATGTATCGAGTTGGCGTTTCGGGAGAAGAGCGTCATTATTTTGGTGGCGACGAGCACATTGGCTTCAGGTATGCGTCTGTAGTTCTCGTGGACTAGAGAAAATGGTCATGCGGAGCGTAAATATCAGAAAAAATGACTGGAAAACGTGATGTTAGAGAGCTCGAAGTTGGAGAATCTCCCAATCGCAGATCTCGACAATGTGATCAGCTTCAGATAGCTCGCGATCTTCCCTGTTACAATACCAATCCTTCATTATTATTTCATTTCCAGGAGTGAATCTGCCCGCGGAACGTGTGATCATCAAAGCGCAAACACGCGGCCCTTCCGCCCTCACCTCTCTAAACTACCGCCAGATGGTGGGACGAGCCGGACGGACCGGACACGCCACACGAGGTTACCGCATTAACCGACAAAAAGTACTTGAGCCACTCGACAACTTCCTCACTAGCTTTATAAGAAAGACCCAATTATTATTTATTAGAAATTAGAGCGAGTTTGTGTAATCATGATAGAGCTTCAGCGAGTTTTGGTTCGGAATCATTTGCGTCGTTTGAAAGTGGACTAGGGGGACGTCGAAGTTCAGCGAGGGCTGCTGTTGGGACTGGACGATGTCGCCGAGTTGGAGTTCCGCGTTTCTTCCGGGATTCTGAATACTTGAAGTTTCTCTCGGTCCATTCAAACCACTCTCACCTTGTACTCCTGCTTTATGGAGATCTGATGGATCGGTTCGTCGTCATCACTATCCGATAGATCGCACTTCTCAACACTCTCCAGATGCGCCGCAGCTTCCATGCTCTTTTTGTGCATTCCTGAAATGTGACGGAATTGAAAACATCTGCCCCGATTGCGCAATGGTTACGAGACTAATAGGTTGACACCATATTAGAAGGGTGTCACCAGTATCACTAACCGAGCAGCCATGGAGCAGCGCTTTGCTGTGGATCCGAAGCTTCGGCTGACTTTGTGATCGTCTCCGGGAGCGGGAGAGAGTGCCGAACCATTGCTCCGTAGAGCCCGTACTCGGCCATGATTGTGCTCTTTCCCCACGTCTTCTCAGTCTTTCTCCATTTGGCTCGTCGGTTTTGGAACCATACCTGCAATGTGAATTTGTGTTTTCTAGTTTCCGAAACTGCGCTTCTCTCGGTTTTTCGAGACTATTAGGTTTCCGTGAGAGCCGTCTTGTTCAGTTCAGTTCAGTTCAACTCAGATAGGGTTAATCTTTCCAAAGAGGTTCGGGTTTCGAAGGCGAATGTTTCTGTCAATTGGCCGGCGTCGGAAATTCAATCGACACTTCTCTCGTGCCTTGTCGCAACTTTGACATAACAAGAAAAGGATGAGAAAAGAGCACTTGGGAAATTAGCACCAATAAAAGCTCGCGACAAGTGAAAATAAAACTGGACGTGTAATTGGTTGTTCCACTGACCTGAATCCGATCCTCCTGGAGATCGGTTTTGCCAGCGAGCACTTCTCTCGCGTACACATCCGGGTAGTGTGCTTCCTGGAACGACTTTTCCAGCTCGTCGATCTGATACTGAGTGAAGATTGTGCGATGTCTACGCTTCTTCCTCTTGTTAGCTTTTCCTCCTCCCGATGAGTTGGAAGTGGAAGTGGAAGAAGAGTTAGAGGTGATGACTGGAGCAGCAGGTTGCTCCACTACTGTCTGAGAGGTGGAAGTTGGCATTCGGTACATTAAAGGGGCGGGCGCTTGTACTGAAACGATACATATCACTAAAACTACTTGAAAGTTTGATAAGTACCATTAGAAGCTCCGTCAGTTCCACAAAGTGGACGATCGAATGAAGACACACCGCAAGTGTTAATGTCCATGAAATTGGGCTGGTTCGAGAAGAAAGTTCCCTGTGGGCAGTAGCCATGGGATAGATAGGCATTTCCCTGAAACCCCAAACTTAGTCTATTGTTTTCCCAGAGATCCGCTCACCTGAATGCCCAATATCTCGTGAATGGCGAAACTCATTCGTTGAGAGTTGCTCATCTGATTGCTCATTTGCATGGAGGCGGCCAATTGCATTTCTTCGACAGCCATGATAGTGTTGTCAAAAATTGGCCGTGATGGGGATGAAGATTACCCAAAGTGGAAAAGAGGCAATTGAGGGTGGGAAGAGATGGCTGATATAAAAACGAATTGGCCACACGAGGGGACGAGGAGAGGGGCGGGCACAACGATCCAATTTCCGACGAATCGTTGGAGAGCGACACGCCCACTTTTTGGAAAAATACGACGTCTACAGTAATCCTTAGGGGGCGGAGCTGGCGGTCGACTTGTTTGCAAATATAGAACAGGAAGGAAGGGAGGTTGTCAAGTGTTTTGAGTACGGTGTTCATTAATAAGGATTACGGTAGATCATTCCAGGCGAGAGTTTTCTGATTGCCAAAAAGTGCGACCTGGAAGCGGTGGAACGAATTATTTCGTGTCACATTGATAATAATGTAAGGATGAGACAGCGAGAATCCGATCGGACGAATCTAGGGAGATTCATTCTAGAGGTAACTGGATAGACGTTCCCATTCATTTACCAAATCCCAGGGCGTCTGTACTGGTCTCACAACTACCCGCGATGAGATCCTCCAGCTTTGCTCGTTGCTGCTATTCGCTTCAGATGTGCTCGACAGGTGTGAACTCGCCATCGAGATGCTCCTGCTCAACTCTTTCATTTCCTCCGAAGATGAGCACTTCCATCCGACCCAACTCGGAAGAGCAGCGATCGCCTCGTCTCTCCCTCCAGAAGCGTCTCTTGCCATATTCAAGGATCTCAATTTGGCCAGCCAGGCAATCGCACTTGATACGGAGCTCCATATGCTTTACTTGGTGACGCCTATCAATGTAAGCGTGTGGCAAGAGTGCGATTGGCATCACCTCTTCGCGCTCTTCACCAAACTTCCACCGGATCATCGGAGGATCGCGAAACTAGTGGGAGCGAGTGAACGGTTCATTCTGGAGCAGATGAGAGGGCGGAGAGATGACGTGCAGCTTCAAGTGCACACGAGGTTCTTCTCAGCACTGGCACTATTCGATTTGATCAACGAGATGTCGATCCACGAGGTGATGCTGACTTGTAACGAAATTTATAGTATGAAACTATTTCAGGTGTCTCGAAAATACCGCATCACGCGAGGCTGCCTTCAAACGCTTCAATCGCAGAGTGCCACTTACGCAGGTTGGTGCGTCAGATGTCCAGAAGCCATTCTGGGTCAGAATGGACGGTCTGATTGGCTCAGTTTAGCCCCGCCTCGATTAGCCTCCGTTTTGCAGCGATGATTGTGGCGTTTTGTCTCCGATTGGGATGGACGTATCTCAGAGCACTGCTCGATGGCTTCGCGATGAGATTGCTGTTCGGGATTCGGTCAGAGCTCTCGGAGCTCGTGCAGATTGAGGGGATTGATGGACAGAGGTACAGAACTTCAATGAAGAGGAAAATATTTCAATTATGATAAATAATACATCTTCCTCACTGATTTTATTATGGCTTTAGATTAACATTACAACAGTATTGTGTCCGAGAAAACTAAAGTTATCAGTTGTTCGAAAATGAGCAAAAATACACCGAAAACTGTAAAGAAGTCACAGTAAAACAACAAAACCATCCAAAACCATCCATATTCAAGAAAAAGAGCACTTCCAGAGCACGCATCCTGCACGAGAAGGGAATCACATGTCTGTCTCATCTGTCGTCGTGCGACTCCTCTAAACTGGCCCACTATCTGACACTGGCGGTTCCGTACTCGAGGTGAATACTGTAGCCCCCTCTCCTTCCGTCTTCTTTTCCCCCTAAATTGAGCCAATTTGCAAAACTGCGTTTTGTGTTGATTAGGCCAAGAGAGGAAGGGAGGGAGATGATGATGATGATGGCGACAAACATGCGTCTTTGCTCCACAGGGACGAATTCTGACCTCGAGTGCGCTAAATTTGAGACAATGGGTCCGATGGAGGGGTGGAGGAGGACAATATGTGATCGGATACGGGGAGTAATTGGTTTGACGCCTACATTGTCGATTAGAACGATTAGAATTGAATTGAGACGGTAATTGAGGGAAATTGGTCATGTTTTTCGATGAGTTAAATAGGTCGATCTCAGGGAAACTTTCAGAGTGACTTACAGAAAAGATTCAGAATCTGATTCACGAAAGTTTTTACATCTTCTTGGAACTAATTCTGAATACTTCCTGTGCTTCAATGCAATGTAGGAACGGCTGTCAATAGCCCCCGTTCTCACCACCATTATCCGCACCTGCTCGCTATCAGAATGTCCGGTGTCATTGTTGCGTCACGACAGTTCACGTGTGACTTCTTCTTGTTTTGGCAACACCAATTATGACGCCATCTCATCTGCTCGTCTCAATTCTCCACCATTTTCCAGCTCCAATTCGAACGATGGACTCGGCGAGTGGCTGTTCGGAGAGCCACGACTTCGCGTCGCAGAAGCGGCACGTCTTCTGAAGGAGCGCGCGAGAACGGTGCTGATGAGAAGGATTCGGGAGTTGGGGATTACTGTCGAGTTGCCGAAAATGGAAGAGGAGGAGGAGCAGGCGGACAGCTGTGACAGTGGACTTCCGGAGAGTTGTCCGATGGATGAGATGACGAAGAGTGTCACCGAGATGTCGTTGGTCGAGTCGGATTCGGAATGCGACTTTGAGAAGGATGTGAAGATTGAAGAGGAAGACGCTGAAAGAACGGAAGAAGTAGTATTCCCGAAATTAGAAGTGAAAATGGAAGAAGAAGACGACGAAGAAGTAGAAGATACTATAATAGAGTGTCTTGAAACGTCGCTTCTGAAAATGAAGGCCCCAAAAGATGAAAAGTTCCTGAGAAGACTGTCCATAACTTTTTCTCCAAGTGCACGAAGACAGAGTATTCTGAATGATTCCATCGAGGACTCCTTCGACATGCCCGTCCCCGGAGCAATTTCATTCCGAACTCCCAAACGGGAGGATTTGACATTTGAAGACTCTTTTGATCGTCCCGTCCCTGGATCCATTCCGATCTCCGCATTCAAACCGAAACGGAAGTCGATTTTGACGGAGAACCGGAGAGAATCTACAGGTTCCACAGCTTCTGATAACAAGTCATTCGACGTCTTCTCATCGCCTCCAGTCAGACAGACTCGGAGCGCTCTGAAGCACGCGAGGATTGAGTGTTTGGTAATCTAAGCATTCCAGTGAACACTTTCATAAAGAGTTTTCAGAAAGAATCCCCGCTCGCCGCATTCGCATCCAGTCCAATTCTAAAGCATCCAAAATTGGAATCGAAGTTCTATCTAGAAGACGTTTGCCGCGATGAATACGTCTGGAAGCACTGGCTGAAGTCGGTGGCCTCCACTTCTTCATGCTCGATGGCATTGACGTCTTGTGGAGTTTCACTGCATACTGATGGAGGCACCACATTCATTCCACTAGTAGAAGAAGTCGATGAGAATCTCGAAGTCCTTGGAAAGTGTGTGATCCCTCTGGACTCTCGAATAGAATGTCTGAAACAGATTGCTCAGTCGATGGAAGTGCACGTTTTTTCAATGGAAGTGGCTTTTACACTGTTTGAAAAGTTTGGGATTCAGGTATTCCTATTTCCTATTCCTATACTTTATCTTTTTCTTCCATTCCATTTTCAGATCACCCGTCCCAGAATCATCAAGCATCTTGCTCATCTGAATCATCTGATTGATTGTGAAGTTGAATGCTCTGATGACCTATTCCCAATCCTTCTCAAACGTTTGGACCCTTTCGACTTCGATCTGAACTCACTTTATTCCACGGCAAAACAACCAGAAAAAGCTGCCGTGGAGGCGTTCGCGATGAAGAGAATATTCGAAAACCTGAAGAGCTCAGCGATTCAATGCTCTTCGGAAGAGAGTGTACATCTGGAGATGCCCGCCTCCCATGCCGTGCTCAATATGTTTTTCAATGGAGTCAGATTCGATAATGCCACGTGTCAGTTGCTCATTAAAAACAATCGTTTGCAAATTGAACGTCTGGAAGAGAGCATCTGGAGATTGGCTCACGGGAAGTTCAATTTGGACTCGGCTCACGAAGTTTCGAACGTTCTTTTCAACCGCCTCGGACTGGTTTATCCGGAGACTGCTGGCTGTAAGTCGAGACAACGCCATCTTCTAACGAGCAAAGCGATTCTGGAGCAGATGACGAAGCAACATGAAGTCGTTGGACAGATCATGGAATACAGACACATCCAGCACACCCTCTCACAGTGTCTTCTTCCGTTGGCAAAGTTTACAGAGAACAGAATTCATTGCTGGTTTGAAATGTGCACTTCCACAGGGAGAATTCTGACGAGCTCTCCTAATTTGCAGGTGAGCAATTAAAATGAAAGTGGTTTTTCAATATATCGCTTGTCAGAACGTCCCGAAGAAAGTTTCATCTGATGGAATGTCTGTCCGTCGCCTTTTCACTGCGTCACCTGGAAACGTGCTTATCGGGGCGGACTACAAGCAACTCGAACTGCGAGTTCTGGCACATCTCAGCAACGATCGGAGCCTTCTGAATCTGATATCAGAGGAACGCGATCTGTTTGAGGAGCTCTCGAAGGAGTGGAGTTTTCCGAGAGACGCTGTGAAACAACTGTGCTACGGGCTCATTTATGGAATGGGGGCGAAGAGTCTCGCAGAATTGACACAACTGAAAGTGGAAGAGGCGGAGAGCATGCTGAAGGCGTTCTTTGCCATGTTTCCAGGTATTTTTTTTCAAACATTCAAAACAATTACAAGTATCTTCATTCATTGAATTCAGGCGTCAGATCATATATCAACGAAACGAAAGAAAAGGCGGCAAGGGAAGAATGTGTGGAGACGATATTGGGAAGGAAGAAGTTAATAAAATTGAGTTTGATAAAGGAGGATAAAGCGAGAATGGAGAGAGTGGCTGTGAATTACACGATACAAGGAACTGCCAGCGAGATTTTCAAAACGGCAGTTGTGGAGATTGATCGTAGAATCAGAGGTATCATTTATCATCCACTCTCATCGGTTCAACTGATTTCTTTACAGTCTACTCTTCCAAAATCGTGCTCACAATCCACGACGAAGTGCTCGTGGAGTGTCCCATCCACGTCTCCAAAATAGTAGCCGACATCA
This sequence comes from Caenorhabditis imperialis, assembly GCA_963572205.1. Classification (NCBI taxonomy): domain Eukaryota; kingdom Metazoa; phylum Nematoda; class Chromadorea; order Rhabditida; family Rhabditidae; genus Caenorhabditis; species Caenorhabditis imperialis. The sequence continues at coordinate 6,908,176 of OY751541.1, forward strand.
TCTGCGATTGCATGCAAAACTCACTGTGCCATTTGTTACGAGTCCCTATGAGAGTCTCGTTGAAGACGGGTCCAACATGGGCGGAGTTGAAGTGATTCGAATTATTACGGGTTTTATCTTCTTTGTGACATAAACATCATTTTATTATTATGCTCCTTTTCTTCTATTGTGTCTCACTCACTTTGAATATTTCAGTCTCTTCTTTGAACATTTTGCTCAAAGCATCTCCAGATGAAATTCTGTCTGCGCAACTTCATCTGCGAGCACAGTCAAGAGGTCCCGGGGCCCATGGACAATGTGCAGAATCTTCGGAAGAATAAAGTGCCCGTGTTCCACGTCTTCGGCGTCACCGACACTGGTCAGAAGGCGTGCCTTCACATCCACGGAGTGCTACCGTATCTCGTGCTCAGAGTGGGCGGGAAAGCCACGCCCATTGTGCTCACAGCAATGAAATCGAAGGTTAATAAGGGGATTGAAAAGGAAATCGAGTTGTCGACAGGAAAGAAGAACAGCTATTCGGTGGATTATGTGTACAAAATGGAGGTGATGAGTAGTCGGTGAGCAAACGGAGCAAAAAAGAATTGCATCGACCGGGAATCGAACCCGGGCCGCCCGCGTGGCAGGCGAGCATTCTACCACTGAACCACCGATGCTTGTTCTCCTCAACTGTGCGATGAACGGATGCAGAAATAAATGGAAAAGAGAACGGGAGGAATAAACTGGTTATAAAACCTTCGAACGGAGAGATAGAATACAATGTTTATTCCTTTATTTTACGCTATTTTCGGAACAGATAGCGAGAAATGACAAGCATCGGTGGTTCAGTGGTAGAATGCTCGCCTGCCACGCGGGCGGCCCGGGTTCGATTCCCGGTCGATGCAATTCTTTTTGCAGACCAATCTACGGGTATCAAGATGAGGAAGAGGACTTCGTGAAAGTGTACTTTTCGTCTCCCTGGTATCTTCAGAAAGCGACACATGCACTGGGAAAGGAGGCACATTTGAAGGCGATCTTCCAGCCTTTCGAAGCTCATGTCCCTTTCCATCTGCAGTTTTTCATTGACAACTCTATATTTGGAATGGATAACATTTTCCTGAAAAGTGTGAAATTTCGAATCGATGTGAGGAATTCAGATGATCAGATTTGTTACAAAAATATCACATTCGGCGAAGTGAAATCGAACGTACATTTGTTGTCTCCCTACGAGAAAAAGACAAACTGTCAGTTGGAATGTGATGCTTTTGTCACTGATATTCTGAACGTGGAGATGCATTCCAATAATGGTATTCTGAAAATAACAATTCTCCATCCTCTAAAGGATGATTTTCAGTTCACTCTTCTAATCCGGGCCTCGAATACATTTGGAGAGAGGAAAAAGAGAGGTGTGATGCTCTCGGAATTCCACTCGAAGACGTCTTCAATTCTTGTAAGCAACACTGATGTTCCAAAATGAATTTTCCATTCAGATGAGCCCCGAAAGTCCACAATTTGGCCACAGGAGAGAGATATGCTCCGTGCTGCTCGGAAAATCGCCAAAAGACTGCGATGCGAACGGCAAATGTCGGAGAAGTTGGAGGATCTGATGACGACGCGAATCGCCGAGACTCAGATGGACTCGCAGCCGTCGTGCTCTGCATCTGATGTGACTGTGTGGGAAAAACCAGAAGAGATGGATGACAGTCAGATGGAAAGGGAGAAAAGTCCAGAAGAAGTGGACGATGAGATCAGAAGAGAAGAGGAGAAGGAGGGGGACGACGAAGAGGAGGATCAGGGGAGTGCCGAGTTGGAGATGACACAGGTGGCCGACAGTGGAGAGAGGGCGGAGCCACAGAAGAGCAAGGAAGAGGTCGAGGTGAGCTCCGGAGAGGACGAGCCAGCGGAGACGATGCAATGGGTGACCACGAGAAGTGCTTTCCATCAGAAGTTCATTAGTTTGGATCCGACTCTCTGTGAGAAGCATCCCTCACAGAATGCGATAAAGTCATTCTCCAGAGAAATGACGACTTGCTCACATCTGACAGAAGATACTGTAGTGGCTCCCTACTCGCAGACCTTGGAGCCCAGCAAGTTGCTCTCACAGACTTCCATCGGTAAGTGCAACCGACTAAACTCCTTTGAATAATGGTAATTCAGATGAGCAACCACCCGCGGAGCAAAGTGGAGAGTCTGACATTGTCGGGCTCTGCGTCGCCAGTCTCGAGCTGCTCGTGGACACCAAAATGCCAATGCCCGACGCGATGTGCGACCCGATCGTTTCAGTTTCTCTAGCCATTTATGATGACGTTTGTCGAGAGTCCTCCCCCAAACTTCATCAACTTCTCACCGTAATCCCTAAAGGCCCCGCCCACTTTGATCCACGCATCGTTGAAATGAAAGGGGAGCTGGAAATGCTGGAGCACATAGCTCATCTAGTGGTGGAGTACGATGTCGATGTGCTCGTTGGATATGAAACCGTTCGATTGTCGTGGGGATACCTCATTCGACGACTGGCACTTCTTGGAAGCCACGTGTCAATGGACAGAATGAAGACAGAGATATTCCAAGAGGAATCGAGGGAGCAGGAGCAGATTACGGTAGCTGCTCCAAAGGGAAGACTGTTGGTGTCCGTGTGGAAGGTGGTTCGGAGCGACCTGGCACTTCGCAACTATGACCTGGGAAACGCGGTGGCTCAGGTGCTCCGTAGAAAGATTCCGATGCTCGACAATGCGACGCTCATGAGAAGAGTGGAAGGAGGACGGTCTGCAGTGAGGAACGACGTCTTCACACATCTTCTGAAGCTCTCTTCTCTGAATATTACGTTGCTCACGGAGATGAATTGGTTTCTGAAGAACGCCGAAATGTCGAGAGTTTATGGAATTCAGTTCCACGAAGTTTGGACACGTGGCTCTCAGTTGAGAGTAGAATCGATGCTCCTTCGATTGGCACATCGGCTCAATTTCGTTGCTCCCTCAATCACACATCTGCAGAGGAATCTGTAAGAATTTCGAATTCTGATGTGAGCATACCCATACCGATTCCTTGCAGAATGGGCTCTCCCGAGCAACTCCAACTGATTCTGGAGCCCCAATCAAAAGTGTACTTCGATCCGGTCATTGTGCTTGACTTTCAATCCCTCTATCCCTCGATGGTAATCGCCTACAACTACTGTTACTCCACGATTCTGGGCAAAATTGCAAATCTGAACGAGATGAACGACTCATCGACAGATCACGAGGAGATTGTGCTCGGGGCACTCCGATATCAGCCGAATGTGCGTGGCAAAAAACTTCTGCCCCGTGCGGGATTCGAACCCGCGATCGGTTTAACCCGAATGAGATCATAAGTCCCACGCCTTCGACCACTCGGCCAACGGGGCGGCGAGTCTGAAATACGTGCACCTTGTTTTTATAGTGAGCGGCGACTGTTTCCAGAGTTCCCCCACTGTTCCTTGCTCACTATAAAATCGTGGCGCGCATTTTTCAGACTCGCCGCCCCGGTGGCCGAGTGGTCAAAGGCGTGAGATCTTAGAGTTCTCATACGGCTGCAAACCGTTCGTGGGTTCGAATCCTGCCCGGGGCAAATGTTTTTTCTTTTTCAATTTTGCGTTTCAGAAGTCGGATCTGGTGAAACTGGTGGCCTACAAAGAAGTGTGCTCTTCACCACTCGCCTCCCTGTTCGTCAAAAAGCAAAAGAGAGAAGGCGTCCTTCCGCTGCTGCTCAGAGAGATTCTCTCCGCCCGTATTATGGTGAAGAACGCGATGAAAAGAGCAAAGTCGAAGAAGCTGAAAAGGATATTGGACGCGAGACAGTTGGCTCTGAAACTGGTGGCGAATGTTTCCTACGGGTACACGGCGGCCAACTGGAGTGGTCGAATGCCATGTGCAGAGGTGGCCGACGCGATTCTCGGAAAAGGCAGAGAGACGCTGGAAAGAGCCATCGAAATGGTGGAACGAGGCGCGTATTCTGGAGCGGAAGTGATCTACGGAGACACGGACAGCATGTTCGTGCTGGTCAAGGGGGCGAGGGTCGAGGAGGCGTTCGCTGTCGGACGACGCATCGCCGACGACGTCACCAACGCGAATCCGGACCCGGTGGTGTTGAAGTTGGAGAAGGTGTACAAGGGATGTGTGTTGGAGACGAAGAAGCGGTACGCGGGGTGGATGTTCGAGCACGAGAACGACGAGGGCAAGTTTGAGGCGAAGGGAATCGAGACGGTGCGGAGGGACACGTGTCCGATTGTGGCAGAAGTGCTCCAGAAGTCACTCACATTGATCTTCGCTCAGAATTGGAAGGGACTGATGACGTACCTCAACCACACGGTTGTTTCTCTGCCAAGGGAGAACTTTTCCAAGTTCGTCTTCTGTAAGGAATACCGAGGGGACTACTCGCAAAGAGCGATGGTGCCACAGAAGAAGATTGCAGAGTGAGTCAAGGCTTCCACTATGAAGACAGTAACTGATATGATCCTCTGTTCAGAAGTCGTCTGAAGAACTGCTCATCGCACGTGACGCTTCGTGGAGAACGTGTTCCCTACGTCATCATCGATGGAGTTCCAGGATCCACTGTCTATTCATGTGTCAGATCTTTAGAGAGTTACGCATCGAATCCAGATTATAAGGTTCATTCGGAGCTTTGAAGCTGTTCCATTGCTATTTCAGATCAACGTGTATTACTACCTGAACGCACACATTCTCGCTGCTCTCCGAAGAGTCACTGACTTGATCCCAATGCGAATCGATCTGCTCCCATTGGCAGCTTCTCAGTGTTATGTGTAAGTCACTACTTCCAAGAGATACACCCTCTTATTCTAGATCAGATTGCTCTCGACTCGGCCAGTTCCCCTGGTGCATTGAGTGCGAGTTCAACCCAGCCGAACTCGGCCTGGCACTCGTCCAAGCTGGCAGAGAGAGCCGCGCTAGGTCAGACATTCGGAAGATGTGCAGTGGGTGTCAGTCGTCGTCCCACACGCTCGGAGAATCTCAAGTCCAGGAGTGCGGCAACTTCTCGTGTCTTCTGAAGCAGACGTGGTCGATCATGGATAGAGCAAGGACGGGTGCCGTGCTCATTGCTCATAAATTGTTCTAATGCATGAAGTTTTAATGAATAACAATGAATTTATATACATACACACTGGGAAACAGGGAAAAGTGAAAGAACGGAAATACCCGTGGAAAAAGGAATGGGGAACGGATTACGAGATGTCGCAATACTTGACCGAGTCGCGAGGACGGATGCTCTCGCTCAGGAGCACGTTGAGAGTTCTCGTCTCCACCTGCAGCGTCATGTAGTAGCCCGCCTTGGTCTCCACGATCTGCCGCCTCGAACGGTTCTTGAGCTCGATCTGTCGCTTTCTGATCTGCTTGCTCCGCCATTCCTCCGACTGCAGTTGCTCGGCGGTGGCTCTTTTTTGACGGACTGGAAGCACAGGGGTCTTCTTCGGGCAGTTGGGAGGCTGGAAATGTTTAGTTTTATCTTTAAAAGTATTCAGGTGAACTTACAATGCTCTGATTGCACGGCGCACTCTTGTCCTTCATGTTACACAGCGAGATCTTGCAGTGGAAAAGGAGGTCGCCGTCGCCGGGGAACTTGAAGACGGACATCTCCTGGAAGACGTACGCGTCCTCCGCGAACTCCTTGAACCGACTGTAGTTGGGCGTCTCCAGGAAGTGCTGGTCCACTTCGCATCTGCAATTATTCTTCCATTTCACTGGATCACTTTAAGAACAGACCCATTGGCGTCGAGAATCTGCTGCGTGTGCTTCTCGGACTGCACGAAACAGTCGTGCACCAGGTAGTTGTATTCCGGAGCTGAAAATGTTTAGGTTGAGAAGACATAAAGTGACGGAGGATGGGAAACAAACGGCTATCGCATTCCCATCGATGATAGAGCGTCTCTCCGACCTTCGCGTCCAACGCCACACACTGTCCCGGGCTGTATCTGAAAACGACTTTCTTTTTTGAGAGTCCGCACCCCATCGCAGAAAGAAAGACGGGAATGCGGTGGCGAACCCAGAAGGTGGCGTATCGAAGACAAGCGCGTTAACCACTACACCACCGGGCGCAAGCGGTCGCCGAGGAACAAGTGCGTACAAGAGCGGGGCGTTACCTGTGAAGTCTGTACACGCATTGCGTGTCGGCTGCATTCTTGAGCACCGCCTGGTCGAGTTCCTGTCTCGGCACCACCGATGGGACGAAGCAAGACATGTCGAGCCCCTGGTCGGCTCTCGTGATAATCAGTGGATGGAACTGGAGGATGACGGTGATGTTGAAGTGGTAGCCGTGTCCGTCCTGAATTTAACGTCTTCATTCTGCTCTTTGTAAATCATCTCACCGCTGAAGGCGTCTTCACGAGCCCACACTGTCCCTCGTTGAACGTCATCTGCACCTCGCGACTGTTGTCGGTCTTCTTGATCATGCACTCTGGCTCGTCGTGGTAGTTGTGAGCGTACATGAGTCCCTGGAGAGCTCGCTGCGTCCTGACCACGATGCTCATCGAGTGCTCCGTGCACTTCACGTCGGTGGCTCCGCGGACCTGCGGTTTCGCGTCTGGAGGGAGTTCGATGCCGTCGCATCCGAAGCCCACGTACTTCATGAATTCGCCTTCAAAGTCCTGAAGGGAAATTATTAGGATGAGAAGGAGAAAGAAGAGGTTACATGGAGGTTGGGGGGAGTGAATGCTCGTTTGTTGTCCCCAGCGATCAGTTGGAGTTCGGCTTCATCGACGAGTGGGCGGGGCGTCACGGAGACGGCGATCATTATGATTCCGGAGGCTCGCATTTTCTCGGCTATTGCTTTTGGGGATCTGGAGTTGGGTTTAAGTTTGATAGTGAAGTAAGAAAAAATTTGAAGTGAAGTGAATTTTTTTTTGAGATGTTGGGTCAATTTGACCTACCGTAACTCCGCCCACAAATGCTTTTGTGTTTTGAAAACTTCCAGATTTACTCATTAATATCAGGGCTATAATCTATCAGCAAAGAACTTTCAGTATCTTTACTATTACTAACGGATGAATTCTGTGTATCTGTCCGTGTATCTGTGAGTAGCGGACCCTGGAGAAGTCCCTAGAAATAGGAATGAGCCCAATTTTCGGTTACGGCCCTTATTTGGTGCCGCGATGATGCCCGTCCAAACTAGAAGTTGATAGCTTTTATTTGAAGGGTACTTTACCTGAAAATTTCTGAAAATGACCCTGCGCGGGGTCCCAAAACCGCGTGCACATGTACGCACCTGCGCTGCCCCGTTCAAGTGTGTCTGGGTGGCCCCGGTGGTTACGCGGGCGGACGTTGTGCAGAGGGTCAGGGGTTCGATTCTTTTCGAGTCAAAAGTTTTTTGCTTTTATTGGGAAAGTGTATTGGGGCATTTAGGCGAGTTCCCGGCCCAGTGTGAAGCCAGCCGAAGAGCTGCGCTAGCAGCTCGACCGGCTGGTAGATCTAATAGACTCGAATATTTTTACTTTTATTGTCGGCGCAAAAAAATGAGTGCACGGTGTCTGCGCAGGATCTGGCGCCAACTTGCACAAAATGGGAAAATCGATTATTTTATCCTGGTTTTTTGCTTTTTTTGCTCGAATATAAAATCTGTAGGTATTAATTGACTATTATTAACCAATTACCGTCATTTAATTCGTAACACAAGCTGGAAAAACTCGAAAAAACGTCGAAGTTCAATGGAGCGCATTTGCAGACCCCCTCCCGCTGCACTCATTTTTTTGCGCCGACAATAAAGAACTTTGCGAATTGTGTCTGGTGGTTTCAGAAAACTGAAAATATCTTCGCTCATTCAGAATTTAATGAAAAGTGTTCAACTGACAAGTTGTTGCTCTGATATCAATGAACACCCACAGAAATTTTCAGACAAAAAGAGCATTTGTGGGCGGAGTTAGGACTGCTCAAATGTATTCCGAAATCAACTATCCCAACATCAATTTACCTCGACTATTCAACTCTCGACCCAGTACTCAATGCTCCCTACTGAAACCGAAACTACTCACTTGTGAGAGTGTCCATCAGTGAGAACAAGCGCCATCTTGGGAACGCCCTCCCTGATGCCAGTGGACGGATCTTTGGAAGTGAGTAGATCGAACGCATCCATCAATGCCACATTCGTCGCCGTCGTGCCCTTGATCGATCGGATGTTCTTCACGAAGCCCTGCACGGAGGTGTTGTTTCCATACAGGAACGAGTTGAATTTGAAGTGGACGAACGACTGTCCCGAGTAGGTGATCAGGGCCACTCGCACCGCCTCCGGGTGGATGTTGATGTTGCCCAACACGCGCTCCACCAGGAACTTTTTCTGGAATCAGGGGCTCGTTAATTAGCTAAAACGGACGGCAAACCTGATCACTGAACAGATGGTCGAGGGATTCAGAAGCGTCCACTACGAGGGCGAGGTCCAATGGCTTATCAGACCCCTTCACACAAGCTGTAATTCCATTTCATTTTGAGCATTGTAATTCTGAAAACTGACCAGGCTGCTGTTCACAAATCTCCGTGCCCCTGTACTTTTCGAACTGGGGCTCCAGCTTCTGCAGATTCTGATTGGTGACGATCTTCTGTTCCGACTGCGTGTAGTTCGCCAACGCCGTCATCGCCACGTAGTCGCCGGTACCGTACGCCCAGATGTCGACGTTCGGAATCTCTCTGATAGTTTTTGTTATTTGGGAATCAATTGGTTTTTTCGAAGCACGGGTGAAAGCCACATGCAAAGCATAGCGGTGGTCGGAACCCGCGAGGTGTCGGCTGCACGATTGCCGCTACCTTTGTATACACCCTCTTCATTTGCAATTTTGAACGAAATCATGTACTTTTGTGGAAATTAGAACTTTTTTCGAATCTGACAATAAAAAAGCCAAAAATAAAAACCTTCGAACAGTATCAGCCATCTGCCAATCTTTCGGGAAGTCGTGGGTACGACCATCCGACAGCACATAGATGATCTTTGGCACACTTCCATCTCTCATTCCCTACAAATTCTATTTTAATTCTGAAACTATTGCGCTTCATCTCACATTAGCGGGGTTCTTCAACTGCTGGAGAGCAAATTCGAATGCTCCTCCTATCCTGGTGATTCCTGACACGTGGCGGAGCACATCAAGAGCCGCCAAGAGCTCTTCCCGGTCGGTGAACTTTTCAAAGTTGAACTCGAGGTGTTGGGTGCCACTGAACTGGATGAGCATCACTCTCGTCGCGCTCTTCCCGATCGTCACGTGTTTGATCACCCTTCTGATGATGTCGATTTCATCCTGAACGTCTCAATGAAACAAAGTAGTTCACTTCGTGTACCTGGAACTTCTCTCTGAGCGATCCGGAAGAGTCGAGAATGAACACGAGGTCAAGGGGCGGGGCGAAGACTTTACATCTCGCTGAAAGGCCCATTTAATGAGTCATTGTTTCGAAGGCCTCGCCTACGTTTCGTTGAGACCGGTGTGTGGACGATTTCAGGTGGCGCGAGACCGTTATCGATGATTTTGACGGCTTCTGAGAAGGCGCCGAAGAGAAGGCAGAAGAGTAACGGGGTGGCGACTAAACGTCGCATCGTTGGACTGCAAAAAGTTATGTTAATTGGGAGGGAGGATTATGGGATAAATGTGGTCAAGCGTTTTGTTTTCGAATAACATGTTCTGCTGGGAGGGCAAACACATCGATATCACTTTCAGATGTCGTAGAGTGGAACACATGATAAAGTCGACACGATATGGCAATGCAAAAGGACTGTGAAGAGAGTGGGATTCGAACCCACGCCCCCGAAGGGACTGGTGCCTTAAACCAGCGCCTTGGACCGCTCGGCCATCTCTCCGCCGGTGGAAGCACGCGAAAATGTGCGGCTATCTGGGCAGAGAGGGGGCGAGAGTGAAGAAAGAATTGGGTGAGGAGAGTGGAAAGAGGGGTCAACAATGGGGACAATCATGCGGAATGATGTGGCCCCTCGAATTCAAGATTTTCAGCGTTTATCGAGGGCACATCTAATTGCAAACATGTTTACAGAGCAGAAATCAGGAGGACACAAGTGGAGGGACACACAGATCATAAAAAAGAAGTGAAGTCAGAAGAATCTCATTCAAAAGGATCAAGGGGGCGGTAGGGGGTTTTAGTTCAAAATTTCTCACTAATTTTGCTTCTAATCAGTTTCAGATCAAATCAGCTTTTCAAAAAACTGGCTATGAGCTCCGCAAATTCAGATCGTGCAAAAGTTAGGCCACAATCAACGAGAAAAGAACTAAACAGTAAAAAGTGTTGAAGAGGGCAGCAAACAATGCTGAAAGAGAAACGAGAAAAAGGGGAGGCTTTTGTTTCCAAATTGTAATTATTATGCATGCCCTCCTCCCCCCCCCCTCGGCGGTGGCGTCAAGAAGCAAAACTGTTCTCATCAATCATTGGTTGAAACACTCATTGTCTTCGGGCTGATGGATGGCAGGGTCAACACTCTTTTGCATACCAGGTCACTGATAAAGAGGTCCTCTTTGTTGGCGAGTGAGGTCAAAGCTTCAGAGTTACTTTTACACTTTGGGGGGGGGGGGGGGTGAGTCGTCACGTAGCGAGGGATCGAACCCAAAAGGCTAGATTCGCAGGCGAGAGCGTTACCACACCGCCACCCGACACCGTGCGAGCGGCAAGGATCGGTGCGTACAAGAGAGAGAGCGACAAAGATGGTTTCAAAAAGCAGCATAGTGATAATGAGGGGACTGCAAGTGCGCTTCCGTCCTTTTCAAGGCACTGGTAGACAATGGGTTGTAAGGAAGTAGGAAAGAGGAGGAGGAATATGAAATCAAATAACCCGACCGTTTTGGATTGGCATGATGAACAAAAGAAACAAACTGGTTGATCCCGAGACGATTAGGCAATGTGGCTAGGTGGAAGTGAAAGCGAGATGATGATTCGCGCATTTGCATTTTATTCGGGTAGAAGGTCATCTGCGCTTCTTCTCTAGCCACTTTGGAGTTGTCGATTGGGAGGGGGATTAGTGGGGTAAAGATTGTCTATTAGTGATTTTTCAAGATAAAAATGTTAATCACGAAAATTTTAGTAAAAGAATCTGATCTTTCGCTCCAGATTCTAGGATTTGTTTTAGATTTAAGTGAGAAATACGACGGAATTGTATGAAAGAGCACGAAATGAGCAACAGAATTGATTTCCAATGATCTTACTAGACATTACTTAGGTTAACGACTTCAAAATCATGGAAACTACAGTGATTAACACTTTAGGTCTCACAAAAGAACGATCATAAGCTCTTCCGTCCCTATCGCAAGAGAATACACTATTCAACGAGACGCAGACCGACAGACAGTCTCCGTATCGCAATAGAGCGCATGATCTGCATAGTATAGACGGAAAGTGACGAAAACCGATCTGTTTCCAAAACGACAGTAGTTATGATAGATCACGCAACCTCAAAAGTGGCGGTGTTCGATCTTCCAGTCTCTCCAGATCGGATCTCGACTTTCTTTCGCAACGAAACCAAACTGTTTGCCCTCGAAATTCCAGCTACCAATTATGCGTCAATCGAGGAGAGAGTGCGGCGGGCGGAGAGACGCAGAGAAGCGAAGAGTTACGTAATAAGCAGAAAGATTTTATCGGGGGGCGCGAGGAGAATGAAAAGCGGGGAGTGAGAATTGAAAGCAAAACAGTCTGTCGGGTTCGAAGCCATTTTTTGGTTGGCACTGAAATTGGAAAGGAACAAGTTGTGGGGAAGTTTTAATTTTACCAGACTTTTTGTTAAAAAACACTTTTCAATTAATAAAATGATAGAAAAAAGCACATTTCCTACAGTAACTCAAGCGGACCAATCAGAAGGATGGCCTAGTTTTTGAAATTCCTCTTCCATCTACTTTTCGAGCTCCAGGTACAAGATTTTCAAAAACCCTTCGATAATTTTATCTCAATTTCAGTTAGAAGAACATTTATCCACCAGATTTTTCAAATGTGGCTTCTGGAGTCCAAAACAAAAAGTGGATGCGAAAGTTAGGCCACCATCACTTTTCGATGCTTTTGATTTCAGTTTCCGCCGATCAAAAAACGAAAAAAACCACTCTAAAATTGACCGAGACCTAGTTTTATATATTAGTATATAAGTATGTAAAAGTCGTAAACGCCGTCTGAAACATTTCCTACTTTTGAGAGGAGGGCGGTCATCAGAAGAGAACTAGTTTCTCGAAGGAATGCAGACCAAAATAAAGTAAACTGTTTTCATCTGAACTGTACACATACCTTTTATGAAGACGTTCCATCGGGAGACCAGAGATTCACAAGAGATTCAAGAGAATATTCAGAATTCTCGGAAGTCGTCACTTTTTATAGGAAGCGAACGTCCTCGAGTGGCCACCCTATTCCTGTCTTTAATGACGAATATTTGCATAAAAATTATGCCCCTTCCCTTTGGAGCTTCCTTTTTCTCGTCTGTTTGCAGACACAGAAACAACAATGCGACAATTTTTATTCGGATCTTCATGGATTCGGGTGTATTGGGGTGGGAGGCTATAACTGGGAGAGATGGCGGGGGGATATGGGACACAATATGCAACCAAACGGACTCTCTCTTTTATTTTGGGAAGTTGAATGCGGGTTATTGAAGGAAGGGATTACTGGGCGGCGATTGACTTCAGAAGGTGGTTGATTTCGTTGGCGACACAGCCGTACACTAGCTTGAATTGGTCACCCGTCGCCACCATTCCTGCAAAGAATTTGTTTGAGTTCTGATGAATAAAGTTGAAATTATTAAACTAATGATTCAATGCTTGCTTTCTTATTGAGTATGGGTTTAGCTCTTGATCTACTGTATCTTGGCTGTGCAGCTCAAGTTTCGTTATCATAACTCCGCCCACAAATGCTCTTCTGGTCTGTAACTTTCTGGAGTTGCTCATTAACATTAGAGCTACAAATTGTTAGTTGAACACTTTTCATGAAAATCAAAATTGAGCGGGATAATTCAAATTGAAATCCGACTGAAAGTTAGCCATCACCCTTCCGAATCTTCAGCATTTATTGCTCAGCTTTCATTTTGATAAAAATTGTTCAACTGATAAAGTTTAGCTTTAGTATCCATCTTCAACTCCAAAAGATTTCAGACAGAATGAGCTTCTGTGGGCGGAGTCAAAACATAGTCCACGAGAACTACACGAAATTTACAGTTTTGTGATCTGCTTCTTATTGATAAACTAAAGAACAACTTTTCTCTGAAATCTGAATCATATCAGAAATCGCCTGAAATCGAATTAGACAACTGAAAATGCTCGAACGTCAATCCACCAATGACCAAAGCACAATATCCGAATCAACAAAGCCACCCCATAAAAAAGGAAATTCGCCTTCCCGAAATTGCACACACTCACCATCTCGCTGATCTCTGAGATGCTCCACAGTGGCAACGACGTCGATCTGTCGGATTCCGCGCAGAAGACGTGCGCAGAGCACGTCAACAGCACAGTAGACTCCAGTCCTACCGGAGCCGTCCCACGAGTGCACGAGCACTGCCGACGAACGACCGCGGTACGACTTGTTCACTTTGCGACGGAACTCGAGGATGCTCTTCGCACTCGGCGGTGTCGAGTCCTTGTGCCACGAGAGGTAGTGGAACTGGGTGATCGTGCGGGTCTGGCTGTTTTGCAGGTTCTGAAAGAGAAGGGTTATATTGAGTTTCAGTGGAATGGGCTCACCTTGAGGTAGAAGGAGCGGACGAGGTAGTCGTCTGACCAGATGTGCTCGGAGACGAGGTGGATCTCGAATGCTCCGTGCACCTCGCTGCCAGTGTCCGGCCAGTAGTTCTTCTCCTGCTTGCACTCTTCGGGGGTCGACAGGTTGACGACGAGGCAGACGCCGTGCTGCCAGATCGTCTGCCAGAAGGCGGCGATCTGGTTGCTGGCGGGCGTCTGGGCGGCGATGTAGACTGCTTGTCGTGGGTCGTCGTCGTAGATGAAGCTCGCGTTTAGGTAAAAGTCCTCGTTCTCCGAAGTCTTTCCGTCAATGTCCACGATGTTGTCGTCGACTGAAATGAGTGAAATTGGATTCTGATGACGTGGGGCTCACATTCAAATGACGTCAACCGTTCTGTTTACTTACACGGAAGAACGGTTCTATTCTGAGAAGCGAACTTCTCGGCCTTGGTCTTCTGACGTTCCTCGTTGCGGTAGTCCTTGATGCCGTTCCATTGCGCCTCGATCTTGGTGGGGTCGGAGAGACAGTCTTGGAGGAAATTCTGAAAGAAATCAACTGTTTTGTGAAGACGTCAATGACCCACCAGAACAACGTGTCCAGTGGAGATGTCGATGGTGGGCGCTGACGACTCCTCGCACCAGGAAGACGTGGAGCTCGACTTGGAGGCTCGTCCTCCGTCGGCTCTTTGTCTGCACAGGTCCTGGTAGGCGAACGAGTTCTTTCCGTCGAGCTGCTCGGCGATTTGCTGGATGTTGTCCTTGTAGTGGCGACGCGACTTGGCGATCTGGACGGCGGCGACGAGTCCGAGAGCGGTGACGGTGAAGGCACACACGAAGAGGACGGGCATCAGGAGCCAGTCTCGTTCTGACGACTCGACAGGCAGACTTCCATCCTGGAAAAGGAACAGTTGATGATGAGAGGGACTAAAAAAGAATTGCATCGACCGGGAATCGAACCCGGGCCGCCCGCGTGGCAGGCGAGCATTCTACCACTGAACCACCGATGCTTGAGTAAACGACGTGACGCAGACCGATTTATTGAGTCAAATGAGTTAGGCTGACAAGCGAATAAGTGAACAAAAGCGAGCAATTAAATAGTGGAATCCTCCAAGTGAAAGAAGAGTGAGGTCCGGCCAAGACTGAGCGAAACGCTCGCCTTTTATACTCGGATTTCGCGGGTTCTCGAAGGTTCTGCGGATCCACATCTCGTGATTGGTCGGGGCCTCGTCGCTGAGTGGAATGGGCGGAGCGTCGGCGGTCGGAGACCGTGGTCGTGACGGTCGGCGGCCGCGGCCACGGTGCGAGAGAGTGTGGAGGGCGCAGACGGCGAGACGGCGAGTGCCGCGAGTGGAACGAGCGGCGCGCGCCGGCGCGTGTTTTCACTGTAAATTCCGCGTGTTTGACGGCTCATATTTGGAGGTCAAAGTGTCTCGTCTCGGATGAAAGTGGGTTTCCGGTCGACGTGGATCCTTACATCTCCCCCCCAAAGACTTCGTATCCCGAAGGGAGATGAAGTCAAATAAGGAAAAACGAGGAGACACGTCAGACCGAAACCCTGAATCATCTGGGGTATCAACTCCCTGATCGTATGTCCCGTGTTCGAGTTGCTTGGGGAGCTCCTGGATCCGTGTCTGCCTCATTGTTTGACTGTGGGAGTCGTCGCGTTGACTTTTCAGCTTGAGTCGGATCGTAGTGAGTCGTCGTCGTGGTGGTCGTCCAGTTGATGGTGAAGACGTGATCGAATCCGTGGCTTTGTCCTGACTTGGCAGTGAGCACCTTCAGTGTTGATGGTACTCGAGACGTTGCGTGATCTTTGTCGTACTGCAGAAGGCGATCGTGGTCGTAGAAGCGGTTGGCTCGGTGTTCGTCCTTAGCTTTGCTCGATCGAGTGTCGAAGTGGCTTCAGTGTCGTTCGAAGTCGATGGTTCTCCTGATGTCGGGTGGGCGTCTCGAAGTCGCGTTGCGATGGATGTCGAGCCTTTTATATCGGGGCTCCTTGTCCGTTAAAGACGTCGCTGGCCAGTTGTGGATGACTGTGTAGAGTCCGCGTGTGAAGTCCGTCGAGCTCGTTGTCCGGAAGCCAGTTGGGGAACGGCAAGTGGTTGAGCTCCTCTGACTCCTCGGGAATTGCTCCAGCAGCGCCGGCGAGAACTCGCGTTACGCCGACTCAACAGTGTAGATGCTGTCGGCGATCGCGTTTCCGCGAAGTACGGGTCCGTTGGCGCCGAGATGGTGGTGGGCTTGGAGCTGCCAGCCTGTTGCGCCGTGCTGAATGTCGTCGCGGCCATGCGCATCGGCAGTAGTCGATCCTGCACTTAGCCATCGGGAGGGAGCATGCAGTGGGTTGCAAACCGGTGGTGCTCCGAGAAGACTGACCGCTCGGCTCCAGTGTCGATTGCGTCGTCCATCCGCTTCGAGTTGGCTTCTCGTTGAGTAGCTGGCTCTCCGTCGTCCTTGACTTATGAAGATTTAGGCGTCTCGACCTCGGGATGTTCTTGGCTCGTTTCCAGCGAGTCCTCTTCTTCTTCTTCTTCGAGTCGTCAAGGTTGTCGTCGAGTTCTCCAAGCGGTTCGACGAATTCTTCGATCTTTTTTTTTTTTTTTTTTTTTTTTTTTTTTTTTTTTAATATATTGCCCGGCTTGATGTGCCACCCGGGAGTGGGATTAGTACAGGTTCAGAAAAGAAACCTAACGCCAGTGCCCGCAGAGGTGAGAGCACCTCTGCTCGTGGACACTAGAGTGCTCTAGACAGTTAGGAACGTCTTGTGGGTTTTGTCCACTCGACGTTCAGCTTACCTGCTTTCGTCCGTCGATCTGCTCGGCGAAGTCGGTCCACTCCTTGGTGTCGAGATGTCGGAGGTTTCGAGCTCGGCGATCCCTTGCTGGAGGCGTGCCGTGGTCGTGGGCTGCGCACCGTCGTTTCAATCCTTCCCGAAACTCGGAAAAAATTAAATATTTGACCGAATTTTGAAAAAATCGCGGCAAAAAGTCAATCAAACGGCGAAAAACGACGAAAAAATTCCTGTCGATTTCGAAATTGAGACGGGCGGCGCGTGCGTCGCGGTTGCGAACGCGTGTCGGCGCGAGACCCGTCGCGGTGCCTGGGTGCATGCGCCTTTGACTCTACCGTAACCTGCTCGTCTTCGTCGGTGATGTTCCTTTAAACGTCGTCGAATTTCTCGTTGAGGTGGCTCCCAGCTCCGCAATTATCGATTTCTTGGTGGATTTCGTCGATCGCTGGGTGTCGAATCGGATGCAATCGAAAGTTCATCGGCTTCGTCTGGATCGATCTCTTCGTTGATGCCTTGCGGTTGCACTTCACCCGCTCGGAACGTCGACGCGTTGCGGCTTCACTTCCAGAACCGCCGATGTCGGTGTCGCTGTGCCTGGGGAGGTCGCTCCTTCGTTATTTTCAGGTTCGGCGTCCTGTGAATCTTCCGGGTCGTCTTCAGTCCATTCTCCGTGCCTGTTCTTGTCCCGATGCGCTTTTCGTGATCCGTTCTTCTTGGTTCTAGCCCGATCGGCGACTTCTTCGGACTCGGTGAACTGTTCAGCTGTCGGTCGGCTGTCGAAGTGCCTCTCCAGTTCTCCTGATGCCTCGCTGGAACTCTGCGCGGTCTCCCTCTCACTGGGATCCCGGCTTCCGTTGCGAAATGCCTCGACTCGATCTTCGTAGTTCCCGATCGCGGGCGTCGTCGGAAAGGGCGTCGCCGCACTTCCTGAACGCGTCAAGAACTCGTTTCTTCTCTTCTTCTGCACCGAAACGTCTTCGCGAACTCTTGGGATTTCGGATCCCGCTCCGACGCATTCGTCGAGGGTGGCGCGCGGTGCCGCGCTAAAAGTATGACAAAGTCATACCTGCCTCGTTCCCCGGTGAAGCCTCAACTGCTTCCGATCCTTCTTCCAGCCTGTCCGCTCCTTCCGTTCTCGGCTGCACCTCCGTGTTGTCGTCGTTTCCGCTTTCAGAGATCGCCGGATCGCTTCTCACACCGATCGGGATGCTCTCTTCTCCAATTTTCAGGCTCTTGCTCCGGTAATCGATCGAGAATCGCGGCAACCTAGCCAGGAAATCGTTTCCCAGAATGACTGCGTATTCTCGTGGTCCTCTGGGTGTGCAATCGGCCAATGTGAAGTGTACCGCATGCGTCGCCGCATACGATCCAATCTTGATCTCCAACTTCGCTGCTCCAGCCATCGGTATCGGAGCTCCTCCTAGTCCTACCGCATGTGCTCCTGTCGCCGGCTCCATCGGCGGGTGTCCTATCGCGTACTTGAACGAATTGTTAGCCACTGTGACGGTTGCTCCTGTGTCGATGAGCGCGAAACACGGGTGACCATTGATCCGCACTGGAATCTGCGCCGTCAGCGGTGGGCTGGCTTCGTCCGACGTAATGACGCTCGGTTTCTTCCAGTTTTCGCTGATCTGTCGATCGTTCCTTGGCCACGTCAGCGTGTACACGTTGTTCGATGGGTACGGCTCCGTCATCAGAATCTCGTTCCGACGCGACAGCTCGGCAATCTGTCGCTTCGCCGCCTCGAGTTGCTCCAGTAACTGCGCTCTTGTGGGACCATCCTGCGACTCCGCTCGATCTTGGTAAGCTGCCGGGCTCTGCCAGTGTCGCTCGCTCTGATTGAACTGAGCTCCTGATCCTGGTTGCATCTGACCGACGGCTGTGCACTCGCTCTGGTAATGACCTCGTTGATTGCAGCGATAGCACGTGATGTAGGCTCTGCGCTCCTCAGATGACCTGCTTCTGGAGTTGCCCTGTTCCTGTATCAGCGTGTGGATCTTCTCCAATAGAGCCGCCGTTGCCGGTGTTGTTCTTTCCGCCGCCATTCTGTCTGCGCGCAGAATCTCCTGAAAGACCGCCTCGGTGAAGGCTTTCTGCGCTGTCTTCGGTCGCTTGTCCTTGACGATGTACCGGATGCTGTCGTCCAATCCGTCCAAGAAGGTCTTCATGGTCTTCTGATCGATTTCCGTCTCCGTCTCCGTGCTGAACGCCTGCGATATCAACGATTTCACTCGGTTGAAGTACGCTTCCAACGTTTCTCCGGAGCTCTGCTTGCATCCGTCGACCTTCGACTTCTTCAGCTCGTGATACGTGTCGTCGTTGAACGTCTGCTTCAAGTCGTTGATGACGTCTTCGACCTTCGCTCCCGGCTTCTCTGCGATGGTCCGAGCCGCTCTGTCTCTGGCGTTCCCTGTCAGGAACGTCAAGAATGCGCTCAGCTTGACTTCGTCCGTCGCTTCCGGCTGTGCTGCCTTCATCTGATCCGAAAACTGCCTGACGAAGCTGTTCAAATCTTCGGCGAACGTTCCCGAATAGCTCACGACGGCTGCTGTCGATCTGAAACCGAGCACACAGACGTTCGGTACCTGGGCTTCCTTGCCCTTCTCTCTCTGTCTCTCACTGCCCGAAGGCTTTTTCTCTCTCTTTTCTTCTTCCTCGTTCTCTCTCTCTTTCACTCTCTCACTCTCTCTCTCAACGTTGAATCCAAGTCCAAAAGGACTGGAAGTGCTTTTAGATTTGTTGGAATTTCTTCCGGAAACGAATTGATCAGACTCAGAGTCCGAAAGGGTATGAGTACCCTTTCTTGCGGTCTCTAAGGTGCTAGAAGCGTTGATCAATCCGGGGGGAGTCTTCTGGGCGTCGGCCGGCTGAGCTGCGAGCTCCTTCCTTGGCGCGACTCCCGAATCGTTGTTGGTGACGTAGTTGTCGGCTCCGCTGGTCGTTGGTTCGGCTCCTGGCGCTTCCGCTGCTTGCTGGGCGAGCTGTTGCTCCAATTGACCGATACGTTCGCGGATCTTCTCCAGAATCTCGAGTTGACGTCGTTGCTCCCGATGGTGTTGCTGTTGGGTTCGAGCGACCATTTGGATCTCCTGGCGAGTCGCATTCACAATTTCCTGTGACTCCCGGACGATCCCATCAAGGTCGGTGATGACGGCGTCGCGTAGCGCGATCGCCTCCTTGCCCGACACTGCCGCTTGTCCGGCGACCGTGCGGGCCAATGCCGTGGATACTTTCCACAATTTTTGCTCTTTCATTTCGAGCTCGTTCATTCAATCGTCCACTCCAAATCGTCCACTTCAATCACGTTCAAGTTCAAGATCAAGTTTCTTCTTTTTTCTGCAAAACCGTTATCGAATCCGATCCTTTACGGCAAACACAACGAGAATTGCACGGTCGGAAGGCTAGGGCTAAGCCTAAGAATAAGTAGTCGCTGTAGGGAGCAAGAATGTGGACCGCCCTGGTCCCCATTCCCCCAGGCCTGGCTTAAAAACAAAAGAAACCTTCCCTCCGGACCCAGTCCGGACGGAGAAATAAAACCCCGTATGGTGAGGAATACCCTCCCAGACTACTTACCTACCCTCACATGTTAGACACCTGAGATTCAGCAAAATTTAAAGCCTGCTTTGTTATTGATCCTTGGCTCATGCGTCCACGAGAACAAGGATGGTTGAGAAAGTTTTTGAATGCCACTCTCAGTGGTATGCGATTGAGGAGAGGCAACAACATGAGGTTCCGCGGTGGTGAGAGCACCATCGCTTGAGGAACCTCACAACGAAAAACTAAATCGCGCTTGAAAATGCCTAAACTACAGGGAGCGTCCAACTTCCGCATCGGTGTTATGAACCGTTGCTTGTGGAAGCTCGATGAAACAATAAAAACGGGGGAAAACGCACGGTGGATACAAGAATTAGGGCCTAAAAAAAAATTTTGGGCTAAACCTAAAACCACGCGCTGCTACCAGTAAACGACGTGACGCAGACCGATTTATTGAGTCAAATGAGTTAGGCTGACAAGCGAATAAGTGAACAAAAGCGAGCAATTAAATAGTGGAATCCTCCAAGTGAAAGAAGAGTGAGGTCCGGCCAAGACTGAGCGAAACGCTCGCCTTTTATACTCGGATTTCGCGGGTTCTCGAAGGTTCTGCGGATCCACATCTCGTGATTGGTCGGGGCCTCGTCGCTGAGTGGAATGGGCGGAGCGTCGGCGGTCGGAGACCGTGGTCGTGACGGTCGGCGGCCGCGGCCACGGTGCGAGAGAGTGTGGAGGGCGCAGACGGCGAGACGGCGAGTGCCGCGAGTGGAACGAGCGGCGCGCGCCGGCGCGTGTTTTCACTGTAAATTCCGCGTGTTTGACGGCTCATATTTGGAGGTCAAAGTGTCTCGTCTCGGATGAAAGTGGGTTTCCGGTCGACGTGGATCCTTACACTTGTTTTGCTTCATTCTCCGATAAATATGTGTTTGACGTTGGTTACTCGTACAATCTGATAACGGGTTTGTGTTTGTTTGTTCATTTCTCTTTTTCTCTTCCATGATTTCCCCGTAGTGTCTCCCCAATTCTCTCCTGTCATTTTCAAGCATCGGTGGTTCAGTGGTAGAATGCTCGCCTGCCACGCGGGCGGCCCGGGTTCGATTCCCGGTCGATGCAATCCTTTTTGCATAAAACTCAAACTCACATCTCCACTTCCGATTCCGGTTTCACGAACGTCGGCTCCCGAAAGCCGGGCAATATCCTTTCGACGCTTGTCTGAAAACAGCTTGACTCGTAAACAAAAATAAGTGAAAACAAGAAAAAGAAAACGTACAGACGGCGGAAGCGACGCCTTCAACAGAATCAATTCGCTTCTCGACTTTGGACTTTGCTCCTTCGAACCGCGAGATTCTCATGGACAGTTGGCCATTGTCGAACTGGAAGTCATCGAAGTAGAGATTGTTGGGGATGGCGATGGTGTTCTGGAGGAACTCGATGAGCGGCATCAGCTGGTCCTCGTTCTTCAGGTGCACCTTCAGGTACACCCGGTTCGCGTCGACGCGAGCCACTCCCTGGTCCTTCTTGCCCTTCACAATCTTGTGCTCCGTGTTGTCGAGCCCTTGATCCACCTCGCCGACCTGCTCGATGTCCTTCTTCAGAATCGCCTGTTCGCGCTCCTCTAGGTCGTCCAGTGGCACTGCCAGTTCTTGCTCTCCAGTGAGCACTTGGCTCTCCTCGTTCTCGACGGCCTTCTTCAGATCCACGAGTCTGCCGATCAGGCTGTTCAGTTGTCCGTCGGAAAGCTCGTTGAAATCGGGGCTCTCGTTGTTCACAATCGCTTGGACGTACTGGTCGAGAAGCTCGTCATCGACGTCTTCATTGTCAGCGTTTAGAGCTTCTGAAAGAAAGAATAATAGATTGAAAAAGAAAAAAGAATTGCATCGACCGGGAATCGAACCCGGGCCGCCCGCGTGGCAGGCGAGCATTCTACCACTGAACCACCGATGCTTGGAAAAGTGATCCAATGCGAGGAAACACGTCTTTTTCTTTTATTTTTCTACAAACGTTCCGATCACATTTATATTTCTTCTCTACTCCTCTCCTTCCCTATCTCTATTTCATTTCCCCCCGCAATGTTCCGCCAAGCCTCTCCCCACAATTTCGCGCATCGGTGGTTCAGTGGTAGAATGCTCGCCTGCCACGCGGGCGGCCCGGGTTCGATTCCCGGTCGATGCAATCCCCTTTTGCCACTCACCCTCCACATCCTCCTCGGTAGGCAACGACGGCTCCTTGAGCTGCTCAATGACCTGAGCAATCTCCTCCTCGGTCACATTTTCCGCATCCACATCCTCGTCGAGCAGCGTCGGATCCTCGGAGAGCCCGGTGTCGATGAGCTGAATAAGAGCCCACACGTTGGCCGGCTTCCTGACCTGACAAAAGTCGGGGTCGTACTGCAGCTGGTAGAACATGGACATTTTGAAGTAGGCGAGCACGCACTGCGTCTCCTCATCGCCCCAGTCCTTGTCCTTGGTGGCGAGCCGCGTGAGCTCGAGCTTCAGCAGCTCCAGCTGGGTGTCGTCGAGGTCGTCGAGGACGGTCGGAGAGGGCGACCCGCTGTCCGGCGAGTAGCACTGTCCGAACACGCCGTCCGGGTAGCACGATTCGTCATTGTCGCATAAATTTTCGCTAAGGTTGCAGCCTGAAATCGTGTCCATTCGTTTCGTTTCCCCATTTCCCTCATTTCGTGCCCTTTGACTTCCGTTTTGCATGCTAATGTCACAAGAATCACCTGCTGACTTGGAAATTAGTCGAATACGCAAGTGGGGGGGCAAGTGCAAAGACTAGTGCAACGTTTTGTGGTCGTCTGTCTGGAGAAGCTTTGACAGATCTTACTACTCGCCCCTTCGTATACTCACTCTCGGTGGCGCGAAATCACGGCGCCGCTGGCCGAGTGGCAACGCGCTGGTTTGCCGCGCGCGCCTTTTGGGTTCGTACCTCCTCCCCCCTCTCCCTCATTTGCGACAAAAGTGCACTCTTCCATGGGAAAAAACCCTCTCACTTGAAACTTCCCTTCAAATTCCCACGTCGTCCTTTCGTAATCATCCCCCATCCCCTTCCCCATCCCCACTTCACGCGATTCTTGGTCTCTCTGTCAATTTCAGCCCTTTCCGGACTCGCTTAATCGTAATAGCTGCTCTCGGAGAGCAAAATGGGCGCAGTGAGCCTTATTATTCCACCCCGGCAGCGCGCTCTCTCTCAGCTTTTAATCTAATTCGAGCCCCCCGTTTTCTCTCTCCGTCTTCGAGCATTTCCCTCCCGAAAACAGAAGAGTAGTCGGATCGAATCTGGTTTTGGGGGGAAGACTGCATGAAATACTTATGAGAAGAGCACAAGAAAAACATGATCATAAAAAGTCGAGAAGACGTTCATCTGAATCATAAGCATCATAATCCGCCTCTCGAGTGCCCTTCTCTACGTTTAATCTGATGATCCGATGTTTGGCTCTATTTTTGAGAGTTCAATTCGACAGAGTGGGTGGGAAAAGGGCGTAACCGGATACAAATGTTGACATGTCATTTCAAAAAAGAGAAAGGAAACGAGAAGCTGTATAACGGGGGGATTAAAGTGAATGACGACGTTCGTCGGGGGTGTTTTCAGAAGGATTTAAGGGCAGATTAGTCAATTTGTATAGTTTTTGCCAGTTTCCAGGAAGTCTCGAACGGATTAGACATGTTCGAAAATCCATTTGAAAAAAAGAGGAAAAGCAAAACCCTTACTTGGTATAGTGGAATTGAACCAGGGTCCCTTGATTGATAACCGAGAGTGCTACCACATCAACCATTCTCGCGCCCCCGCAGCTGCTTCTAGGTGCGTACAAGTGCACGCTCCCCCTCCTCCGTCACCAAACTCGTTTCGAAATTTTCGAGAACTCGCTTTTTTTCAGAAACCTCCATCACTGCGAGAATGTTCTAATTCCCAGAAGCCTCCAGTAAACAGACATAATCTCTGCGTGCAAATCTTTGAAAAACTTTCTGCTCCTTATGTCACTTTTTCGTCATCCTCCTCCTCCCCCCTTTTCCTTTTCGGTGCCAAATGACGAATGCATGTGTATGCTCAGCTGATGAGGGCGCAGAGAGCGTGAAGACGTGCGAGACGCAGCCCGTCAGATGACGTCAGTGTTTTCAGAGTTTAGAGGATTTCGAGAAGACGTGCTCAATTTAGACTACTTCATTATCTAATTAATGCGAGTGTGACGCGCAATTTCGACCACAGGTGCTCTTTTGTGCTCTTTTTTTCTGCTCGCGGAAATCACGTCATCTTCTGGAGGCGTGCGAACAGCACGTCTTCTGGAATATTCGATCAGAGGCTCTTGTCTGATACAGAAGACTCGAAAACAGGGGAAACAAAAGTCACGCGACGACGGAATTGGTAAAAGGATAAAAGAGAAGTTTTTGGAGCATAAATATGACGTCATCTAGAAGTGGTGGGAGTCGAGTATTTTTAGAAGACGTTGTTCTTTTTAGAGATGACGGAGGGGATAAATAGAATCAAGGCGGTCGATGGTCAGCGCCTTTTTTTCGACGGAAGTGATGTTTTTCGTCATTTATAGCGCATTTGAGAAAACTCGGTCGTTTTCTAATTGGTCGCTGACTCATTTCGTGTACTTCTCGTGGACGAAACCTCATAAAAGTTGTGGACAAACATTGAAAGAGCTCCAAATTAAATGAAAGCGAGATCTTTTAGAATATTCTAGCAGAATGTCTCATCCAGATGCCCTCCAACCAGAAATACTTCCCCCCGTTCCCCGGAAATTCCCAAAATTTCCTAAAAATTCCCCAAAATTCGAATAAAAATGGGGCTTCTCGTCGTAAAATGGAAATGGCTTCTCCTCCTGGCTCCCTCGAAACATTTCCACAAATTTGGCACTCTCACAATTAGTGCACTTTCAGCCGATCAAAGAGCTCTCGAGAAGAAGCGGAAAGTGCAATATTTGAGATGGAAAAAACAACGGAGAATTTTTTGTGTGTCTGATGAGAAAAGGGATCTTTTGTTGGGAAAGGGACCAGGAGGAGAAGGAGGGTGGATAAGGGGTAAACAAGCGAAATGAGAAAGAAAAAAGAAAACGACGACTACAATTTGGACTCGAAAGTGTACGATTTCTAGAGGGGGGATTTCTCATCGAAGAATGTATTCATCAATTCATTTTTTGCACTTGTTTCAACTGGAAAGGACCGTTATCACTAGCGCGGACTCGAACTTTGGTTGTGTGCGTTGCAGGCCAATGCGTTAACCACTACACCACAGGGCCAACCCGCTCGGACTACCTGGTTGCGCTTATAAAGCCGACCTTACAGCTGCTCGCAAGTTTGGAGAACTAGTCAAAGTTTTGAGATGAACACAAAATACAAAACATTTCAATTTCCAAGTCAGAATAGTGAATCATAAGGACATCGCACTCGAAACGGACTCAAGTGGTCAGAAAAGCACAATTCTCATAAAGCTTCGAGATCAGAATCAAAAAAGAAAAACGTAAAACAAAAAAACGAAAACCCACCGTACAACAAGAAAGCAGATACTGTAGAAATGGAGAATAGTAGTGAAAGGAGATGGAAGAAGCGCATGCGGATGACACGGCGGCCCGCTACTCCATAGGGCGCTTGCGCGATAAAGTGGCGAAGAGCAGCGGCGGAGGGGCGGGGCGACGTCTCTCTCTCCGTTTGGCTCGACGCCTTCTTTCTCTGCACCTCCGCCGTCTCACGTCTTCTATTGATCGGGTGGCGGCTGGAACGACTACTAATCGTGAGCGCGGGGGAGAGAAAGGGCTGGTCACTTGTTTTGACACGTTCTCCGAGACCAAAATGGCTTCTGTGCTCCTGGAAGTGGTCAACAGGGGAGTGGGGACTACTTTTAATCAAAATAATTAAGTTTTGACGATAATTTCGATGAGGATGACCTACTCGGTAAATAAGTTAATGAACTGGAGATGAACTCCATTATGTCTGATACTTATACAGCTCGTGTAGTTCTCGTGGACAATTCTTCGTTTTTTCTCGAAAATCTAGACAAATTACGCTTGAACTGGGAAGGCACATGTCAGAACTGATTTGAGATGTTCAATAGAGCACGTTTGCATTCAGGGAGATTCGAAGAAATGCGCCATTGCGATCTGGACTTGTGGAAGAGGAATGCAAAAGTTAGGCCAGCTCGATTCGTGGATTTTCAAAATTTTTCGATTTTTCAGTTTTTCATTCAATTTCTCTACAAAATTTTTGAACTTTTGCGAATTTTTTGGCAAAATATGATGAAAAAATACTCAAAAAAGAAGACAACTATCATTTTTCATCAAAATATTCCTAAAAATTCATGAAATTCGCTGAAAAACGGAGAAAACTTGAAAAATTCGAATTCCCTTCTAGAGCTGGCCTATCTTTTCAGCTTTTCCTCTTCCACTATTTATTTTCGGCGCTAAAAAAACTTGATCACGGTGTCTGCGCAGGAAAAGACGCCAACCTGCACACAATGGGAAAATCAAGCGTTTATACTCGCCGCACGCAGCAGTAAGTGCGCTCCATTGGACAACTGGAGTTTTCTCGGCCACGGCCGCCATCTCGAAATTCGCGCCACCATTCAGAAAATTTCGCGGTGAAAAATCGATGGCCGCGGCCGAGAAAACCACAAATTTCTCTTCCATTTCGGTCATTTTTCAGTGGAGCGCACTTACTGATGCGTGCGGCGAGTATATCTCGAGATTTTAGCATGATTTGTCACAAATTTTTAATTTATAGATCGTATTTGATAATTTTTAATCAATTTCCGTCATCCAGTTTATTCCGAACGCTGGAAAAACTCGAATAAGCGTCGAAGTCCAGCGGAGCGCATTTGCTGACCCCTCAATAACCCAAATCTCCATATCCACGTGCACATCATCTCCCATTCGAGCTCCTCGGAAACGTTCTCCATATCGTTCAGTGAATTTCCGCTTTCCCCTTCCTCCATGCCCCATCCATCATTCCGTTTCCGCTCGCTGACCACTCCTTTTTTCCGTCTCGCGGAAAAATATGGCGAAAAAAGGGGAGAATTTGCGACTCTGTTCTTTCGAGAAGCACGCATTGACACCTGACACCTGATGTGTACGAATACGAAATACGATAAAATTGGAGATGTACGAGTACAATCACAGTTGTATAGTAAAGCCGATCTTGTTTTCAGAGCTCGGTGTTCAGTAGATTGTCAACCCGGAAGCAGTGAGTTACAGTATCCCATTTGGAAAGAGCAATCTGCACATAAAAAAAAACGAGAAACGAGCTCATAAACTACCGTAGTTCTCGAATAAAAGTGATTACGGAATGCACAACGACTATACACTGCTTCTGGAAGCTCATCTGAATTCGTCATCGTGACTTTTCGGTTCCAGATGTGATTCACAATCACATGCTTCTTCTTCTTTCTAACCCAATTAGCATCGAAGTGTGAAGGATGTATTGAAAGAGAGGGAGGCGAATAATATTTACTCGTTACCATTATTATTGTTATGGGCGCAGAAAAAAAAGAGAGACCCGTGATTAGGGGAGAGTTGTACATATCCTTAGTTCTCGGGAGATTGGGACGAGTTGAGAACAGCGTTGGTGATGTCAGGTGGAAAGTGAAATGGAAACTGTGAAAGGGGAGAAGGCGTACTTTGAGCTCGAAGACGTTGCGGGTTCCGGGAGCAATAACACCTGTAAGTTCATAAATAATGGTTAACTTTTTAGTTCTCCTGAATCATCTGGTATAACTTTGAGACATCTATTATACTTTTTGTTGTTTCTGGACTAATTCAGAAGTTTATTGCTTCAACTGATTATCAGAGACATCTAGACACATCTAGAACGATCAGATACATTCAGAAAAAGCACGTGGGTCTTGAGTCACTTTTATTGTAGTCGTTCAGTGAAATTTTTGAACGAATACATCTCTAGAGCAATGTAGTTTGGTTTCAGATTCACTTGGATGAGTGTCAGATTCATCTACTAGTCAAGCGTTTATAAAGGAAACGTGTCTTTTCAGACTAGAACCCCTCCTGTTGTCTGAATCTCGACTTGTCAGTAGAACTCTAAAGTATACTTTCAGATAACTCGATCAAAAACGAACCGGATCTGTCTAGAAGCTCTCACGTCAC
Source organism: Caenorhabditis imperialis (assembly GCA_963572205.1). Taxonomy (NCBI): domain Eukaryota; kingdom Metazoa; phylum Nematoda; class Chromadorea; order Rhabditida; family Rhabditidae; genus Caenorhabditis; species Caenorhabditis imperialis. The sequence goes on from OY751541.1 coordinate 6,936,220, forward strand.
TTTGTACATGACATTGTCAAATACCACCATTTCCAGAACAAACGCTCTCCCCTGACAACCGACGTCAACTAATTCTAATTCTAATCGCGTTTCTCCCTCAATCTAAATCCGTATCAGGTAATCGAAAATCTCAACATTTCCTCGTTTTTCGCATGATTGACATGCTCGTATCGCATGACAACCGCCTCTCGTAAATCTCGTCAAAACTAATCGCATTTCGACCACTCACCGAGCATTTTGAAACGAACGCGGCTCCTGATTCAGATGAATATTGAAGGAACAGGGGATGAGATCAGTTCTCGAGATACTTGGGTCGAGTTAAGAATAGAGAGGAAAGTAGAGATTTCAGGAAGATTGTCTGAAAGTAAAGGAAGATATAGGAGCATTTAGAAGGCGTTTGGGCTCACTTTGTGCACCAAATCTTTTCGAATTCGAGGATCGAAAATGAGACCGCAAAGAGGATCGACAACTAGGGCAATCGACCTGAAAATTCTAACATTCAACTGGAAACATTCAATTGAAATTGAACCCTTTCCACCCACCAAGCAAGAGTTTGAAAAGATCTCATCACAGCTGGAAACACCAAATGATCCGCCATATAAAAGTTGGAGCATGTGAAAATCGTGTCATCTGGAAACTCACATATCAGAAGCTTCTCTTCTCTAACAGAAGACTTACTCACCAACATTAAGTCCAACTAACAAAGAAGATGGAATAGCTTCACTGAGACTGATCAGAGTGAATGTGAAAAGGGTCCAGGCGAGACGGGTGCGTGCGGATCGACCCACTGAAGTGTCAGTGGAGAAGTTTCCGATCTACGGATGCTTAGATTCAGGATGACACGTTTTGGAAGGCTTACACTTTCAGCTCGGGTCTTTTGGAGGTGAAGAGTGATCAATACGAAGAGCAGTATTATGATAGGAATCAGGAAGGATAGCGCAACTATTACAACTGGAATTGAAAAGAGTTTTTCTCTGAAAAAAAGCAGATTCACTAACACATAACGATATTCAACACTGGTTGACAGTGCTCCTTGTCACAATAAAACGGTCCTCCCTCTCTGATCGCTGCTTGAAACGTTGCAGAGGTTATCTGAATATTTCAGTCAGTCATCTTGCTCATCCTCCTCCAATTCCCCACCGATAACACAATAGAGCCAAACCAATTCACTGACGCTAGACAATAGACAGTGTTCACAGTGACTCGAAGACTGTAAAATATCGGACGAGTTGCTGCGAAATACAATAGAAGAGCAGAGCCGACGTAGGAACCTGAAGAGAACTTTCTGAAAACTACTATTTACTATTAGAGGCCCACCTAAAAGTGTATAGAAGCTGAGATCATTTGCAAAATAGAGAATCATTTGGAAAGTGAAACTGGGCGAGAACAACTGGAACATTTGCACACTGACCATGAGAGTAGAAGCGGAAAGAGAGGAGACTCCACGGCTCACCACGAACACGTACTGCTTTCGAGTTCTTCAAAGAGTCAGATAGTTTTCCATCTAGTGGGTCACTTACGAATCATCCATCCTGATAAACTGTGGAACTAGTAGTGATAAAAACAAGGCATTCAAAATGATAGCGCAAGTGAAAAGAGCAAAGGGAATGATGAAGTTGAGCCATATTTCTATCACGATGATTTTGTCCACGTACTTCAATTTACGAAAAAAGTAATAGTTTCTTATCTTATCATGATAAAAATACCTGAATTAGTTCGCACTGATCGGTAGTATTTGTGCAATTATAAAAGGAATGTTCAGAGGTCGAATGATAGGAGCAATTATCGAAAAGGTTTGGCATTTCCAACACACTTTCACACTTCATCACTCTTCGTTTTCCTTATCAGTGAGTTATCAGAAGGAAATGATGAAAAATTGAGTCATGGTTTATTTGGCAAGACTATGAAAGAGATCCAGGGGAGCAAAAAGAAAAAAGGAGGGGGAATCAGTTACAAATGAAGAGAGGATTGCGTGGAGCTGGAGTGAAGTTCTTTAGGTGGATTCTTCAATGAGCAAGTGAGGAATTCGATGATCAACGTCTTCATAGCTCTCATCTGAAATTCTAAGTTTGAAACTTGTAATTTATTGTCAGAGGAAAAGGAGAACTGAGAAACATACATGCTGCAACCAGACTCTCCTAATTCTCGGGTCGACTATCAGACCGCAAAGTGGCTCGAGCACCAAAGCGATTGCCCTGAAATTCTCTATTTTGTTCAGAGATCTGATGAAATTTCAGAATGAGGTGCTCAGAACACTTTTCAAAATGTTCTACAGACTTTTAAGAGACAAGATATGGAGCTCCCTTGTCTCCCATTCATCATTCGAAAAAAAGAGTTCCTCGAAAAGAAATAGTTTGGAGCATTTTAAAGTGCATTCCCTATGGGCCATAGGGAATTGGGTTTTGTACTTCTCATAACCTACCACGCCAGAGTTTGAATAGACGAGAGCACTGCAGGAAACACCAACTGATCCGCCTCGTAAAAGCTATCGCAGACGAAAATTGTATCCGCTAAACTTTCATCACTCTCCTCAACTTTAAGAACAACTCACAAACTCCGACAGTCCAGAGGGACAAAATGATGGGAATGCCTTCACTGAGACAGATGAGAGTGAATGTGAGAAGTGTCCATGCGAGACGGACACGGGCGGAACTGACGGCCGAGGTGTCCGAGGAGAGGTCTCCGATCTGAAGGGGTCTATTGAAGCATACAGATTAAAGAGCACATACACTTGCTGCTCGGTACTTGTGAAAGCATAGTTTGACAAGGACGAATAGCAGAATGGCAATTGGGATGAGAAATGATAAACCGACTATTACAACTGAACGAGTCAAGAGCCTTTAGACGATGAAGGATCTTGAAAAACTCACACATGGCGATATTGAGAACAGGTTCACAGTGCTGTTTGTCACAGTCAAAAGGCCCTCCATCACTTGCAATCGCTGCTTGAAAAAACGCTGACAGCAACTGAAACCCTCTCTTCTTTTAAACAACACAGCTTTGCAACTCACTGATAGAACAATTGAAAATATCCAGTTAGCACCGGCCAGAATATAAATCACTTTTACGGTAATCCGAGTGCTGTAGAATATCGGACGGGTTGTGGCAAAGTAGAGCAAGAGGGCGGAGCCAACGTAGGAGCCTGACAAGGGAATGATGAGATCTATATCATTGATATTTGAAAGCTCTTGTTTTAACGAGTACATAACTATACTTTGTTTTTAATACCGAGCTCTGTGAGCCGGGATAACATGCTCCAAAGTTGAGTACTGAAAACTTTACAGTTCAAACTTTGGAGCTCCATATCTCGGCTCACGAAGCTCGCTAGAAACATTGAAACACAGTTCTGAACTCATCAAAACAAGAGCTTTCGAATGATATAGGCCTCATCAAGGAACTCTGGGAACTCATCGAACCACTCCCTAATGAGAGAATCGGAGTCATTGAAGCTCTTCGAAACTGTTTACCTAAAAGGGTGTAGAAGCTGAGATCGTTGACAAAATAGACTGTTAGACTGGACCAGAAGTCTAACGAGTACATTTGGAAGCACCTGATTATTATGATGGCGGTGGATGCCGAGAGGGAAGAAATTCCACGACTCACAATGAAGATGTACTGTTTTCTAGTGCTGAATTATTTTGTTAGAATGTAATTGAGGCTGGTAACTCACACATTGTGCATTTTGGAAAACTCTGGAATCAGAATCCCCAAGAAGTATGCATTCAAAAAGATGGCTAGAATGAAAAGAGTCAACGGAACCGAGAAATCCATCCATACTGAAATGTCGGCAATTGTATCCACGTACTGAATTCATGATATTGTTCCACTAACAAACATTGTAAACAACTGGAAACTCACCCGAATGAGCTCACATTGCTCCGTTGTATTGGTGCAGTTCTCGAAAAAGTGTTCGAAGGAAGAGCGATGGGTGCAGTTCTCGAAGAACTCGGACATTTTGTCACTTCACACCTCATCAATCTTTCCTTTTTGCCGCCTTATCGTCTTTTTCGCACCTTATTGAAAAGTGTTAAAAGTGGGAGTGAGTCATCGTTTATTTCATGGCAAGGAGAATCATCTGTTTAGTGAGTGGAGAAGTTTTGCGTATAGCACTTTCGATTTGTCGATGTAGCTTCCGATTTCAGAAGAGACTTTTTTGTCGAATATTATGTTAGCGAGAGGATCGATCAGAAGTACTACTGCCCTGGAATTGATCAGTTATGGTGTTATTCTGGATAAGAAGAAGAAGAGCTCACCAAATAACAGAGTCGAAAGAAGTGTACAGCGTGACCGTGACCAGCTTATCAGCCTGATAAAAGTTGTTGCAACTGTTAAGAGTATTATCCGCTTTCAATCCAAGTAGAAAACTTGAAGGAACACCTTCTGCTAGAGAAATGAGCACAATTGCGAAAAGAGTCCATGCGAGACGAATACGAGCGTCTTGGATGGTTTGAGAAGAAGTGTAGCTCCCGGACTTTCGAGATTTGTAAATGTGCCAACTCAAACAGATGAGAACGAATGAGAGGATGACGATTGTCAGAATGAAGAAGATACTGATGAGAATAACTGGAACAGAACTAAGCGGGTAAAGTTTATAGGTAGACACTTACAATTGATCAAAGTGATTAGTGGACTGCAAACTTGAGAGTCGCAGGAAATAGGTCCTGGAGTAAAAGTAGCCGCTTCAAAAACCGCGAATGGAGCAGAGATAACGGTGGCAAAGAGCCAATTGAACCCGTTTAGATAATGAATTTTCCTGAGAGTCAACCGTCTTGAATAAAAAACTGGATGGATTACACCAATATACAGAAGAGCTGCCATTCCTATGTAAGCTCCTGTAAGATTCCAAATTCACAAATACACTTTCAATAAGTTGTCTAACCTTGAAGACTGAAGAAACTGATATTATTGAAGAGAAGAACGAAAGCGTACAAGTAATAGCTGGAAGAACCCGGGGGAAAGTACACGTAGAGAATACACCGAAGAGAGAGGAGGGTGATTGAGGCGAAGATGGAGGAGATGCATCGGCTGATGACGAACACGTATCTCTTCCGGGTCTCGCTCTCCATTTTCAGGTACAGTGGAAAACAGATTGAGAAGTAAAAGATATTGACAACGAATGCGATACAGAATAGAATTGCAGAAATGTAATACTCGAATATCAGCAAGAGCTCCGCGACGATGGCGAGATCGTGAACGAGCTCACATTGCCTCGTCGTGTTGGTGCAGTTCACAAAGTACCTCTCGATGGGATAATGCTCGGTGCAGTTCGAGAAAATGTCCGCGGTCATTTGTCATTGACGGAAATGATATGGGCAAACGAAAGTGATAAGCGGAAGATTACGAAAGAGTCAGGGAAGGAGAGCAGGCGAGTTGCAGATGAGAAGATGCTCGCGGAGCCAGGAGAACTGAAGAATTGTTTGGATGGTTTGCATCATCGGGTGACTCACCTGTTTTTTCACTCTCGCTGACACCTTTTGATCGCAGAATATATTGGCCACCGGGTCGGCGAGCATTATCACGCCCCACATGAGCACTTCAGAGAACACTGCCCACGTGTCCTCGATGATCTTGTTTGCTTTATAGAAGCCCGCACATCCACGTGGATCATCTCTGGAGGATGCGAGCAGGAAGGCAAAAGGAACGAGCTCAGCGACGGAGATCACGCTGACGGCGAGAATAGTCCAGGCCAATCGGGAACGGACTCTTCGCATCGAGTTAGAAGACGAGGAAAGGGTGTCCGACTGGAAGTGAAGATATCCATTTTTGCGAAAGTTTAGTTCGGAATATATTATAAATAGCGATTTGTATAAATTCTAATCATTTGAATGTGTTGATCATTTGAAAACACCTAATCACATCTTTCGTCACTACTTTTCTAGTAAAATAACATTTCCTAGCTCATTCCAACTCACCCTTTCAAGCTTGTAATTTGTTCGCATCAAAGACAGTAGCACAAATAAAAGTATCCCTATCGTGGAGATGAGGCAAACTGTCACAGCGATAACTGAACTCATAAGCTCATTATAAATTGACAAAAGAGCACAAAAACTACTCACAAAACAGTAAATTAATCAGTGGAGCACAAGTTTCCAAGTCACAAACAATGACCCCTGGATTGATAATGGCTGCTTGAAACAAACTGTAGGGGATCTGAAGTCAAGAATGTTTCCGTTCAAAATATCAAAAACTCACTGCGAATAAAAGTGCAGCGGTGTAAATGATAACGACAAACTTGTAAATGAGCCTCATTGTTACTCCCTGCTGGAAGTACATCGGGTACTTGACTCCCATGTACAGGAGAACAGCGAGTCCAATATACGATCCTGAATTTCTTTTTTTCCAAATCTTCTAACCTCTGGAATCACAAATACCTAACAATGCGAGAGTGTTCGTGTTACTGACGATCAATAGACTCGCGTAGATAAAGAAATGAGAGGGGCGTGGCTTGAGAGTGTTCTCAAAGACCAATGCAGTGAGGAGCATTGAGCAGACAGTGAGCAAGGAGGAAATGCACCGAGTGATCAGGAAGATGTACCTCTTTCGAGAAGCGTCTTTCATTTGGAAAAACATCGGAAGGGTCACACAGAGACAGTACAGATTGACAAGGGCTGCTAGAGAGAAGATGGAGATGCTCGTGTAGTAGGTCAGGTAGGACAGAGTGATCGCTTTGTTGATGTCCTGTGATGCAATTCTCATAATTATTCAGATTGTCAATTGCTCACCTTGATAAGCCTGCATGGATCTGATGCGTCGAGGCAGCTCTCATAAGAGTTCTCATTCGGATAGTGTTGAGAGCAATTAGAGAATAGAGAGTGGTTCATGGTTTCTGTGTAACGAACTGATAAAAAGAAGAAGAGTGAAGTTTACTCGGAGGATTAGTCGGAAAGGTGTGAAATTATGAAACAAGTCTGTCACAGTTTGTGGGACACGACTTTTTTGTGGTTTGGGATTGTGTCCGGAGAACTCGAGAAGTTCATCAGATGATGGTGTTATGTATGAGCTATCATAGCTCCGCCCATAAATGCTCCATTAACTCTGACAGGGTGCTGATCTGATACTGATAAGTAACTATGGGAGCTTTCAGAATGAAGAATCATTTGTGGGCGGAGTTGATTTTTATTCAAGAATGGAAAAATAACCCTTAACATTTGGCATCAAGCCATGGAATCTCGAACAGAATTCATCAAACATTGTTTATTAGCTTTCACAAAGAAATCATAATTTCCTAGAGATCTTCCGAATACTTGTCCTGATCCAGATTGCCTGAAAAACTTCCACTTTCCACACTTCCAATGTCTATTTCACCTGCAGTTTCACCTGTCCCGATACAGTTTCATCGAACAGAATGTTAGCAAGCGGGTCGATGATCAGAGAGACACACCAGATGGTCGACTCGATCAGGCTCACCACGGACTGCACTATCACTGAGCTCGACTTGTAGAAGTTTTGGCAGTTGGTCTCAAAGTCATCTGAATGGCAATTTTTGAGAAATCTCAAAGTATTCATTGCAGATACCTTGATTCTGTGTGGCTCCAAAAGTGAACGGCAAGATTTCGGCAATGGCGATGAGGAGAATGGCGGAGAACGTCCAGCTGATCAATCGGAAAGCTTGGTCGAGCGACTTGTTCGAGAAGCCGTCCAGTTTTCTCATCTCTGATCGATGACGGAACAGTGAAAGGAGCACGAAGAGGAGCACTCCGATTGTCAGGAGAATTGCTCCACACACGAGGATAACTGGAATGAAAACTTAGATTGAGAAAACGAAAGTGTCTTACAATTGATAAGAGTGATAAGTGGAGCACACGATTTATCCGCACATCCAAAGGTACCCGGAATAATAATAGCTGATTGAAAGACGGCGAGAGGGATCGAGAGGGCAAAAGAGGCGATGAAGATGATGTGCACGGCGGCGTAGAGCACGCGGATTGAGAGATTCTCGTGGAGTGAGACAGGGGAGAGCACGCCGAGGTACAGTACCACTGACATGCCAACATAAGAGCCCAGGAGCACGTAGACACTCGCATCGTACAGCGAAAGAGCCACCACATAAAAGAGATAATTCTCAGGGACTGGAGGAACGAATCTGACATAGATGCATTGCACCAGGAGCCACGCGATGACAGTTATAATGGAGCCAACTATGCGGCTCACGAGGAAGATGTACTTCTTCTTGGAAGAGTCTTGCATTCGACAGAATAAAGGGAGTGTGGTGGCCAGGCAGTAGATATTGATGACCCCGGCGATACTGAAGAGCACTGTCGAGAGGTCATAGTCAATGTAGTCGAGGATCAGTGCCACTTCCAAATTCTGAAAGCCATCGTTTTTGAGCAATCCTTCCAGCAGAGCTCGCTATCACTTACCTTGACATTCTGACAGGGATCAGCGGTGTAAATACACTCTTCATAGAGAACTTCGATGTCATAATGTGACGAACAGTTGGCAAAGAGCGAAGTGTGATTCATTGACAAGGTGTGAAAAGGGAATGACTTCATTCCAGCACCGACTGTGTTTGTTTAGGGAATTACCCCCTCAGGAAGAGGTATCAGGGTCTTTTGCGACTCTACAAAATACGTTTCCCAGGGATCTCATCTGAGCCTTGAATGCTCTTGAGATGTGTCTGTCGTAGAATAGGTTTATGATTGGGTCGAAGAGAAATGCAAGTGACCTGGAATGAATACTTCAATGCAATCGAGAGAGAGAGAGAAATTTCGATACCCAATAAAAGTCTCTAACGCCGATATGATCGCTGGAAAGATCAGGTGATCCGCGCGATAGAAGTTGTCACAACTATCGAGAAATCCATCTGAAAATCATGCTCTACTTTATACTTTATAGTTTTACAGAACCCCCTACATCTCTCAAACCCCACTAACAATCCAGTGGGGATCAACTCGATGAGACAGAACACGATGAGAGCTCCAGTCGTCCAAGCCATCCGGGCTCTTCCATGATCGGCAGGCGTGAAGGAGACACTTCCCAGCTTCTTCGATTTGTAGTTGTGCCAGTAGAGAGAGATGGTCACGAAGAGCAACGTGCAGATGGCGGAGAGGAGGACTAGACACGAGATGCTGACTGGGAAAGGGGATGTTGATTACAAAAAATTGAGAGGTAGGAGCTTACAAATGAGCCATTTGATGAGAAGTCTGCACGTGTGGGATTCACATTTGATTGGGCCATCCACAGCGCTTGCCGCTTGAAATATTCCCAGTGGAATCTGAAGCTATGACAGTCACTTTCGTCTCTCACTATTTTCAACTTACAGCAACCAACGCGGAGAGAATCCATATTCCAATTGCAATCCACCAAACAGCCTTCAGTGTCAAATACTTCAAATAAATCGATGGTTTCATAATTCCAAAGTATGTCGTGAGAGCCACTCCAATGAAAGATCCTGGAGACATCATCTTCTCACAGTTGTAGATCTCTCACTTACCCAACATACTGAAGATACTGAAATCATAAATGAAGAACATGACCGTATAGAATGCAAAAGAGTATGAGGATCCACTGAAGATGGCCGACTCGAAGAGCACAATGCAAATGGCAATGAAGAACGAGGAGCAGATTCGCATGAGCAAGAACACATATCGTTTACAAGTTCTTAAATAATGTTTCATTAAATGTTACTGTGAGCCAACTCACTCTTTGTTGAGCTCCTTATAAATGTAAATTGTCACAATGAAACAATACAAGTCCACTAGAACTGCAAATATACAAATCACAGCTGGAATGTAAAACCCGAGCCATAAAAGTATATCGTAGGCAGTGGAAACATCCTGAAATACTCTATCACATTAATTTCATTTCTCTGACTGACTTTCAGTAGCTGACACTGATTGGAAGTGTTCACACAGCTCTCGAATTTGGGCTCCAGCTGAAAGTGCGTTGTGCAGTTCTCGAACAACGAACTATTCATTTCAGCACCGATCGATAAAATGCGAGCCAATCAAGCATTGTGCATTGTGTCAACTCTCCGCTGATAACCACGTTCTGATAACGTCTTTCATGATTAATCGCAGCCACGTCATCTGAAGAGGGAACTATTTGATCTTTGTAAAGGTGTGCTCACTTGGCTCTTGACTGCTCGTGAAATGTGCTTATCGAAGAATATGTTGATTAAAGGGTCACACATGAACACTAAAGAGCTGGAAAAGAGCTGAATGTATTGGGGATTGATAAACAGATTACCCAACAAGCGTCTCGACGGCAGAGACGATCGACTGAACGAGCAGCGAATTGGCTCGGTAGAAGCTCTCGCAATTGTCCAGGTCGGCTGAAGTTTCGGTTTTTAACTAATCAAATTCCGAGCTCACTTCTATTAAACCCAATGACAATGGCCACTGGAAAAAGCTCAATGAGACAGATGAAGACGAGAGCCACAAACGTCCAGGTGAGTCGCACGCGAGCTCGTTTTATCGCTCCGGATGCATTGATTCCATTCTGAAACTTGCAATACTTCAGTTGACAGAGCCGCCCAGACGGAGCACCTTCTTCGCTTTATAGTTGTAACAGTGGAGAGCAATCACCACGAATCCAGAAAGAATCAGTGTTATCACAAGAGTGAGACAGGCCACCGAAACTGAAATTCTACATTAGACTAGTCTGACACTAATCGTTACAAGTGATCCATTGTACAGTTTTCGCGCAATAATGAAGGTCACATTTCACCGGACCAGGAGCATTGAGAGCTGCTTGAAACAACCCGAATGGAATCTAAAGGGGCGTTATTTGAGAATCAAGGGAAGTGTCTTACCGCCATACAAATCGAGAGAAGAAATGTGAGCGACACTATTATATACAGAACTTTCAGCGTCAACTTTTCACGGTAAAACTGTGGATGGACGACTCCGAAGTAGGTGATCAATGCGATGAATATGTAGGAGACTGGAAAATAGGAATGTTGTTTTCGAAAGTAGTGATCAACATACCTAGTAGACTGTCCATACTGAAATTATAAAAGGCAAATGCAACTGCATAGAATGCGAAAGAAGAGGGCTCATCCGAATCGTATAAAGTGATTTGAAGAACAAGGAGAGAAACGACGGCGAGGATGGAAGAGAAGCATCTGCTGATCACGAAGACGTAGTGTTTTCGGGTACTGAAAATCAAAAACTTTGAAAAGAAAAAGAAGAAAAACCTACTCATTATCAAGATTCCAATAAATGAAGGCTTCTGTGATGATCATGTGAACATTCATCACCGCTGAGATCAAGAAAATCGCATTTGAAATGTAGAGACTGACCCAGTTTCCCACTTGATACGAAGCTTCAATGCTCTGCAACGTCTTCTGGTTCTGATATTCCACGTGGCAGTTACCTTGATCAACTCACATTGCTTCGTAGTTTGTGTGCAGTTCGCAAACTGACTCTCAATGTCGAATCGTTGGGTACAATTGTCAAAAATACTTGTAGTCGAGGAGGGAAACATATTGTGCAAAATCGATAGAAAAGTGTTTCAATATGAATCACTGATAAGAGACATAAGAACACTAAGAACTATTTGGTCGAGATTCTCGATTGGATTCGTTTGATCGTGATTGTCATGTGATGTCGGAACTCTTTTGAGAATATTGGATCGAAGAGCATTGTGAATATCGGATCCAAGAAGAGGCCGATCGACCTGAAACAGTTTGGAGGAGTTGTGGTAGATCAAAAATCAAGCGATAACTTATCAAAAACCCACCATACAAGTGTGAGCACAGAACAGAATATTATGAACTTTAATCGAGAGCCACTCGAATCGAGAAAATCGCACAAAGTAACCGCTGAAACAGTCCACATCAACTACAATTCGCATTAGACTCACATCTTTCAGTAATACTGAGCACATTCTCCACCAGAATCACAGCCGATGTCACTTCGAACACTGCCATCAGAAGGAAAATGACAAAACCGGAGATCAGTCGTCTCATCACACTTTTTATTTTCTTCGAGCTGCTCGAAAAGTCTCCTCTTTCCTTCGACTTTTTCTCGTGTCGATAGAGCGAGAAAATGACGAAAGACTGGATCCCCAGAGAGAATGCAAATGTCACAGAGATGATCGCTACTGAAATGTCTAATTGGCTGGAATTTTCTCCTAATACAGCCTACTCGCTATCAATAATACTGGCTTCTCGCAAGTTTCATAGTCGCATTTGAACGGAGCATCGTTGCCCATGAACGCAGCCTGGACAGTTCCGCAACCGATCTGGAATCGAGTGATGAAATGGGGCGAGTGACGAACGGATTACCGCCACGAGACAAGAGCAGAACCAAAACAGAATGACGATTTGAATGCACCTCCGGAGAGAGAGCTCCCTCTGATAAAAGACCGGATGGACGATGACGACGTAGAAGGTGAGTGTGGTGCCGACGAGGCCGCCGAGGAAGGAGAGGAAGCTGAGCATGTCGAAGATCATGAACACCATCATGAACCAGAAGTTGAAGTTGGTGAAGAGGATCGCCACCGGCATCATGCAGATGCCAATTATCGACATGGTCGATGAAAACGCACGGCTTATCAGGAACACGTACCGTTTTTTCGTCCTGTTGATTTAATCATATCAGTTTATCAAATTATCAAATTCACCTGTCGTCCAATTTTCGGTACATTGGAATTAGCACGTGAAAGTTGTAAATGTTCATGAGCAACGCGAAGAGAGACATCACACACGGCACTATGAATATCGCCCAATACAGCACCAGGTCGATGCTCCGAAGGTCATTAATATGAGCACAGAAGTTAGAAACATTTGAGCACTTTGCGAATTGAGCAACATTGGGCTTGTAATAGGTGGGACACTCTGCGAAAGGAGCTGGAACAGACATGAAAGAATGAGAGAGAGGAGGGTGAGCAGATAGGGAGGCAGAGGGGGCGATAAGGGAAACGGCGTGAAAGTTTAGTTTATGGAGGGGAAACTGTACGTGACCCTTTTCAGAGGTCGCTCTTTGCAGAATGGATCAGTTTCAAGTTTCGTTCGAGTGAATCATTGCAACGTGGGTCTTTTCTCATCTGGATGAAACTTCTTACAAGGGAAGTGTTTGACCTCAAGGGTTGAACTTTTTAACAAATTTATACCATTGGTAGATAAGAACTCCCTGAGCAAGAATATGAAGTCCGATTATGCGGAATGCTCCCGTGAGCCGAGATATGGGTCACGCAAGGTCAAAAATACAGTTAAAAAGGTGCACGTGGTGACCTTTCGGCGATTTTTCACTGTATTTTTGACCTTGTGGGACCCATATCTCAGCTTTCTTGCTCAGGGAGTTCTTATCTACCTATGGTATAAATTTGGTAAAAGTTCAACCCTTGAGGTCAAACACTTCCCTTGTTACAAGAACTCGTCTATGTATTCTATTTATTCCAGATGACAAATCAAAACGATCTCGAGAAGTCGGCTCCGAACCGTCGAAAAGCAGGCATGGAATGGGGCGCCGAGCCGGACGAGTTTCTCATCTTCGCCCCCCAGAAGTTCATTTTCTTCGGCCTCTCGTGCCTCATCGTGCTCATGTCCCTCTCGTGCTGGATCTTCGCCGACTACTACAGCTTCACCATTTTCGCCACGTTCCTCGCCATCTCCGCCGGACTCATCGTCTTCCTGCCCGAGATCTTCTGCCATCTCATCAACATGGCCATCGAGTTCGCGTTCTGGGTGAGATTTCCTTCCGTTTCTACTGTTCCAAGACAGTTTTCATTTTCAGATCGCCTTCTTCCTGTTCACCATCGTCATTTGGATCAAGGTGCTCTTCCTCAAAATTAAAAACGATGAGTGGGAACGCCCCTTCCAAAGTGACTACACGTACCTTCTCATCGCTCTCCCCATTGAGTGGATCGCCGCTCTCATCAACATTTTCATTGTTTTCCGTATTCTTTATCTCATGTATCAGAACAGATAAAGTGAGCCAGCGTTTTCAATAAAATGGTTTATTCACGATGTCAGAACGCCGGGGATGTTGATTGAAAAGATCTTTTCACGAGGATTGTAAAACTGTTTTCCTTTTGTGTGACATTTTGAGCCGAGATGTGAAGCTTTAAAGGGGGATTCCGCTTATATCTCATGAAAATCAGTTTTGATCAAGTTATTAGAGCTCAAAGTGCTCAAAATGGGCGGAGATTGATGGTACTACAAAATGCACAGTTTTCAGTATACAGAAGAGAAATACGTGAACCAATTCCGGAAATTCCACGTCAAAAAGGTCAAATTGAGCAATTGACCAATCAACGCCTCCATCAATCTCCACCCATTCTGCTCACTTTGAGCCTCAATAACTTGCTCAAAACTGATCTATTTAAAAACTTCATACTTTTGGAATTATGAATCCTCTTTTAAAGTACGCTGATAAACAGTTTCAGCAGAAAAATGCACTTGTTCCACCTCGTACGCCAAAACAAAAAACAGTTTTGAAATCCTCATGAGAAGACCTTTCGAATGATACCACTTTCGGCTAGCCTGTGGAACATTCCAAACTTTCAAGACTCAACCTCTCGATGTCCTATTGGCCTGTCCTAAAGCCGGGTAACCGAGAAGCATCATGAGACAACTCTCCCTAACATTATCATAATCCTCCCAGCAAACGTTTCAATTTTATTCGCATGGATAAAAGTTCTAATGTAAGTTAGAAGACTTTCACTCCTCCCTGATCAGAAACCACAGATGAACGATGTGGAACAGGCAGCTCCTCGCCGACGAGCCGGCCTCGACTTTGAATGGGGCGCCGAGCCGGACGAGTTCCTGCTGTTCGCCCCCCAGAAGTTCATCATGTTCGGCATGTCGGTGCTCGTGGTGCTCATCTCGCTGTCCTGCTGGGTGTTCGCCAACCACTACTTCTTCACCCTGTGGGCGGCACTCCTCACCATCATCATCGGACTGGTGGTGTTCCTCCCAGAGTTCTTTTGCCACCTCATCAACATTGCCATTCAGTTCGGCATTTGGGTAAATTGATGAATAGGATGAGATAAAATGTACTGATTCATGAACTGTGCACAGATCGCATTCTTCCTGTTTTGCCTCGTGCGCTGGATCCAAGTGTTGTTCTGGAAGATCAGCGAGGAGTCCGACTACTATGAGCAAGGGGCGTACACCTACCTCCTGATAGCGCTTCCCGTCGAGTGGATCGCTTCTGCCATCGTCGTGTTCATCCTTTTCCGTATTCTATATCTAATGTATCAAAATAGATAAATTTTTGTTTCCCGTGACCCATCCTTGATAACGGGCGGTGCAAGAAAAAGTAAATCCACAATCAGTTTTCAAATTTCACGATTTCAATTTCATTCTCAATGGATAACACTTCTCATGTAAGTCGTCGGGAACTATCCCCATCACAAGTTCCATTCAGATGAAAGATCAGAGCAAGATCGAAGCCGGATGCTCGGTGGAAGATCGGAAGAAGGCGGGCTTCGAGTGGACCTCCGAGTTGGACGACAACATCCTGGGCGTCCCCCAGAAGTTCATCATGTTGGGGTTCGCCGTCCTCATCGTGCTTCTCTCGCTCTCCTGCTGGATCATTGCGGACGTATATGTGTTCACCATCACCGCCACACTCCTCGCCATTTCGATCGGACTCATCGTCTTTCTGCCAGAGTACTTTTGCCATCTGGTCGGTTTGGCGATCGAGTTCGCGTTCTGGGTAAGTGGAGGAAGATTGTCGCAACAAGGCGATGCATTTTCAGATCGTGTTCTCCCTGTTCGTCCTTGTGATGAGTATTAGAGCGATGGTGTTGTTATCGAAAGCTAATTCGATCGCTGAAGACTTTAACAATAAGCTAGAAAGGGCGGTTGGCGTGAAAGTGGTTTACGAAAGTGGTGCACACTGGTACCTGATCATCGCCCTCCTGCTCGAATGGTTCAGTGCTCTCGTCGTCATCTTCCTTCTTTTCCGTGTCCTGAACCTCATGTACCAAAACCGTTGAATGAACACGTCGTACTCCCCTCTTTTCCATTCATTTCTCCCTTCCTTTCACGACAACAAAATGAGTTCTAAAAACCACTATCATCCGGTGATCAAGTGAGCCCACTGTCTCTTCCGCCTGTCAGTCTCCATTCCAGTCACATTCTCCCGTCGGAAATCGAAGAGCCCGTCCGTCAGAAGACGGGCTCCGAAATCGGCGGAGACATTCACACGAACTGCATCTGCATGCCCATCAAGTACTGGATCCTTCTGCTCGCCCTCCTTCACCTCGTGCTCATCGTCATCTCCATTTGGGTCGGATTCTTCTTCATTTTCGAAGTAGGTTCTTTATTTCGATAACTCCGCCCACAAATGTTTGAAAGGGCGGTTGAGGGCGGAGTTATTTTAGATTTTAAAAGAGAGATAGGCTCATCAGACTGTGCTCATCGTGTTCTCGGTGCTCATCGTCTTCCTGCCCGACACATTCCAAGTCTTCGTGCACTTCATCATCCAGCTCGTCTTCTGGATCCTCTGCTTCATCTGCTACGTCGCCCTCTTCGTGCGTGAAATCAAAAACGACGGGAAGCTGTCGAGCATCCTCCTCCTGCTCTTCTACTCCTCCAACTCTCTCATTTTCCTTATCATTCATATTCGTTTGTTGGTGGCCAGTCGTTAATTGTAATGATAATGAAGTGTATAATGAATAAATATATAAAAATTCATCATCATCATGATACACGAATTAAAAGGATAAAAAAAGGAAACCCCGTTGGACAAAAACAAAATGAAACAAATTTGGACGTACAAATTGTGAGATAATGGAAATGTGTTGAGAATGTGGGCAGTTTTGAGTGAAGAAAGAGAGCGATTTGTGATATGTGCCAAATACTGAACGAAAAGAGCAAAAGAGCAAAGTGGGTAAATGGATCAACTAAATCGAAGTGATTAAATGATGGGAAACCGGGAAGGACGCTGCATTCACAAGGGATCGGAGCACATCTGCGAGCACCACGTCACATCGGAGCAGTCTGAGCAGCTCTTCGTGCGTCGCTTTGGCTCTTCGCGAGATTGTAGATTTTGTTGATCAGCTCGTCTGAAATTCAAGAATAAAATGAGGACAGTCAACAGTAAACTAACGAATTCTAGGGTCCATCCATCTTCGGTAGAGCTCATGGAAGAATTGGTCGGGCACATTCGCCTGGTGCACCATCTTCAGCATCAGCTCGTTTTTGATCGACTCTTCGGTCGTACTGATGGCGAAAATGAAGTTGAGCAGCTCGAAGAGCATCACTTCGTTCATCTCTTTGTTGAGCCATGTGAACGGATTGAATGCGCCGTTTCTGAAGGATAAATTATAATAGAATAAGTTATTTGGGGAAACTCACTCCATATGGGGCTTCAGACTCATGAAGAAGAGTGGATTCGCAGTGGTGCACAGATTAGTAAGCAGGCCGACAGAGCGCTTCACAATGTCCTCGTGGTCTCGCTTCCTCTCGTCGAGCATCCTTCTTTCGGGCGACTCGGGGGCGGAGACACAGCTCATGATGTCCGTGGACTGAAAAATATGAATTACATTCAAGAGAATATGATGAGCAAGTCGCTTACAGTTTTGTACCACTCTTCCAAACTCTGCCAGGCTCTTTGGAGCAGCAACATTGGCAGCATCTCGTTGTTCGATCCGACGAGGTCGACGAATGGCTCGGCGAACGTGGGGATCGTCTCGATGACCTTCTTGATGACGGCCACCGCCAGTTTGCGACACTTGCGACTTCCGATGTTGAAGTAGTGGAAGAGGATGTTGGCGGCTTCCGCGTTCTGACTGATCATGTGACACGCCTGGATCGCCGACTCCTTGATGTCCTGTGGGGCCATCAGTGTGACGTTGTTGAGGATCGAGAAGACGTTCTCGTAGATCTCGGCCACCTTCTGTCGCATGTCCACCATTCCCGGCTGGCACATGAACTGAGAAGAGGTGCGGAGCACTGCCAACGCGTGGTTAGTCACTCCGTTCTGCACCATGTACACCTTGTTCTGTTTGTTGTGACTTCCAATGTTTCTCAGTGTTCCAGTGGCTCTCTCCACAATGATCACATCCGAAGAGCCCATGAGCTGCACAATGCAATGAATCGACTCTTCCATGTTCTGCTCCTTGATAGCCGGCAGATCCGAAAGCCGTCGCATGCATCCGAGAAGCTCGTAGAGCAGACGAGTCGAACCATGAGAAAGAAGACCGCAGAGCACTTGGGCTCCACCTAGTCGAATGAAGTGCTCTCCGTTTCGACCGTCCTGACAGAACGTCGTCAACGCTTTCATCGTCGACCAGAGGAGATCCTCGTGGATCACTTCGTCCCGCATGATTTCGTAGAACGAGCGGATCACATCCATCTGCTGAGCTCTCTCCTTGATCGCACGATTCTTCATCGACAAGTTCTTGATCAGCGACACGGCGAGTCCACGGTTTCTTGGGCGCGCGTCAGTCTTTCGCAGAATTTCAATGGCGAAGTCGGTGACGATCGGATGAAGACGTCGCATTCCCTCGATTCTCACTCTGAAACATAATCAATTAGGTTTGAAAACGTTTTCAGTAACTCACGACTCGTGGAAAACGTGTTTCATCAGGTAAGGTTCACAGCACAAATGGACGAAGAGGATCATGGCCACCGACTCGTACTTGGTGTCTTCTCTTTGAGCTCTCGACATAACGATCTCATAGATACTGAAGGGACGGCGGATCTGAGGGTGGTTGCCGTCCATCAGCATCTGGTTGAAGTTCAGGAAGATCTTGTAGATGCTCCGCGACGTTTTGATCGAGTAGTTGAGGATTTCAAACACTTTTCGGATCACCTGAAACATTGAATACATGAGATGCAGTCTTTTTATGTTGCTCACATTCTCGTTCTCCTCCTCTGGTGGCCGTGGGAAGAGCGCCTCGAAGAGAGCTCTGAAGATCATCTCCAACTCCGGCTTCCCCCACATCTGCTCAAACTGTTTCGCCTTGGCCACTGGCTCCAGCACCCGTATCGCCTCCACCTGGGTCATCATATCGCCCGACCGCAAGTTCTGACAGATCTCCTGCGTGCTCATTCGCTTTCTCATCCTCATCGGGTCCTGATTCTCCGTGGACGAGTAGGAGACCTTGGTGAGTGCCTGCTGCTGCGACTGATTGATCCACGAGTCGAACTGTCCGCATTCCGTGTTCACGGAGAGCACGGAGAGCCCGCCGTACGAGAACGTCGTCATTCCCGACATTCCCGACATTGTCGACATGTTCGAGCCCATCTGAAACGATTCACTTTGAAAACAGAGCATCAAACTTCAAGCTCACATGACTCGGCGGCCTCAGCGGCATCTGATTCTGCATCGAGTAGCCGTTCTGCATCCATTCGTTCGTGTACGTCCTCTTGCCCACCGCCGCATCGCGGAGCTCCTGCACTCGCGAATTGGACGGCTCCATGTTCTGCGGAGTGGCTCGGAACGGCGATCCTGTAAAGTGAAAAAGGAGGTGTGAGATGGGGAGCGAGGGAGAGTGGAGAGACGCAGACAGTGATAAGAGGAAAGTGGAGGGGAATGTGTTTTCAAGGCGACGCCATCGCGCCAAAAGCAAACAGAGGACGCTGGTCAAAAGCGGGGTCACTTTTGATGTTTTTTGGAAACTTACCGTACTGCCGACTGGAGACTCGAGAGGAAGGCCGGCCGGGAGTGGGCACTCTCGACGTGGAGGGCGCCATCGGGTTGAATGGCTGCGAGGTGGATGGCACTGAAAACGGGCAATTTGCACATGCAGAACAGAACAATGGGCCCTATTCTCTAAAGTTCGCACCCATTTGAACTTTGTAAACACACAAAGAGTCTCCTATTTCAATATTTGTCCTGACCCCCCACTCGAGCACTTTTTAACACCTACCTGTTTCCGGATACTCCACGTCCATCGTCCGACACTTTGTGTATCTGGAAAAACCAAAAAATGGGGAATGTTTTCGAAAAAAGAATCACGAATTCAAAAGGAGAAGGAGGGGTAATGAATGCAAATTGTCCCAAGTGGACCGATAAATCAGCGGATGGGGCCACTCGGCGGGGGGTGTCGACCGAACGGCCCCAATGTTAGTCAAACAGCCAGCAAACGTCAGTACGGTTTATAATGGCAATACGTTCGTTTACTACCGGTTGTTGCGGATTTCCAATGGTTTCAGATCATGCAAATGTTTATTGACAAACTGAATACAAATTCGTAACGAATTTGATAATGCAATATTATTTTATCAGTCGATTTCTGTCGAACCCAAAAAATGCAAAAATTGATAAAGATTCTCCGAGTGGAGTACAAAACTGCATGGCCTAGAAAACGCGTTACCGCGAAAGTGAAATTTTTTGAATGAGACTTTTTCGCGAGAAACTTTTTCATGGAAAAATGCTCAAAAATCGTTAAAAACAAGCGATTTTCGACGAATTAAATGGAATATCAAACCAGGTCAAATGTGAGAAAGCGAAAAAACGCACACCCCCAGTGAATAAATCAAAAGTTATGGGCGGTTTTGTACGATGATTTATATCGGTGGAGAAGCGCGCTGGTTTCGAATCGAAATAGGAGAGGAGAAGCAAACGGGGTAGAAGCCTAATCCGAATCGAGAGGAACGAAGAAGAAAATAGCAATTAGAACACGGCACGAGCGAGCGGATAATATGCACCTGCTCACCGAAGAGAGCTCGCTTTTTGCTGTGTACACTCTGGACACTGGCCAAGTAATCAATCAACTGAGCACATTATTAAATCATCAGGCGTGTGGCTCTCCAGGGTGTCAGGACGGATTCTGATTCGGAATTGGGAGAAATTCAAAGTTGAATGAAGTTTGAAGGAAGTAGACCAATCAGGGGGCGTGGAAGAGTTAAAGGGATTTCTCTTCCACTCGAGTTTCTGGCTTTAGAACAATGATTTTTAAATTCTGCTCGAGCATTTTAATTATCATTAAATTTAGAAAACATTTATCCAGCAGATTTGGAAGAAAATCACTCTGGAGCTAAATAAATTGGGTCATTGCAAAAGTTAGGCCACACAACGAAATGCTCTTCAAACAAGACATCCGAAGCTGAATTCAGCGTTATTTCAACGGTTATCGAAGCGTATTGGCTCTAAAAAAGTGTAGAAAACAGAAAGAATATCCAAATAAAGACACCTGTTCCCATGGCGAAAACATCTGTCTCCATATGTTTGCAAAACGGGGGCGGATCGAAAGCGAAAAAACGCCAACTTTCCGTCTGACTTTCCCATCGCAATTTAAACGGTGAACACGGAAAATATGACGGCTAATTGGGCAACAGGGCGATAATTGGCGAGGAGCACAAGAGAGCGAGTGCAGTGTGAATGGGTGGCTGCTGGAGGCGGGCGAAGGTGGAGACGGACGGTGCGGAATACGAGCGAGAGAGCGCGGAAGGGGTGGAGACGCAGACGCGGTGACGCAATGCACCATTACGCCCGGACAGACACCAGAGGAATGACAGGGTGCGAGGGAGGGACGGAGGGAGGGATTTGAAAATGAATTGGGAGAATTTGAATCGAATTGACCCGGAATGAGGGATGGGGAGGAGGGGGAAAGGGGGCTAATTAAATATTGGGTTGTGTGTCCAAATACTTATTCAGATGAAGATGTTGACTTGTTTGGATACTGAACTCCACCAGAAGTACACTTGGAAGCGATGATAAAAAGGCTACTTTGCAAAACTGGGGGTCAGCAAATGCGCTCCGCTGGACTTTGACGCTTTTTCGAGTTTTTCAGGTTGTAATAGAAATTACTAGACGGAAATAGGTTTAAAAATATCAAATACTGTCTATAGATAGCATATCTGAGGCAAATCATGCGAAAAATCCGAGACAAAAGCATGGATTTTGATATTTTGTGCAAGTTGGCGTCAGTTCCTGCGCAGACACAGTTTGCAGAATACAATTTTACAGAAATTACTTCGAATATCAACTTCAGGGTTATTTTATGAGCGAGAACTTTAAAAAATCTCGAAAAACGAAAGAAAAACGCTCAAAATCAGGAGCGTGGCCTAACTTTTGCAACCAAAGAAAACTTTCGAAATCCAAAAACTTAGAATTTTAACAATGCCAAATTTGAGCTTTGCCATCTAAAATTCTGAAAATTTTTTCACCTGGAAGCCAAAAATAAGTGAAAAACAAGTGGAAGAATGAAAAACTAGGCCGCCATCTCCCATTCACACACTGAAAACCATCATAACGATTTCTGATCTGCTTTCTCTCTGTTTCAGTTCGAAAACATCTGTTCTAAGACTCAACCTTGTTAACAAGGGTCAGATGAGTTCATCAGAATTCAAATGACTCTCCATTAACCATCTGACGAGCACTTGAATGCAAAGTGGCCACCACTTGCCACGTCACAATGTTTGTGTTCATTGAGAAGTAGGCAGAAGACGAGAAGAGAAAGAGGAGAAAGTTGGAAGAAGTCGTCAGGGATCGGGTTGCATTACGCAATAATCCCCGCTATTATCAATGGAGCGCACTCTCCGCGAATTCAAATGTTCGCCCCTCCTCACCCACACCTTATTATTCATCGACAGATGGCTGCTCCTCGAGACGCCAGCTGCCTCTTCCTTTTGAATTTCGAACGCTTTTTGGGAAAAAAGTAGGGGGGAAAAGTTCTGAAACCTTGAAGACGTCAGTTCGATTTGCGAATAAAACGAGATATCTGGTGGACGAATCGGCCCGAAAGTAGTTTTTGAAAACGAGGGAGACAGATCTGGCGAGCAGATACCATTTATTTATTGACGAGTGTGTGACAGTTCTCATGGTGGCCTCCACGAGAACTACACGGGCTTCCAGTGGAGAGTGAGGGGGCCGTGGACTAGGTTTTGCAGGGAAAAGTGGGTTTTTGGTTGGATTTTTGGGATTTTTTCGAAAAAATTATTTTTTTTTTTTTTTGAAAAATGTTTGGAAAGAAAACGAAAAGCTCAAAAAATGTGTTTTCGAAAAAGAAAAAGCTAGCTTTAAAGCTTGAAAAAATGGGGAAAAAACGGGAAAATTGTTGAAAAATTCGAAAAAAGTGCAAATTTACAAAATTACTGTACTTTTCGCTTCGAGACCCACTATCAAGCCATGCTCCTTTAAAAAATGTTGAAAATTTTGCTAAATTTTGTTCAATTTTTCAACAAAAAATCTTCAAAAAACCAAAAAAAAAATTCCCTGACAATCAAAATTTCACTATTCAAAATTCAAAAATTTGCGATTTTTCCCAAATATTTTCCCAAAAAACCCTTCAAAATTTTCAACATAAAACCAAAATCCACGAGAAGTACACCACGAATGGCCCAAAAACAACTGAAAAACGATTGTAAGTCTATCTGGACAGTCGATCTTCTCGCGAATATCGATCGGAAAAGTGTGGTGACATGTGGATAATGGATGTGCCTCCAGACGAACGGGATAATCCCCCGAAGACGCAATCACCGTTACGTCATCTGGAAGCCCACGCAACAAGTCCTTCCGTTCCAGTTGTCCTCTTGCACAACCACCGTCCATTGTTTGTGCAGCTTGTTGTGGCCTTCCAACTGTTATTATTAGGGTAATTAAGGGTGTCGCCTGTCATTAAGATTGCGATCTTGGTGAATTATGGTGTCAATTGGCGAAGAGTTTGCACTCCGGTGAACTCTGGCTGACACCTCGTAAATCACACGACACCTGTCTTCCAGCAGGGGTTATAACAATAATTTACTCCACGACATGAATAGAAAGAGGGGGAAAGGAGAGTAGAAATACGAAACCATAATACGAGGGGGGAGGGAGAAAAAAGGGGCCGGTGAAGCGAATATTATTGGGAGGACGGAACGACGGGAAGAGATTGTGCAACCGAAATCACAAAAGAGCAGGAAGAGAAGACACACCACCGCTTCTTCTCGGAAACAATATTGGAGAGAGAACGAAGGGGGCGGAGTCAGAACGAATGAATAAGTTACATATTATTCCCGTCAGGTGCGGTTCCAAATGTAATCGGATAAGGAAAAATGGTCGTTATGGGGAAGAGAAGGAGGAGGGCGAAAAGGGAACGAAAGAGAGGGGATGGTGGTGATCGAATTAAAAAGCCTAACTTTGAGAAAGAGAGAACGAAAAAAGAGTGAATTGGAGGGGGGAAAAGGAGGGAAAAAAGAGACGAAGTGAATACGTTTATTCGTCCACGAGAAGCAATTTAAGATCGGTTCTTGAGCTGGTTGCTCAGCCAGTCGAGTCCTTCGTACAGTCCGTCTCCAGAAGTGGCGCATGTCGCCTGAAAATATGAATTCAAACCATTTCCTTTTTAACGATGCAATCCCATTGAAATGACCCATTAAACGTTACCGAATGCATTTCTTATTGGAACGAATTTTTTTTGTCATTCAAAAAAGATAACGAGAAACGCTGAATATCAGAAGAAAATTGCTCACCTGAATGTACCACGATCTATTTCTAAGTGAGTGGAGTCCAAGTTTGTCGGTGACCTCGGCGGCGTTCATCGCTTGTGGCAGATCCTGCTTGTTGGCGAACACAAGGAGCACGGCGTCACGGAGCTCGTCCTCGGCGAGCATTCTCATCAGCTCCTCGCGAGCCTCTCCCACACGCTCACGATCGTTCGAGTCGACGACGAAGATGAGTCCTGCAAAACGTTAAAACTTATTCACTTTTACTTCGAGTTGATAAGAGGGCAGCGATAAGCCAAACTGCAAACTGACCCTGGGTGTTCTGGAAGTAGTGCCTCCACAGTGGACGGATCTTGTCCTGACCTCCGACGTCCCAGACGGTGAATGAGATGTTCTTGTATTCGACAGTCTCCACGTTGAATCCTGAAACAATCAATCAATAATCGTTTCGCAAGAATGAGTCACTCACCGATGGTTGGAATGGTGGTGACAATCTCTCCGAGCTTCAGCTTGTACAGAATCGTCGTCTTTCCGGCCGCGTCCAATCCGACCATCAGGATGCGCATCTCCTTCTTGCCGAAGAGCCCTTTGAATAAGTTGCCGAACACGTTTCCCATTCTGGAAATGTTGAAAATGATGAAAATCATCGACGTGAGCAAAAGTTGAAAAGATGCGGAAATTCAGGAGGAAAATCAAAGATCTCGTCAACGCGGCTTCATCGTTTTCTGGAATGCCGGTGTCGATGGAAGAAAGAAGACGTCGGAGAAGGGGGCGAAAACGTGGAAGATGGATATCTAGAAGCGACGGAAAACGGGAAGGGAGCGAGAATCCAGCAGGACGAAGCGACGTGTCACCAGCAGTCTCTCGCCGCCAGTCTCTAGTCGTCTCTTTTTGTCTTGTCCCGTTGGGCGCGTCGCGTGTCGCGAAGCGGTGCGAGAGAGTGTGGCGAGTGGAGAGGGGCGAGGCGCGCAGAGACGGCGGAAGGGAACGAAGGACAGCGAACCGTCCATCTGTTCGCGGGAAAAGTGCAGCACGTCATCGGGATGCACTTCGCAAAACAAATGTATTTTATGAATCGTTTTATGATGATACCAGACGAATTCATCTTGTAAGAGAGAGGGAGGGTTATTACTTCTCTCTTTAATTTTCTAGAGTAGAAAAGAAAGGGAAAATCAATTGGGATAAGCGCATATTGATGTACTTTTTTCTCTCTCAAGTCCAAAAGAGAAGACGTTGGTTTCTGAGCTGTCGACGAAAGATTCGGTTCGGAACACGCGATGAAACTGATTGAATAAGAGTTGAAAGTGACGCAAATCACGAGAAATTTGCTGTCGAAAGTACAGCCAACACTGATTGATTGATATTCAGTGGAATATTGAAAAGAGAATAGAGAGAGAAAGATAAGCCACGTCCTTTTCGAGAAGGAACCGGCCCGTTCGAATTGAGCGCGCCCATCTCGAATCGAAATCTTGCCGCGAAAACGCAAATTCCGAATTCTTCTGAATTTTTGATGTGAGGAAACGAAAAAAAGACGATGTCTAATGACACGTGTAACTGGAGACTACAGTCCGTTCTCAGATGTGTCATTGGTGGGTATAAGGAGAGCCGGCCGAATTGTTTGCACTCTCAGCAGACACAAAAGAGCAAAATGGAGCCCAAAAGAAGATTATTACGAAAACGGCTCTCTTCCGTTTTAGCACACATGTTATATATAATCTGCAGGGGAAAGAGAATGGAAAAAAAGAAAAAAAAACTCACACAGAACGGAAAGATATCAATGAGACGAATGGAACGTCGCAATTGAAATGAAATGAAATGTGCACATCAAAAATGAAAGGGAAAAAGGCGGGGAAAAATCATTTATTTTTGGTCAATTCACGGCTAAAAAGGCGGAAAACAAACCCGTTTCGGCAATCAAAACGGCAAAAACGCAACCCGTTTGCGTGCTGGGTTACTCGTCACTCGGCATGGGCTCTTTTCGTGCTCTTTGTGTGAGATCCTCACTTTTCTTTTGGCCCGTTTCATAATCACTCGTGCTTCTTACTTTTTTCACTGAGATCACAGTCTTTCATTTTATTTTCTCATCTGGTTGGAGTCGATGCTCTCTTTTCTTGCTCTTTTTTTGGATCTTTTCAATGAGATACGGAAACAACTGAAACGAATAAAATAATAATAAATCACACCGAAAAGAAGTGCTTTTCAACAGATTCGGTCTTCTTTTCGATGAGATTTCACATAAAAAACAGGCAAAGAATAAAAAATATAGAAAAAGTTTGCTAACAATTGGAAGAAATCGATAGTTAAATAAAGAGATGGATATTTGGAGGGAATAGGCAACAATTCGAGACAGACAGAGACTTGAGGTAAAATGTGAGAGGTGCACTTACCGGAAACACCAAAAAACAAAAAGCAACGAGTATTAAGATCACCAAACCAATTGAGATCACATGTTCCACTATTCTACTCATTTAGGATGTCCTCGTCTTCGTCAGACTGAAAACAATTCAAATTCCCATAAGCCGAATGGAAATGAGCACTCACCTCAAGACCGCTCGGAATGGCGGCGAGCAGCTGGTCGGCCGACATGTTCGTGTCCGTCGATGGGATCTCGTCGATCTTCTCCGTCTTCAGCTCCATGTCCAGCGCCACTCCGTTCAACATCTTGCCGTCGGCCATTACCTGAAACAAAACTTATAAAAGATAAATGAAACATTTAAAATACCTTCATCGCATCAGAATACTTTTTGAACGGGAAAACAGCAGTGGCGAGTCCATCGTCAACCTTTATGCTCGTGTCGAACACCTCACCGAACTTCTCCATGTGAGCCATCAGATCTGTGACGAGCTCTTCCTGAAAATTGGATTATTTTTGTAAAAAATTCGGAAATGTGTTGATAAATACCTTGACTCCTTTGATAATCACAACACTGCTCATTTTCGTCTGCAGATCGTCGTCCAAATCGCCATCAGCTTTCCGTTTCCTTCCGGACGCGTCTTCCATTTTCATCGGGTTCTTGATGCTTTCGATCTGCGCATTCACTTCATCCACCAGCATCGACTTCTCCGATATCTGCAGCAGAACTCCGTCGATCTCCTCTTTCAAAGTCTTGATTTTCTTGTGAAGGGTCTTCACGAGCTTGGTGGCATTCTTCCGCTCCGCTTCTTCCGGATGCGTTCTTGCCTTCACCAGAAGATCCTTCTGCCTCGTCATCCACTTCTCCATCAGGATATTCTGCTGATTCTGGAGACCGACCAAGTGGGTCAGCTGTGCTTTTTCTGTCGTCAGTCTCTGCTTCGCTTCGAGCATCTGCTTTCTGTAGTTCTGAATGTCGGCGTTCACAAACTTCGACTCCTTCACAGTCGCGATCTTCGGCTTCTCAGCCGGTTTTGGTGGCGACGGAGGAGAGCTCGGCTTTCCAGCAGCGTTTTCACCGCCCTCAAGTTCCGGCTTATGCCAGAAAACTTTGATGAACCGGTTGTTGAGCACTGGAGCTGGAGATTTGTAGGCCTTCTGAGCATCAAACTTGGAGGCGAATGTGACGAGAGCCGCTTCCTGATCTCCGTTGTATCGGACTTGTATGTTCTCGACAGTTCCGAACGTGCCAAAGTGCTCATTCAGTTTGGCAATATTGTTAAGCTCGATCGGAACTTTGGCAACCTGAAACGCACAATTTCTAGATGGAAGTACACCAGATATCTAACCTGAAGAGTGCAGTTGTCTCTGTTGATGGGACCTCCGTATCCACCTCTTCCCATTCCTCCTCGACCACCTCTCGCACTTCCTCTTCCACGCATTCCTCCTCGGAAAGAAGTGGCTGCTGGTGGTGCCGCCTGTGGGACAGCTCCAGTTCCAGGCGGAGGTTGCGAGAAGGTGTTGATCGGCTGCGGAATGTACGGAGCAGCTTGCGGAGGTGGCTGTTGCCACTGACCGGGCAGTGGAGGAGGTGGCACACTGTAGGTGACATTGAGAGCCGGCGTCTCCGGATTGTACTCTCCAGCGGACACGACGACACCTGGTGGTGGAGGGTTCAGCGGATTGTATCCTGGTGGTGGCAAGCTGAAACTAGTGGGGAGTGAGTTTATTCTTGGAAAAAGAGCAAAATAAATAAGATCCCAGTTAGAGAAGCAGGTGACGTACGAGAAATTAGGTGGAGCCGACGGTATCGGGACCATGGAGCTGAGTGCGTTCTCGTCGACGACAACTGGATCGGGGCCGTGGTAGTACGGGCACTGCTCGCCACGTATACAGTAGCCACGCTCTTCGAAATCCTTGCAACGTCTTCGACTCCTCGACTTGTAGGTCGGCGGGCTTCTGCTTCTCGATTCGCTGTACGATCTGAAATGTTAAACGGTTAACAACAACACCAGTTAGGAGAAAACAGTTACGGAAGTTCACTGCAAGAACAAATGCTCACCTGGATCGAGACCGACGTCTGTTATACCGATCGCGGTCACTGGAAGAAGCACGTGCACTTCTAGAAGACGTCGTCTGCCGATTCCGACGGTCTCGCGGTGATCTTGATCGCCGACGTTCCACTTTATCCCGCGACGACTTCTCCTTCTCCCGCTCCTTGTTATCGGACGGAGGCGGACTGATCCGCTTCCGGACGGGTCGTTCGGTTTTGCTCGAGGATTTGTAGATTCCTGGAGGAGGAGATGACGTCGAAGGAAGTTCCAAGGGCTTCGACGGCTTCGCAGCGGGAGCTTCTTCTTTCCGCGACCGTTTCGTTTCGACTGGTGGTGCAGGGGCAGAAGACTCCGCTTCATCTCCTTCGACTGTCGTCGTGAGATAACTTTTGCTGCGGAGAGCACTGAATATCTTGTCAACGAAGGGGGTTGTGTCTGGAAAAAGTTCAAATTAAATCTTGTGAACAGAATAGTTAAACTCACTATCCCCTAGGAAGACAGAGAGTTGTTCTTGGACAAACTCTTTCAGTTCGCTGCTCGACTTGTCTTGCTTCTTCAGAAGGGCGAGCACATATTTAGCGAGAGCTTGAGGTTCCGCATCAGCTCTGAAAATGCGCAATGGTTTTTGATGATATAAATGTGAATTAAACGTACATTGGAGTGAGCTCAGCAACGAGCCATCTGGAAAAAATATCCTCACTCTCGATGTCCATCCTATTCGGATTGTTTTTCGCAGGTTTTTACCGAGTCTGGAAAAAAGCGTATAGAGTTGAGTGTGTTGTTGCGCAAAAGAGGTCGGAAAGAATGTTATTTGTGAGAGAGCGAGAGGCACGGGGGTGGAAATAGGAGGAGAGAAAGTGCGGAAATGAGTGGAAAAGGGAGCGGGAGCACACCCCATAATTACATCGAACTCGGTTTACCAATAGGTTCACAAATCGCACCAATCGAACGATTGTGGTGGGCGGCGACTTCTGAACACATATCGATAGATGTCGACGACAAATAAACTTTGAAGTCTATTCATTATATCGTTATCAATTTCCAAATGATAACAGCCAGGAACAAAAAAGGAGAGAGACGAAAAAGAAGGAACCGGTGCGATAACGATCAGAAATTGGCAACGACGGGCATGTCGCAGGCAGGAAACACTGCGCGTACGAAACTGGGGGAGCGGCGGCGGAGACTGCGGGCGGCCGAAAACTGGTCTGTCGCCACTGTTATTCAACCGTTTTCTTTCCGACGAGCGCTTCCCAGGTTACCGTACTTTGGTGATTGATTGGAAGAGTTGGGGGAGTGATGAAGACGGATTATCAGCAAGTGTTGACTTCAACATTTTGAGGAAGGAAAGAAGTGGGGACAGGAGGGGATGAGAAATTAGCGGAACAAAATGAGAGGGAAACATTTGGAATCGTAAAAGTTCTGCTTTGCTCCACACTTCCAGCTGCCATGTTGCGGACTCCCAGCTACAACTGCCGCAACGCTCGTTGAGCTCGGTGAGCCAAGAGAAAGACGACGCAAAAAGTGGCATGTGCACTCACGGAAGCGGGAAGAGAAGAACTCACACTCATTCATTTATCCGACCCGCCACAATCCCATATCGTTCCTATTTGTTCTATCGCTCTCTTTTTCTTCTCCTCATTTTACAGGTACTCGGAAATACTTTGTGTTGCTCTCTTGAGAAAAGGCGAGTAGTACAACGGCCAACGTCACTTTCGCTCGAAACTCTTGAACCTTTTCTTGGTCCGAAAATCGTTTCGTCTTGTTTTCGGTTTTGTTCAAGACAAACTTGGGTTTCCAATTTGGGAAACTCATGCATGTGAGAGCAGCCGGAGATTGGAACCCATTCCGTTCACTTTCTTTTTGTTTTTTCTTCTGCTCGTTGCCAGCTCTTTCATTTTTCATTCTCAGACAGCACCACTGCTCTATGTGCTGTTCTTCGTATCAATATATTTATCACCCTTCACTAAACATTCTTGTCTATTTTACAGATGGTTACCGACATTGCGAACTCGAAAATATTCAGACGACGTAGCTCCACGTTCACAGATCCGACAAACGTGTTAGCAGTTCAAGAACTTAGATCACGACTTTTACAAGTAGGCTGTCAGAGAACTAAGTTAGAAAACAAAGCATTTAGGATCCAACGGCAATTGTAAAACATTCCGCAGATGACGTGCACAGGATACGACACGAGGATTGGTGGTTAGACCGATTCCTAAGCTCGGTAAACTATGATGTCGACATTGCTTATGCAATCACTTTGGAGTGCTTGAAATGGAGAAGAAACTTTGAAGTTGACAGTGAGTATTATATTAATTACGAGCTTGACTAATTCTATTGGACTAATGACAGGAATCAGTCTCTTGTCACTGAAGCCATTGCTGGACAATCAATTAATGTATCTTCACGAGACAGACTTGCAGAATAGACACATATGTGAGAGAAAACAAACCAAAATAAGCAACAGTATCATATTCCAGTATGGATCATGATGAGCAAATACAAAAATGGCGATGACGGCTTCGAAAAGCTGTTTACATTTTGGATGGAGCGTCATTACATGGAGTACAAAGGATGTCAACCATTGACGGTTTTCATCGATATGAGCGGGACGGGGCTCAAGAATATGGTAGAACCAGACATTTCCAGACAACTTGGAAACAACTTTTTGCAGAGTTTTGACGCCATGAAATTCATAATTCACTCGTCCAAGTATTATTATCCAAATGCGATAGAATCTATTCTGATTTTTGAAAACCCAGCGATTCTCAATGCTTCTTGGAAAGTGGGTAGAAATAAAGAAACACCTGTGTTTTCTTTCTTTTCACGGTTGTATTCAGGTAATTGGATCCTGGCTCGAGTCTTCAGCTGCGAATCAACGCCACGATCTGCTCACATTTGTCACAAAGCTCAGTGTCACTCATTACGTCCCGAAAAGTCATCTGCTCGAGCATCAAGGAGGCACCGTAAGACTTCTTTGCTCCTCTTCTCCCCTCCATTGGTGTGGGCCCCATTCATCAACTAGCGTTTCCATGAAATCTTTCGATTTCCATCATCTACTGACTGGAGGGGACCACTTGTGTTTAACACTACTTGCTGAACCCCACTGGCGATACGCGAATGAACTCTTCTCTCGTTGTAACAGCCGGCCCAGGCCGCCTTTCTGACCAGCATCTCCTCTGTTTCTACTCTTACTTTCATCATTTTTTGTTGAAGGATACTTTCAAATTCACGATGGACGAGCTGGCCAAATGTCTTCCGCCGCCACCGCCGCCCAAGCCTTCGCCGAAACTTCTCCAACAACGAATGCATTCTATCGACGATACAGCCAACAATAATGTCACTGAATTCGACTTCACTTCGTTCCAAAAAAGGGTGAGTACAGAACAAAACCCTGTCATTCTTTCAATCTATACATTTTTCGTGTCGAGCAAAAAAAACGTTTTGAAGAGTATCGTTTTCGCGAGAGATATTAGCACACAATGAGTCAGTTTCTCGCATTACAGAACGTCAAATTCGACGAGGAGTCGACCACTAAACGAGCTCCTTCCCTGTCGCGACGATCGAGTCGCGGACCGAAAAACAGAAAGTCACACATCCCACCGTCTCTGCGCCCACTCATCGAGAACCGAGTCAACGCACCGAACGACGATTGGTCGTCCAATGACTTTGTGTCAATAACGTGAGAACAAGTCTGATCATTTGAACACACTGTGAAATAGTTCAGGCCTCTGGATGAGTTGCGACTGGAGAAATTGGATGGCGAGAACGACTTGCTCGATGTGGTGCTCGTCAAGAATCAATCGTCAGACACTCCAGTCATGTTCAAGTTCAAAACCACGTCTCCGGAGAAATTCCGTGTTCGCCCGAGCTCTGGAATAGTCCAGCCGGGAACCACCGAAATCATCAGAGTCTACCTTCAATATGGTAATTTCAAGAGGGAATCCTAATAGTCATGCTCATTTTCAGAGTATCGTCACTCATGGAGCAAGGAAAAGTTCCTTCTTCTGACGATGGAATCGTCGTCCACTGACATCGACAACTTCTCAGATCATTTCAAAGGCGCCATCAAAAAGGCGGAATTCAAATTCAAGTGCAAACTGTCGGAAAACGTGAAACTCGATGAGCCAGCAGAAAGAAGATCGAGCTTCTTGCTCCAACAACAGCAACAAGAGCAGCTGAACAACGGACTGCTGGCAGTGAATGGAATCAAAATCAACATGCCCATAATTATTCTTGTGCTCTTTTTGTTCCTCCTCTTCCAATTTTTCTACATCATCCAAGTGAGATCCGACAACACTCTTCTCCGAGAGACGTTGCTCTCATTGTCATCTCAGATCAAAGAGACTAGTGCTCAAACTCAGGAAGCTATTGTGGAGGCGGTTAAAAATGAACTTTAATTGTTGGATTCGTCAAAAATAAAGATTTCTGTTGAACTGAACTTTTTTGCTCGAAAAAGATGGTTGAAACGACGAGAACTCGACAAGAATGTTTCATCAGTGCTCCATCAAGTACTAGATTCAATTGAGGATGAAAATATTACAAAATAGTGAACAAATTTGTGAAGAATTTTGAAAATTACAACCAGAAAAATTAAAAAACAAAATCAAAAAATAATCGATTCGCCCCGTAAATCTACCCCAAACCCTCGGGTCTCGACACGAAAGCGCAGCAGCGAAATGTTGACTGAATATCAAACGCTAATACATGTGAGTTTTCAATTCTTTTCGCGGGACGCGAATTTTTTTTCCAATTTTTTTCTTTTTTTGATGAAAATTTCAGTGTATTTTGTGAAGAAAACCTTGATAAACCATCGAATTTTCGTTACGAATTATTTTTTCTATTGGCCTATCATATTTTTATGTCGAAATCCATTGATTTTTGATTGGTAAAAATTTGTTCTGAATATTTATAAATCTCTGTCGTCGCTGGTTTTCGTTGTTGACGGCCGATTTTTAAAATCTGAACTTCAGGTAACATGTCGAAGAGAGGACGTGGAGGAGCTTCCGGAGCCAAATTCCGCATCTCCCTTGGTCTCCCAGTCGGAGCTGTCATGAACTGCGCCGACAACACCGGAGCCAAGAACTTGTTCGTCATCTCCGTGTACGGTATCCGTGGACGTCTTAACAGACTTCCAAGCGCTGGAGTCGGAGACATGATTGTCTGCTCCGTCAAGAAGGGAAAGCCAGAGCTCAGAAAGAAGGGTTAGTTTAATTTCTTCGAAACTTTTTGGAAATAAGATCTTCAAAACTGAAAGAAACGTTTCAGTTCTCCAAGGAGTCGTCATCAGACAGCGCAAGCAGTTCCGCAGAAAGGACGGTACTTTCATCTACTTCGAGGATAACGCGGGAGTTATCGTCAACAACAAGGGAGAGATGAAGGGATCCGCCATCACTGGACCAGTCGCCAAGGAGTGCGCCGACCTCTGGCCCAGAATCGCCGCCAACGCCGGATCCATCGCTTAAACTGTTGTTTTTGTTGTTACAAATGAATATTAATTCCGTTAATGTATGTTGTCAACTGAATAAAAACAACAATGTTTGTATCATTAGAATATTTCATCGGAACTTCAATAGATGGAAATTGTATGCTGAGTACGATAATTTTTAGAAAATGGGGAGTTGGAATCGTCGAAATCAAGTCAACGATGATCGCAATGAGGATTACAAGGACCTTTTGGTGTTCGGATATCCATCGACGATCTATCCCAACGACTATCAGTCGGAACACATTGCAGAAGAAAGGCACATGGTGCCATGTCTCGGAGATGCTGCAAATCGAGTCGATAGGTAGGGAGTAGTCCGAATAAGAAACTTCTGCGTCCGAAAATGGGGATCTGCATCCGGATGGCGGATTTTAGGTGCACGTCTGTAAGAATCTGGAGCAAAGGGATCGATTCAGAATACGGTTAGTTATTTTATTAAATTTTGAAAAAAGAGATTCAATCATCGCTTACAGAATAATCACAAAATACAATCGAATCCATATTTAAAGTGTACATTTTTATCAAAACCGTTTCCTCAAATTTATGTTCGAAATTTTTCCCAAAAATAAACTTTTTATTCAACGAGTGTGAGTTTGATTCAATAAAAACACATTCTGCCATTGAACAATCAATAATAGATATATTTAGGTCGAGCGACGTCTCCCGATGAGCCTTGTCCGAAAACCGTAAGTCCACGGAAAATATTTGTTGAAAATGTGAACATTTTGCCGGGATAATGGATGTTTTACGGTTCCAGAAGACGTATTCCGTTTGCAGGTACGATTGTCGACTGCTTCTGCCATCTCTGGAGTCCGCACTAAAAAGGAGTGGCGAGGTCGTCGAGCAGTGTCCGACAGAAGCGATGGAAGAGGATATGTGCGAAGAGGAACGGTATCTCGATATGTACAAAGACATACAGAGTCAGTTTGACGTCTTCTTTAAAATTCTAATTGATGACGTTCAGAAGAACGAGAGCACGAAGAGAGACGACGAAAAGAACAACGGAATGCGATCGGGTTCGACTATGGAACGCGTCCTGTTGTGGAGAAGGAGGAAAGTGACAGCGAGGACGAGCCATTCGAAGTTCCGAACGGTGTCAAGTTTCCCGTGGGATTGGAGTTGCCGTCGAATATGAAACAACACCATATCATCGAGAAAACGGCGGCTTTCATTGTGGCTAACGGACCTCAAATGGAAATTGTGATCAAGGCGAAACAGAGAAATAATGCAGAGCAGTTTGGGTTTTTGGAGTTTGACAACCGGCTGAATCCTTTTTACAAGTACCTGCAGAAGCTGATTCGAGAGAAGAAGTACGAGCCGGATTTGACGATGAAACCGAAGAAATTAATCAAATCCGTGCCGAGCTCCTCGAAACCCACGACGTCGAGCTCTCTCGCCGCCATCGCAGCTGCTCATGGATCGGATTCAGATTCAGATGACTCTGGTTCGGATTGCGAACTCCATCCTTCTCTCCTTTCATCGAAACGTCCGCCGACGCCAGAGAATCCGAGCGCCATCGGACCGAAAAAGAAGCCAATTGTGCCGGAGAAAAAGCCCGAAATGAGTTCGAAACCGACGGAACACATTTCCCAGCGGAACGATGTCTATGCAGCTCTTTTCAAGAATTTGTCGAGTGTAACACAACCAAAAACTGTGAAAGAGGAGCCGGAAGCTGCTCCAAAGAGCAACTTCACTGATCCAGATGGCCGTTTGGATGACCCGGATTACCGAGAGTGGTTCGAGATGTTCTACCGTCGTCCGTGTCCTTGGATCGGCCCACGGCCGATGCTCCCGCCTACTCCGGATCTTGAGCCGATTCTCAACAGTTACGCGGAGCACGTCGCTCAGAAAGGAGCATTGTTTGAAGAGACGTTGGCGGCTCGGAAGGACTTGCAGCTGCATTTCATGGATCCCAAGAGCCCTTACTATTCTTTTTACCATCACAAGGTTTGGTTGTCAGTGTAACTCGTCTCACATTGTTTTTCAGATCCGAGTTCATCAATGGAAGTTGTCTCATGATTATGGAAACGTCCCGGATCCAGTTCTCATCGGTTCCCCGACGCCTTCTTTCTCTCTGCCTGCACAACCATTGTCAACTGGAAGCTCTCCGGGTCCTTCCACTCTTCAGATGATTGGAGCAACTCCCCCAGAACCTCCACTGAATAGAAGACAGCGACGACGTCTTCTGGAGAGTAGCCGTATGGACGAGACGCTCACCGAGCCAGGAATCTTCGACCCGTTGAGCATACTTCCGAAGAGCGCCTCGACTCCTGCAAATCTGCCGAGCTTGGATGCGAAACCCGTCTCGTTCTCGTTGAAACCATCAGATGAGCCGAAAGTTTCCGACGACTCCAGTTTCCGCTTCGACCCAGATATGGAAGACTTCGACGCGTCGACGTCTTCTGCGAATGAGGACCGTCTTCCGCCACCTCCAGTACCGCCTTCCATTCCCAACTCTACCCAGATTGGTCGAAAGGAGAAGGCGCGGATTTTCATGGAGAAGCTGTTGCAGGAGAAGAAGATGCGGAAGGAGCAAGAAGACGAGGAACGGAAAAAGTTGGAGGAGGAAACGAGACGGAAGGCCGAGAGGATATCGGAGTCGCTGTCAGGAAGATCGGAGAGGGCGGAGAAGGCTCCAGAAGGGCCCAAGAAGACGTTGGACGAAATCATCAATAGCAGAATAAGCAGTTTGCTGTCAGAGTCTGGATTCCATACTGAAGAGCCGAAGAAAGAGGAAGAGGTGGAGGAGACGGAACGGAAGAAACATGTAGGCGTTAGATTCGTTTTCTGATAAAATGGAATAATTTCAGAGAAAAATAAGTCGTTCTCGTCATCGTGATCGATCGCAAGAGAGGAGGAAGTCTCGGAAATCCGATCGATATCGTTCCCATTCCCGCGAACGCCATCATCGACGTCATCGCTCCAGAAGTCGAGACAGAAGTCGGGACAGAAGCCGTGATAGAAGTCGTGATAGAAGCTACCGACACTAAACCACTAACTTTCAATATCTCGTTTTGTTCAATTCAAATCTTTCATTATGATCATTAATAATAAAATGCACATCACAACTAATTAGATCTAGTTCCCAGAAGAAATGAGTCTAGTACACCGCGTTTCCAAAAATTATTATGCCAAGTGAATTGAGCTGCGATTAGTAGAGTTAGAAAAAGATCAGGTGGGTGCGAGGGAAGAGGCGACCATCTGCTGCATGTCTCGGATGATGGTCCGAGCCACTTCCTCTGCGATTTCCTCCTCACGGAGAGCCGTTTTGTCCAGATACTTTCGTAGGGTGGATTTCAATCTGGAATTGGTTGGGGTTGGGATGGAGGAAAAAGGGGGAAATGCTCCAAAAATGCTAGTTTTAGAGCTCTGTTTGACTGAAAGAACTTTCAGAAAAACTGATAGTGAGCATGGGTGGAGTTATGAATTATGATTCTTCAGAATTCACTGGAAAGTTCTGAATTAGTGAGAAGTGGCGCGAAATTCAAATTTTTTGAATTCTTCTCGAGTTCTGCTAGATTTGAAAAATTATTTTTTTTTCCAAAAAGTTTAATTTTTTATATTATCGGAATCAGAATCTGACATCTGGTTAAGACTATATTGAGATTAGAAAATTGAAAATGTCTACCAGTACTGTATTGTCGGCGCAAAAATTGAGTGCAGGGGGTCTGCAAATGCGCTCCATTGGACTTGGACGCTTTTTTCGAGTTTTTCCAGCTTGTGTTATAAAATAAATGACGAAATTTGGTTAAAAATAGTCAATTAATGCCTACAGATTTCATATTCGAGGCAAAAAATGCGAAAAACCCAAGATAAAAGCATCGATTTTACCATTTTGTGCAAGTTGGCGCCAGTTACTGCGCAGACACCGTGCACTCATTTTTTTTGTGCCGACAATACAGTATCCTACAGTACCCCTTCAGAGCCCCTTGAACTAACCTCTGCGGCTTCTGCTGTGTCTGTGAATGGGTGTCATCGTACAACGCATGATACCTGCCCATCTCGTCAATCTCCGCCAACCTCGCACTCCTCGGAGTCCGCGGTGTGCTCCGTTTCGAGGGGCTCGCCGTGGGCGTCCTCTCCCCGTCCGCCATCCGCTTCTCGAGCACCTCCAGATGACGGCTGAAGGCGTGCGAGATCGAGTCCGTCGAGGCGACATCCGAGGAGCAGCTGCCCGTGTTGGCTCTGTTCCGCATCCTCCGCGGCAGTTCGACGGTCGAGTCGATGGACGATTGCAGGTCGGACAGGTAGTTGTGGTAGAAGTGCGAGTGGAGGAACTGCGAGAGGTACTTCTGGAAACGGACAGACTGACGGGCGGTTTGCACGGAGAGGCCGCTTTTATGAGAGGGGGAACAGCGTGACTTGCGGTGCTAAAAGGGAACGATTCAGCGGCTCGCTTTTTCGGTGTTTATGCATTCAAAACGGCGAGTTTATCGCTTTTTGAGAGGGGTTTTAACGAAAATATAAGAAAAGTGAAATGTAATGAATATATGACAAGGTGATAATGATTTTCAGTTGAAGTCAATGTTACTGGCTATCAAATTGCTCTTCATTTTTCATAGAAAATTGAAGATATTGAGCTTTTTTCCTGATAGAACTTCAATGATAAGTGGGCGTGACCTCACCAGTTTTGATCAGGGAATGATGAGTTCCCAGAGTTTCCTAATGAGACCTATATCATTCAAAAGCTCTTGTTTTAACGAATTCAGAACTGTAATCCATTTTTCCAACAGAGCTAAGTGAGCCGAGATATGGAGCTCCAAAGTTGAGCACTGAAAACTTTACAAGTCCAGAAATGAAGTAGTATTGGCCCATTCAACGAATCTTCCGAAACATGTGTTTACTTCAGATTAAAAAAGGATAGTGTCTTGATCACTCATTCTTGAATTAAACCGCAATAAATTTTTAGTGCAATCAGATCAGTTCGAGCTCCATATCTCGGCTCACAGAGCTCGGTTTGAAAAAAGAAACATAGTTCTGAACTCCCTAAAACA
The DNA here is from genome assembly GCA_963572205.1 of Caenorhabditis imperialis. Classification (NCBI taxonomy): domain Eukaryota; kingdom Metazoa; phylum Nematoda; class Chromadorea; order Rhabditida; family Rhabditidae; genus Caenorhabditis; species Caenorhabditis imperialis. The sequence continues at coordinate 6,975,374 of OY751541.1, forward strand.
AGAGCGTTCGGATGATATAAGTTTCATTTAGAAACTCTGAGGACTTATCAGACCATAAGCCTTGTGAGTTGAAGTTCTCAGGGTAAAGTCAATTTGATGAAAATTTATACAGTACTCGATCTAAATTGTTCAACTTGTCCGTCTGATAGAACTTCATTGATAAAAGGGCGTTTTCTAATTAGAACTTTCTCCCTTTTTAATGATCCTAATCCCCCAAGTCCAAAGGCGCAATCTACGCTAGCGCCTAACTCACATCTTGTAGCCTGAAGTAACACGCAATCTTCGCCGTCCTGAACGCCTTCCGACTCGGCCTCCCCGACTCTTCGCATATCAACGACTCCATCTCCGCCCTGATCGCCGGTCCCAAATCGATCATATTACTGGCCTGCATCGAAAAGTACTTCTCATAAAGCGCCATCGCGTCGCCCAACGCCTCCGAGTCCTCCATCATCTCCAAGTTCGCCTCGAAACTGTCACAACCCAACAGGAATTGCACCATGTCGTGGTCCTCCTTCTCTTTTATAAACTCGAGGAACGAGGGCAGGAGCTGTTGGACTTTGAGCACGTCGGCCAGCGAGCAGCCATCGGAGAGCACCTCCAGCTCGTGCTTTTTGTAGTAGACGCTTTGCTGGAACTCGTCGAAGTAGCGGTATTCGAAGAGTGACTTCACGAACACTTGCACGTCATCGAAGCACGACTTCTGGAGGGGCACTTCTGCCAGGTTCTCTGAAATGAATACTATTTTAAGAGAATAGAAAAGAGCAGTTACCATCAACGATCTGTTTGATCTTCCTTGGAAGAGCCAGTGAGTTGGGAGAGTCATCGTCCACGTACTTGTCGTAGATGTTTCTCGCGTCTCGAAGGATTACTGTAATATTATTCGATAGTTTTAAAGCTAGATTTTCTCTAAAGAATTTCGTTTGCAACTCACACTCCTGAGCAGCTGAAATCTGCTCGGTGAAACTGGACTTGAAGCCCTCTACGTGCATCCAGAACTTGATGAGGTTCAACTTGTCGGCCGAGTCCAGATACTGGATGAAATACGAAAGAGCCGAAGAGTCGGTGAGCAGTCTATCCAGAGAGAACGCGAGTTGTGCCTTCTGTTTCACTTGGATCCCCTCGTGATCCGATCCACTTCCTGAAACCGAATGTGTCCTCGGAACAACTTCAAGTCCTACCAATGTCTCCAGAAGGCACTGCGAGGGTGGAGCTCTTCCTCCTTGCCGGGATGAAGATGTGGTCGTTGCTCAGAGAGTCCCTGTGTTGTGAGCCATTCTGATGTTCTGAAGACGTGGACGGAAGGCCTGAAGGGAGCGGGGGTTATCGACTTTCTCGGAAGGGACTCGCCATTCTGCTCCTTGTCCTTTTTCCGTCGAAACTTTCCGAGAAAACTGCTCATTTCGTATGGGATCTGCTCATTGTAGGGGTGGCTTCAGGAGAGGTGGAAAATCAATGTCAGAATATAGAAAGTATTGAATGTTTTATCAACTTCTGCGCACCGTCTCACTGCCTGCGTCTCGCGACGAGAAACGCGTCAACGGCCACTCGAAAGAGGAGGAGGCGACGGACAGACAAATGTCAGCAGCTGCGTCCACACTCTTTTTCTGTTTCGCAATTTAGAGCTTTGAAGCCTTAGGCTTAATTGTGGTAGGATGTTTGGAAAGAAGGGCTCGTGTTGTTTCCGGGTAGAAAATAGTTGAGAGCTTCTTCATTAATAAACAGCAGACTCTTGAAGAAAAAGTTTGCCCCATTTAGTTTTTAGTTTCAATTTTTTCCACGAGAACTACACGAAAAACAGCGGCGACCAATAACTGAAAGATAGTGTTTTCTCTTCCACCCTTTTTGCTCATCTAAAAATTGCTTCTCAGTTTCCAGGTGATAGAAAATTTAAGGTTTTTTACTTATGTTTTATTTCGTAAATCAGCCCTCTGTTAAAGACTTTCAGCTCCTCAGATCTGAGCTCAGAAACTGTAATTTTAAAATTCGAGTTACTGTTGTGGGCGGGGCGAGGACGCGGCCTAGAAAATTCCTCGTCCACGACCATTGATAACAATTTTTTTTCAAATTTTCTCGAATTTTTTTTTCAAAACTTCCATTTTTCCAGAAAAAATCAACTAAAAATTGCAGAAGATGGATCCGTCGCCATCGATCACACCACCATCAGAAGCGACGCCATCCGAGACGGCCGCGGCTGCTCCAGAAGGCCCGAAAAAAGTGACGATCATGTTGCAGGCGGTTGGCGACGCGCCAATTCTCGTGAAAAAGAAGATGGCGGTGGCGGCGACTAATAATATCGCATGGCTCACAGTGGTAAGTTGTTTCGAATGGGTTTATCAAGGAAATTTTCTGGTTTTCAGCAAATCCGAAGGCTGTTGAATCTTCCCGCCGGCAAGTCGTTGTTCTTCTACATTTCTCAGACTTTCGCTCCTTCTCCAGATCACACTTTTGAGGTACTTGATTTTAATCAAATTGTCATAATAATTGTAATGATTTCAGGTGTTAAGTCAGTGCTATTCAGTAAAAAGTGTGGATGGGAGCAAATCGACGATCCAGTTGCAGTACAGCACCACTCCCGCGTGGGGATAAATTCCATTTCAAGACGGGCTCCTCTTTTTGTATAAATCTGTGAATATTCGGTCATAAATGAATCACTTTGTCTTTTATATGAAGAAAGTTATGTTGATGTCGTCGAAATCGTTGAATATTTATATTTACACGAAGCAAGCGGAAATCTTTAAAAAAAAACCAGAAGCAATGTTTTGAAGTTCATTTTTCCAGGAAAAATCAAGATCTCAGATGGAAAGGGTAAACTAAAAGAATCATAAAACAAATGAGTGAATTCCTCCAATTTCAGAGAATCGATCACGATGAAGACGACCGCGACTCTTCAGAATATGAAGAAATGGACGACGACGAGGAAGAAGAGCAGCAGAAGCTGGCCCCGCCCCCAGTGTTCCAGCAAGAGTACCTGGAGGAGCAGCAGCCGGAGCACTTGGAGATGAACGAGATCCCGGTGGCGATGAATATCGAGTACGAAGAAGTGTACCCTCACAATCCAGATGAGCAACATGTCGTGGAGGCGGAGAAGGTGTACTATGAGAACGAGATGGAGGACCTCGTTTACCATGAGATTTACGGAGAGGGAGGGAGTGAGCAGAAGCTCGGAGGGGATAAAAGTAAGTGGAGAGTTGAGAAGTTAGATCTAGAGTACGACTTCAGGAATCCGCAACATCGTGGGCACCGTGGCCTCCTGTATAGTATGTCTTCGATCGGAATCCGAGAAGATTCGGCTGTTCAAATGGCCGAAAAACCAGGAGCTCCGTGAGCAATGGCTCCATTTCTTCAGGCTCCCAGAGAGCGTTATAAACTCGGTCAATGAGCCTTATATTTGTTGCTATCACTTCTCGGCGGACACTTTTGTTATGGTAAACTGTTCTTCGAAACTCTTCAGAATCTTATGAATTCCAGATGGAAGACCGAATCTTCTGGAAGATGACAGCACTCCCCAAGTACCGCCAACGCCGTCCTGGGCTCGCGGAGCCGTTCCCCTGGGAAGCCTCGATCAAGGCGAAAGAAGAGCAGCTCATCGGCACCTCATCCACCGACTCGCTCGCCTCGATGGGCTACAAAATACGCTACAGAATGCCGTTCAACAAGCACAAGTCGCGCAACGTGCACCAGGTGGCAGTGATGACTCCGGTGGCCCATCCCCATCTCTACTACGAGTTTCACTTCAATCGGTACGGGCTCAATCAGACAAAGTTCTACGCGTGCCTCAACTGTCGGAAGGCGAAGACGGAGAGCGGCATTCGCGACGTCATCAGGACGATTCATCTGGATGGAAACAAGTTTCTGAGCAACGGCGATCCGTTCAACGGACATCACTTCGCGTGCAGACCTCATAATATTTACGACTTCAAGTGAGCAATCCCAATGTTTGCTCAGAGAAACTATAAATTCAGATCGTCGTATCGGTCAGCTGCCAGTCAGAATCCAGAATTCCTCGATGAAGTTGTCTATCTCGATGAGCAAGGTGACCCTGTCGAATGGGAGAACGTGACGAGAGAAGACCCAACGACTTCTGAAGTGAGAAAAGAAGACGTCGAGATCTACCAGCAATTCGATGGAGAACCGATTTGTGAAGAGGTCATTGAAACGGTAAGAAATCGACAACTTCTGAATTATATTTCAAAAACTTCTAGAACTTCCAAGTGGAACCACAGCTCGAAGCTCCGTACCCATTGCCACAAGAGAGCAGGAAGACAAAGGGAAAACAGGCTCGCATCAGATGCCACATCTGCAAAATGCACGTCTCCTCGACAAAGTGCTTCATACAACACCTCCAGAAGCACGTGGCGAATGAGAAGCCCTGTCAACGGTGCAAAAAGAAGATCTCCTGCGATGCACACCCATTTTTCATTCGCCGCGGGTATTGTGAATCTTGTAGTCCAACTTCTTGACGAATAAAGATTGCCTTTTTTGGAACAAGGTTTATATGGAACAGATGATTGGGTGGTATAGGATAAAAGTGTTCAACGTGAGAGATTGTTATGCGATAAGCATGGATGTGGGAGATCTAACTTTTTGAAAGTCGATGGCGGAGGGGACGGAGCTCAATCGCTCTCGTCGTCGTCGTGTCCGCGAGCCACTCGCTTCGATGGTCCCTGGCCGGACGACATTCCGCCCATTCCTTGCATCAGAGTCGTTTGACGGCCGTCGCAAGCCACGATCTTCAGTCTGGAATTGATTTATTTGGAAGAGAACTATTTACTTCAGAATTCTCACTTATCGATGGGCTCATCGAAAGATCTCTGTGGATCCTTGAGAGTGACATTATTGAGAATGAAAGTCCACACATTGTCGCAGTAGCGGTAGGTGAGCAGCTGAGACGCGCAGAAGTTCATCTTCTCCTTCGGAAGACGTGCGATCTGTTTGTTCATGCTCTTGTCGAACTGGTTGAGCACCTTGGCGGCGAGTGCCTTTGGAAGGAGGCCCTCCTCTTCCATGTCGGACAGAGTTTGCTCGAGAGCTGCTCCGAGAGTTGTTCCACGGTACAAAGCGTATGAGGACATCGCTGAAAATGGGCTGCTTAGGAATGGGAAGAGTTCAGAATGTACGGAGATGAATAAAGATATAAAGTTTTCGGGTTCCTCGACCGAGTTTGAAACTAGAAGCTAGTGAAAAATAACAGAAAAACGGTTTTTTTTTCAAATTTTAATTGACAAGTATTAATTAAAAGTATAAAAAGAGCCGGTAAAACATGAGATTCGGTAGTAAAATGAGATTATTCCTTGATAGCGTACGGATAATATGGATTAGTAATCGTGTTGTGAGAGTGCGAGTCTTCCTTTGTGTACATTTCTTCGATCTTCAACACCATCTCCTTTCGATTCTGACGACACCCAACCATACACTTGCGAGCTGAAAAACGATCGATATTATCACAGACTTCCGGATGCTCTCTTACATTTGCAGCTCTTACAAGGCCAGTTGCAGCCGGAGCATCTCTCCCGAAGGCAATCGCACAGATCGTGCACCTCTGTCTTTCCTCTCGTGGTACACGACAGCTTCCCGTTCTTGTCGTGGTGAAGCACAAGCTCTTTGGGCTCTTTCGGCTCCTTGATCTCTGCGACGGGGTGTGCTCTGCGAGCCCGGTTGGTGCTCACAATGTCCGCCGAGTCGGGGAGCATTCGAGACATTCCGTCGCCGGGGTTGGCGAAGGAGAGCCCGCGGAGCTCTCGATGAGCCACGCGAGTTCGGCGAGCTCCTCTCTCAAAGTAGTCTGGTGGTGGGGTCTGAAATAAGTTGTTTTTCCAGGATTTGTGAGCTCATTTCCTAACCCTTTCAGTTGCAGTGTCATAAATGGCATCTTCCATATCGTCATAGCTCACTTCTTCGCACTCCGGAAATTCGTTATCCGGAATAATCTGAAAAATCGATTTTCAAGGTCCCAAATGCTGAAAATGTATATTACCTGCGTTACTGTGGAAATTCCGGCCATTTGGGCCAAAATGTCGTTGGCGTTCATCTTGAATATTTAGCCTTAGACGTTGAGAATCAGAATTGAAAAAAAAATTGAAAAAATTGGTTCTGTTTTCGAATTCTTCTCGAGCCAAACGACGGGTTTCTGCGCGCACGCTTTGCGTTTCTGCGTGCCGCGCATCGCGAATCTTTTTTCGAACACTGTCTCCGCCCCTTTTAATGAATCATTTTCTCGAGCTTCCTCAGATTTTCCTTCAGTTTTCCATTTAAATATTGATTTTTTTGAAGATGTTGCACGCGGAGGGTGGAATGAGTGTGATGGATCTTCAGGAATTGATCGAACATCGCATTCCGGAGAACAGAAACCAGTTGGAGACGAGCCACGAGAATCTGGCAAAAGTTGCGGATTATTGTGAAGAAAATTATGTGAACGCCAAATTGAATCGTGCGATTCCGTTGGATGAGACGAAACAGTTTGCGATTCAGTCGCTGGCCAGTGTCGCCTATCAGATCAATAAAAGTGCGAGGTGAGCAAAAATAAATCGACTAGGAAACTGTTTCCTCAATTTACAGAGACTTCCTCGATATGCTGGACTTGCAGACAGAAAAAGTGGACTCACTGACGAGTCAAGTGCTGCAAATCGCTCAGAATGTCGATATTCACAAGGAGAAGCTGGCCAGACGGGAGATCGGAGCACTTACCACGAGCAAGACGCTTAATAAACAGCCGAAGATTATTGCTCCTGCTATGCAAGTAAGTTTGGAAGATCAATTCAAATGTAATTTATGAAGTTTAGGAGCCAAGGCAGAGGTATCAGAGGACGCCTATCGATTTCTCGGTGCTCGACGGAATTGGACATGGAGTTCGGACAGCAGAGCCTGCGCGAGGAACATTGATATCCCGAGCTGCTTCCTCGATATCCGGCAGCTCTCCTTCTCAATTCCACAACGACTCTCCAGCGTACGGAGTGTTCACTGGAGAGCGCACCGCCACTCTCGGAAGGTCCATGATGCGTGGCTACGCCCCCTCGATAGCTCCCTCCGATTATCGACTCCCACAAGTCGCTCCAGAATCCAGAATGACTCGCCAGATCAGCCACGGCTCAGAGTTCGGTGAGCACCTGAGCACGGGAGGCGGAAGTCAACACGGATCCGCTGACTACAACTACCAAGGAGATCGGTACGGAACCATTAGAGCCGGTGGGAGGAACATGGCCGACGGCTCAGCGCCGCGGCTCTCGTCGGGACACAGCAGTGTGGGAGGACCCGAGTCTCCGACGTTCCCGGCTCCTCCGCCTCAGATGTCGATGCATTATAATGGCTACATGGCACCGGGCAGTGTGATTCAGCAGCAACAGCAGCAGATGCAGTACCAACAGCAACAACAGATGCAGCAACAACAAATGTACGGAACTATTCGCAAGTCAACGGCGTCTACCAATAATAGTAGAAATGGTAAGAGCCTCTTTATTCACATCTTCAATTATAATGAGAATTTCAGACTTCCCACCTCCTCCAAGCTCCGTTCTGAGCGGACCGTTGAGCGTCGTGTCCAATCACGATGACATGGACGATCTGCCTCCACCTCCAGAATCAGTGGGAGGCTCTTCTGCATACGGAGTCTTCGGAGCCAGCGCCAATGACACTATGAACTCTGCCAACCTGTTCGACGTGTCATCGGGATGGGTGCCGAATGGAGAGTACCTCGAGAAGGCGCGAGTCCTGTATGACTACGAGGCGGAGAAGGAGGACGAGCTGACACTGCGCGAGAATCAGGTCGTGTACGTGGTGAAGAAGAACGAGGACGGGTGGTTCGAGGGAGTGCTCGATGGAGTCACCGGGCTCTTCCCTGGAAATTATGTTGAAAAGCTGTAACATTCATGTTTATTTATATTTATATTTGATTTTATTGCATCCACATTCTCATCCTCATTCTTAATTTCCTGTGAATAAAGATTTAATGAAAATGTGGAAGTTCCCTTTGTGCTCCGTCTCCCACAGGTATCCATTTCGAGTGACGTCGACAAAGATCATCATCATTTTCGATTTCAAGGAATTCGGAAAATTGCACAAAATTATAATCGGGTTACGAATCGATGGCTCACAGTTCGGCGAGCACAGAAAGAGCATCTTCCGGAACCATCACACTTCACATCTGGAGCATGATTTGTTATGGGTGGAATGATAAAGGGGCGGAGTCGGTGTTGGGAATAAAAGCAATGTAGTTTCAGGAAATCGGATGGAATTGTTTTCAGTTTTTGAATTTTAAGTTATTTTTTTTTGTTTTCATAATTTTTATTGACCGATAAAAATAGAATTTTAGCCCGGAATTCGAGAAAAAAACGTCAATTTTGCAAAAAAAAACTCGAAAACAGGAAAAATTTACAAGATTACTGTACTTTTCGCTTCGAGACCAACATCCACAATTCTGAAAGATCCTTTAATCTCTGTTTCTCTCGACTCTCTCGCGCCGCCGTGCTGTCTCACATTTTCTACCCATTTTTTTTTTCAAATTTCATGATTTTTCGAGGTTTTTTTGCCGAAATCTATCATTTTGTGCCTTTGCAAATCATTTTTGTCGAAAAAACTTTGAAAAATTATGAAAATTGAAGAAAAAAATGGAAAAAATCGAGAAAATCTAAAAATTCAGAAATACAGCTGGCCTAGGATCCGACCTCGTCATTTTTCTAGTCCCTATCAGCCAATTCGCTTGAATTGACACTACCACAGACTAATAACATTTCGAATAATTTCAACATATTTCAAAACCCCCTTGTATTTCGCAAAGATGAGTTTTGAAATCATCTCTGCCTTCTCCTACAGCAGTCCTTATTCCAATTATGTCATGAAGCATAACATTCATGTTTATTTATTTCCTTCCCAATAAAGAGCCCTCCACCAGAATAATTACGCGCCAAGAATAGCCCGACGACTTCTATTTCGAGCCCCATCGACGCATTTCCTGAACACTCTCCTCCTGCTCTCTTTCTCTGCACCCTCCTGTCTCTCGCTCTCCTTCTGCTCGCCTATCTAATGAGATTGCTCCTTATTCCGTTGAACTCTTCTCAATAATTCATCGTCCAAGTGACGCCAAGAGCCCCGTTGCAGTCCGCGTGGGAAACTGTGTGTGTGTCTCAGTGGGCGGAAGCACTCGAAAAAGAAACTGAGAAAACGGAGCACAAATGAGCCACCATTTCTTTATTTTCGTCGCCTTTTGCCACGTCATAAAAGCCGAGTGACGTTGGAGGTGAAAAGAGCAGCAGTTGGTGCTCTTTTCAAAAATGTCTTTTGTTTCTTTGGGGCTCCTCTTGCTCCTAAGAATTGCACACTTTCATTTTCTTTTCAATAGAGCTATTTTTCATTCCGAAATATAGAAAACTGGTTGATTCAGAACGCAATTATTTATTTCAAAGATTCAATTCATCAAGTTACTGTAGCTCACTTTCTTTATTCTATTAAATCAACCAACAAAGTTATTTTCGGCTTTTAGATTTATTTTCTGAATCTGTGAAAAATTCCCTATCGATCGATATAAAAATCAGCGCGAAATTCAAATTTTTGATTTTCATGAAATTTCCGAGCGAAACATTCTCGAGTTCCGATCGGGTTCGGAGCTGAAAAACGTTTCCTCAAATATTGAGGTTATTATATATCGTTTGAATCAGAAAAATTTTCTGATCACAACTGTGTTGGTTTCATCTTAAAATATTCAGAACTGACCGTTTTTGATCGTTTCATTTTGTACCTGTCCCTTTAGTTTTGAGTACTGTGATTATTCACACTTTTCGGCAGATACTCAACTTTTTCCAACTTTGACTATATATTCAGAATCAGCAAAAAATTCTCTTTCCAACGATATCAAAATTAGCGCGAAATCCAAAATTCTCATTTCGTCGATTCTCCGACCCAGAGCCTCATCGCTTCCGGATCGGTTTTGAGAGTCGAACAACTTTTTCTCGAATATGGGCAGTATTATATATGGTTGGAATCAGAAAATGTTTCTGATCACAACTGTATTGTTTTCATCTCAAAATCTCAAGAACTGACTGTTTTTACCTGTTCAATTTTGTACCTGTCCCTTTAATTTTTAGTACTGTAATTATTCTATGTTTTCAGCTTGCACACAATTTTGTCCTACTTTGACTATATATTCGGCATCAGGAAAAAATTCTCTATCGAATGATATAAAAATCTAAGCAGTATTGAATATTTCGATTTTATGAATTTTCCGAATGAGGAACTCGCATCTTCGGGAATCGGTTCGAGGCGGAAAACATTTTTGTCTGATTATTGCATGATTGTTATATCGTTGGAAAGGGAAAATTTTTCTGAACAAGATGATAATATTTTTGGTTGAAAATATTGAAAACTGGCAGATTGGGAAGGTAAATTTAGTTTTTCTGGAAGAAGTTACTGTAGCTCCCTGGTTTGATCAGTTTTATTTAATTTCAGTGTGTAGTTTAGAGGTTCTGATTTTGTATTCCATATTAAATGAACAGTATCTTCGCTTTTATTAGAAAATAACGCGATTTTTTCGATTTTCGATGAAACCAATGCACTCTGCAAAGACGAGAAGTCCTTTGAACTTGTGGCAAAAAGATGGGCGGAGTGCTGATAAGTAGTAAGTGTGCTCTGAATGTGTGCGGGTACAATGCTCACCTCGACGAACAATGCGTCGGTGTGAGAGCCACTTGAACTGTGATACTCGCCAATCAAAGCGCCGCGTTCTCCCTCTCTCTGACGTCGGTGCCCCCCTTCTTACGTCTTTCTGCCCGTCTGCGTCTCTCCGCTCTCTCGCTCTCTATTTACATATATTTCGTCAATCCGTTTCTTTTCCTCGTTTCCCTTTCTCTCTGCCTTGTTACGACCTCCACCGAAATAGTATCCGAACGAAAATAGAGAACCATTTGTGCTCGGCGAGCATCCGACACGTGAACATCACGAGCCAAACACAAAAACAACTTTTAAAGAGCCTGGACGTTCATTCCAGAAGGCTTTTCCATCTTTTTCTATGCTTTTTCTCCAGTTGACTCGATTTTTCTCGATTTTTCTTCTGATTCTGTTCAAATTTACAATTTATTAATCTTTTGGCCGAAGTTTTCCTGATTATTTGCCATTTTTCTTTGATTTATTTGTTCAACACATCAATTTAATGTTTCGAAGCTTGAAAAAACTCCGATTTTACCTTGAAAAACTGCACAAAACGTGATGGAAGAGAAAACGCTTGTCGTGAATGCTCTTCCACCCACTTTTTCTGCCGCTAGAGTTAATATTTCTAAATTTTGATCGACAGATCAATAAATATTTTGCATTTGAAGGAAACTATCAGAAAACATTCACAAAATTATTGAATAGATTTCAGTTTCAGATCAAAAACCTTTCAAGTTGCAAAACTTCGTCCACCAATAGTCAGTCCTGGTATTTTGATGCCAATTTTCCAGTTGTCCCTTTTAATCCTTAAAGTTCTTTGGGGAAAGTAATCCGAAAATTGTCAAGTTGTAATCTTGTTATTCGTGTGACCTTCTCGAAGAATCTCCGGAATTCGGCATTGATTTTCGATCGAATATTGACTCAAAACTCATGTCGTCAATGATAACACCGACTCCGCCCACTTTGCCCTTTGAGCTCTCACAGATGAATGTTGTGGGCTCTTTTCACCCCGGAATCATCGCTTTTATTGCCCCACGTTTTGTCGCTTCTGTTGACACAAATCCCTGGTATTTGGGAGGGAGGGAACTGCGTCAGAAGTAAGAAGTACTTCGCTTTCATTGCTTCTTCTTCTTCTTCGTCTTTTCGCGGAACAAAAAAGATGAAAAGAAGATGAAGAATAAGGGGGGAAGATGGGATGGGCCGATGGCGAAGAGTTCATTGTAAACAAATACAGAGAGTTCTCGAAAAGACTCTCTTCTCCCATCCCTTTCGGTGACCGGTCGACTAGACAGTTTTCCTACATTTTCAGGGAAAATGCTCGAAATCTCATAAAAGTGGGTGGAAATAATGGTGTTTGAGCTCATCTTTTCGAAGTTTTTCTGCCAATTGTTCTGTTATTTCAAAGAAAATCGGTCAAAATTTCAGTGGGGACTAGATTCCAAGAATAGAAGCTTGTGGCCTAGCTTTTCGGATTTCTCTTCCACGCTTTTTCCTTGCTTTAGAACCACAATTTCTGAGTTTTGATCGACAGTTCTTTATACTCGCCGCTCGCATCAGTAAGTGCGCTCCATTGCACAACTGGAGTTTTTCGATCGAAAAAACTCCAATTTTCTCTTCCGTTCTCGTCATTTTGCATTGGAGCGCACTTACTGTCCCGCGATATTACATATTTTCTTTTTAAACAATTTCAATTTCTCACTATCAGACCAAAATTAGCCTTTTCTCGAAACTTTATTGAAAACAACTTCGCCCGTCTATTACATCCAATTTCCCAAACACCTTTACTATTCACTCGATGATTAACAGCTCTCCTTCTCATTCATAATTGCTCGGCATTGATACTCTGACGTCTTCAGCGGGGTGTCGAATCCGACGCCTCTTCGCGCCCCATCAAAATAAGCCAAAAACGGCGAGAAATGCTCAAATTTCTCGTCTATTTCCGTCTCGTCACACCTCCGCCCTCCCGACGTCTTCGTGCTCCCCTTCCAGTCGAATGCTCGCCGAGTTCAAAGACTCAAAACTCGCTCTGCATACACATTCCCTCCACTGATTTGCATATTTGCGTCAGACTCTTTCTCTCTGGTTTGGGTCATTCTGTTCGAAGTGTGCCACGTCACACGCGAACAAACATGACATCAGAAGCCAGTCTCTCTCGTTTTCCGCGCGGATCAGAAGAAACGAACACACCGGGGCGGTATACAAAAGGGCGGCCACATGCCAGTTACTCACTCCTTTTCTTTTCTCTCTCTACATTTTTTGTTTTTGCTGTTGAAGAAGAGCCGTTATTCGATTACGGAGCACTCTTCTGGAGAGAGAGATTTGCAAAAAGTACCAAAGGTTGCGTGTACCGAAAGTTCACTTTTGTCCACGAGGACTACACGAAAAATGGAGGCTGCCAATAGAGGTGGTGGCCTAGTTTTTCCTTGATTTTTCTCTTCCATCATCTTTTTTTCGAGTTTTTGTCCTTTTTTGATTGAAATCTTCTATTGTCGGCGCAAAAAATGAGTGCAGCGGAAGGTGGTGCAAATGCGCTCCATTGGACTTCGACGCTTTTTTCGAGTTTTCACAGCTTGCGTTATAAAATAAATGACGGGAATTGGTTAAAAATAGTCAATGAATGCCTACAGATTCTATATTCGAGGCAAAAAATGCGAAAAACCCAAGATAAAAGCATCGATTTTCCCATTTTGTGCAAGTTGGCGCCAGTTCCTGCGCAGACACCGTGCACTCTTTTTTTGCGCCGACAATAACTTCTGTTTAACTTTTCAGTAAATTTGTTATCATTTGTTTGAAATTTTACCGCAAAAATTTACTATAAAACTATAAACTACACTGTGTAGTTCTCGTGCGCACTGGAGCGCACTTTCCGAGCCCCTTTCTCCCCCCTCAATTGAGCTCAAAACTTCCTTGTTTTCCACAATTCATTTCCCTCGAAGCGGCTATCAGTCATCTGGAATTCCCCAGATGACGTCGTCGAGAGGTGTTCCCGATCGATCTCTGTCCTTTCTGCGACCACTGTTCTCTCATCTGTTTTTCCTCGCTTTATTGTGCCCCGAGGCTGCGAGGCGCGCGATTTCCGAAACGCCCCCGATGTGAATAAACGAGCCATTTCTAGAGCGAAACAAAATGGTGGCTGACAACTCGGAGAAGTCGACCAAGTCGGTCGCCAACGGATCGCTCATCAGCACCGTCTCCACCAAGGACGAGCTGCCCAATGCGATCATCGTCACGCAGGTGCCGGAAGACGTGAGTTTTTTTTTATTCTGAAGGGGTTCTTCTTGAAATTCGGTGGAAATTCAGAAGGAATTCAGTATTGTCGGCGCAAAAAAAGAGTGCATGGTGTCTGCGCATGAACTGGCGCCAACTTGCACAAAATGGGAAAATCGATGTTTTTATCTTGGGTTTTAGCATTTTTTGGCTCGAAAATAAGATCTGTAGGCATTCATTGACTATTTTTAACCGATTTCCGTCCTTTATTTTATAACACAAGTTGAAAAAACTCGAAAAAGCGTCCAAGTCCAATGGAGCGCATTTGCAGACCCCCTCCTGCACTCTTTTTTTTTGCGCCGACAATAGGTTAATTCTGAACGAAACTGAAAGAGACAGAGAAACACTTGAAGATGTGAAAATTCTCGGCCATCTCAACGATTGTAGTTTTTCGTGTACTTCTCGTGGACAATCAAACTCACTTCTCTGCTTCTCTTCTCTAAACCCACTCTCTCTGCAGGTGTTCGACAACAAAGCAGACAAGGCGAACTTCTCTTCGCTGTTCACGCAGATCGAAAAAGACATCCACTTCGACTTCCTTCGCAGTTTCCGACGAGTTCGTGTCATTTTCAGGTGAGTCACCCACCGGAACCACTCGAACATTCTATTGAGCTCCTCCCTTTCAGCTCCCCGGAGAACGCGACGGCCGCCAAACTCATCGTGCAGGGCTTCTCGTTCAAGGGCCACGAGCTGAAGGCGTTCTTCGCGCAACGCATCTACATGTCGGCCAACTCGCAGATGCTCTCCCCACCTCCACTCGAGAAGCAGTTCCTGATCTCGCCGCCGTGCTCGCCGCCCGTCGGATGGGAGCAGACCAAGGAGATGGCACCAGTGGTGTGCAACTTTGACTTGATGGCGAGGTTGGCGTCGTTTGCCATCGATGAGAAGTGAGTTGATTCTATTTTTGGAAGGAAGATGGGACGGGGAGATTGGGTTGAAAAATGAAATTCGGTCACTATTTGTGATTGGCAGATGATGTCATTCGTGTAGTTCTCGAGAAATAGTTTCGTGATTAATGGCTCTCGCAGCGAAAAGTACAGTAATTTTGTGAATTTCACCATTTTTTCAACATTTTTCACTATTTTTGACGATTTTTGCACAAAAATTAGAAAAAAAGATGTTCTTTGACTTCTCGAGACACTTTGAAATATTAAAAAACGCAATTTTTCGCCAGAAATTAAAAAATTTCATCAATCCAAAAATGTCCATACCTTCGGATCCATGAAGCTCGCCACGCTGTCCCGTTGGGGACAATTGGTGACCCAGGCAGGGACAATTGTCCCCAACGGGACAGCGTGGCGAGCATCAAACTTGGGTAATTAAACCAATTATTTAGAATGTAGAAGATAATAAGAGCAAAACAGGGGAAAAGGCGAGAAAGAGAAGCGGAGAAGAATGATTCTCCTGCTCCGGCGGGGCTCCTTTTATAGTCACCTCACATTCTGTGGGGGGAAAATGGCGGTATGCGAAAGGGGGACGATAAAACAATAAATAATGGGAATGGGAACGAGCTCCTATAAATTTTGATATTTGATCTTTTCAAATAGAACCAGCCTGCTGGGGCGGCTCACGCCGCCTCAGCATGGCTGGGAGGTTATTCAGAAATATTCACGTGAAAATGTTTGTATGGGTGGTTCATTCGGTAGCACGTTTGTCTTTCGTTCCAAAGGTCGCTGGTTCGACTTTTGTCCACTTCACGTTATTTCTTTCGTTCCCCTACATGCACAGAGTTGACTACTCATACATACATACATACATACATACACACATACACAAACATCCCCCAACAGGATTTTAAATATAAGAAAGATATTTGACAAAACCCTTTTTTCAAATAAAACCAGCCTGCTGGGGCGGCTCACGCCGCCTCAGCATGGCTGGGAAGTCATTTAGAAATTTTCACGTGAAAATGTTTGTATGGGTGGTTCATTCGGTAGCACGTTTGTCTTTCGTTCCAAAGGTCGCTGGTTCGACTTTTGTCCACTTCACGTTATTTCTTTCGTTCCCCTACATGCACAGAGTTGACTACCCACACATACACACATACACACATACACAAACATCCACCAACAGAATTTTAAATATAAGAAAGATTGCAATTTTCAGGCTTTTTCTTTCAAAATTTACAATTTTCTCACTCAGAACCAATCAGAAAATTTGAAACTCCGCCCATTCTCCCACTTCCCCACCATTCTCAATAGAGCGCACTTTCCAACCCATCGAATTTTGCAGATACGAAGTGCACAACGGCGACGAATCGACGCCAACGATCGTGGTGCACCCTTGCGAGACACCCCTCGACATCCCGGCGGCCCTCGAAATGCCACGTACCCCTCGTCCCTCGTCGCCCACCAACGAATAGACAGGCCACGCCCCCTTTTCTTCTCACTCAGCTTTATTACCGTTTCGCCCCCCACTTCCATTCTATTTGTGTTGCACTCCTTGAATCCGCAGAGACACGCGGGTAGATCGTCTCTACTTTCGACTTATTTTGTTGCGTCTTGTAAATAATCACCTCACTAATCACTACTTATCTGATATTCAGAATTCTCTTCACTTTATGGACATTTGTTTTTTGATTGTTCTGAATCGCAAAAAATAATGATAATAACGATGAATTGCAAATAAATTATTTGTGGAATGAAAATACATGAAAAAGAAAGCTATCACATGAGTTGAAACCCGTTTAGACGAGCATGGCGTCGTTCCTGACCGACGTCGTCTGGTAGCCCATCGCCCTCGCGAACCACTTCCGGAAGAGCCCGTCCCACGACGTCTTGTTCTTGCTGTACAGATTCAGGTAGATGGCCAACATCACGACGAAGCCCGCGTACAGGTACTCGATGGTGAACGGCTTCGAGAAGAGCAGGAACGAGAGCACGATGGTGAGCGCCTTACGGAGAGTGGTGACGGTCACTGCCACGAGGGCTCCGAACACTTTGATGTGCGTGAGCACCACGTTCACTCCGAGGTAGCCGAGGAAGGAGAAGATGAGTGCGTAGCCGAACGTCTTCCAGGAGTTCTCGAGGAAGAAAGGGATCGCCGTGAAGAGCTCGCCGGAGAGCAGCACGTAGGAGAAGATGAACGTGGAGCCGAGGCCGTATGAGTAGAGCACCTGAACTGGAGAAGGCGTTGGACTGGTTTAGAATGAGCACAATATATCTATATGGAGCTTTTTGAGCTGCAGATTCTCCTAATGAAAAAGATCTACCATATCACTGTCTTTTGGCACAGCGCCAACTTTAAACTAGAGCGCTTCTCGTTTTCAAAACCGTCCAAAATGCTCAAAATGCTCTCGGAGCATTCACTTATTGGCACGGTGCCAAAAATGGCGTGATACGGTAGATTTTTTCCTTCGCTGTTGCCCAATTCAGCGGAATCTTTAAATGAATAAAAAACAGGTTCGTTATCCACGTCATCTCAATCTATCCAAGAATCAGAGATCAGAAAAACTATCCCTTTTGGAGACAAAACTTTGGAGCTCGTTCCATTATCAGTGACATCTCAATAAAAGTAAACTCACGACTTCATTGCTGGAGCCTCCGTACTTCTTCATATTCTTCTCCTGAATGTTCCCGATGACGGCGTCTGCCAACAGTGCTCCACTGATCATAATATACCCGCGAGAGTCAAAGTTTGGAGCCACTTTATTGTCAGCCAGTGTGAACATTATTATCCCTGAAATGCTCTTTATCTTCTCTAATTCGAGATTTTTTGCTCACCCAAACTCATCAGAATCGCCGCACTGATATCGATCCATCCGTACCGTTTTCCCTGTATCAGAATGCCTCCGATGAGCACCGGAATCAGTTTGCAGCACTTGAAGATCACCTGCGTCGGGTAGTTCAGATAGCCCACCGACGCATTCGACAGTCCCATCGTCGCCACCGTGAAGAATGCGATGACGCCATACACTCTCCATGGGATCCTATAAACCGTTCATTTATGTGCTCCAGATGGTCGAGCTCACATTCTGCGAGTGTTGTGCCAGACGAGACATTCCGTGTAGCCGCATCCGCTATAAATGAGGAACTGGATGAGGGTGAGCGTCCATCCGAACGGCTTCATTCCGGGAAGTTTGAAGATCAGCTCCTGCACAAATAAATGCTCTTTGTTTCTGATGGGCTCACTCACTTGCATATACCCGTATCCTAAATACAATATGAAAATTGCACCGGAAAGAAGTACGAATTGAACCCATTTTTGTCTGAAAACAGTTTTACCTATTAAAAACCGAATGGAACTTACTGTCTCGCAATGTTGAAACCTAGTAGGTGAATCGGCTCGACGTCATCTTTGACATGACGTGGCAGCATAGGAGAACTGCAACTTTCAGTTATTTCGCCGTTTTCTGTATGCGATTTTTGCATGCTACGCGAAATATAGTGCGCTTACGGAACAGGCGAAGCTGTCCAGATGAGAGATATTCAATCTCTAGGAAAACGTGTGGGATTTTGATGCGCAAACTGAATGCGGCGCGCCAATTCCACGTTTTAAACAGACATCGATCGATGCGAGCGCGCTTTGGTTGTTCTGCCGGCCGTGCGCACAATGGTGAAGCGCGCTTGATTGAAGTATCGTCCTAACAATTCATATATTTTAGCTTGTCGTTATCGATAACACGGATGAAAACATAACAATTTATTTGGAAACAATGAACCGAGTTAATGCTTGGAGGCAAAGTAGTCGGTGAGGATGGCGCGTCCTTGCTCCTCGTTTCCCCAGTTGGTGACAACAGCCGACGAGCATCCAACGACCTTGCGGGCCTTTCCTTCCTTATCGTACTTGCAGAGTCCGCAGTACTCGCCGATGATCTTCTTGTCGGCGACCTTGATGAGTGGGATCTGGTGCTCCTCGCAGAGGGTCTCGACGAGCTTGACGTATTGTGGCTCGTCGCAGTTCTCAGCGAGAACGCAGAAGTGAGCCTCACGCCTGAAAAATTGTTCGTAGATCTTTGGAACCCATACAGCATGAAGCCAGTACACGTGTGGCAGAGGAACAACTAGTATACCAGCTTATTTGTGTCACTAAATTTCTCGAAAATTAGTAACTTTGGAATTAATAAGTGGAAGTCATGATATCGTGATTCAATTTTCAGCAGCACTCACTTGTCAAGAGCCTTGCAGGTCTCGTGGAGTCCCTTGGCGAGTCCGTCGGCGTGGTGGGCCGAACGGAGAACAGCTCTCAGAGCTCCCTCCTTGTCCATTGGTCCCTGGGCGACGACTGCTGGAGCCACTTGAACATCTCTAAAAGATGACTGTTTGAATTCTCATTACGAGCTAGAAATCGTGATTGGTTCTTTTTTCCAATTGTTCGAACAACTTTGGAACCAGTACAGCTTCTGGCCAGTACCCGTGTGGCAGTAGAACGGTTCTTATCGCACACTACGACTAGAGATTTTTGAATGTCAAAGTCTCAGTTTCTATGTGCAAAATTTGGAAGTTTGTGAAAATTCTTACCCTCCTGCGTCAGACATCGTTCTTGTTTGCAAGAGTCCTTGATGTATTTACCTTAAAACATTCAAATTAGTCAGAGGATAATGATAAACTTTAGACGAATTCAAAAAGTTTCGCGAAAAATCCACAAAACGTTGAAAAAAATGGAAAATTTCACTCGAAAATTTTCAATGTGTGCGATACGTAGCGTTAGATTTGTGTGTGAATTAGCCGCTACGCAGCGAATGTCCAATGGAGCGCATTTGCTGTCTTGTGTCGATTTACGGGGCGCAAGCGGGAATTTTTGAAATTGACATCTTTTCTTTTTGACCCATTGAATTTCAAATTTTTCAAGCTTTTTAATAATTTTTTTCAGATGAACGGAGAAAAATTAAACGAAGTCCTCAGCTACTCTCTCGCGAAATTCAAAAGTCTCGGAAGCGACCCATCATCAGATTTTCTGGAGAAAGTGACCTTCGCAGAGTACAAGGCGAGAAATCGATAATATGTTAGCGACTGTTGTTTTCATCTTTCAGAAGCTGGCGCTACTCGATGTTGAAGCTTTCACATCGTTGGCGAAAGGAGTGGAGCTATATTTGGCCGAGCATTCCGAAGTGTTAAAAATGGAGTTAGAATTGAAGAAAAAGAAGTGTGCGCTTGCGACGTCACGGAAAACATTGAGCGACAGGTTTGCAGAAGTCGAGGAGACACTGAATAGTGAGTATTTCAACATTACGCACATAAATCGCATGTTTCACATTCAGAAAGAGGAGAGAAACTGAAAAACGAAGATTTTGAGTTTCTGAAGGAAAAATTAGTCGAGAAAAAGCCAGTATTCGCGAAACCAGAGCCCCCGAAAGAAGTTCCTCTAGTGGAGCCAACGTACTCAACACGAGTTATCCGCGAGAAACCACAACCTTCGAACTCGATCGATTCGATCATGAAGCCACCGACGTATTCATCATCCAAATTCACGAAGAAAGAAAATATCCCGAGCAAACCGTGCAGTCTGGATGAGTCTTTGATCAATGATCCTGGTCAGTTTATTTTGTTTCAGAACTGTCTGTGAGCATGCAATTTCAGATATAACAGTGAGAGACGTTCCGTGTCCTCGACTGAACTTTGACGAAATCGACGACGACACAAAGACCCCGGTGAGATCAAGAGCCACAACGGCTCCGAAATCCGCGTCGCGAGCAGAGATGAAGCCACTTAACCTGTCCGCGATGCTCCGACCGCCCGTTTTCACCTCCAGTTCCGGCAAGATCTTCAATCAGGACTCCTGAGCTGTAAATTTATTGGCTTTATCTGTATTTATTCATGTCTGAACATAATTTTGTGCCTCCGCACTTTCTCAAATAAAAATTATTTATATATTTTTTTTCAAGCTTCACCGTTTTTCGATTGTTTTTATAATGCTAATACGCATACGAATACCTTCTGATAGCTTCATTATACTTATACTTACACAATTGAGTGGACATTCCAGGTATGGTGAAGGCGCCAGTGTCGGCCGCAGACTTCGTGCCGGTCACGGAGGACAACTTGAAGTTGGTGCGCGTGCTCATCCAGAGCATCTTCCCCGTCTCCTACAGCGACAAGTTTTATCAAGAGTGTCTGAACAATGATCTCGTCAGAGTGATCATCCGGAGAGGCGAGGCGATCGCAGTGGTCGCCGTCAAACAGGAGGATTTCGATGCAACCGGTCCAGTCCTTTATATTCGCAGTTTTGGAGGTGAGCATTTGTTTGATTCTTGATTTCTCATAATGGAAAAAACTTCTCATTGGGATAAAATAGCAGAAGCTCTCTGAAGTCAGCTATAGCTGCTATAGCCTAGCATATTAAACCACAGATTTCGCGAATTTTGAATCAAAAGAAGTTTATTATATAAAACATGTCCATCAATCAAACAATATTTCTCACAAAAAACTCGAAAATAATTGTCCAAATCTTGAAGTTCACAGAAAATACATAAAATCTATGTAATCAGCCCTCTCTTTAGGGCGGGGCCTATTAAAACAACTAATTTCATTTATTTTCAGTCCACCACAGCTACCGTCAAACCGGAATCGGCACCATCCTCATGAATTTCATCGAAGAAAAGCTCAAAGAACTGAACCTCATCACCATCATGCTCCATGTCCAGGTATCAGTTTCTTTCTGTCTTCTGTCAAATAGTAATTCCGAATTCAGGTTTCCAACCGAACAGCCATCAAATTCTACGAGAAGCGCGGCTTCCGAATGACCAAACACATTCCAAAGTACTACCAACGATGCGATCCGCAAGACGCGTACGTCATGCAGAAGAGAATCTTGACACCCAGAAGAACAATATTTCCTCCAATTCCGGCGGACTGATAGTGCGCACAGAAATTGCAAGGAGGCGTGGCCATGGGTCTCGCCGCGAAAGACACCGTAATTTTGTAAATCGGTCCAGCTTTTTCTGGCGATTTTTGGGAAAATTTCAAATTCAAAAATTATTTTTCTCAATTTTAGATTTTGATAAGTTGGAAAAACTCAAAAAACCTACGTGGCGAGATTTTTGGCCACGCCCACTTGCAATTTCTGGGCGCACTATCATTTCGTCAGAAATGGATAATATTAAATCGATTGTGCTCCAAAACCCAATTCCTGTATGATAAATGATAAAGAAAGCACCAGATTCATTTAAATTATATATAAACTTCTGCACATTCGTTATAAAACAAGAAAAAACGTGTTAAACAGGATGGGATTGGGGATGACGGGCGATGGGGGTGAATAAAGTAGGTCCAATCGGTACGGAGGCTACTAAATACAACGATATACGAAGGTTTTGGAAACAATCATCATCACAGAATCTATTTGACAAGGAATAAGTGACAATCTCCCAGAGCACAGAGGGGGAAGAAACAAACAAGGAAAGACCGGCTTAGTTGTCAAAAAGTGAGTTTTAAGGGAGGAACGAAGAGGAGAAATAGAAATATAAAAGAGTATCTGGCAATTATGGTTTCCGATGCATCGGAATCACTGGTTCGTTGGTGGGCGACGCCGTCATTATAGAAGACGTGGACGGCGGGAGGAGACTGTTGAAGAGTCGGATGTTCTCGTTCGAATACGGGGCGAAGAACTCGCTGCGGGTTACTGCTTCGCGGTGAAGCTTCTTTCGGGCTCTGCAAATTCATGGTTTCTTTGAATTTGAAGAAGACTTGAAGCTTGAAATATATACCTCAGAGATATTCTTTCAGTCGCCGGCGATCCATTATTATTATTGTTAGGCACAGGACGTAGATTTACAGAGTTCGACAGTGGTTTCATGGCCGACGAGACACGAACCGCCGACGGGGCGATCGGGAATCTAGTATTGGGAAAAACGACTAGCCGTGCCGTTGTCCCTTCGCCGGTATTGGCTCGGCGATCCGCCCCTCGTCTCGAATCCGTCGTAACCGGAGGCGAACGTCGCCGCGCTGATGCCTCCGCCGTGGCGGGGAATAAAGAGTCGGGACGATCCACTGCGAGGTGCTCCAGCTCGAGCATCCGCATACTTGTCCTTCTGGGTCGCATGAGCACCGGATGGTCCGGCGACGGAAGCGAGCGCTCCGCTGGAAGTGCTCCGTCCGCGACGGTCAGTGGGCGCCGCGTCTCCCCGTTCGATGGACGAAGAGGCTGCGATCCGGACCGGCGAATTTCCGTACGCGGACTTGAGGAGGGGCGCGGCGCCGGCTGCTCCACCGCCAGAGTACGCGAACCACGAGTTGAACATGTGGTGGTAGTCGCCCCGGCCACTCGATCCACGGTACCGGCTCTGATAGTTGGCGACGTCTTCGTCGTACCCTCCGGAATATCCACGACGCGTCGAGGCGGCCGAGACACTTCCGCCGGCCTGGGATGGTACTCGGGCATCGACATGGTACGCATGAGTTGCTGGTAGTCCGTAGTTGACATAGGTCGACGGGTTGAGCGAGGAGCTGCTCTGCTGCCGGTAGATGTAGTCGTCCTCGTCGAATCCGGCGCTGCGCGGATGATAGCGATGGGCTGCGTAGCGGTCGTAGAGCTCAGAGTCGGCGTACGACTCATATCCGGAAGTCTGAAGAGAGGAATGGATTAGAATACGGTAGAAGAGGAGCTGGAATGGTGAGGAGGAAGAGTGGGTTAGTGATGAGACGATGGGACGGACACAACAAAGGAAGCGAGTCGGGTAGAGAAGAGAGCACTCCTGTTAGTACCTAGGCCTCTGGTTTACTGGCGGCTCTCGGTAACTCGAGTAGAACTTTGAGTTCCCGTGACTCAAAACAGCAGTCGATGGTGGAGGTGACGAGGTGGTTTTCGAGTAGGAAATCAGACGGATTCCGTCTGAAGCCGTTGCGGCCAAAGTTTGAGACTGAAACCGATTGAAACACATGTGAAATCGTTAACTGATGAGTACATTCACCACACATTCAGAAGATCAGTGCTTTCAACTAGAACTCTTTCTCTTACCGTGTTGTGGGGGTACTGTGGAACGAGCCCATACGGCTCTCCGTAGTCGACGAAGACTCCTCCGGCACTTCCACGACGAGGTCCTTGGTGTGGTGGTGGTGGTGGCGGCACCACGACGTTGTTCTTCAGTCGTTCCTCCACGAGTGGGCGGGGCCTCTCCACTGACGTCAGCTGGACGGGGATCTTCTCTGGCGACGCGTCTCTCGATTTGCTCCCGAAGCCGAAGAAGTTCCTCATCACACTGAAAGCGCTTCATTTTTGGTGAGACGTCAGAATTCTTTGGGATAACTCACTTTCCGACACTTTTCCGTCTCGACTTGTCTCTGGATCGTCCATTCTCCTCACTCTTCAGACGGAGCAACGCGGCTCCGGGAGGGAACGGATGCTGATTGGGCGAGGAGCCAGGGACGAACTGCACCTTCGAGGAAGAGCTCTGTGCGACTTGTCCGGTTCCCCGAAGAATGCTCTCCACTGGCCGATTGATACTTTCCATGCTTTGTGAGCGACGGTTCAACATATCTGAATGAAGTATTGAAGAACTTCTCCAGAAGAAGAGAGGAAGGGGCTCAAACTCATTCCAGAAAAATCAGCGAAAGGTGTGGAAACTTAGAAAGAAGAAAAGCACGAACCGGAAGAGTCGTCGTGGCGAGGAGGGATGGTCGAAGTGGCGGGAGGCTGCGGGAGGTCGACGAGCTTCATCGGACTACGGTAGTTGCGTTGGGAAAGGGATCGCGGCTGCGACTTGCTCCGCTTCTGAGTGGAAGCCGTCGGCGCTGAAAGGGGGAGAAGCGTGAGGAAGCGAGAAACGAGGAGAAAAGCTCATGTAAACTTAGAAGTGGAGATCACACAGTTAATTAGAAGGAACGACTCACCACTGTTCTGCCTCTGATGCTTGATTTCCTGGAAGAGCTTTATGTGCTGTGGATCGGCGGCTGCTCCAAGTCCTCTCTTCTCACTCAAACTCTTTCTTCCGGGGGCTTCTCTGTCGAACGGATCAGAGTCTGGTATTTCTGTATCGTCCAATCTGGCATCTGAAGCAATCGAGTCTCGTTCAGTTGGTCGAGGAACGGGTTGCGAAGAAGATGACGATTGACGGGAGTGAATTGAATCCACACCGCTAGAAGACGTCGCGCGGAATTGTGGAGATTGGAGCTGCGAGGGAGCAGTATTTGAAGACATTCGCGAGGAAGGTGATGGGGAAGGAGCGTCTACAGTAATCCTCGAAGAGTCTCTCGATATTGGACCGGGATGCTCGTTGTTCCGCACGATCGTCAGCTTCACATAGGGACTCGTCGGACCGATCTCTTTGAGCTTTCTGGCCAGTGCGTTGCTCGCTTCTGTGTTGCTCATCTGCTCCAAATTCACGTCTTCCACGCCGACTATCCGATCATCGACCCGCAACCGTCCTTCTTTGAAAGCGGCTCCTCCGTGCATCACATTCTTTATGAATATTCCGCAGTCTTCTTTCGTCCCATTCGACTTCTTCGAGACTCGCGCCTTCAGACTGACTCCGAGACCCGCTGATCCTGATCCGTTCACTGGAATCACCAGGTCGAATCGAGAAGTGGGCGAAGGAGAAGGCGTGTCTTTGGGAACTGGAGGCGTCAAGAGTGCTGGAAGTGGAAGTCTCTGAACTTCTTCCTTCTTCGGCTTTTCCGTCTTCTCAACTTCTTCGTTCTCTTTGTTCTCCGAAGACGTCGACGTATTCACTGACGATGTGCTCTGCGAGACGCGGGACACGAGGAACTTTATCTTCGCACCGACCATCGTCTCCTTCAGCTTATCGACAATCTGCGACTGGGTCCATTGTCCGGTAGACTCTCCGTTGATTTCAAGAAGACGATCTCCAGACTTCAGATGACCGAGAGCCACTCCGTACGGTTTGACGGTTCCGATGTAGAACAGTCGTTCTCCTTTCGCTGTTTCTCTTCCAGTTACAGTGAAACCAAAGCCATTTGAGCCTAGAAAATGATAAATTTGAAGACGGAAAACAAGGAAATGCTCACTTTTGATCAACTCAACGATGGTGGTATGTCCAATGTACTGTGTGTTCGCTTGTTGCAACGCTGAAAGGATCGGTTTCGCCTCCGCAGCCGCCTTCTCTTCTGCTTCTTGCTCCATGAACGACTCCAGAGAACGGAGCACCAGCAGTGTGACGTCACGTCCGGAATGAGCCAGATCGGCGATGTAGGCGCGAGCCCGCATGATCGACATCTGACTGACGGGCCGTCCGTCGATCTCCCGAATACAATCGCCCACACGAATTCTGCCATCCTTCGCAACTCGGCCGCCTTCTTCAATTTTCATCACTTGAACGGCGCTGAGTCGCGGTTGATCAGAAGACGTGCTCGGAGCGTGAGATTCGTCAGAGACCGCGTTCACTTCAATGCCCATCTGTCGAACAGTTTCATCGGCATCTGGAGACAGATCGAGGAGCGGGAAAGTGATGAGAGTGGTTCCCGGCTCAGGGCCCTGTTCGATCTGCCCTCTCGTCGTCGTTTTGGTCTTTTTCGTGTCCGGACTGCTCTCCAACTTCTCCACTATCCGATCCCTCGCATCCAACAGAGCGTCATTGATTCTCGACTTCCGATCCGATCCCCGATTGAATCTTCCTGGATTCTTCTCGTAATGTCTGCGTCTCTCACTCTTCCGCTCATCACCCTCTTGCTCCGCGAGCCTCTTCTCCACCTCTGGACTGAGTGTCACTCTCGACTGCTTCGTCGGCGTCGCTTCTTCCGTACGACTTCCGGATGCCTCCGTTCTCAATGATGATCGGAGAACGGGCGGCTTCTGTTCGTCTTCCGATGACCGTCCTTTCGGCGTCGACACTTTCAGACCAGAGAAGGAGGCCGGCTCGAATCCGTTCACTTCGACGATAGAATCACGACGTTCCTTGGATGGAGCTTGCGAACCTCCACGAGCATATCCGACGTTGTAGGGAGAGGCGGATCGGTGAGCTTGATGGTTTACGGATACACTTCCTGTAATTTGTTCGTTTTTTTTTTAATTTTTAATCAGGGATTCATCTTGGAAGAGTGCCCAATTTATGAAAACTTGAAGGTTTAAGACTCACCAAAAGCACTGGCCACGGGTGTGGGCGGTCCGTCTTGTTTTCTAGCGTACGGAAGTGGCTGTGCATAATGATGGTTGTGCTTCTGAATCTGTGAATAAGTAGGGGTCGATGATCCACTGGCCTCGTCAGTTATCGCCAGAATCTGAAAATAATCCGATTTCCTTCAACTTCTTTTTTGATGATCTTTTCATTTGTTTCAAGGATCTCCATATCAAACCTGATCAAAATGGAAATCAAAAACTTCTTCTAACACGTCATCCAAATCGAGAATACCGCCATCCGAAGCGCACTCCATTCGGAGCACTCGGATCGGATGATCATCCGTCTGGAAAAGGGGTGAAATTCAATTACTAACCGTCACATTGTCATTGGTGGTGGTCATTTTTGGCGAATACATGGGTGGCGGCTCCCGTGCTCTCGGAGCATTCATTACGACGTGAGCCGGCGGAGTGTGCACATGGGGGAAATTATATGGAGGGGGCGGCGGAACGACAGACGCCTCGTACCGACTCCGACCGTTCTGCATTCTAATTTCGCATGTGCTGAAATTGCGAAACGACAAGTACACGAGAAGCAGAGAGCGAAAGAGAGGGAAAGGAAAAGTGCGTCGGCGAAAAGGAAGAAGAAAAACAATACTTTTGGTCAAACAAGAGGGCGACCGTGATTATAATATACAACAAATACCTGACCGTGTTTGGCATACACTGTGAGGCAGGGAGGCCTTCCTTCTTCCGTTCTCCTCCCTCCGCCGCTCGCCTTCTCTCTTGCCGCCGAACGAGAGCATGGTCATCGCGCGGACCGACTGCGTCTCCGGCACACGGAGAAGTCTCTCGTGCACCTGCGCAGGTGAAAAAAGAGACGAAAAAGGGGAAGGGAGGAGAAGGACGATGCGGCAAAGAGGAGCAGATGGCCCACCCACCTTGTAATGAGCCAGAAGCCGACTAATTGCGAAAAAACACGTAATCTTTAATCTAGGGGCAGGTGAAGCGAGGAGATGGCATACGGATACAGTTCGCTGAGCAGATTAGTCCCTAGGAGCTTGGAAAGAATCGTATGTCATGAGACCAGTTAGACAAGTTTGAATGTATCAGAACAATCAAAACATTTTGTCAATTCATCAAAATCTATTATTTCAACAATCATAACATTCTGAAAACAGCCAGTTTTCTTGTGAAATGATGTGAAAATAAAAGAGGTTCCAAAGAAACAAGTTTCGTTATCATAACAATTGGTTCTCAAGTTTCGAATCTTTTGTTCAAAAGACCTGGGGACCAATTTCCGATTCTCAATCTCTTTTTGATATGTTCGAATGATGAATGCGAACATGCCGAGAGAAAGAAAGAGAAAATAATCGCATTACACAATGACGGGGGACGACACCAAAATAATGTATTCAAAACCCCGGCGGCTGTAAAAGAAAAACTGCAGAAAATTGATGGGCGCTCATGAAATCGCAAGAACAGATGCGCGAGCAAAAAGAGCCGAATGGGTCAGAGTGCAAACATGAATCCGTACAGATTCTCAAGTGGGAGGAGGCATAAAATGACGCGGTTTTCGCAATTTCCTCCATGGCTACAGTACCCCGAGTAAGCCACAGGTAAATGGCGGCCATTGAATAATAGAACGTGGGAAGAATGGACGATTGGGGAAAGGGGCGCTTGCATTCCACTCGTGACTCATGCTCCATTTGTGTGCTCTTTCCTCCAGACACGCATCTCGGTTACAAGTAACTGCGCAGGATAATCGAAATGATAAAGAAGGGAGCGGCGGCGATGAGATAGAACATACAGTGTGTATGTGTCTGTCTGTCTGTGTCGCTTCTTATCGCCTGTGAATCGTTTGAAGACGCAATTCGAAAGGGAATGAACAACTTGGCGTTGTTTGTGTGTGTGTGTTCACAACATACGATGTGTTTATCAGCTGGAAACGAAACGACGACGAGGAGAACACAAAAAGAAGCCGATTTGTAGAGTGATGGCAGGGGGAAGAGGCATGTTATGACGGCTAATCATTGGATATGACATGGAACACTCAAAGTAATGGGGAAAGTGTAAAGAGCGCAAAGATACACTTTTGAACGTTTAGCTCAAGAGTATGAGATTTTGGATGGATTAGACAGTTTTTTAATGTAAAGTTGTACGAAATGTGTCAGAAAATAACACAATTATTGCTGCAAGCTTAACGAACAACTTCAAATGTTTCTGGGCTCAATTTTTCGGTTTCGCAACGATTCGAACAATAAAATGTTCAAAACTGAATCCATGTGATGGGTAGGCGAAAAAGGCGCCACATTTCTCTTCCCTATCATAACAACTTGTAATAAGTGACTCAGTACTACCACTATCACTGATAAGGGCACTATTTATTTCCGTCTGATTGATTCCAAACATTCTGCAAAAGTCAAGTGTCAATAAATCAGAAGAAAGAGAGATGAGATGGCCTGATGCCAGAATGAATGAAGCCGTGTCTTATCAGATCGCAATCAATCGAACATGAAATTTACTACAGAAAAGAGGCGATTTTCGTACAAAAATGATCCAAATCCGCCTCTTGCCAGGCAGAAAATGATGGGGAGGCATGTTATATAAACAAAACCGACGAAGCGCGTCGAAATCAATCCGTTTATTGCCAGTCGGATCGGTCCGGAGACGCATTCCGATTGGCCGCGACGCCGATTAGCCTCCAATTTTCGGTCCATTTTCGAAATTAATCGGAAGCGAATCGCAACGCGAAACGTGGAAAAATGCGCGCTTTTCGACTTTCGAATTGCCTTCGATTTGCTCGAAAAGTGAAGAAAAACGAGGAAAAGAACATCAGAGTTTTGGTGGTGGAATGTTGAGAGTTTTCGACAGTCAGCGAGAGAGACTTATTATTTACAGTGTGCCGACAACCCCTCCGTCTCTCGCTTTTTGAGGAGGTCTCTTCCGAATTGGCCTTGTTCTCACTCGAATTAACCCCCACACACACGATTCTGTTTGATATTCGGCCCGCTTATGGGAAACGCCGTTAACCATGAGAACGATGACCACCACGCAACGACCTGATAACGCACTCACCAGCTCCATGTGTTTTTTGTAGCGGCGAAGAGCGGCGTCGGCGAGTTGACCCACTGTCGAGTCCTGGGAATTTAGATGGAGAATTGGAAATTTAAGAGTGAGCACATACAGATTCTTTCCACGGCACCACGATTCGCTTCTCGCCAAAGAGAACAGTTACTCGGCGAGTTCCATTGAAAGGCAATGATTGGTAGTGGCTCTGAAGAAAAGGATTTGCATTTTACAGATTAAAAGTGTTTGAAATTAGTTCTTCTACAATCAGTATGAGAAAATCTCTATATTTCTGACTGAATGAATCAATAGACAAAACGGAATGAAATCCAGATGAAGAATACTTATAAATCGACGGTCATTCTCTACCCTTTTTTCAAAATGTTTCAATTCGGATTTCAATTAATCCTTTCCAAAAAACTGGTCACTCACCCGATCGAGCGTCGACATGGACGAGTTCGCGTATCCGCCGTTCACCGCGAACTGATGCATCCGCTTCTTGAGCGTCGAGTCGCTGTCCCCTTTGGGCTCTTCGGCCTCCTGCGAGCAAGAGGTCGACGACGATGTGGAAGAAGCCGACATGAGCCCTGGCACATTGAGCATCGTCTCGAGTGGCCGCCAACAGTAACAGTTACCTTTCTCACCTATTTGCTCTCTTCTCTCGCTTATCGTTTTTCGTTTTTTCGTCGAATGCGGTCGGCTAGAAAGATAGTGATTGGAGGGAGAAAGTGATGGAAATTAAGAAACGGGGCGGAGTCGGAGGGTAAAATGGTTACTTCTTGGCGAGAGCTGAACAAAACAAACAAACGCGTGTGAGAACTGAAAGAATCCAATTACACATTATTCTGGATTCGTCCACTTGCTCAATTCGTCAAGAGTCGCACAGGGAGATGAGCACTCGAGAGGATACTTGACTTCCATTCTAATTAATGGGGAAAGGGATCCTTTTGGAACTAATTTGAACTGTTTGGCTGCTTCCAGAGCAAGATTTGACAGTTTGGTGACAGCTAGTTTCAACTTGGTTTCTCGGAAAATAAATGGGAGCAAATGGGTGTCAGAACTCGAAAACGCAGATGTTTGGAGCATTTCCATTTCAAATTGAGATGAGCAAAAGCAGATGTGTTCAATGTTTCAAACAGAGGAACTCGTTAGGAGGACACGTTCGCCAATTCCTCAAAGTTTTTGGATTATCAGTTAAAGTTAGCATTACAGAGCTCTGAGATCTACAGAGAATTACATGTATTGGTAGTGTTGAGAAAACATAACAAGCGAAAATTTTTAAAATCTAAATATTCAAAAGCGGCACTCTTTTGACCTCATTTATTACAACCTACATTCAAAGTTCATGGGAAAAAGACGCGCTTAAAAATAACATAACGTCCACATCGCATATGCCATCCGATAAGCGGGGAGCACATATTTAAAATGCTCACAACTTGAGCCTCACATTAGAGCCGTGTTTACGTAATCAAGTGGATGTGGCGAGAAAAGCGAACGCGGCGCGTTGCGCAGCAGATAAAAACAGTTACTGGCGGTTGTCAAACATTTCCGAAACGTCAAAAGCCGGGCATTTTCACGTGGAATGCGAGGAAAGTGCGCATCAGATAAGTGTGCGACACACGAATGCCCCCCTTTGGCAGTGGGCCACGAACGGTCAATTGACCGATGATGTTTGTGTAGGAATGCATGGGCCCTCCCTCCTCCGGCTGACCTTGCTCGCTACTTTAATGGCCGCACGTTAACTGTGAAAAGGGAAATGATGGGACTGAGAAGCGGAGGGGTTCTGGAGGAAAAGCATGGGAACGACTGGTTGGATCGGGTGGAAGGAAGGTGTGGTAGATGAGTCAAGCCGGGATTAGTCAAACAAACAGGCAAAGTTCACGGAGAACACACATTGGCTCGTTGGGGTAAATGGCAACAGAACGTATGCATATCAGAGCTCGCCGAGCACTTTTTATTTGCTTTGTTGTTTGAAAAAGGAATGGTAACAATGTTTTATGAATGTCTTTGCAATTCTGAATGGATGAATGCTAAAAACTAAAGAAAAACAATATTTCTACTGTTTCTTTCTGCTTCCCAGGCCACGATAATCGGAAACCTAGACCTTTACCCATAAAAAAAAGAAGAAAACTAAAGTTTGAGGTCAGTAAAACGCGACGCTACGAAATGCATAACAAAACGGATCGCCACAAGTTTTCCGAGTTTGCAGCCAATAAAAGCGGCCGGAAAAGAAACATATGCTGTCGACGCGATGAGCCGCCGCCACCGATCATTTGTCGGACGGCTTCTGAAGGTCATCCCGGGATTGGGGACAGCGACAGAATAGTGCGAGAACCGAACCAGAAACAAATAATGAGCGGTCGGACGGAGGACGAGGAGACGGACGAGTGTGCATTTGATGACCTCTGTTTATCACAGAACACGAAAATGATAGAGGAGGATGGGGAGGAACCTGTTTCTCTTCGCAGCTTTCCATTTTTTAGTGTTACGCAATAGTCTTCGTTTCGGTCATTATGCCGAAGATATACTTTTTCCTTTTCGTATTTTCGGTAAACGCAGAGTTTATCAGACTGAAAAGACAAGCTGCACTGGCGACAAGGGATGGAATTGACATCCCGTTTACTCTCAGGTGATACTGATCTTTTTAAGTTTTTACGAATTCAAAATCACTGAACAGATCAGCGATAACATGTCTGACTCCTGGAATTCGAGAGAATATCTGTCTAGGGCCTCGAGTTCAAGTGTTAAAAGAAGAGAGAATCGGGCTTACGAACGGGTTAGCGAATTTAGCTCCAACGATGCTCTAAATACGATTCTAGAAAAGGAGCCACATATGGTTATCATAATGGAGTTGATATTCGACTATTGCGCAATTATAAGGTGCCATTGATAAATGAGGACACTGAAATAGGAAGGAGCATTGGGGCAACGGTGGATGTTACGAGAGACGATGGAGCAGTGGAATTTGGGACGAGAGACAAAGTCTTTCAGGCTTGGAAACACAACAGGTAAAAGAAAAGTAGAGAAAAAGAAAGCCTTCACGATTTCAGAGGAGGATTGGTGGAATGGGACAGTCAGGGAGCAGGGGTAGACATTGGCTCTCGAGCCTCGGTGGCTGACGACCTCATTAAACTACGGGTAATAACTTTTGCGCCGTAAAAGCGAGGCGCCCATGTTGCAGCACACAATTTTCGGCGTCAACGTGGGACCGACGTCAGGCAGATCGATTGTGGGGCCTTATCAAGTTGGAGGAACCAAAGGGCAACGTGAGAATAGCGAAGATTGGCGCTGAAAAACAAAAAAAAAACGAAAAATTCAAAAAATGTTTTTGAAAAATCCGAGCGTTGTCGCCGCGGTGATTGCGTCCCACCTTGGCGCGCGTTCAAATTTTGATTTGATAAAATTTTTTGTACCGCAAAAATTTTGCAAAAATTGAGTAAACCGCGGTTTAAACGGGAAATAAAAGTAGAATTCCATTTCCAGACCTGAAAACCTACACCCCGATCCAATCACTCTATCACAACTACTATGCGGGAAGAGGTGATTGGTACAAAAACCAATTCAGAAGACCAGGTTGATAAAATCAGTGAAACTTTAAATAACTTGAGGTTTAGGAGATGAATACCGAACGAAGCAACAGAAAGCGTGTCCGTGGTGTTTTGCAGTGGAGCCCGACTATCCAACGCAGACAATTTTCAACCCGTATTTTGGATAATTGCATTGTATTTTACGACTTTTCTCAGGACCTGTTGTTATAGAATTAGAAAGATCTCCTCAGACTTCACAGAATAAAAATCATATACCAAATTCTTTCATCATCATCATAATTCGTAAAATTGAGCCCAGAGCTGCGAAAACTGTCCATTTGCGCAGTTTCAGTGCACTTTCTCTGCGCCTCTTCTCCCCACACACTATTTCTCTATGATCGACATGTTTATCATCCCGATCACTTTTATTATCCCTCTAACAGCCAATGATGATAAACTTTACACCCCAATAACGGCACCGAGTTCCCATCCGTTTACAGTCGCATCTCCACCTCGTCAGGTCATCAGCAGGTGCAAACATTTACGACCGGTCAGCGAGCCATGTAACAATCTTGGCCACTCTGCAGGTGGACTCTATAAATTAGTGGTCCATTCGTTCGCAGACTAATCTTGAGTTATTATCATTATTCTTTTTAATCTCCTAAATTTTCTCAGAGACTGTCTGGGATTGGGTTTTGGGGTTCGTATACGAACTATAGTTCTTAAGCTGTCTTATTTGTTGAATTATGAGGAAATCTTTTATCTGCGGGTAGATAACGGGTTGCTGAATTAGAAAATGTAAAAAGGTTTAGTTAAAGTTAAGTTTTAAGTGAATTCAAAGAGCAAAAGTTCAAATTCTTTGATATTATTTATGCCAGTTGAGTTTGAATCGCTGCGGTGGGTCTAGCAGCGGAGGTGATGTTCCTTTAAACTCGGATTCTCTCGACTCTCTCACCACCGTGTTGTCTCATTTTTCCGGCGTTTTGCGGTAGCTACAGTAATTTGTTGCTTTTAAAGGGACATGATCTGCTTTTGATTCTAGTTTTCATTGTTTCGAGTTGAAAGTCACATCATATTGATCAGAAGAGTGTTCTCTTCTGTATTCCGACACCAATTGTCTCTCCATGCTAGAATTCATCACTATCGTGAAACTCAAACTTTGAATTTCGCGCTCTTTTTGATATCTTTCGATAGAGAATTCCTTACTGATTCCAAAAACATCAACAACACTTCAAAAAAGCTCATTAATACTCTTTTTCGTATCAAAAACCATTCAAATATTACCAATAACATTAGTTTTTTTGAATCCTCTTATCTCCACAGTCTCTACAGTTTCCCCCGCTCTCGCAGAGAGCATAAAATAATTTATATCATTCGATAGATCTGATAACATCATATTTATAGTTGGCCCCCTTTCCCTTTGCCAATGCCACTTTTCTGTGTGGATTCCCACGTGGCAGGTGGTGCGAGTTGGCAAACACCATCTCCGCCAAAGGTGTCGCCGTGGGTGATGGATGGTGTGGTGAGTTATGCCTTCAAAAGGAACGCGACGCCTTCTTGATGGATCACCTAATTGGGGGCTGATTCTTGCCTTCTGGGTTGCTCTACGCTATCTTTGAATATCTTTAGATATAGGTGTTTTGAAAGAAGAGAGTTGAGTTGGAAAGTTCAGTGATTTCTCATTCTTATCCGTAACTGCCGTAATTAAAATATATTGAAGATATAGTAATCAGTGCTGATTTAGAATGTTCTTAGCTTTCCCACTTTGACGTTCCATAGACGTTTCCTTTCCTATTGTCCGTTAGCGTTGTCTCCCAATCATCTCCACATGCCATCGACACTTCCGTTCACACATCTTCACATTTTAATCGATCACTGCCCTTGACCACGCCCCCTTCTTGACTCCGCCCCCTTGCTCCAAAGGCCCCTCCCCCTCAGTCAGTCAGTCCCTCATTCTCATTTCCAGTCACTTCTCTTTCTGGTGACCATCTCCCTCTCTCTCTCGATCGCTTTTCTCGAGCCCTCTTCCCCTCCGTTTTACCCACATATTCAGTTGAATTTCCAGAAATGATCTCCACTGTCTTCCTGTTCGCAATCCTTGCCACCTCCACCTCCGCCAGCCAGTTCTGGGTGACGACCGTCGTCACAGAGCTCAAAGTGCGCGAGCAGTGCGCCTCGTTCTGGAGCCAGACCCAGGTGTGCTCGTCGCCCCTGCTCCGCGTCTCCACCGACATCAACAACCCGACGCAGTTCGCGTCGAAGGCGTGGCCGATGAGTGATGTGCTTGAGTCGGTGAGTTTCTTAGTTCTCTGAACTCCTTCGTAATCCTAATTTCCTTACAGACCGAATCCCCATCGTTCATCAGCCAATGGCACGGCACTCTTCAGTCGATAAGAGTGAGTGTGCAGATCGAGGGAAGCAGCCAGCTGAACCCGTTCGGTCTCGTCGCCAAGTGCGACCAGGGCATGCACCCGAAGGTCACGTTCAACCAGAGCTCTCCGGATGTCTGGCAGCGACTTCCCTCGCGAGTGGTGCTCATCGAGGCGCAGTGCTTTGTCGCCAAGGTGCTCGTGAAGGTGGACACCGAGTGCCCCTACTGCCCTCCTCCGACGACCACAACTATCGCCACTGTAAGTTGTTATCTTTTGAAGCTCATTCTGAATCTCTCATATTTCCAGACCACCACCTCCTTGTTCCCCCTCTCCCCGGAGCACACCCTGCTCGGCGCCGTCGTGCTCCTCTCCGTGCTCACCATTCTCTTCGTCGCCATCTTCCTCTGCACCCTCCGCCGCTTCCTCAAGCACCGAAGAAGTCAGGGATTCAAGAACTTTGCCTCGTTGGAATCGGGAATCTCCACCATCTCCCCGGCGAGCCTCACCAACGTCTCCAGTGCTTCTGCTTCTGCCGTCTCTTCCACAGTCTCCTCCACAGTTGCTTCCATCCAGAAGCCCCCGTACTTTGACATGTTCTCCGTGCTTCCACCGCTCATCGACTACGACGACCTGGATGTGACCAGCGTCAACATCGAAGCGATGCCACGTCTCGGATCCCTCGTCTACAGTCTCTATGAGAATGAGCTCAATATTTCCTATCCAGTCTATGTTTAACTCCTAACTCTCCCAACTATTTTGACAGCTTAATATCATTATCATTTTAATATTTATTATCTTATTTAACTATTCACTTATTCATTTTATTTCCCCCTATTCCAGTTGACAATCTCGTTGATAACTTTAATAACTTGTGATTTCTATTTCTCGGGTAAGTTTGTAAGTTGTGATCATCTGTTCCCTATTATTTCTTGTTTTTTCATTTCCTTGCAGTTGTTTTGCATATTTTCTTTCAATAAATTTACAAAATATAATTGATTTCTTCTGAAAAGCTACAATACCCCAACAAACGAGAAGTGATCAACGGATCAGGATGAGGATCGTATTTTGAACTTGAGACTCGTCGGTTTCTATTCTTAGTGAGTAAACTGAATTTGGCTCCTCCCCTGTTGTGCATCAATCATATTTGGGCGGCTCCTTTCCGTCCTCGAGAGAATTGCTGTTGTGTCAAATTGAGAAGCGTGCGAACAAGTGCCGAATTCGATTGCTCCGTCTTCTTCTTCTTCTCCTTCGGAAGCTCGAAATTCGAACTCGGTCCTTCGAAACACATCTTCTCGGTTTTCAACGCCGGCGAAAACAATACAACTTTTATGGGTTTCCTCTCCAAAAAAGCTTCTTGTGGCTCATTTCCAATTTTCCCTCTCTTCCAGTTTTTGTATTCAAAAACAGCTTGAAATTGTCTTTGGAAATCGGCCGAGAAATGCCATTATTTTTTGGACTGAAAATAAAACTAAATGGCATAAGTTCGCTGAGAAGCCATAACTTTTGACATATTTACAGACCTTTTTGAGGAGGTCTCTTAAGTTTGGTGGTTCTTGAGAAGAAAATTTGTCAAAGTTTCAGTGGAGTTTTGATAATATTTGAAGTATCGTAGCTCCGCCCATAAATGCTCCACTTGTCCGATGATTTCTGGAATGGCTTATCAGTATCGGAGATCCAGATTCTCAATTAGTATGAAAAAAACAATGAGCTGTGTTTTAAAAAAGAGTTTGTTAGAATAAGAAGAAAAATTTAATTTTCTTTTCTTTAAAAGTTGTAGTGAAACTGTATTCCGGCAACTTTCAGGTTTAACAGCTTCTGAATCCCCATATCTTCACTATTCCTGCCTTCAATACTTAACTCTTGCCCTTTTCCGAAGACAACTCTAAAAAATCGTGGGATTACGTCAGCTGCACTTTCTCGAAATATTCTCGAAAAAACGCAGATTTTTGAGTTCTCTCCGACAATTTCCTCTCGGTTAATCCAACAAGTGCATTGATCCAGAAAGTTGCTCCTCTCTCTCTGCTGGCTCTCCGTGAGCCCGTTTTGGTTCCTTCTTACCCAATTACCATGTCACAAGTCCCTTTTCGCCCTCCCCTGCTTCTGTTGTTCTTTTTGTTGTTGTTTTCAACTGGAGTCCCCTCGTCTCTTTTGCTCTTTTTTGCATGCATTCAAGATTTGTCTCCCATTTTTCTTTTTTTTTTCCTCCTTTTTTCTTATTCCTCGCGAGTTGGTCTTCAAGATTTGTGTTCCAGAAGACGTCGGCATGAAGAATGCGTTCGCCAGATACTCGCTCACCATTCCCAGCATTCCGGAGAACGTCATCGCGCACCTCAGACAGTGGAATGAATGGTCAGTTTGATTTCTGAAATTGGGGAGATTAAAAGAAGAAGGAAGTGCGCTCTAGTGATCATTAGCGAGAGGAGTCTCAAGTCTTAAAGTTGATCTCGAAAAATATGGAAATGCAGTGAAAACTGAGATGATTGGTGCTTGTCTTCTCAAAGCTCATATTTCCATCCTCATTTGATTTAATTTCTTCAAATCAAACTATAAATGAGGGGCATAGGGACATGGGAAAAAAGGTCTTTAAGCTACCAGAACTCCGCCCACAACGGCTCTATTGATATAAAGTCTTCTGAGAGAATACAGATTGCTAACTAATGAACTGATGAATTCATGAGTTAATTGCTGTTTACTGAAACACTGAAAATGAGTAAACTATTCCATCGAAAACTTATAAGTTGATAGCAATAAGCTGATAGCAATAAGTAACTCCAGAAAATATTAGACAACTGGAGAACGAGTGGGCGGAGTTCTGACTAATTTCAATGACTAGATTACTGTATTTTACTACGGTACCGTTCCGGAAAATGTTCCATCCGGATACATACTTTCAGTAATATAGTGAACTCAATTTTGATCGTCTTCTGTTTTTCAGAATTCAACTTCTAGTTCCACTATAATTGTAGTGTCAAATACTCAAACTGACACTTTGTGTTTTGATGTTCTAATCTAGTAGAATGACTTGATATAAACAGAATCAGAAACGGAACAACTTCCAAATCCTTATCACATTGTATTCAGAGTAGACACTAGACGTTTCCGAAAGATTAAAAAACCGAACAAACAACTTTTGATAATGCTCGAGTTTATTCCGAAGATCGTCGCCTACCTCCCTTCCATTCTCCTTTTCGCCCCAAACCCTTCATTTGAGCAGCGAGAGAAAGTACTTCCTTCCTGCAAACGCCTTCAAGTCATTTTCTCATCTGACAGCTTCATTGCCTCCGGCGTCGTTTTTTGCCGCCTTTCCCTTCTAATCCACTCGCTAATCCGTGTGTGTCTGCATTTCCATTGCACCATAATACAATTCGCCTTAAATGCACTATGCGCGATTAGTCATGAAACAAAGAGGATGGCGGTTCCATCCACCAAGTTATAAATATTCAAAAGCCGATTTCGGGCAAGATGAGCTGGTTTTCCGATGAAAACATATGCGGCATTTCCGAAGCGAAAGTTGACTTTAGTCACGCCAATCTCTTCCTAGTATTGGCGAGGAGGATGATCAAAATAGATCTAGGAGAACGCATTCAGAAGACGTTGAGGCAGAGAACACCTTGTGAAGTTCTAGTGGAAGTGATTTCTGAAATCGTTTGGTAACGTCTTCTGAAGATAATTATTCTTTAAAGACTGAAAAGGTTCCGTTGAAATTGGAGCTTTTATAACTCTTCATAATAGTCTTAAGCTGAAATTCACCTACTTGTAATCTTTTCCATATGATCTGAAATTGTTCATTGATAAGCTCTTGCTCTGATTAGTAGCTCGAGAATATTTCACTTACAAACATAGTCTTTATGACTGAAAAGCAGGTCAGCCGTAGGCTCCATCTCCACTCATCCGAATCCTTGATTACTGTGAAACCTTGCACTTTCGGCTCTCTCTCTCCGTTGCTCCACGCCTCTCCCCACTTCCACGACTCCATTCCTCGACGCTCTGCCTGGCTGCGTCTCTCCGTCCGCCCGCACTCTCTCTCCCCATCTTGCTTATTCTGAGGTCTGCGTCTGACGAGCTCCCGCACTCTCTGCGCCCCTCCGGGCTCTCATTCGAATTGCCTTTTTGGTTGAAACGAGTAGTGTCATTGGCAGTTGTGTCATATGACCACTACTTTCGAGTTGTTCGTGTTCGCCTGGACTAACTCGATTCCATTGTTCTTTTCCTCCCTTTTTCCTCCTCTTTTAACGTCGTTATTCATCCGAAAACTAATAACCAATTTTACTTCTCTTTTTCTCAAAACGTTTCCTCTTTTTTCCAATTATAACTCTTCCCCCCATCCCCCTTTTATATAATTACCAATGATTCCACGACTCACGTCTCCTAATGATATTCTGAAGAACTCGGCTTCCTCCTCTCCACCTTCGTCATATTCCACGTCATCCGCGACGTCTTCTAGCTTTCAATTAACCGCCCGCGTGTAGTGACTCCACGCGGCAAAAGGGGGAGGAGGAGGCGGCGAAAACTAATCAACATAAAACAAGGCTCTGTCTTGCGGCTCGCGGAGCCCAAATTAATCGAATCTGCTGTGTGTTGGAGAGAGTACAAACGACACCTGACGGCGCCTCTCACGAGTTCTTTTCCCACCGTGATTCACGCTTCGTTTTCCGGCCCCTTTTTGCATTGCAGGTGGCGGCTGGCTTTTCTGAACCGCGTCTGGGTTTTTAGGATTTTGGAAAGGTACTGATTTCTGACTTCTTACTAAAAAGTTTCATTCTTGAGGTGATTGAGGATCGTAACTCCGCCCACAATTGTCAAAGATTAAAATCAACTAAACACGTTTTACTTGCTGTGAATTTCAATATACTTTTCATAACTTTGTCAGATTAAGTAGGCGGATCTCCGATCCAAAAATCGCTATAGAGCTACTTTTAGATGAGCTCTTCTTCGAGGAAGTGGCCGAAAGTATCTTTTTTAATTTTCGGTGCTCCTCAGCTTCCTTGAATACCTCCCGAAATAACTCGATTCTAAATAAGTTTCCCACAGCGCCACAAATAGACGGTCCAAACGTCACCGTGTTTGCACCTGAAGTCATCTCCAAATATAGTTCCCCCTTCCCATTCACCAAAATGTCAAACTACTGATAGCCAATCCACCTGTCACCATTTCTCCCATCGATTTCCTCTGCCTCTCTCCTCGTATTTTCCACTTGACTAACTGAAATCGAATTTCCGTCATCACTCACGCACACGACGCCTTGGATTTCCAGCCCGAGTTTCAGTCGCTCTTTCGGGAGGGCCCCCTCCGAGAGTCCCAGTGAATAATTCATCGGCGGGGCGGGCAGCGAGCTCGCGGAGCACAGCCACAGAGAGCCCCCCAGTTTCATTCACTATTTAATTCATTCATTCACCCCCCGAAGCCTCTTCCTTTTCCCTCCCGCCATTCTAGTCGAGTCTAGTCTGAAAGAGTCCAATCGCTGACATCACGCCTTCTGATTTCTTTCGTTTCCCTCCCGTCTCTCTTTTTGTATCATTCTGCCTCCAAATAACCACAAAACCACTGCAATCTCGGCTCGAAATCGCCTTATCTCGTGCTCCCCCCCGAAAGGATCCACCTACTCACATCATTCCCCAACCACATTCTCTTGCTTTCAGGATGGTCGGCGACACGTCGGACGACACGCCGGGACCCTCCAACCCGCCCAACATCGACCGTCGCTCGCTTCTCTCGGCGGCGTCGATGGTCCGTCAGCAGTCGGACACGACCGGCGTCCGACGGCTCGTCAGGGCTCGTGCCGTACAGGAGGACGACGAGGGAGACCCTCATTCCAGTAACACGGTGGGTCTTGTTTTCGAGTGTCATCGTCTCGCGGGGCAAGGCGGGGGCGATCTTCAAACCTGATCATGATACATTTTGAATGCGTTCTGTTTTTTAGAAGTGACGATAGATGATCGTGAGAAGATCCTTCTTAACCTAGTTTATCTTCAGTTTGGAGAGTTTCCAAAGTTCCTATCTGATATCATAACGCGTTTCAAGAATCAGAATAGATCTATCAGATACTGGAATAGCTCCCAAACGTTTCATGATGAGTGTTCAACTGATAAATTGTAGATTTGATATCAAATGATAACCCCATCAATTTCCACACAAAACATACATTTTACAAGGGAACTACTTGAAGACGCGAGTTGAACTTTTTACCAAATTTATACCCCGGGTAGAATCGAACTTCCTGATTCAGAATCTGCAATAAAATTCTGCGGATTTCTTCTGTGCTCCGAGATATGGGTCACGCAATGTCAAAAAGTACAGTGAAAAATGGCCAAAGGTCATCACGTGCACTTTTTTCAAGTAGTTCCCTTGTTAAAGCAAATTAACAGTAACCGAAAGATGACCCATCATCCACCAACTTTAACCAACTTTCCAAAAGTCAGTCCCCCCTCTAGTTGTCAATTTGGAGCCCCCAAAATGCTCCATCATTCGAAAAGTCGTCTGACACGAGACAAAGCCCCCCTCGAACAATTTCCGCACATGATATCGCCGTGTGTAGCACTTTGGCTCCAAGTGCACATTACTTTTTTAACTATTTCCATGATTACCTTTTGATACTTCTTTTATCAGTTGACTTCCGGGTGATGTCGACATAACAACTCATTCCCTAGGGAGACGGACCCGTTGAATATCTACGTAATCAGACACGCCCCCTTGAGTTTAACCAGAGTTTTATCATTATGTTGAGGAAAAAGTTGTGCGAACCGCTCTTCCTTACTTTGCGATAGTTTGTAAAATCGGATCTAGCTGGATCAGCTGATAGAATCAGAAGAGCACTAGTGGAGCCGATCCGATTGGACCCTTTTCCATCTTCATAAGAGGCGGCGCTAGAGACCAGTGTCCGTTGCTCATAATGTCCGTGGATTGTTCCCTTGGGAACATCATCCGAAGAGAAGGAGTGGATGAAGACGATGAACTGCTCCACACCACTCTTTCCCCCCTTTTTGTTCATTTTTTTGTTCGAAACCGAAACCGAACGAGATTCGATTGTTTTTCGAAAGAACGCATCTCTCTCTCTCCATCCCTTTCTTTCGAGAAAAGAGCTCGGTGCCAATTAAAATGTAAAAAAGGATAGGGGGCCATAAATGGAGTCGCTCTCCGCATTGCACGTCAAGGATGTGCTCCACTTGAACTTGAAGATTGAGATGGAAGGTGAGGGCGTTGTGAAGATGTGCGGGAAGGAAAAAGCGAGAAGAAGATGGAGATGAAGTCCTACTTTTCTCGTCATTTTTCGAACGCCTTCTTTCCATTTCAATTTGTCACTTTTGTACGAGATCTTTTTGCGATATTCCAGAATACAGAATAGAAAACTGAAAAGCTTCCATCAGAACCGAACTCTTAAAATATAGGCAAACAATTGGAAAAAACGTTTGTTCTCATGTTTTTTTCAAACTGATGGTTTTTCTTCAACTTACTATTAACCAATCTCCGCCCACAATTGCTCTTGATATCAGAGCTGCAACTTGTCAGTTGAAGACTTATCATGAAGTTTTGATTTCCATAAAAAGTTAGCTCTGATAACATTGAGTAACACTGTAGGATGTGGACAATTGAGCTTTTGAAAACATAGATCAACTAGGTCAAACTTCCCCCTCTCAAACTTCTCCTTCTTTCCAGTCCACATCCAAACTCCAAACCGAAAGGAAGTCACAAGAGAGACCTGACCTATTTTTATCAGCGCGTTCTCGTGAATAGAGCCCAATCAGAGATGGTGTGCAATAAAAGCCAAGTGTCCTTCTCTCGTGCTTCCTCATTTCTCTCCACTCAATGGTGTCATTTCGACCACTCCTGGTGTGTGTGTGTGTGTGTCTCGGCACATCAGTGTAACAATGT
Source organism: Caenorhabditis imperialis (assembly GCA_963572205.1). NCBI lineage: Eukaryota > Metazoa > Nematoda > Chromadorea > Rhabditida > Rhabditidae > Caenorhabditis > Caenorhabditis imperialis. Next base: position 7,019,055 of record OY751541.1, read on the forward strand.
CCCCGGTTGCAACATCTTTCCACTTGGTTCCATCTCCCCGCCATCCGATATACTGTAATGAAAGGGTTCAGCGCTTCAGTGCCAGAAGGCGTCGTTTTTTACGAGGTTGCATAAATCGAAACGACGGCGGAGGCGTATATATATCAAACTGCCTTCTTGGGCGTTTTCCCCTCTTTTCGCACTGCATTTCCAATCCAATCCCGGCTCTTTCTTCCAGCTCGCCGCCACAATGTCACCGAATCTGTCGAGGCCGACGCGATATGTCAAGGTGAGTGCTCCGCGAGCAACAGTAACTGATAGGAGGTGTCTAAAGAGCTGGGAAACAAAGAAAGGAAGAGATGCTCTTTGAGCATCATCTGCAAAACGTTCAGCTCCATTCATTTCATCAAAAATTCTTCATTTTCCCTTTTTCAGTTTTGCATGATTTGCTATTTTTGCTCGCCCAGATTGATTACGTAGTAGATTGAATTAGGTTGAAGCCCATAATAAATCACATCATAAGAAAATGAAAAGTCGAGAGAACAAAGTCCAAACTCGCTGAATGATGAGCTCTTTTCGGGCTCACCTGAATTTAGAAGTTAATCAATAAAACGACCACCCGTGAGAAAAACTCTAATCCCCAGGCCTTCTCTTCTTATTTTTATCCACAAGTTTTTGGATATATGAGCACGTGTTCACAATCTTATCAGTAACAACAAGTTGGAGCAACTCTTGCTCATTTCCTCTCTTCTATTGACGGCGCAAAAAAACTGGTGCAGACCGCAAACACGCAATTTTTCCTCACTCTGCGTACCAGGGTCAGCAAATGCGCTCTATTATAAAATAGATCAAAAATATTGTGATCTCTTCCTGTTTTCAGCCGTTAATGTCATCATTTTCTAGGGAAAGATCAAAAATAAATTTAAAAACAGCCGAGATCACATTATTTTTGACCCATTTTTTTCGAGTACGCATAGGGACCGCAACGAGTTCGAAAAAAGTGAAAGCTGCGCGTTGAATGCTATATCATTCGATGAAGAATTTCAATATTAATCTTCCCTCAAAATTTCAGCCAAAACGGTTCGGTAGTTTTCGAGAGAAACGCATTCAAAATCTGACGCGGAAGCACTGTTTTTCTGCCGAATGGTGGGGCGTGGCCAATCCCGTACCCGCGGGCGGTATCGAGCTGTCGACCCCCGATCGACATACCGCCGCCTAACCGACTGAGCTATGGGTGCGGGAGCGCGGCGCGATCACTGAGTGCGTACAAGTGTTCGCTGTTCCCGGCGTCTTCAATGCTATTTCAATACAATTAAAAAACGTATTTTTTTCGACGTGTAGGCGTGCGGGTGACGGAATTCAAAATTTTTGAAAAGGAAAAGGTTCGAAATTCAATTTTGAATCTGATGCAACTAGTGATTTTCGTGATAACGGCCATCATCAATCACAAAAATAGTAAAGTATGAAAACGTCCGACTTTCATGGCGTACTAAAAGAAGAGTTTTGGATCAATCAACATGATTTTTTGAATGTGACATCCCGAAAAGATTCTCTATTGAAAAAATAAATAAAATTTTGGGGTTATCGCTGAAAATTTTGAGATAACTTGACGTCTTCATCTAACGGCCCCAGAAGGCGTGCGGGTGAAATTTTTCGGTTTTTTTCTTAAAAATATGTTAGTTCATACTGATTTTCATAGTTATAATGATATCAGCTGGATGATAATGACCGGTAACAATATGTTTTTACTTGTTTAAAGTGCTTGCTTTTGATTTTCCGCTTTTATCAATTTTCAACGGCAGTTTTACAAAAAACCAACATCATCAGGCGATTCCTCGCTGTTGATTACATAAGGAGAGTTTCCTATAACAGAAAATACATAGCTATCCTGGTAGTAAGGGACCGTCAAAGATGTGCTGATACCGAAAATCGCGGCCGGCAGAAAAATCGCGAGGCCACGCCCCCTCCCTTTTGCGCCCCCTAAGTACGCAGAGTGAGGAAAAATTCGGCGCTTGCGGTCTGCACCAGTTTTTTGCGCTGACAATAAAAAAGGGCAAAAAGAATAGAGTCGTTCAAGGAGACTAATCCCCCCAAACCTCTCTCCGAGTTCCAACCCATTTCCCCAACATTTTCCACTTTTTGTTTTGCTCTCGAAAAAGAAGCCGTAAAGTTGGCGAACACCGCTCATGAATAATATAAATATCGCTCATTTCACTTCGCTCAATGCTCCTTTTCCAGTCGGTCTCACAGCAGCGAAGCGAGAGCTACATACAGCTCAATCAGTACAGGCTCATGGAGGAAATCGGACAGGTAAATCTTCAATATGTTATCATTCTGATTCTGCAAGTTCCATGTTTGTTGAGATATCATTCACATCTCTTGAAAAAGTTCTTTCCACCCTCTCGATCTCTGTTCCAAATGTCTTTTTAATCCCAATTATGACTTGTGGCGAGTCTTTCAGTCTTTCAGCCTATTATCCTAATCCCCATCTTCTCTTCCAGGGCTCCTACGGCATTGTGAAACTCGCGTACAACGAGGAGGACAAGAACCTGTACGCCCTCAAAGTGCTCGACAAGATCAAACTGCTCAAGAACTTTGCGTGTTTCCGACAGCCACCCCCACGAAGAAACAAGGAGAACGCTGCTCCGTCGGTGCTCCGGAACCCCCTTCAACTCGTGCAGAAGGAGATTGCCATTTTGAAGAAGCTGTCGCATCCGAATGTGGTGAAGCTGGTGGAGGTGCTGGATGATCCGAATGACAACTACTTGTACATGGTGTTCGAGTTTGTCGAGAAGGGATCGATTCTCGAGATTCCTACTGATAAGCCATTGGATGAGGAGACCGCGTGGAGCTATTTCAGAGACACTCTTTGTGGTCTAGAGTATCGTGAGTTTTTTTTATTTTATTTAACATCTTTGAGTTTTCATAACTGCGTTAACAAATGCTCAAGCTGTCTGAAAGTCTCAGAAGATACTTATTGATATCAGAGCAGCAACTCATGAAACTGGCCTATCCGTTTTTGATTTCCCACTTTACAATATTACAAAATTTCTACTCGAGCAGAGTTTTGAGAGCTCCAAATTTATGTCAAATCAACTTAAAAACAATGTTTCATTTCAGTGCACTTCCAAAAAATCGTGCATCGAGATATCAAACCTTCCAATTTGCTGCTCAGCGACATAGGACAAGTAAAGGTAACTACCAACCTTCTCCCCTTCCCCCTTACCTTTTTTCCCTTCCAGATCGCAGACTTTGGAGTCTCTTGTGAGTTCGAAGGAATCGACGCCTTCCTCTCTGGCACAGCGGGCACTCCCGCCTTCATGGCTCCAGAAGCGCTCACAGAAGGAGCCAATCACTTTTACTCGGGTAGAGCTCAAGACATCTGGTCGCTAGGAATCACTTTATACGCATTTGTCATTGGCACTGTAAGCTCCGCCCCCTTTCCCCCTTTATCCGAATCAAAATGTTGATTCAGGTGCCTTTCGTGGACAGCTACATCATTGCGCTGCACAAGAAAATCAAGAACGATCCGATTGTTTTCCCGGAAGCGCCGGTGCTGAGTGAAGCACTTCAGGACTTGATACTCGGTATGCTCAAAAAGGATCCGGGACACCGGCTGATGCTCCATGAGGTGAAAGTGCACACATGGGTGACAAAGGACGGCACAGTGAGCATGTCCTCGGAGCAGGAGAACTGTCATCTGGTTACTGTGACGGAGGAGGAGATCGAGAACTGCGTGAGGGTGATTCCGAGGCTCGACACGCTTATTTTGGTGAAGGCGATGGGTCATCGGAAGCGGTTCGGAAATCCATTCAGGTACGGTAATCTGTTAAAAGGGACAGGGCTAAAATTTAGGAAGTGATTATCTTTCGGTTGTAACTCATTCTAGAGGGATTTTAGAGAGTGCTTTGTAAATAGGATGATCTTATGCTATCTTCTACTGACGCTTTCTTGAAAAAGCGTCAAATTTTTTATAACAAAATTTATCAAAAAATACTTTTCGCAGCAAAACTAATAACCCACTCCTCTTACAATCAATGCAAAAACGATCCGTGTAGTTCTCTTGAACAATGATCCCAATTTGCAGAAACAAGCTGAGTGCGCAGTCGAGCATCCGCGACCGCCGGAAGAGCTCCTCCGTCAAAGACCCCACGTACGTGCCTCCTCCGAACTCCCCACCGGCCGTCGGCAACAACAACGTCGACCGTCCGGAAATCAAGTGTATCGAAATGAACCTGACGGGCCTCACTCTAAAAGTGGACGAGGCTCTCCAACCAAAAGTCGAGTCGGCCCGTCAGTGACTCCCCATCCCCTCTCCTTCAATCAACTGGTCCGTCCCCCTTGCCTAGATCTCATCGACTTCCTTATTATCTGTTCGCCTGTGTTATTTCATTGCTCTCTCCCTCACTCCACCCACTTTGCTTTTGTCGTTTTTCTGACTCACTTTTCCGAAAATGTGTCGTTGGATACTTGTCGCTAGAGTTTTATGACTAGAAGTGCCTCTTTTTTCGAATAAACTTTATTTTGACTGCAATTTCTGTATGGGCACCGGACAGAAAACACGTGCATCAGAGTGGAGAGTAGAGGCGTCTTGTTAGAGCTGTCCACGGGGTTTCTACATGTGACCTATATATAACTTGCTTCGGAATTGATACTGTAAAAAATCAAGTATATATTCCAATTTTTCTTAAAATTTTGCATTGACCCATCACCATAAATAATTTGTATTGTGTCATCGTTTGAATAATGCCGAACTTAACAAGCTCATAGAAGCTTTCTAGACAATTCGAACTGTGAGATTTTTACATTGTTCGATGCAGAATTTTAAGAAAAATTGGAATATATACTTGGTTTTTTACAATATCAATTCCGAAGCAAGTTATAAACGCTCAAAGTTTGGAAAAAACGCATCTTTTTGGACTTTGGACGGCTGTATCTCGGCTACCAGAGCCATTCTGAAAAATTTGAATACAGATTCGGAATTCTCATAAAATTAGCTTTTAGATGATATATGTCACATGTAGAAACCCCGTGGACAGCTCTGACCATTCCCTTGTCAACTCTGATGATCTCTACAGTAGCCGCGAACAAGACGCCTCTACTCTCCACTCTGATCCATACAGTACTGTCCTGTCCCTTCAAACTCGGTTTCTTAAAAATTGTTCATATAATCGAAATCAGCGATTCGGATTTTTTCTTGTTACAACATTTAAAAAAGGCAATTCATTTGGAATGTACAAAGAAGCATCTACAATGGCATTGTTATACAAAGAATAGGTTGTCAACAAAGATGATTATCACAGATCCGTGTAAGGAATATAGTAGTGAGGTATTTTGAGAATTGGAAATGAGATCGAAATGTGTCTAAAAAGTTAATAACAATGTGAAGCAGAAGTAATATGTGAACGATGAGAACCCGAATTGGGGAAAAGAGACCAGAATCGGTACCTATATATATTATAATAAAGAGTTAAAATGTTCCAGAAGGCGTCGGAGTGGAGGCCCTCGTGTTGACCTCTTCTACCTGCTCCTCCACCTCTTCCGGCGTCAGAAGACAGTCCTTCTCCATGTCGTATATCCGTTCGACCATCTCTTCTGACTCCTCGTCGTCTTCTAACCGGATGGGCATGCCAGCTGGTGGCTGTTGGATGTCGACGGATTCTCCTGAAAAGTGGAATGTTTTTAGTGCATTGTCTCTTGGCTCAAAAGAAAACTTTTCGAGCTCTTTCCAGATTAAGTCACAAACTAACCGGTGAGATTGGGAATGGGTGGAACATCTGGGCAATGATCCTTGAACGGGTCAGGCGTCGGATGAGGAAGCGTTCCCACCGAGGCGTGGTATTCTGCCATATCGTCGCTTCCTTTCTTCTGTGGCTTGTACTCCTTCCCCTCCTTTTCCTTTCCTTTCTCTCCCTCCTCTCCATCCTTCGCACTTCCGCCACTATGATATCCCTCCGAGCACTCCATCTGACTGTTGATGATGTCCCACACCCTCGAGAATGCGCATCCGGCAGTGAGTCGTGCGTACGCTTGCGGATCCCACATCTCCTCGCACACCAACACGAGCTGTCCCACGTAGTCGTGCGCCCTCGTCGCCTCTCTGAACTGCGGTCGTTCCTTCTTCACGACGACATGGTTCCTCATGTATCCGATGGACGGGTTGAATCCCAGCTGGTTGTACGGCAGCTCGTACTCTGGCACCACGTCATTCTTATGTAGTTTCGTCCTGCAGATGACCTCCCAGATCACCAGTGCCAGCGAGTAGATGTCGAGCGCTTTGAAGGCGAGCGCATTGAACTCGAGGGCTCCCTCGAGCATCTCGGGAGACATGTACCTCCGAGTGCCCACCTGTCCGAGCAGATCGCCGTCCTTCACTTCTGACCGGAAGACCCGCGCGAGGCCAAAGTCCGCGATGCACGTGGTCATGTCGCTCTTCACCAGAATGTTCTTTGACTTGATGTCCCTGCAAATTCTCCCCTTTTTCTCTAGTCCTTCAGCTGACCACCCATCGCACGTGACTTTTATCACTTTCAAGCTTTTGATCCCCCTCTCCAAACAACTAATCCTTCTATACACACTCACCTGTGGATGATTGGCGGTTTCAGATCATTGTACAAGAATGGCCGCTCGTCATGGAGGAACTGGAGGCCGTCGATCATCGTGAGAATCAGGCGGTTCGCCGACGTGATGCTGACCGTGTTCTTCACGAGCAGGTCGTGCAGACTGAGCCGTTCGTGGAACTCGGTCACTATCCAGTACTCGTCTCCGATCTGATCGGCGCCCACGAACTGCAAGATGTTGGCGTACCATCTCGGAAGTGACACCATGATGTCAAAGATCTTCTTCTCCTCCATGTAGTTCTTCCTCTCGGAGAGCGCCAACTTCTTCACGGCCACCAGTCTCTCCTCTCCATCTGGATCTGTCCATTTGGCACGGTACACTTGACCGAAACGGCCTTTGGATATCAGCTGGAAGGAAAAGCGGATTTCGTAAGAAGAGATGAAGACGTTTGAAGTTACACATTGATATGAGAGCTGAGCTCTGATACCAATGAGTAACTTCCAAAAGATGGGCGGAGTCTTACCAAAAAGTCAGTAATGGGGAACTCCTTGGGCTTCTTCTCCACCATCTCAATGACTTCGTGCTTGACGAGCGGAGCACTCTGCGCTTCTTCTATCACACATGCCGGCTCCTGAACATTTCGAACTCTTTCTCTCTCTCGACTCCCTCCACTCACCACTGCCACACAATTCCTGATCCTTTGATTTTTCTGCTCTTTCCGAACCACTTTACAATACACATATCCGACGACGATGATGGCGGCGACAAGGATGACGAGGAGCGCGAGCATCAGGTACCAGTAGGCCTTGAAGAGATCTGTGGCTGTCGTCTGTTCGACATTACTCTTTCGCGGTGGACCTGAAAGTGTTCTCTGTGTGTATGTGTATGTGTGTGCGATAGGTGCTTCAATGACAACAAAAAAGGGTTTACTTCGGTCCAGAAAAGGAGAGAACAGAGGCGGTGTGCAACATGTAAGAGGGGTGTGTTTATGACAACGAGCGAAATTTAAAAAAGAAAATGAAGACTAGTGGCGAAAGCGGTTATCAAATGAAAAAATTGAGGCAAAAATATTAAGAGTGGGTGTGGTAGTGCGGGGAGGAGTGGAACAGTGCGGGACTATTACGTACCGACTTCGTGGTTCCACTGCCAGAGCTCGTAGTTGCAGTGGGGGGTGTTGCAACAACAGTCGCCGATGTCCCGCTGGTACTCGTCGTTCTCGTCGTAGATGATCGGGTGCTGCTGGCACTGAAAGTAGGAGGTTAGTGGGGGTAGTGCATCAAAAGAGCCCACCTTGTCTTTAAATAAACAAGGCTCATCATTGTCCTGCTGGACGGCGAAACAGTCGAGCTTCTTGATCATGGTGTCGGCGACCTTCATGAACTTCTCCGTCGAGTTGTTCTGGAAGCTTGTACTTTCTAGAGACTATAGAGAATCCAGAATTCAGAAGTTAGAAGTTAGAAGTCACAAAAACTCACGGAGACGTTCTTCGGATAATCCCAAACCGCCAAACACTTAAGGTTGAGGAGGTGGGGCTTCGAGTAACACGTCTTCGTCGTGACGTTGCACTTTCCGGCGTTCTTGCACTCGGCCTGGTCGAAGTACTGAAACTTTCAGAGTTGAAGACGGTTACAGTGAGCAACTCACCGCGCACGTGATCGACTTCGGGATGTAGGCTCCGTAGGTGGGCGCCGTTTGATCGCGCGACTCGTAGATGGCGATGTCGGCGGGGATGCTCGTGTTGTTCGAGTCGTCGACGACGTCGTCGAGCAACTGAAATCATTCTGAAGTTGTGGGCGGAGTCAATTACTTCAGAGAATGCTCCACGAGTTCAAAAGGACTAATACTGAAACTCTGAGAACATTCGTAGAAGCTCCACGGCTCCCAAAGCATGCTGTGAAAGCATCTCAAAGCCCCAGTGCTATAATTTGTGGGCGGAGTCAATTACTTCAGGGAATGTTCCACGATTTCTCCACGGCTCCATAAAATGCTGTGAGAGCATCTCAAAGCCTCAGTGCTATAATTTGTGGGCGGAGCCAACTACTATTCCGTAATGCTACTATACAAGTTTGCCATTCAAAAGCCCCCTCTAAGACTCTCAGGACTTGGTCTCCACGGCTCCCAGAGCATGAGAGCTTTTCTAAATCTTGAGCCCCCAACCAACCTCTCTCTCGCGCTCCACTGGACCGGCCTGGACGGCGACTGTCATGATGGCGATGGCCAGGAAGATCATTTTGTACCGTACTGGTTTCTTCATCGCTCTGCTGAAAATTCATGTAGGCCAATACATTTCGAAAAGAACGAGGAAGTAAGAGGAAATTGGTCACTCTCTCTCTTTTCTCTTTCCCCTTATCACCGATGCACCTCCCCGTGTGTGGCTTCGACAACAAAACAAATTGCAAAAGGAGGAGGAGGACGAGGAGGAGAGTGACGTGGAAAAAAGAGCAAAGAGTTGCAAGAAATGCCCTCAGCGAGCTCTTTTATACACGGCTCCAAGAAAGGGGCGTGGTCTTCGAGGAGGGCGGAGTCGAGAGATCACGGTGTTCCGAATGAGGAAGGGGGCGGGGTCAAAGGATGAGGGGGTCTTCGAGAAGAATAATGATTCCGAAAGTTTCATAATAAAAGTTGCACGAAACTTCCAAACTTTAATGGCTTCCAGCACTCGTCACAGGAAATGAGAAAGCGCGCGGATAACAAAACGTCAAAACGTTTGGTGGCACGTCAGATCGCATTCCGGAAGAGTGCCTGGTAAGTAAATCCGTTTGGAATGCTCTCGCTGGGGGCTCTCCGAGCTCGCCTTCCAGCACAACAACAACAGGAAGCAAACACAAAAATCGAAGAAGGCGAGCGGGGGGAAAAGAAACAAGAGCATGTGAGCAGTTCTCTCTGGTGCTCCGAAAGTTCAACTGGCCGCTTAATTGGATGGTTGGGGGATTGTTTTCGAGCCGCGCAGAGTCAAAGATTGCGGGGAGCGGCGAGGCAGAACGAAGAAGCGAAGAGTACACTTTTATAATTAATTAATTGAGAGAGCTTCGGTTGCTCTTGACTACTTTTTGATTGCAGAGTTTATTGATATGAGGAGAGCAGAAATGTTGAGCATTTCCATAGAAACAGAATGGAATGGAGTCACATAATTTCCGTTTGGGAAAGGACACTTTGAGGCTCTCACAAACATCGAAATATCTAGATTCCTTTTGATTTAAACGAGAAATGTTTAACTGACAAGTTGGAGCTCTGATATCAATGATACTCTCCACGAAGTTTACAAGGAAAAGAGCACTTGTGGGCGGAGCTACAAGGCGTTACTTTTTCAACCCTCGCAAAATGAGAAAACAACCGAATTACTCCATGATTACTCCATAATCTAATATATCCGTTGCAATCAAAATGCACCCCCAACACTTGTTGACATATTCCACCGAAATATGATCGAATAAAAATTGCACTAGAGCGCAGATGATGTCATGCGAGATCCGCAAGAGTGGGCCCTCGAAGGAGAAGGAAAAAAAGAACGGGAGGAAACGAAATTGGAAAGCGAATTTTTGATATTTTTCTCTCTCTCTCTCTCTCTCTCTCTCTCTCTCTCTCTCTCTCTCGAGAAGGCTGCAAAATTACACAACGACCGCCCTGTTTCCTTTTTTTTCACTGAAGAAGGGTTTTCTTATTTCTCCGGTTCGAGGTCAAACAACAAGGAGAGAAAAGGAGAGAGAGAGAGAGAGAGAGAGAGAGAGAGAGAGAGAGAGAGAGAGAGAGAGAGAGAGAGAGAGAGACAGAGAGACAGAGAGACAGAGAGAGAGAGAGAGAGAGACAGAGACAGAGACAGAGAGACAGATAGAGAAAGACAGAGAGATAGAGAGAAACAAAGATAGAGAGAATTAGAGAATCAGAGAAAAAGAGAGATGTTTGCTTTCGTTCATCCTCATCATAATTCTCAAAGGAAACCGAGAGAGTATCAAATGGATTGCGGATTTTGAAAAGCGAAGATGGGTGACGTAGAAAGTTGACTTGCAAAACTTTTGAAAATTGCGAATGAGAAGAACAGCTGTCGTTGCGGGAAGGGTACAAAGGAGCCCACTGGCAAAAAGAGCACAAAGTGGAGTTGAATGGCTTCGCAGAGCTCTAAATTTGAGGATTCTACACTTTGGGAGGTCTTCTCTCAGAAAATATTCCAAACTTTGGAATTTTGGAATTTTTAAAGTTACTGTACTTTTCGTGGCGAGACCCAATTGAACAGCTAAACTGAGACGTTCTTGGAGATTTCAGAATTCTTTGAGAGGAGATAAACAATGGGAAAAATAAGAAGAAAAACCGGGAAACGAGAAACAGAAGAAAAAAGAGATAAAGATGGGGCGAAAAAAGGGAAACCAAAGTGATAAACAATAAGTTCGAAAGGTAGGTGTCGTCCTCTTCCATTTTTCCCAACCCATCAAATATACTCTGAGCTGTTCGGAACACAAACAGAACGTGTGTCAGTGGCGGAGGGTGCCTGACGGGCACGCGGAATTCCTCCTCTCACCGTCTGCGTCTCCTCGCTCTCCCCGCGCCCTCTTCTCACCGGGGCCACGCGCACCGCCCGTCTCTCGGCCCTCCTTCTATTCTCTCTCTTTTCCATCGCCTTTCTGTTCCCTTTCTGCAAAGAGGAAGAGAGAGAAAGAGAAGGACGAGAACGAGAATGAGAGAGAGAGGAAGGAGAAATTGAATTTCAGAGGTGGAGTGTGTCAGCTTATTAAGCAAACAGGGAAGTGGCATTCAAGGGCATCCTGCATGCAGATCAACAAACAGTGACTTGTGATCAATTTGGAGTTTGCACGTACGAAATGTGTGTTCACCTTGAGTTTGACGTTTTTCGGGATCTGAAATTCCCCGGAGCGAGCGACTCCGTAAATCGACACGCCACGACTCTCGCAGCGCCGAAAAAGTGAGAGAGCACGGCGACGCGAGAGAGTCGAGAAAAACAGAGATTAAAGGAACTTGAGGTTCGCTGCGAGACCCACAGCTGCGATTTGAATTCGAGTCGCTGGCCGATGGTGTTCTGCTCGACTTTTTGATCTACTTTTCATTCAATAAGTTCAAAATTTGGAGCATCTCTACTCCAAGCGACGATAGAAAATCAAAAACATTCACAACAGAGCACTTTGAGCAACTTTCGCGAATCAAAAGTCAGAAAGTGCAGGCAAACAATGAAAACACACGATCGTACTCGTCCTCTCTCGCGCAGATTGGCTCCAAAATGAGCAAGTACTCGCTAATCCTCCTGACTCACGAGTCATGCGCTTTCAGAGTGTTTCCGTTTCTGCAGCTGTAATTCGTGACAGCTGGAGCAGAACGGACGGGTTCACCGCAAATAACTCCCTTCTGATACCACGTGGTTTGTGGGCACTGAAACAATTCCTTTCGGTTCCTGGAAGTTGTTCTCACGCTATACTGAAGTGAGTGACGGAGCATTGATAGCCACGAGCATTGCGTGTGTGTAGTATGCCTCATGTACTCGGAATTGGCTGCCGAAAGTTAATTAAACAAGGCGCAATTTTTGACCTGCTATGACTCCGCCCACAAATGCTCTTTTTTGCAGGAATTCAGTGGACTTATTCATCGGAATTGGAGATGTTGAACATATACAATTTGGGAGGGACTAGAAAAATGGCCAGGATCCTAGGCCAGCTCGATTTCTGAATTGTTGGTTTTTCACGATTTTTGTAGTTTTTTCTTTATTTTTCATAGTTTTGCGAGGAAAAAATGGTTTTCCGAATCAGAAAATAATGAATTACGGTGAAAAATCCTCGAAAAATCATGAAAATTAAAGAAAAAAAAAGGAAAAAATCGAGAAAAACGTTCAGAAATCGAGCTGGCCTAGAATCCGACATTGCCATTTTTCTAGTCCCTCGCGGCCAAACCGCAAAAGTCCGAACACTTGGAACTTTCAGAAACTCTAGAGATCTGAGACTTTTCCTAAATACAGAAGTCATTATCATTATCAATTATAACTCCAGTTTCAAACAACAACGAATTGAGGACGGAGTTATGGAAGCCCTTCATGCCCCATTTACAATGAGAAAGCGGTTTTGTGCAATGATCTTTTAATTGACCACTCTCCGTTGCCAGTTGCAAGTTACACAACACCAACATGTGTCAAATCCTCACAAATCCGCTTTCCGATAAGAGTTGCGCAACTCTCACACCCACCTGGCTCATTGCCAGGATCATTACACGCCTTTTTTCCCCGCGGTTCAGTGGGCAATAAAGTGTAACAGATGGAAGGATCACTCTTTTCATTCGCAAAGTTCACTCTTTGAAGCACTTGTCGGCAATCTCGCAAATCACCTTCTTCACGTGCTTCATGTCGTCCTCGTTCGTCAGCGGACTTCCGATGCAGATACGGAGGAAGAAGACGCCGTGGATCGTCGACGGCACCAGATGCACGCGACGGTCTCGGTTGATCGCCGAGCACAGCTTCTCGTTGTCCGCATTGGAGCGCTGCAAGTGGGAGTTGGAAGTGATTTTGAAAAGAGAATGAGAAAAATAGAAAGGAAAAAGAAAAAACTAGTACATTTTTGAGGCGGAACGTGGTGAGTCCGAGATGTGGCGGGGTGAACAGCTCGAATCGATCGTTCTCGACGATGATTTTCGAGAAGAAGTTGGCGAGATGCGCGGTCTGGAAGCAATGTTTCTATTAAATCTTTATCATCTTCTAACCTTTCTCTGATACTCCTTGACTTTTTCCACTCCAAGGTTTCGAAGGGTGAACCAAATTTTCAATGAGCGGAAGCGACGACCCAGGGGAACTTCCAGGTGCTGAAACATTCCTCTTTTAAAGCTAAATCTACTCTGAACCTACTGAAAACTTTTAAAAATCTTACTCTGTAATCAGTGCTAGTAGATTGGTACTCGTGAGCCAGATAAACCGGGTCCACATTAAAATATCTCGCCGCATAGGTTCCATTTTTGAACCAGAGCGGCGAGCAGTCGAAGTTGATCATTGCTGCTTTGTGCAGATTCAGATTGTACGAATCGGCGTACTCGAGCCCACGCGTCAGATATCGGTACTCTTTGCAGAAGGCGAACGATCCCGCGTAGGCAGCATCCACGTGGAGGAAGAGCCCCTCTTTCTGACAGATCGGTCCGAGCTCGTCGATCTTGTCCACTCCGCACGTGGAAGTGGTGCCCACAGTGGCCACGAGCATGAATGGGATGTATCCACGATCACGGTCCTCTTTGATGGCCTTCTGGAGCACCTCCGGCTCGAGCCCATAGTTGCCCAGGTATGACTTTGTCGCCTTCAGCTTCCGATATCGCACCCCCGCGAGCATGGCTCCTTTCTCGATCGAGGAGTGTCCGGTATCACACATGTAGAGCACAAAGTCCTTGAAGACGGTGGGGTCGTGATAGTAGGCAGTGACGACGTCCGTCGAGTCGTAGCTCTCCTTGTCCGTCCGCTCCTTGTACAGCAGACCGCGCAGTGTCTTCCCGACAGACGTCTCCGCGAGCCACTTGTAGAGCGTCGGCTGGGATTTTATCTGATCCACCTTGGACGCTCTCGCTGTCATGATTGCCATCATCGTCGAGTCGGAACCGGAGCTCTGAATGATTCCGCATCCGGGACCGGGGTGGGAGTTCTTGAAGTACTCCGGAAGGTCCATGAGATGGACTACCCAGTCCAAAGACGCCTTCTCGAGCTCCGTAATAGAAGGGCATGCGATCCAGGAGAAGCCAATGGAGGAGATTCCACTGCTGAGGATGTCCGCGAGGATCGAGTGGTAGGCGATGCCAGTGGGGAAGTAGGCGAAGAAGTGCGGGTGGTTCCAGTGAGAGCTCCCGTTGAAAATCACCCTCTCCAGATCCGCATAGATCTTGTCCCATTCTTCAGGAGCACCTGGCGGACGAGCCGGCACCTGGAATAGGGAGCTCATCTCTATATCAATGATAACTTCCGAGGGCTCACCACATCATGAATGTAGCCCGGTTTGACGTCGGAGAGCGGTCGGCGAGTGCGGATTCCGTCCCAGTAGTCCGCCACAATGTCTATCATTTTCTTGCCCTCTTCTCGAAGTTTTACAGAGTCCATGCTTCGATTCTCAGAAGTTTTTCAATATTCCAAGCGAAACGGTGTTTGAGAAATAACTCATTTATATCTCTTCTATTCTCTTTTCGATTTAGAATATCGGTTATGTCACGTGTTCCAAGAAAAGCAATAATGTATTTATGAGTTACTGAAAATCTGAAAAGCGGAAGAAAGCAAAGCAATAAAGTGTAGGTAATAGAACTACATAGATTCAGAATAGTCGATCTGTAATCTCGCAGATGACGTTGCGTGCGTAGATGACGTCGTCCAAAGTGGTCAGCTGACTGCAGACGACCATCCGGAGGAAGTAGGTGCCGTGGACGGTGGAAGGCACCAGGTGGATCCTACGGTCCTCGTTGATCGCATTGCACAGCTTCTCGTTGTCCGCGTTCGTCGACTGAAAAGTTATACTTGTCCACGAGAACTACACCAGAACCCACATTCTTCAGAAGGAAGCAAGTGAGTCCCAAATGCTGTGGAACGAAGAGCTCGAAGCGTCCGTCCTCTTGAATCAACTTGGCAAACTCTCCGGCGAGCAACTCTGTCTGAAAATTCACCCAGTTCATGTTTTTGCTATTTATGTATGACTGACTCCTCTCAGGTACTCTCGAATCTTATCAGCTCCCAGGTTTCGGAGCACAAACCAAATTTTGAGCGATCTGAAACGACGCCCGAGCGCCACTTGGAGGTGCTGAAAACATGGAATTGCAACAAGTAAATGAGGTTTCTCTTACTCTGTAATCAGAAGCTGTTGACTGGTACTCGTGAGCCAAATACAGAGCATCTACATTGAAGAATCTGGAGATGTGAGTGCCGTTCTTGAACCACATCGGCGAGCAGTCAAAGTTCACCATGCCCGCCTTGTGCAAGTTGAAGTTGTACGAGTCCACGTGCTCCATTCCTCTCGTCAAGTACTTGAACTCGTCGCACAGAGCAAATGTGCCAGCGTAGGCGGCATCCACGTGCAGATAGAGCCCCTCTTCCACACAAATCGGACCGAGCTCATCGACCTGGTCGACTCCGCAAGAGCACGTAGTGCCTACAGTTGCCAGGAACATGAAGGGGATGTAGCCGCGAGCCCTGTCCTCCTTGATGGCGTTGCGAAGAGTCTCCGCGGTGACCGAGAAGTTGCCAAGGAAGCCACGTGTCGCTTTGAGCTTTCGGAGGCGAACTGCGGAGAGCATTGCTCCTTTCTCGACGGACGAGTGAGCTTGATCCGAGCAGTACATGACGAATCTCTCGAAGACGGTGGGGTCGTGGAAGTGAGGAGAGATTATGCCGGAAGACTCGTCGTCGATCTGGAAGAGCTCTGGATAAAGACAGAATAAGAATAAGATTCAGAAGTTTTAAGTAAACATTATTAACAATTCTTAGTTTGCAACCAACCACAATCACAATAAATCTTACTCACTGGTACAGTAGGCGGAGCTATCAAAGTCTGTAACTCACTTTCACATCTTCCTAAAGACACCATCTCCACGCAACCCACCTTATTAACCTTGACTCTCTCAAAAATGCCCTTCAACGTCTTCCCAACTCCGGTCTCAGCGACCCACTTCATGAAAGTGGGCTCCGATTTGATCTGCTCCACCTTGGTGGCCCTCGCCGCCATGATCGCCACCATGGTGCTGTCCGAAGCGGTGCTCTGAATGATTCCGCATCCAGGGCCATCGTGACTGTTCTTGAAGTGCTCCGGGAGTCCCATCAGATCGACCACCCAGTCGAGAGAACTCATCTCCAACTCGGTCATCGACGGACACGACTTCCAGGTGAATCCGATGCCGGCGATGCCGCCGGAGAGGATGTCCGCCATGATCGACTGGTAGCTGAGGGCCGTCGGGAAGTAGGCGAAGAAGTGCGGGTGGTGCCAGTGGGTGGCTCCGTTCACGACGACGTTCTCCAGGTCTTCGAATATCTTCTCCCAGTCTTCAGGTTTAGAGGGTGCGGTTGCGGGGACCTAGATTGATTTAGAAGACTTTGATTGGGTTTGTCGTGAGAAAGAGGTGCTTTTCTTAACATGAGCATATGAAATTTTGAATTGATAGATATGAGAAGTTTTCAATGGGGAAGTTGTAGTTCTTATATCAATTGTAACTCTAGAAAGTTTCAGACGAAATTGTGGGCGGAGTCACTCGAAAGATAACGATTCGATTTTATTTTGATTCAAAACAGAAGGATACTGTAGTTAATCATCAACCTTTCTATAACATAACCTTCAAATCTCATCTAACTCAGTAAGTTTCATGCTCCATAACCCACCAGCTCGGTGATATATCCCGGCTTCACATCGGGCAACGGCTTCCTCTCGCGAATGCCATCCCAGTAGTCGGCCACGAAGTCCAACATCTTCTTCCCCTCAGTTCTCAACTTTCTCGAATCCATTGTTGATAGCTAGAACTGAAAAAGGCAAAATTATTTAGAAGGCTACGGAAAAGAGTAGAATATTCCCAGGCGAAAGAAAATTGGGGGGGGGGGGGGGGGGGGGGGGGGGGCGGCTCCTATGGGAACCACATTTCCGATACCTATCCATCTGCTCTCAGGAAATGGACGTCGCAAGAGAAATGGATGGAGGGGAATAAGAAGACGTTGCAGAAGACGTTAGGGATGACGTGGAATAATGGGTTTTCGGGAGGAGAAGCGTTTGGAGAATGAAAATGAAGAGAGGGGGAGTTTTGAGAAAAATAGAGCGTATTGTCTATGTCTGACGATGCTTATCATATCTTTCCACTTCTTATCACTTCATTCTCGTCACAGAATTTGATGAAAATAGTACGATTCCTCGAGGTCAGAGGAAATTGATTGTCAGTTTGCAAATGTTGCGATCTGACTTTACAGTGCGATTTCAACCAGTCATAACTCCGCCCACAATTGCTCTTTTTGTCTGAAATTTGGAGGGGTTATAGATTGATACCAGAGCTACAAATTGTCAATTGAACACTTCTCATGAAAATTGGAACTAGTGGAGATATTTTGAGTTTTCTAAAAGTCACTAAAGTTTGCGTTTTTTAAGTTTTGGATTCATTTGACAACCTTTATAAATTGACCCTATTATTGTTTTCTAAAATGAGCATTCAACTGATAAATTGTAGCTACAGTACCAATACATAACTCCAAAAAAATTCAGACTGAAATAAGAATTGTGGGCGGAGTTATAGCAGATCAAAATCTCAAACCATTTTTATCATTCTGATAATTCACTTTCAATATCCTTCTGGAGGCGTTGTGAAAACCAATCTGACATTGAGAAGAGTGCATTATAAACGAGACCCCGCCTCTTTTTTAATTGAATGCAAACACCAAAGAATGAATAATGCGATGTGAGCTCGGCAGAGCCACAAAAGGTCCGAAAGAGAGAAGGGAGCCCAAGTCATAAACCACACAATCATGATAACATATCAGCTATCTATTTAGGCATAGTCAACTCGGTGATAACGCCACTCTCTGCCACTTTTCTCCGTATTGATTTCAATGTTCTGGCTCTTCATCGCCGGCGGGCTCACCTACCTCTTCCTCAACTTTCTCGTCAAACCGGACCCCATCAAACTGTTGAATATTTACGGGCAGCCGGGAAAATGGTACTTTCTCAAGTTCCATCTGATGAGATTCGTAATTGATCGACGACAGAAGAAGGCGAAGAAGGAGGAGGGAGGAGAGAAGAAGGAGGACCTGATGAATTCGCAATGGGGCGGAGATGGAGGCGAGAGGAACATCGAGGAGATGGAGAAGAAGCACGACTTGAAGGGGGTGAGTTCAGGTCCAGATCTTTCTCATGATACTGCTCTCATTTGATCCCCTTTTGGAGCATCCTTGAGCAAAAAACCCTTGAATTCTTTAGGAATGGTCCGCAGACGCCGTCTTCTTCGATGCCTCCAACCGCGACGGCTGGTACTTCACCCTCGGCACTGCTCAAAGAGCCAATGACGTCATCAACCTCTTCTTCTTGCTTCGAATTCCAGGAGTCGGCACATTCGTCAACGAGGAACTTCACACGGATACCAATGTCAAGGTGAGAGAGTGGGAAAACTAGGGAAGAGAATTTTTAAAAAGAGAAAACCGCAGAGTATTCGAGGATCGGAGAAGGAATGGAAAACGGAGAGCGGGTTCGTAGTGTCGTGCGTCGAACCGATGAAGACGTGGCGTCTCCGGTTCGACGGAAAACTCGCTTCGTCGCCCGGCAGAATCAACTTCACGGTGGGTCGTCGTTAAGTAGTCGTTGTTTGTGACAATGGAATTCCAGAAGAATGGGGCGGAGGAGAGGGGAGAAGGCGTCGAGGTGTTCGATGCGAAGTTTGATCTCACTTGGACTCATTTTGGTGCGTTTTTAGATTCATTGGGAGCAGTGAACGTGCTCTATTGAGAATCGAAAATGATAAAGAAGAGTTTGACTCTAAGGGTTGAATTCATGAAATCAGATTTTGCGAAAATGAGACGAGATACAGGTCAAATAAGACTAAAATAACAGTCAAAAAGTGAACGTATTTTACATGTGACCTATATCATTCAAAAGCTCTTGTTTTGACAAGTTCAAAACTATGTTCCATTTTTCTTACCGAGCTCTGTGAGCCGAGATATGGAGCTCTGAAGTTGAGCGAACTCGTTTAAACTTTGGAGCATCATATCTCGGCTCACAGAGCTCAAATGGGAACATTGAATACAGTTCTGAACTCGTTGAAATAAGAGCTTTTGAATGATATAGGTTTCATTGTGGAACTCCAAGGGCTCATCAGACTTACAAGATCCATATCTCGGCTCTCAGGAGCATTCCGCTAAATTTGAGAGCTCTCGACCATTTTTACTATAAACCCTTGAGCTCTAACACTTCTCTTTCCGTGTACTTCTCGTGAACTTATCCACTTCCAGGCGGCCAATTCGACTTTGACAAGATGTGCTCGCCCACCGCCATCGCCCACTCCTTGGCCATCGAGCCCTGGAGCCGTGGGCTCTTTGACAAAATGAGAGCATCCCATCAGACGCACTACGAACAGTTTGGAACGCTCTCCGGAGAGATAAAAGTGGGAGAGCACGAAACGAAGAGCATTCGGATGACGAGCATGAGAGATCACACGATTGCAGGACACAGACGGTGGTCCGATATTCGAAGGTTTGTTCTGATTTATAAGTTGATTTATAAGTTTTTTAAGATACATAATGATGATTTACCATCTGGAAGACGGCACTTGCATCCACACCTCGGTCATCTCGATGCCGGAGACTGTCTTCAGTCATCTCGAGTTTGGATACATTGTCACCCCGTGAGCCACTCTTTTTCTGATGTTTTCTATCATTTTTTTCAAGTTTTTAATCGAACAGTCCCAATTTCCAGAAGCGGCGAAACAAAAGCAGTCGATCGCGTGCACTTCTCGCTTCCAAATCACGGAGAAGACCGTGACTTCCCCGACGACTTCCACTACTCTTTCGAGGTCTCCGGACAGACTTACCACGCCGATGTGCACATCAAAGAGGCGGTCTCGTTCAAAATGGGACTGGATCAGGCGTGTCAGGTGAACGAAGGAATGGCAGAGTTCGTGGTGAACGGGAAGAAGGGATGGGGATTCGCCGAAGTCGAGTATCGCATCCAACCTTACTAACTTCTCTTCAACAGATTCATTACTCTTTGCCGTTTGGCAACATTTGCGAGCAATAAATATTGGATGTGTACATCATGATAATAAAACAATTGGAGAAGAGCAGCGAGAGAAAAAGGAACAGGGTGAACAGGGGGAAACAGGGGAAAGAAGGAACAAGAATAAAAAGAAAGATAACTCGGAGATATTTCGGCAAGTTGCTGCTTGTCGTTGGCTCTATCCAGAGCAGCAACTTGCCGAAACCCCTCTGAACAATTAAAGAAAGTAAAATATAAAAGAGCAAATGCTCAAAAGCAACAAGAAACATTCTGGATGAGCTTGTCGACAACTCCGCGAACTTCGGCCTCGAGTGCAGAAGCCTCCGCCTTCTTGTTCGACCTCAGACGTCGTGTGTACGGTCTCGCCGGCGGCTTCTCGCCCTCCTCCGGCTTCTCCTTTCGAGGACGTCCCCTCTTGCGAAGAGTCGGTGCAGGCGCCACAGTGGTCTTCTCCTTCTCCTCCTTCTTCTCCGCTCGCATCACTGGAACCACCGCGGTCTTGGGCATCGGGAATGGCGGAGCACGCGACGACGGGTGACGGAGAATGCGTGGAGAGCTCATGTTCGACCAGCGCATCTGGGGCTTCTTGAAAGGGTCCGGAGTGGAAGGAGCCGATGCGGTGGATGCTTGGGTGCCTGCCACGAGTGGATTGTGTTTTCGGGCCTCCTCCATCTTCATCAGCTCCGCATTCTTCTCCTCCCAGGACTTTGGCTTCTTTTGGTACCACTGACGATCCGCTGACGACGTTCGGCCATTCATCGGGTAGTACGTGTTCAGAAGAGCCGGCGTTTTCATCGTGTGACCACAGAACTTCTCATCTCCGAATGCGGTTTGCAAAGTTTGCAGGCCGGCTTTCTGAAATAATTGAATGGTAAAACTTTCGATTCTTTCAAAACTTCCTCTACTCACCGACACTCCAACACGATCCGCGCACTTTGGCATTATCGCCAGGTTGGCGATGTCGATGCATCTGCGGACGGTGGCACTGCAGAATCCGGTCATCTGGGCGGTCACCTCGTCAGGCCTCTGCCACATCGTCCCCGCAGCTCCCTCAGCGAGTCGTTTCGCGTATTCGCGGTTGAAGAGAGCCGCCCTCGCGATCATGACACGAGTCTGATCGCACATGTGAGCACGCACTGAGATGATGCTCGAGTCGTCGTGGAACTTGAAGTTGGACATGTCGATGACTGGAACGTCGCGGCAACGAATGCAGTCACGACTCTCTTTCGGGCAAGGCGGAGGAGTCGGCTTCTGGAAGAATGACGTTTGTTGAAAATGTAGGGTGAGCAGGCTCACTTGAATTTTGGAATACAGAGTGATGGAAGTCTTCTCGGAGTAGGCGGGAACGCGTACACTTTTAGGAGCCACTGACACACTTTTCGAGTTGCTCTTAGGGGCGGGCACTCTCTTGATGACCGCCTGGGTGGTCATCTCGATCGCCGCCTTCTTTCGTTCCATTATCGACTTTGACATTGGAAGAATCGGAAACGCACTCGTCGAAATTTTAGTTTTCAACATTTGAGTCGGATCGAGCTGTTTGCAGAACCTGAACAGACTGATGAAAAACTAATCTTTATGTTTCAGTTACAGAAGTCGTTTTTCCAGATCCTCGGATGTGGTGTCGACAACTTTCTCGGTCTCTTTCTCGACGACAACCGGTGAAGGAGGCGGCGACTCGTTGTTGTTCTCTCGTTCGAGTCGCGGTGGTGGAGACATCGTCCGAGCCATTTTCTTACGATGCAGGTCTTCTTCGTCGGAATCGTAGCCTCGGCGGCTAGTCAAATCTGTAAATTATCAGACTACCCTTTCTATTCACTTCAGCAGTACCTTTCTTCAGACGATGTGCTTCGAAGCGTGTGTTCAGTGGACGTTGTGGAGGTAGATCCGGAGGACAGAACGTCTTCTTGCTGCAAAATTATTTCTTCGAATAGTTTTTAATGTTCCCACTTACGCTTCATCATCATCGATGCCAACAACATCGACGATTTCGTCATCTGATTCCACCTCTATCACCGGTCTTTCTATGACGATGGGCTCTGTTTTCTGAGCAACTGGAGCTACAAATGGCGCTTTTTCGACTGGTGGCATTTCTGCCGGTGTCTTTGGAGTCTTGGAACGAATCACCAGAATCTCTGAAGAAATAATGTCAAATTGGTGCATATCAGATAACGAACTTCTCTTTGGAGGAGCCGATTCGTCGGATGTCTTGTCCTCTTGTTTGAGCGACTCTCCGAATGAAGCCCACCCGAGATGTGCTTTCGGCTCAAAACGGTCTCCGGAAGAGCGAGATTCGTCATCATTGCTTTCTTTCTTTGTAAAATTTATTTTACCTGGAATCTGCGACTCTTTCGCTTGGGATTCCAATGTCTGAAACGAATAAATTGACTCGATGATAAATACACAAACCAACATCACTGCTCTTCACATTTGATGTCGAGCCGTCGTGATTATCAGCAAAAGTAAGAGGAGTTGGCTGCTCTGTGGCCAGAAACGCGAAACTGATTGGTGTTAATGGAGTGAGCGGCCCCGACGAACTCTGATGGTTCTTCCACCACGGGTCTTTTTCCCCCGTATCTTCTTTTTGCGACTTGTTTGAGTGATTGCTCATTCTATAAAAAAGGCAAATTTTTTGAGCACAAAATACAGAAAAAAACAGCTGAAATCCAGATTTAAATCCCAAAAATTGAAAGAATAATTTTGAAAACTGAAAATTTTTTTGCGAAAATTTTTGAAGATACTGTATTTTTCGAGTGGTCTCGCCACGAAGAAGGTCCGCAAAAACATTTTTGTTTGTTCTCGCTTACCGTACTCCTTTGCAAAAACAACTTTTTGAACATTTTGGAAACATTTCAGCGCGCGAATTTCTTGTTCGTCGGGTCGTTTCTGATCTAAAACAGTCACAATCGATTTCTGTGACAGCCCAAGAAAATATTTGCATTTTTCTGATTTTCCCTCAAAGTTCCAGCAAGTTCAGTTTTCCAGGGAGAATGCTCGTCGAGAAGTCGGGCATTTCGTTTGCCGAAGATGCGCTCTCATCGTCCTACTACACCACTGCCAGCAGCTCGGAATCTACTGCCATCACCTCCACCGAATCGTTCACTTCTACCACCACATCAACGACATCCACATCGAGCCAGAAGCGCGGAGGACTTCTCAATTTCCTCGATTGGTTCAAGTTTGGAGTGTCAGAAGAGAAGAAGCATGATAAGGACACTGTCGATGAGATCATCAAGTGCTTCGTTAAAAACGATGTGATGGGAATGGAGAAGTTCATTCTGCCGGATATTTCCATCCATCACCCCGTAGACGATGACTGTGTGTTCTGCGAAAAAGAAGTGCAGCCGACGAAGGTCGAGGAGACAGTTCCGAAACCGAAAGCCACTCCGCATGTGAACAAGATCCTTTCACAGCTGCCACCGAAAGTGAGAAAAGCGGTTCGATTCGAGTTGGAAGACACTCCCGAGCAGAAGACTGATCGGCCGTTCACTCCACTTTACACGAGCACTCCGAATCAGAAAGAAGAAGACGTGGAAAGCGATGAGGACGATCTGCCGCCCCTCCGAGAGATCGACTCGAACACCCTCGTCAACCCACTCAACAACACTTCCTCCATTCTTCTCGCACACACTTCTGTCATGGATAGCTGGAATAAGGTAAGCAATCTATCGAGTATCTGAAAAAGACGTTAGTTTCAGAGCCGCGAAGAAACGGACAATGCTCTCCGTATGGCGACTTCCGAAAAGAACAACTACAAGATTTACTACGACGACACCGATGAAGAGGAGGTCGTCGACAACCCGCCAGTCGAAGAAACTCCTCGCAGAACGTTCGTGGTCTCCAGCGAGATGAGCTCGGAGACGAAGACCCTTCACGAGCAGAGCTTCGACCAAGAGCTGGACACTTCCACCGACTCGAGTGTGATCCTGGGACTCGATCGCATCGAAGACTACATCAGGGCTCTGGAGGATGAGATCGTCACTGCCAACCGTGTCAAAAGAGAGCAGGATGTGGTCAGAGCTCGTGGAGCTCTCCGTCACGCTCAAGTGCTCCAGGAGCGAATAGGTCTGATGCAGACAGTGCTCGCCGAGATGTGTGCGAACATTGAGGACACTGGTGCCGATGGAGACCACAGCAACCTGCTCGAGGACTCGTGCTGGTCGGCTCAACTCGGACTGGAAGAAGGCAGCTTCGATGGACATCAATTGTGATACTTGACTTGTACTTTTACCTGTAGAATATATATTTATTAGCATTATTACTAGCACCCTCCTCCACTAACACCCCTTGTACTTTTCAGTGCCGTTCCAAATAAAAGGCAATTTCTTCTCCCACCAAACACCATTAGTTGTTGAACTAGTTATAAACTCCAATCAAACAGGTCAAGAAAGACGACGAACAAAAAGGAGACGTTTTGGGTGGTGTCGTGTTGCAAATGTCGTCGACGTCGTCGCTTGTAATCCAATCAACTTGTGCTCTCTTTCCCCTCCGGCTCACAAAGTCAACGCACTTTTTTGTTGCGCCCCCTTCCCTCCCGTTTGGCATTAAATTCGCCGATTCCGTGCGAGTAGGCGCGTGTACTTTTTGATCATTCCGATCGTCAAATGGACCGAAATGCTCATCGAGCCGGAATCGGAGCACACGTGAGCACCAGAAAAGAGCACCGAAATGTGCGAAAGAGTGGAGTGTGTGTGCGGGTGGGTTGCGTTTTTGTGCCACCATGTGGAATTCGACGTTTCCGGAGCGAATTCTGTTTTTTTTTCGAAAAAAAAAACGAAAAAGTCAAAAAGTTGTCCACGAGAACTACACGAACCATTGCACAGTGTAGTCCGAGGGGATTGGCACCTCCGCCGGGGCGGGACGAGTGTTGTGATAACCTATCCCTTCACTCATGACCTCCTGCTGCTCGCGGAGCATGCGGAGAAGCCCCGCGGACACAATGTGTTATTGTTTTGCCGCCTGATCTCCTCGTCACTTCAGCTCTTCGAAGAAAGATCTTTCATTATTATTTTCAATATTAGTTTTTCTTTCTGTCTGCAAGAAGGGATTCTCTTCTTCGACTTCCTCGTTCGAAATATCTGATGGGTGCAAAATGGGAAGAGACGTGAGATATCCCATTGATTTCTGGTGTCTTTTGCAGCTGATAGTGTGGTCTGATGAGCCAAACTTCAGATGAGGGGGAGGTTTTCAATTGATCTTTCCCATTGAGAGTGTTTACTCGGTGGGAAACTTTTGCAGAAAGAGTGTGCAGTTTGAAGAGACGCAGACTGCAAATATTGATCTTTAAGTAGAGCAGTAGAGCGATGTTGCTGGGCAATGGTATTGGTAATCTCGTGTAGTTCTCGTGGACAAGTGCCTGCGAGAAGGACTAGAAAAATGGGTCGGATTCTAGGCCAGCTTGATTTCTGAATTGTTGGTTTTTCTCGATTTTTTCCATTATTTCTCCAATTTTCATGATTTTTCGATGAATTTTCGACAAAAATGATCTTCAAAGGCACAAAAAACTTCGAATAATCATGAAAATTGAAGAAAAAACTGAAAAAATCGATTAAAACCAGAAATTCAGAAGTCGAGCTGGCCTAGGATCCGACATCGCCAATTTTCTAGTCCCTCGCGCCAAACCGGAGGCGATTGCGGATGCACAATATGAGAAAAACTCCCTGTTTTTTAGAGCGCGTTATCACCGAGCCTTGTCCACGAGAACTACACCGATTCAGACGACGTACCTTTTAACGTCTTCAAGACTCTCTCCTACTATTCCCCTCCCCCATCCAACATCCTCTTGTTCCCCACCACCTTATCCCCCTTCTTCATCCAAAATTCCAGCGGAAACCATGTTCCGATAACTCTCACCTCTCATCGGTCCCTCTCCCATAATCGCCGGAAGTCATTCGCACTGGTCCGCTTCCCTTTCTCTTTTTGAACCCATCGTTCAACTTGACAAGAATTGATTCGTGCCAGCCTCCTCCCTTGTTTCTTCTTGTACACGCCCACAAAAGTCTTCGGAGCAAAAGGGGAAAATAACGAGTGGGAACAAGATAAATGAGGCTCTGTGTGTGTGACACAGCGGTACGGACCTTGCGCCCAGAAAACGAATCAAGAGCGTGTCCCCTGGGGCGAGAAGGGCCCAAGTGACATTAAGATTTTATTTCGATAAAAACGGGTGCCCTCGCAGAGCTCACATAAAACCCATCCATGGGCTCTTTGTTTTTGTTGGCCTCGTTCGTTTCGGCTCGCTTGATTCGAATAATGGGCTCTTTTTATGGGAGGAGCGTGGAGCTTTCTTGTCGTGAAGTTACGGTATTTTTTAGCTTGAGTGAAAGAATTTGAGTAAAAGATTAGCATCTGTATTAATACAATTGTGCATCCGCCGTTTTGTGCGCGAAGGGTCGCGAAAAATAACGACCAACTGTGGAGTGGTAGTTAGGCCACCTCATGACGGCCACCATTTTTATTTTTCTCGATTTTTGTCGCTTTTCATCAATTTTCATGATTTTTCTTGATTTTTTCAGCAAAAACTGATGAAAAATAGCACAAAAAATGAATAAAATTTTGTTTTTGTGAAAAAAATTAAGAAAAATCATGAAAATTGAAGAAAAACGAATAAATCGAGAAAAATAAAAATGGTGGCCGTCAGGAGGTGGCCTACATACCGCTCCACAGTTGGTCGTTATTTTTCGCGACCCTTCGCGCACGAAACGGCGGATGCACAATATAACTAAGCCCACTTGTGCTCTTTTTGACTGAAAACAGAGCAATAACTTCACTTTTTATCAAAATCAGAAACAATCTTGATTTTTCCGAATTGCCACATCCACATCCTTCCAATTTCCCTCCCCTCCAACCCACTTGATCGTTAAGCTCGGCCAGAGACTAAAAGTTTACAAAATCGTCCAGACACGTGTTTTTTGTGTCTGGACCGCCCACTTCTCTTCCCTCTCGCTCAATTTCATTTTGACCCCCTTCTCCGAAAAGTGGGAATCATATTTCTGTCGTCTGTGTCAAATGTCACTCTTTGAAAGTCCCCCTCTCTATTTGTCTTTTTTATTCATAATTCATCAAATTGGAACATCTAGAATAGTAAAAAGAATGAGAAAACGAGAAAAAGAGCCGGCGAAGAAGACGAGGAAGAGTAGGGGAACTTGATGTTGTTCTTCCGATTGAATTCCACCTGAAATATGCATACTGACAGGTGCTCCTCCTCCTGCTCACCCACCTCTCCTGGCAACGGCGTCGTCCACGAAGTGTACTGGCGGCTCATGAGCACCTCGTAGTACTGCACCGAGAAGTTGGAGTTGCACAGGTCCTCCTCGCAGCAGTCGTCGCAGTTTACCTGCAAAGCGTTTGCTCGCGGAGCACTCATAAAATGTTTTATGACGGGGGGCGAAGTTGCTCTCTCGCACAACACATGGTTTCAGTTAGTCGCATTCCGTTCCGTTCAAAACACGCGCTGTACGGCTATAAAAGAGAAGGGGGCGGGGCTTCATCATTTCCGGATTAGATCCTGACAAAGGGAAGCCACGTCACACTCGCTTTTGTTCTATTTCTGATATGGGTCTGCTCTTTTTCGATTGAGATGTTTTTGGAATTTGAATTGCTCTTTTATCATTTTGTCTCGTTTCTCTTTATAAGCTTTTTCTTTGAATCAACTGATTTTCCATCTACTTATTTTCAATATTTTTTACACCGATAAACAAGTTCCCATTAAAAAGTAGATTTGACCGCGAGGGACTAGAAAAATGGTCGGATCCTAGGCCAGCTCGATTTCGGAATTTTTAGTTTTGTCGATTTTTTCCGTTTTTTCTTCAATTTTCATGACTTTTCGAGGAATTTTTGATAAAAATGGCTCACAGAAGCACAACCAAATATAAAAGAGCGAAAAAAAAAACTCGGAAAATCATGAAAATTGAAGAAAAAATCCAAAAAATCGAGAAAAAACCAACATTTCAGAAATCGAGCTGGCCTAGAATCCGACTTCCCCATTTTTCTAGTCCCTCTCGACCTTCTCGTAGGCTGTTGATTAGAGCGCGTTATCATCGAGCATTAAACTCCACTTGTCCACGAGAACTACACGAAATCAGAAGACTCACTTTTCCGTGTAGTTCTCGAGGACAAGCCTCCCCCTTGACTTCCCCATGCCACCCTATAATTTCGCGAAACATAGGTAGAAGAGGCGAGTCCATCGAAAAGCCACTCACGCGAGACCACGCCCCTTTCGTTTCGCCCATTTCCAATTTCGTATACACTTTGTGCCACGTGTCTTGGAAACGGCCGGCAGCCAATTTCCTCTCGCCCCGGAAGCATTCGCCACCCATTCAGAACCCCCCTTTCATCACACCCACCACTTCTTTTCTTCACCCCCATTTGCTCATTCGACCACCTGCACGTCTTCTTTTTTTGAGGAGTGCTCCTCAAAAGGAGCCCTCTCTCTCTTCTCCTCACTCCGAAAGTGTCCTTTGTATCGAATTACATCCTCCCGAATTATTGACTTTTTTGGGTGCAAACGCATAAAACCCATTTCACCTCTAAACTTTTATTCTCTGACCCTTTTCGAAAAAAAGTTGTGCCCCCTCTCCGGAAAAGGGGGCGGAGTCTCGATGTACGAAACGTTTTTGTTTTCCTTTTCCGGGCACAAAACTCTTTTTTGGCCCTCGTATTACGACGTCATGAATTCAGAAGTGTTTACGTACCTGATCTTGTCCGTAGCCGATTGACTCGCACAGCTCGGAGCATCTCTCGCCACACCCTCTGCTCACACTGGTGAACGCCTTGTTGATCGTGTTCACGGCTGTCTGAAAAAAAATATTGTCGGCCTGCTTTCTTATATCCACTCTCGTCGCAGCGCGAGGTTGCGTCGGTGGTGTAGTGGTAACGCGCTAGTTTGATAGTCGAGAGTTTTGGGTTCAATTCCGCGCTGGTGGTTTCTGCACTTTGCGACTTGGTTGCAAGCTTGAAACTTGAAAGTTAGAGCTCTCTTCCACTCACCACACAAAACTTTTCCCATGGAGCACATATCTTTGCAGTCTCATCCGGCTCGAACTGAACCAATGACTCGTTTGCACACCACGCATCTCTGAAACCTTATCCTTATTTATCACCATCTTCTTATCAACATCTTCTGCAGACTAACCTGTGCTCGACGTCGTACATCTCGTTGTACGAGAACGAGCAGCTGTAGCAGCGGAGCGCCGTGGTGAGCAGTGGAAGCAGCGCGATGACCTCGAGACGAATCATCAATCGGGAGCAGCGACAGTGCTCGCAGATCCGTCCGTTCCTCTACGTCTCCGGACTGGCGGCTCTTTCGCCCAGAGTGCTCTGTGAGTAAAGTGAAATGAAAGGAGGGTTTTATCGCTGGGGCTATAAATGCAACGTAGAAGATAAGTGACCATAAAGGGGAGGGGTGGGCAGGAAGTAGGCGAGAGCCATGCGAGAGAGACACCATACGAAACGTTTAGCGAGATTCTGCGTGTGCATCAACCTGATACCGGGCTTCCGACTGTCGGCGCCACCTCACATGAAAGTGGTGCATCTGCCACTGCAAGACAACGAGTCGACTGACTTGTCACCACACTGGGCGAACGTTTACAAGGTGGGCAGGGAGAGGGAGAGTGATATATGGCATGGTTTCAGGAAATTGAGGAAGCGAGGAAAGGAGCCGGAAGGGCTCTTCTGCTCTGCGCCATGGGCATCTCCAGGTCCGCCACGTTCGCCATCGCGTATGTCATGCAGCACGAGAAGTGAGTATTTCGTTAGTGGCTACTATCCGTCCATGGTGTCAACGCGCTCCATTGTGTATCGGGTGAGAAAGTACACATCTTTGAGAGACGCAGACCGGCAGACTTTCTGCGTCTCTCCGCATCGTGTACTCTCTCATCCGGGGTGCAATGGAGCGCGATATCACAGAGGGTGGACGAATAGTAGTTTGCCCTTTCAAAACGAGACTTGTATGGTCGGAAAGTATGTGTTTTAGGGAAGAAGCTTGATGTAAAATCTATAAGGAAAACAAGTCTAGATGAAGTTGTAATCGAGCACAATTTCATAACTTCACCCACAAAACAGCAATGATTCATGAAGAAGAATGAGTAGAACTCTTTGAAATTGAAACTAAAACTGATCAAGAATAGTTACAGTAGCTGGTGAACTTCTAGAAAGTGCTGTAGTTGTTACTGCATAGATTCAGAAGATCCAACTGACATTGTGAGATCAGACTACTTTTTTCTGAGTAATTTTATCCTCGATTCAATTCTAATCAGCAATAATTTGATAATTTTGAAACTCTTTTGAGCTACCGTAACTCAATCAGTCCAGAATTTATCTTTCCCTTAGAAATTGCTCATTTCTTTCCTTTTCTTCTTACTCCCGACTTGCAGTTCCCACTCCTACATTCTCCTTATCAGTATTCCCTCTCATCATCATCATTTCAATTCCAGAAAAACCCTCCACGACTCCTACAAAGCAGTGCAATTGGCGCGCAACATCGTCTGTCCGAACGTCGGCTTCTTCCAACAGCTCATCGATCTCGAGCAGAAGGTACCCAGATGAGCTCCCTCCCCCTCCACTCCATATCCACTCGTGTCGCCCCCTTCTCCCCACGGACCCATTTGTCACCTATTCTCGGTGTCGCATCGAATCTCGACAATACAAACAACGCAACTTTGGAGACTTTGAGAGATTGGGGGTGTCGGGGGGAGAGAACCTCTCACAGTTTCCTTATTAATCTTTGCAGCTCCGCGGAAAAGTGTCGTGTAAGATCATTGAGCCGCTGCCGGGGTGCAAAGTGCCGGACGTCATCTGGCAGGAGCTGTATGACGAGATGATTATGAGCATGAGCCAGGATGACAGACACTCGCTCGCCTCGTGCAATTTGTCGGTGAGTGGGAGAGAGAAGTGGGACAAGTTGGAAGTGGAGGTAATTGCAGGCGAGAAGCACTACGAATGACACCATGTCGCTTCGTTCGCTGAACATGGTCAATGATACTTCCAGGTAGGGTTTTTGATAGGTCTAGGCACTGTTAGCTTATCTTTAGACTATCGTAACTCCGCAAATAAACCTTGTTTTAAATTGATCTGAAAGCTTCTGAGAATAGACATCGAAATATTAAGATTACATTTAAATATATCCAAAAGCATTTGAGTGGAGCTCGAGTAAATCCAACCCAATTTCCACTGCACACCTTCAAACTTCCAGATCGCTGGCATCGTTCCACCTGACGCACCGTCCTATCGGAGCCTCTCCGACCCTCCTCGTCCCCTCCTCCTCGTCCTCTTCTTCCATCCGTGGACCCGTCCCCCTTCAGAGAGCTCACACGGAGCCACCCAAAGAGCAAGCGGTGCTCCCGAAGAGCGCCCTTCGAGACAAGTCAAAATCGGGGGAGAAGAAGAAAAAGTGGCGTTTGAGTTTCCACAAAGATGTCGTGTAACCCTCGTCTTTTGATCTTTCCCAACAAACACGATGATCTGATAACTCTCCATTTCCAAAAACACTTCGAGCTAATTCTTGTCCTTTCTTGTTCTTCTTTCGTAGAAACACAATTTTTCGTCACCGGTAATTACTTATTTGAATGAATATTTTTATCCCAACCAAATTTATTTTTATTCTTTACAAAAAATTACAATAAAAAAGAAAGTAACGACTTCAGATGAAGTACATGCGGCTCTTGAAGTCGCCGGCAACCGAGACGCACTCCTGGAGGATTTGGTCCGAAGATCCGCCGTCGGCTGCTTGCACCGCTACAAGATTCAGTGTTTCAGTGAGAGAAGAGAATAAAAAGAAGGCTCAAACTCACATTCATCGTCGCCGACGGTCGAGGCCTGCGACTTCTTTCCCTTTCCGCTGGCGGAGCGCACGTTGAGAAGAGAAGCGAGTGAGGAGGAGAGCGAGTTGGTGTCACAGTCAGTGTTGTCGGCGAGGCCGCTGAAAACCAACAGACTCACTCAATGAAGATGTCGAGGTTCAACTCACAGCTTTCTCTTGACGTGACAGCGGGCACGAGTAGCCACCAGATCCGCATAGTAGACGGGGGTGGGGATGGAGACGGAGCGGGTGCAGCGGCCGTACGTGTGGCACATGCCGTACGTAATGTTCTGAATCTCGTCGGCGGTGAACTTGCACTCGTCGAGCAGCACGTGGTATCTGGCGGGACGCGACGTTCCCTGGACTCCGTAGTGAGAGCACAGGTAGAAGTCGAAGCCTTCGGGGGAGACGATGCCAGTGTCCACCGTGGTACCCGGAGGCACGTTCTTCGCCTTGCCGACCATGTCGTTGGGAAACTTGCAGAAGATGCGCGCGTGGTGTCTCTTCTGGACGACGATGTAGGTGATCGGAGGGCGGAAGTCTTCGGCGATGGCCAGACATGCGGTGCGGATCGACTGGATCTCCTCGCGGAGCACCTCGGAGAACTGTCCCTCGGAGACGCCGTCACGGTACACAATGATACGCGCCGGCTTTTGCTTAGTGTGTCTGAAAAGCATACTGTAAGAAAGTCTTGTTAGATTGGTTAACCTGTAGAAGGTGATGATTCTCTCTCGGATGGCGTCGAGGAGGTAGACCACCGACTCGCGGCACTTCTTCTGCACCTTCACGTTGGCTCCGTACGACTGTGGCAGCAGGTCCACGTTGGCGACGATGGCGGCCACCGACGGCATGTTCATGCGCATCTCGGCCTGCGTCGGATGGGTGACGTCGATTCCGACGACCATCGTCGGCTGGTCGACGAGGTACTTGTTGGTGATCTGGTCGGCCACGATGCGACTGTTGATGCCGCCCATCTTCATGTTCAGCTTCAGCACGATGTTGGCACACGTCGCCGGAGTCGGACGGCTCACGTTCTTCATGAGCACGCACTGCGACATGATTCCGTGCACAATGTCGGACTGCTCCTTGACGGTCACTGAAAGTATCAGTTAGGAATTACAATTCAAAGTTTCAATTCTCAAAGTCTTACTGTAGATGTCCGAGTTCTTGGCCTGAAGGACCACGATGATGCAGTCGCACACAGTGCTCGTGACACGGTACTCGTCGGCGATCTCCGTGAACAGATTGCACACGTCCTCCTTCGATCTTCCGTACTTGACGAGGTCCGGCCAACGAGGGAACGACATTCCCATCGCGGACGCCTTCGTGTTGAGAGCCTGACAGAAGGCCTGGAGGTTCGACTGATCACGCGGGTCGACGAGGGCGATCATCGAGTAGCTGCGGCAGGTGGCCGGCATGTAGAGCGTCTGATGGTCCATCGACCACGAGCCGTCCTTCGGGAACACCACCGGGTTGATCGAGCGGTTGTTGCCTCCGAACATGATCGGTGGCGGCTGGATGACACGCGCCGTCGTCTCGATCATCTGCGAGGAAACGGCCACTCCGAACTCCTTGAGGAACGGATCCGATCCGAACGCGGCTTGCGCGGCGAGCTGCTTGATGCGATCCTCGCGTTGGGTGGCGTCCACGGCGGCCGCCTTGATGATGGCACTCGTCTGCTTCTCCGTCATCTTCTTGTTGTACTTCTGGGGCGAGTCGATGAGACAGTGCTCCATCGGCAGGAAGATGTTGCGGGTGGGCGGTCCGACGTGGAGGCACGGCAGTTTCGGGTACTTGAGGGGACCGTACTTCTCGGTGAAGTAGTCGGCCACAGAGCACACCACCTCGCGACCCGACTCGTCCACTCCTTGGAACCTAAAAAGGGAGAATGTTGAAAGCTCACTGAAAAAAACTTACATGAGCTTGTCAGCAGGCAGCTGGAGGCTGTTCACCTTGTAGACACGCACGGCGTTGGGACGATGGGTGGCACGGATCTTCATGCCACGGATGGCATCTCCGAAGATTCTCGACTCGAAGCTCGAGAGCTGCGTCTCGCGACCGAGGGCGTCCATGGTGAAGGTGGGTCCCGATCCGAAGTCGTCACGAGACATCATCTGGTTGCCTCCTCCCTGAGCAGCCGGCGGTCCTCCTCTGTTGCCATAGTTTCCGTAGCCACCACCACGTCCGCCACGTCCTCCACGGTATCCTCCCGGTCCGCCCGGTCCTCCAGGGCCTCCCGGTCCACCTCTCTGCGGCGTGTTGTTGCGGTTCGGCTTCGTGGTTCGCTCATTGAGCACGTCGCACATGAACTGGAGCACCGAGATGCGCGCCTTGTAGAACGCCGTGTGCGCCACGTCAATGTTGAGCAGCGGACGGTAGTTGCTCGCAATGTGAGCACTCGAGAAGAAGCCCGTCCACATTTCCTTGCCTCCCTCGAGGTCGAGCGCCTGTCCGGCGGCCGTCGGGATGCGGTAGCACGACGACTTCCACGTGTAGAAGTTGGCCGAGTTCTTGAGGAGCGGACACGTCAGCGACTGGCGGCAGATGATGTCCAGAATCTGGATGGGCGTCAGCACACGCTCGTCGAGGTTGTTGGTGCGGGTGCGCTGCATCTCGAGAAGCACGGGTCCCACGTTCTGGATGGAGATGGCGCAGCGAGTGCGGTCGCGGTTGTCCTTGGGCAGAGTGGCCTCGCAGTCGAGACGCACCGAGCCCTTGTCGTCGGGGAACTCGAGACGAGCCACCGTGTAGAGCTGGTGGGCTCCGTCGTAGGCGAGCGCATACTTGTTGTGGAAGATCGACGGGTGGTCCGACACAGCCTTCCAGAAGATGATGCGCATCTCATCTCTGAAAATGTCTTTAGTGACACGTGGAATATAATTGCTTCAACTCACTTGTCCAGTTTTCTGCATCCTGGATGATGCACTTCGACGTGATATTGAATCACGACCATTTTGGGATTCTTCAGATCCACGGCGAAGAAGTTCGACTTGACGGGAATCTGGCGACCGATGGTCCCCAGTCCGGGTCTCGCCACCACCTCGCGCATGTTGAGACAGGCGAGCTCCGAGAGCAGCAGTGGGCTCAGGTCGCGCGGCGAGTCAGAGTTGTACGACACGGAGCCGCCGTCGTCGATGACGTGCGGCGGCGACAGAGAGCCGTTGGAGAGCGGCGACGCTTGACCCGAGGCGACACGAGATGTGACTGAGGGGGACATCGATCCAGAGCCTGATTTTGATTTGATGGATGAAGTGGGAAATAATGATTGGGGGGAAGGGGTGAGGTGGAGGCAGAGTGCCACGAGGAGTTGACCTCCACGTGAGCTTTTTCAAGTGCCACGTGGTATACTGTGGATTTTGAATGGCTTCTCTAATTCTCTGCATGATTCAAAGAGACGCAGGTGATCGGGAGATCTCTTTGAATCATGAGCTCTAATTGTAAGCTTTGGCATGAGATGAATTATAAGAACCCATCATCTTCAAAAAAGAATGACCTCCACCTCATCATAAGCTCTACGTGGCAAAAGAAGCTCCCCCAACTCACCTGAACTAGTCAGGGTGTTATCCACTAAACTCGTCGCATTCCTTCTCGACATTTCAGTTTCTTTAATACTGCCCGTACTGAAAATTCTCCCGATTGATCTCCTGCCAACAGCCTGCCAACTCACCTTAAGTGGAGTGTTTCCAAGGGAAAAATTTCCAAAAACTAAAGTGGTCCTCTTCTGATCGACACTCGTCGACACTTCCACGAGGCGGCCTTTGGGTGACCGTTACACCAAGCGTGGTGACCACGTCGAATTTGAATTTGATAATTTTTTTAGGATAGGAGGATAAGAACACTTTCATTGATTGAGAGATTTGACTACAGTAACCTACAGTACTTCTTGTACACGCTCACAATCTATTTCAACCCTATTCCCCAACTCTTTCAAGTTAGTAAGCTTGGCCTACAGTACTTCTCTGAGACCTTCTCCAAGTTCCTTGATGTTCATGCGTTTGAGTGACCTTTTTGCTCTACCATAACTCCGCCCACTTTAAACCATTTTCCCCAGTTCCTTCTCATCTGAATATCCAGACGATTCTCTTCCACTTCCTCTTCATCAGAATGAATCAGAAGTTTAGGATGGTGGAAAACGGACAACATAAATAGACGGGGGAGACAAACAGAAGACTTCCAGTCGGCGATTCTGAAGTGGTCGGATTTGGGAGGAAGAAAGGGATATTGTGTAAACCGATTGCATAAACGTTTTTCATTCCGAATATGGACAGTTTTTTCTTTTGATTTTTTTTTCGCTTTTCCGCGTTTTCTAGAAAAAAAATTGGGGAAGGCGGCATACAGTGGGTGTAGTGCAATATCAGGGTGGAACTGAAGATGATAATGCTCTGGTATATTGAATTTCCTAGTTGTTTTGGCTCATTCTAAGAATACCTGTGCTCATTGACCGCATTCCATTTACGTGAAGAGATACAGTAATGCCTACTGTAAGTCTACAGTAATCTAGACCAATGCACTTTCTCTAGTGGGCTCTAATAGATGAATGAGTACAGAAAGAGCAGTAATAAGGAATCCTTAAGAATACAGTAACCCGGATACAGTAGTCCCTTCTTCCACTTATTAACTTCTCGTTTCTTCTAACTCATCTTCTTCAGTTACAGTAATCCTTCCATTTCTACCAACTCTATCATCTACATGCCTCCTAGAAGTTTTTTATTTCCTAGTGATCTTGACATTGAGAGTATTCTAGTTTGCTCGAAGAGCTACAGTAATACTGCAAGTCTACAGTAATCTAGACTAATACACTTTCTCTAGTGGATACATAGATGAATGTAGATGAATGAGTACAGAAAGAGCAATAACAATGAACCGCTAAAAATACAGTAACCAGGATACAGTAATCCCTTCTTCAGCTACAGTAATCCTTATATTTTTACCAACTCTAATATCTACAATCCTCCTCCACCCCAAACCACCCACACCTCCTAGAAGTTTGCCTCTTACTCGCAACTCGGTTACGCAATCTCATCCACTCGACGCGAAGTCGTGCGCACTTTGCGCAACAAAAGCCAGTGGGGGCGTGTCCGTTGCCAGTCAAAAAGTGGATCATTTGCAGTCTCCTTCCATTTCTAGGCCGTTCGTGTCTGAACTGTCCAAACAAGCGAACGTGAAAACAACGACGAGCCATTCGCACGAACAATGCGTCCCATCATCTTCCTCTTTCTCTGCGTGACGATGGTGAGGCGGACAGGTGAGAGGGATTCTGGAGGCAAAGATGAGTTCGTTCTTAGATTCGTGCACTCCATTCGGGAGAGAAAGTCTTCTGGTGTCACCCACAATGCTCGGCGTCTCTTCTTCTGGTTAGTTGTTTGCAAGTTTCGGAAGATACTCTGACTCCGGTCATAAGTGCTCATTTTGTATGAAAACTTTTGAAATTGCTCATTGATATCTGAGCTAGAAGTTTGCTATTGATAATTCCTTTTCTGAAAACGTTCAACATCTTCGCCCATTCTGATTCTAACTAGGGAATGTTCCACAGGTACTATTCCAGGCACGGTGCCAATGCGCTCCATTGTGTATCGGATGAGAAAGTACACTTTTTGAGAGACGCAGACTGTCTGCCAGTCTGCGTCTCTCCGCATCGTTCACTCTCTCATCCGGTGTGCAATGGAGCGCGATATCACAGAGGGTTGAACGAATACTAGTTTGCCCTTTCAAAACGAAACTAGTATCATTCAAAAGGACTTTTCATGAGGATTCCGAAAGTGTTGTTCGTTTTTGATAACTGGCATCGAGCGCTGAGATATTAGGCTTACAAAACAATTCACCAGTCTTGATCAGAAAGGTCAAACTATGAACATTCCCTAGTAAGTAATTGGCTCTAAAGTTTTCGGACGAGCATTTCTGGGCGGATTCAAACAAGAATGATCAGAAACCAAAACCATTCAGGATCGGAACTCTCGCGTCCTTCAGTTACCAATAACAACTTGTTCCCGTCAAGTGTTCGAGCACGCGGCGAGAAGAACACACACTTTGTGAACGGAGTCTCCAAACCGAAGGAGATCGGTCAGTTCCTTTTCCCCTCCTCCCCTTCCCCTTCCTCTCCTCCTTCTATTCAATCACATCTTCCAGCTCTCGGAGCATCCTCATCCCCTTCAGTGCTCGATGCAAGTGAACTCAACTGTTTCGAGTTCGACGAGCGTTGTCGATGGAGGAATGTGGACGGCATGTTCGTCGACGAGCTCGACTGGTATCAGGGCTCCGGGGAGCTCGATAAAGAGAGGCTCGCGGTGGCCACTGCCACTAACATTCTGCCAGGTAACATATTGTTCAGAATTCAGAAGAATTCAGAAGACATCAAAATTTCAGAAGGTCAATACGCGATCGCCGCCACCGATATGGTGCAATTTCCAACTGTGAAGGCAGTGCTCGTCTCTGATCAAATCAGCTGTCAGATTGGCGACGGGGAGATCCGATTCATGTACTGGACGTCTCCTGAAGTGCAGCTGAAAGTGTGTGTGAAGAAGATGTCGAAGATCTATCCAGACTTTGACTTTTGTAGGCAAGTCACGTCTTCTGAAGAAGGTGGTTTAGAAGGATTTCTAGAGTTTTCAGCTCGTCCATTGAAAAGAACGATCCAGGACCGATTTTTATCAATATTCCGGAGCAGGGGCCAGTTCCCTTTCAGATTTATATCATAGCGGATCACTTCACGTTTAACTCGGAGAACTTGAAAGGTTTGTTTCGTTTCTTTAAATTTGATCTTTAAGGAATATATTATATCAATAAAATTTGAAGGCGGGTTCGCGATCATCGACTCGATCGAGTACTACGCAAGGATGTGCAATCCAGAAGAGAAGGCGTCGTTGGACTTCTCAGACGCATCGGCCCCCCTCATCCCACTGGCAGAGTCCGAGGATCCGCACGTCACAGTGAAGCGTGAGACGGAGATAGAGACACTCGACGCATTCGCCCCTCTCCAGTTCCAACTGGGAGTTCCGAAGGAAGCTGACACGAGCACAGGCATCGTGGACTTTTCACAAGGAGGACTCGTGAACTCCAAGATAAAACTGCGAGGGCCGAGAACACATCTGGCGAACAGTGTCGATGAAGACGTGACGGTGTCCACTGTCTGCGAGTCGATAGTGTGCTCGTTCAACGAGACGGAGATGTGCTCCAACATGGCTCCGCAGTCCGATTGGATGCTCTCCAATGGCCCTGTGGGGAATCCGTTGACTGGAATCAGAGGGGACGCTTCTTTACTTCCTTTTAATGCAGGTGAGTTGCGTACTGATAAAAGATAGATAAAGATTATCAGTAAATCAGTGTTTCTAACTTTAAAATGAAAATTTCCTTTTTTTTTTAACAAAGGTTTTCAATTTACATTCTAGAAAGTGATCTCATATTTGTGGGCGGAGTCATGAGACTTACAAAAATAGAAATCCACTAAAACCCCCCTAAATGAACTTTCCATTTCCAGAAGGCTCATTCGCCTACATCGAGGGTCCTCAGATGACGTCACGCCTTCAGACGCCCTCCTTCTCCGTCGATAAGTCCGTCACCATCGTCTTCTCTTATTATAAGGTTCTTTTCATCCATTAAAATTTTGAAAAATTCGAAAAAACTGATTGTTTACAGGCGGATAAAACGAGTCGATTGCGAGCAATTCTGAAAAAAGAAAACTCGGAAGAGTCGACAGTCTACGAGGCGCCGAAATTGACGAGGAACTCGAGGAGGTGGTTCCGCGAGAGTCTCAGTGTCTCCCCCGGAAACTACGATTACGTGGGTCACTTCTCCTCATCATCCTTCTCATAAAACCATTCCAGCTCGCGTTCGAAGTCTCCAGTCTCCGCCCCAACAACTACATCGGAATCGACGAGATGTTCGTCGTCGACGATCGGAGGAAATCCTTCTGTTTTCATAGACATTAAGTAGACAACTCTTCATTATATTTCCGTCGGGTGAAAAGGCCGGGCTCATTGGACAGGTAATTACAGACATTTTTCAGCGCTTTCAAGTTGTGAAGCCCGTATAAGCAAATGTGTGGGTGGAAAGAAAAGAAAAGAAAAGAAAAGAAAAAGGACAGAAAAGAAAAAATGTTAATGAATCTGTTTTCTCTCGACGACTAATAATTGTACACACTATTATACACTCTTTGGTTCTAGTTCATCATGTTTTTCAACGAGCTGATGAGATTCGACGAAGGGGACGACGGGCTCGCTTCCTCGTAGAAGCAGATGTAGCTGTCAGATAGAAGACG
The DNA here is from genome assembly GCA_963572205.1 of Caenorhabditis imperialis. NCBI lineage: Eukaryota > Metazoa > Nematoda > Chromadorea > Rhabditida > Rhabditidae > Caenorhabditis > Caenorhabditis imperialis. The sequence goes on from OY751541.1 coordinate 7,059,319, forward strand.
TCCGACGAGCGGGTCCAGCGCTGCCTTCCCGAACATTGCCTGTAATAACGATTTGGGAATGGATACCGTTAGAATCCACTCACCTTGATCTGGCCAGTCTCATCCGCGTCGTTCAACCGATGCCAGCCTTGAAGTGACAGCCAATCCGACATGTTCCCGCACTCCATCACCACCGGCACATTGTAGCCGTCGGAGAGCCCCTCGCGGTCCGCCATCGAGTCGAAGAACATCCACTGATTGGCGGGCGTCCTCACAAATGCCACGTAGTGCGACGTCTCGATGCACAAAACTGCCGAGAGCACCATCCGATGCGCGTTTGGCTTTTTGTGGCTTTTCGACGGTGGGAGCATTTCCGGCTGGTGGTCTATGACTTCCTCGAGCTTGTGGGATTGATGGAAGCACTTTTTACAGACGACGATGTCAGTGAAGAAGACTCTTCTCGTCAGGAAGCACGTCGGACAGAACATCTCCGCACTTGCTCCACATCCAGCACAAGCTGGCACTGCGTCCTTCACGAACGGAGTGATGTCGATGCTCTCGAGGGGAAGAATCTTGTCGAACACCTTCTGCTGTCCATATCGCGGCAGTTGGAGGATGAGCACGGGAGGCGGTTTGGCGAAGGTGACTTGAGCGGATCGCATGTGTCGCTCGAGCAGATGCTGCGATGTGGCGGCGCCTCCTTGCCAGTCATCGACGACAATCGGAACGAGGTACTGCGAGTCCTTCGAGTTGTTCGGTCCCAGCAACTTGATGAATGGCTCCGCGTTGAAAACTTTGGAGAAAACGAATCCGAGAATCTCCTCCGGGTCCTTCTCCTCGCTCGTCAAACCAGTCATATGGGGCATTAGCTCGGCGAGCAGTTTCCGCAGTTTCATGACGTGATCGGCACGCACGTAATGGAACTTTCGCAGCGGGAATACAATCTCGTGAGCTAGGATCTTTTGGAACTGAGCAGCTAGTTCAGAGCCTTTGATTGACTTATCCAGAAGACTGTAAGCATCATCATTTGGATCATTATCTATACAATAAAAACTCACAAATCGAAGACGGTGGTCTGAGCGAACATCGCATAGAGGGTGGCATCGAGATAGCACGAGTTGCAGTAGCCCTGGATGCCCTTCATCCTTCCCACCAGCTGCTGCACTTCTCTCGCCGGTCCGCGCTTCTGCTTCTCCACTCCCGAATCGATGCTTCCAAACTCTTCGGTCCGTCGGCTCATCGTTCCACCCATCGGCGGTGTGGAGCCGAATTGAGAAGACGTCGCGACGGCCGCTGCGCCGCCAATCGGTGCGGCCCGATTATGTCGGAGCACATGGTGGGGGACGAGGACGCCTCCGTTAATCGGCGGGCCGTTGTACAAGGTGGATTCATTGCTACGGCGCCACGCTGTCGGCACGTCTTCATTCAATTCGACAATTGCCGAGCGCACGAGTCGTTTTCCCTCTTCGTCAAGCGCTTCGCCGAGCCATCTCACGATTCCGGAGCGTTGGGCTCCGAGGTGCGCGACGGTCACGTGGCTCCCTGAATTGTTTGTTTTCATTCACGGTGACTAATTAGTTTGACCCTCGAGTGATAAGAGGCGAGTAAACAAAACATTGACAGGCCCTTATCAGTGTGAATCGATTGCGAAATAACTCACCGAGGTTGAACGAGTCGATTAGGTAGTCCTGGACGTGAGACATCGGCTTTGGTGGGACTGGCGGAGGGAGCTGGTGAGCTGCGGCTGCGGAAGAGGCTCGTGGAGGAGACGGCGGTGTGTATGGAGGAGGCGCCGGATCAGACAGCGACTCTATCGACGCCTGCTTCCCCTGGTGACGTCCGTTCACTGGGACACTGATGGAAGTGCCCGCGGCAGCTGGCATCTGCTGACTTCTGGACGAAGAGAGACGTCGTCGATGCTGCGAAGAGTTCGACGATGTCGTCGACGAGGGCGATTCCAGAGTTTCAAGCTCCACGAAGCCGGCGTGTCCATCACGCGAGTGGAACAGCTGCTCTTTGTTGAACACGCCCGTGCCTGCACCGATCCGGTTTTTCTGAAGAAAAAACACATGGCTATTCGAAAGAGATCTTCGGAATAACTCACAAACTCGACGCCAGCATAGAGCTTCTTGTGTCCTTTCAGGTATCCGATGTACTTGATAGTTCCCCACTCGTCTGCGCCGTTATTATTCCAAATGCAAGTGTCGCCGACACGAAACTCCAACTTATCACTTTGAACTCTGCAATCACTACCAGAAAGGTTTTCAAACTGAAATCGAGGCACTCACGGTTCGTTGAATTCCGCCGCTTTCGATCTCCCATTCGGATTCGGCATGGTGTGCACACTTTTGCTCCTGCTCGGCTGGCTCTGGTATGTCGAAAGGGAAGTGGAAGCAGGTCGGAGAGCCGTGTTCATCTGCAACCAGGAGTTTCCTAATTGAACTTAATGGAATACTCCTACCGGATGCGGGTGGTACTCGGGCTCAGGCGGTCGCATCGATCTGCTCTGCCGTTCCGGCTCCACGTTCACCGGAATGATCCTCTCTCGGGGTTTCGGCTTCGGCGCCGTCATGTAGCCACTGCGGTCGTTGAACTGGATGGGCTGTCTGGAATGGAACAGTTGGAGGAGTGGAGAAGGGAAAAGGGAAACCTGTTGTCATAAAGTGTAGTCGTCACACCGCCACCTTTCAACGGCATGTGCATCTGGTTGGGCGAGAAGTAGGAGCGGGCGTTTGTGGACGCCACGGACGACGATCCTGGAAGAGTTTGATGAGGACGATGGACGTCTTCTGAAGAACTCACCAGACATGTCAAAGTTCAAGTCGAACGGTTGATTCAGTCGGTCATGGAACGAGTGATGTTGAGGCCACTGGAAATTAGGAATTGGAAATCAATTGTGCGTTTGCGTAGCATAGAGCACAAGATTGCACCGTTGCGCCGGTGATAAGCAGAAAAATGCTCTTTTTAGAATCAATTATCATAATCGGACAGTTTCACTAGTTGGGGAAAAGAGGGAAAGTTTCAAGGAGAATGAAAAGAAGTCGACAGTCAGCGAGAGAGAAAACATAGACGGAGAGGGATGAAACATTTCCCTTTGTTTGTTTTTTTCCGTCGTTATTCATATTTCCCAGTTCTGATTCTTTCTCTTTCGCTCGAAAAAATGCCCGAACCGCGAGAATATCATGAAAAACGGCGATACATTAACATAACAAATGTTCGAGGCGCTTCCCACACTCAAAAAACATGTGATCTGGCTTCCGAAAAGCGAAAAAACAATGGGCCGAATTGTTTATAAATCAACCGACAGGATCTTTCGCCTCCGGTCACTGACTCTTTCCAGAAGGGCTTCATGGAGATTCAGAAGGAAAGGAGCAGAAAAAAAAAGTATGGGAAACGACTAGGAGCACAACAACCGGATGAATTGGAGAAAGGCGGATGAGCGAACTCGAACGCATCGAGAGACGAGAGACGGAGATGGAGAGAGAAAGAGAGCAAGTAGACAACAAAAAACAGCGAGTCGCTCATTGAGCAATATTGAATCTATTGGGAAGCGAGAGAAAGAAGCCACAGAAGGGGAGGGTCCCGAGAGAAACAAAAAAAAGAGAAGCGGGGGGCGCTCAAGTCGTTTCTTTCAATGGACCACTGCTCGAGGGCAAAAGAGAGAGAGGAGGAGGAGCGGAACGACAGTTGGGTTACGTGGGAGAGCTCTGTTTGCTCAAACAATCCGCGGAGCTCAAAAAGTGACTGCGAGCAGTGATGTCACGCGGAATACGAGAGAAGGCGGGCGAGAGAATGAGAGAGAAGCCTTGGAAACGATTTAACATTCTGCCACTTTCTTCTGGAAGTGCACGTTGGACGTCGGCGGAGCAATTATCGGATCAGCTAACGGATTAGGAGATTATGAAATAACAAACAGTTGTTTCAACAGTTTCTCTCTTCAAAACGTTTCTATAATAAACAAAAAAATGTTACGAAATTCGAAATCGAAAATTCATTGAAAAAACGCTTTGCTCTAAAAGAGACGACTGAACGGCGTCGGCTTCCTAATTGTTTTGGCGAAAAGTTGTAGACGTCGCTCCCCCAAAAAAAGGGGGGCAGAGAGAGCCTTGTTCGAAAAGGAAGGAACTAGGCGCCACAAGAGACGTCACTCAGAAGACGCAGAAGCAGCAGAAGATGGAGAACTGGAAGCCACGCGGGACACGGATAATTGCCCCGAGGGAAGAAAACGAGGGGGAGAAGGAGGGAGAGAGAAGACGAACCTGAGAAGACGTGTCAAAGTCCACGTTGAACCAGGTGCCCGCCTCGGAAGGCCGTTCTCCGATCCACGACACTTTCGCCGGCACTCGACGCATTTCTGGATTCTGAAATTATGATCAGTTGGTGTGTACATGTTTAGTGTGTCGTGGCTGTAATCCAACTACGAATGAATTCGATTGAATATTATGAAACTAGATGTGAATTCTATAGAGCTGGAGGAAAAGTTTTTTACTAGCTTTATTGCTTTGATTAAAATTTACTTTTTTGGGAACTTTCGAGGAATTGGGTAATAAAAACTGAGAGTAAGGTGAATTAAAGAGCGTCTTGTGCGTCTACCGTACCAAACACTTTACAAATCAAACCTGGGGTTTGTTTAAACTCCCCCCAAAGACCGTCAGGTTTCGTTTTTCTCTCTCGGATCTAATCGAACGCTATTATTATTATGATGAAGACTCCCCCCATAAATTCGTCGGGAAAAGTGACAGAACGGTGCGTCGCCGAAACTGAAATTGAAAAGAGGGCGAGCAAGAGAGATGGGCGGAAAGGGATGTGTCACCAACGACATCTACAGAAACAAAATATTGGCAGTCTGTCAAAATGGATCAATTCGAGTCGAATTGGACAAGAGGGCGTCGCCCCGAGAAACAAGTTGAGACGAAATGAGAAGAAGAAACTAACAAACAGTGAACGGCCGCAAACTTTTTATTTTCTCTCTCTCTTTTGGCAACCGGTTCCGCTAACTGACTATCATGTTGACCGCATTTATCGATAACCCATGATCACACTTTATGCAAAGTTTTTAGTTTTCGATATTATTTCCTCAATCCCCTTTTCCTGATGTTTCGACGTCATCGGAATTCACCAAATTCAATCAAATTCTCCTCCGATTAGTCACGTGTCGATGACAGAATCTTTCCTTTTTTGGCCGTCTCTAAGTCTCCATTCTCTCATTGAAACTGGTTTCCCTTTCAAAAAAACATTCAAAACACCCACCACATCGACGAGAACTTGGTCGCCAACTTTCAGATTCATTATGAAGTCGAGCCTTTTCATATTGTTGTACAACGCGAGCCGATCCACGACCTCCACTGACAATAAGTATCTGAAAGTTGTCATTGAAAGAAGGAAAAGGATGAAGAGCTCACATGGCTTGCTCCTGGGAGATCTTCATCACATCGGAGCTCGTTATCATTGTGCACATTTGGGGGGTGCAGCTCAGGTCCTCCATCGGTCGCACTATCCCTTCTCGTCGGTTCTCCTTGTACCACTCGTTCAGATCTATCATTTTCCAGTCGTCATCTGCCATTTCTCGCAGCATCATTCCAGGGGGAAACTGAAAACTTCACAGAGTGGCTTTTTGATGCTGATCAACTCACCTGCACAGGCCTTGGCAGAGAGAACTCTCCGTTCCTCCTGTCGAACTGCAGTCCGTTGATTTGTCGTGTCAAAAGAGCCACGATGAGCTCTTCACCTCTCCGGTTCCTGCCGGCCTTTTCCCGCACATTCTCGCCCAAATCCAGAAGCGGTTCGTCGAAGGAACTGCTCGGACCGTCGATGATTTCGAAGCCGTCCAGCAAGTTTCCCACCGGGATCGTTTGATCCTGAGTCTTTTAAATTGAGAATTTGTTTGATTTTTGTTCCATTTACCAAATGGTACCCGTTGTAGTTGTACGATGGAATCTGGGATTCTGACTGTGCGATATAATCCAGGTCATCCAGTGGATTTCGGAATTGAGTACCTTAAAAGTGGTCATTTTTCTTCAGTTTTCTAATAAATATTCCTACCTGTGTGATCCCGTTCGTAACCGGCGGGCATTCTGAAATACGCGGGTTGTTTGGATCTTTTGACGAACGAGAGCATTTCGGAACGAATTCGTACTATAACGGGAAGGTGAGAGCGCCACGGGCTCCGCGCGGGTCGAGCAAACAGAAAGGGACGTTGTCCAAACAATTATTAGACTTCCGCATCATATTCTAAAATTTAGGGGGGCAGGTGGGCGGGCAAATTGACAAAAAAAGCGTTTTCTGTTCTTTTTTCTTTTGCTCGGATAAGAGCGAGAGCGACGGGCACGGAGAGCGAGTGAAAGAGAGAAAGATGGAGGGAGCGGAGGAAATTGACGATTACTGATGGACAACGAGTTGAAATTGATAAGATGGCGAGCTGCGAATTCATGACGAATATTGATTGTTTGAAATCAAAGCTGATGAAACAAAGTGGAAAGTTATGAAATTGAAAATCTGTGAAAAAAGAATACGATTTTGAACTTCCGCTTTTCTTTTTTTCAGCAAAGCACTTTTGCAGCGCGAGGATTTTTCAGATGACGTGGAGCTGCAATTTCGAAATTTCCAGAAGAAAGCGAAGTATTCATATCATTTAAAATACCAAAGAGCTGATTTCTTCAATCAGTGCACACTTCGAAAGCAGAGGTTACCAAAAGACTGTGCTCTTTGTGCACTCTGATTAGCAATTCCAATTCTTATCAACAATGACCTCTCCTCAATTTGAAAATAGTGCCATCGAAGGAAGGTGGTACGACGAAAGATAAACATTTGACCAGTGAAATGTTGTGAGTAAACATGCATCTGTTTTGGGAGGAAGGAAGATGCAACTCTTCGATTGCATGACTTTCGATGTGTTTGCCGAGCGGATTGAGCAGCAAAAAGTGGCGACTGTTGGGTTAAGTTAGAGCGCTGACAAGAGTGTTTAAACTGGTCAAACAATCGATTTCTGAGCGGTGAGGCATCAGAAGCCTCCGGAGGTCTCGGTTGTAATGTGTACAGAAAGATGCATAATGCTCGAGATTTATCGAAAAAAGTTGGAAAAACTTTTTGGAAAAAAAATTCGAATTTAAAAATCGGGGGCCGCGGTTCGAGGGACTAGAAATTCGGCGGCCCCGCTTTTGAAAAATTCCAAAATTCAAAAATTTTTGCTTGAATTTGCAGAATTTTTTGACGAAATTTTGCACAAATTATTGCAAACTGTTGTAAAATTTAAAATTTCTGAGTTTTCAAGGTCTTTTTTAATAGTTTTTTGAAGCTCCAGAATCTAGAAATCTGTGGGAAACTGCAATGTTCAATTTTTATGATCAAGAAAATCGAGAAAAATAGATGAAAAATAAAGAAAAATGTCAGATTGTCAAGAAACAATCAAGAGATAACGTTAACGGAGAATTCTGACACTGAGGAAGACATGCTTCTCCAATTCAACGGCGATTCGGTGCGAAAAATCAATAAACAGTGAGGACAGAGACCGGTTCTCTTGAGGATCGACGCGCGCTCAGTATAAACACATCGAAAAGGTTTCAAATGACCAGTTTATTAAATCAGATAAACATTTTGTTAATGAATCCGAAATCGGCGACGTGGAGTCCGGTGAAGAGCACGGCGAGCCAGAAGCCGAACACTCCGACGAAGATCAGGTTGGAGATCCCGATGATCGCACGGACCAGTCCCGCGTGGCCACCGCTCTTCTGTGGCTCAGCCTTGGCCGACTCGACCTCCTCTTCCTCCTCCTTCACCTCCTTCTTCTTCTTCTCCGGAGCCGCTTCGATGTCGCTCTTGTCCTTCTGAATGCCTGCGGGGGGCGCGGGCACCTTCACAACCGGGGGAGGTGGTGCTGGTGGCGCGACAGCAGGCGGCGGGACGGGCTGTGCTTCGGCGGTAGCTGGCGGCGGGGGTGGTACCTTATCATCCTTGACTTGGTCAAGACACAAATATTGATCTGCCACTGGAACAGAAGACGTTGGATGGGAGGAAGACGAGGGACTTACTGTTCACGAGAGTTGCAGACCAACGCACAAGTAGCAGCTGAACGATGCAATAATTGGAAAATAAAGGAGAACGGAGAGAGGGGGACAGGTGGAAGCGGAGCACGTGGCCCCTGAAGAGGTCAGAAGGGTCACGTTGGACTCAAAAAGGTTACTAAAACTCTTATTTTTTCAGAAATTCAGTTTTATTGCTAAGTTTTGGTCTGAGACTTTATAATCAAGTTCAACGAGTGAGTTACCTGAATTTTCCCTTCCAAAATGTCCTTTCAGTGGCCGAGAACTACATGAATCTTGGTGAAATCCAGTCATCTACCCCCGAATCTGTTCCACCACCAGTCCCACAAGCCCCTCCGCCGCCACCGCCGCCCGCCGACAATGCAATGGCCGCCGAGTCGATGGAAGAGCCGCCGCCCGACGGAGGCCCGGTCACCGTGACAGCGCCACAGAACCAGGTGAACATGTACAAGGACCTCGACTTTGAGGCGCCGGAAGGAGGCGACAAGCTGAAGAAGAAGGAGAAGAGCAAGAGCAAGAAGGTGGACAAGACGGAGGAAGAGGAGGAGGACACGAAGAAGCCGAAGAAGAGGGTCAAGTCGAAGGAGAGCGACGAGAAGGGCTGGGAGAAGAAGTACCTCTACATCGCCCGCAGCTGCTACGGCTTCTGCTTCTTCGTCTTCCTGCTCGCCGTCATCGGCTGGCTGTTCACTGTGCTCGCCGCCCTCCACTTTCTCGACACGGGATTCATAGAGAGAGCATTTATTAGCAGTGGATGATTAATAAAGATTATCGATTGAAACAGCTTCTTGATTCCCCTGGGAACTTTCCAGACAGCTCGAGCACACCGGCATTGTACGTCTGTTTGGCAGAGCTTCCCCAGTTCGAGTAGGACTTTGGAATGTCCACGCGAAGCACTCTTTGGCACGGCTGTATTGTAATGGTTTCTGGGATCTAGAGTTTTGGTTTCGTTACCGTAATTCCGTCTTTGCAATCGTGGAAAACTGCCAAATAAGGCTCGATCGTGGTGATTTCCTTGGTGGAGCCACTCAGATTGAATTCACCATCTGAATCGGCTTTCGAAGACGCCATTTTGTCGTCCTTGTCGAGGAATCCAGGAAGGAAGCTGTCTGAAACACACTTCTTAAAAATAAAGAGACAGTTGGACTAACTATCCGACTCCATCAACTTGACCTTGACTCCACTCGCTGGCTTTCCTTCACAGAGCAACTTTCCTTTCACCTAAACATTTTGATCTACGTCTAACTTTTAATATTGCTCACCGCCGCCCATTGGGTTCTTCCAATAAGGTTGAGAGCCAGTGTGGAGCCGATGAAAAGAGCAAGTAGGAGAACTCGCATGTTTGCTCACGACTGTAAGTAGGGAAATCAAAAACCAATTGTGAATCATGATCAAAGAAAAGTATGTGAACTGAATGGGGGATGCAATGACGATGTTTATTTACCCTGAAGACGGAAGAGATTCAAAAGATGATATTATCATATCAGAGAATAAAGAAACTGTTTCATCGTCGTCGTCTTTTCCTTTCTGCCGTGGACCCATCAATCTCGTCTTCGTTTCGTTTCCCAAACAATAACCAAGGTCATTGTTGTGTTTTTCTATTACACCACCCTTCTGGCCCCGCCCACTTTTCATTCAGTACAGTCTCTCTTGTCATTTCATTCAGTCTGTCTATCCATCACATTACACTCGACTTCCAGATGCACCAGTCCGTGTTGCTCGTCCTTTTGCTCGCTGGCTCCGTCGCCTCACTGGATCTCATCGGAAGAACCCAGTCGGCCGCTGTCAAGGGGAAGCTCGTGTGCGAAGGAAAGCCCGCCAGTGGTGTCAAGGTCAAGTTGATGGAGTCTGATAGTAAGGTTTCTTTTTTGTGTTAGAGAAATAAGAATTGTTCAGACAGTGGAACGTCGACTGGATTCTTCGACAGCGACGACAAAATGGCTTCTGGAAAGGCGGGAAGCGACGGAGGATTCAATCTGAGTGGATCCACCAAGGAGCTCACCGGAATTGAGCCATACTTGGCGGTGTTCCACGATTGCAAAGACGGAATTACGGTGGGTTTGATGGGAGAGAGTTTAGTCATCAATTATATCGAAACTGGTTGTGGTTTCGAATTGTGATGATCAAGAGTTCATTTATGAAACTCGTTTGCAGTTCGTTTTGAATCATTTTCGAGCGGCCTTAATTCCTGACCTTTTTGAAAGTTTCTGGACTGGATTCAGAAACTTGTTTGTAGAATACTTTGATGAACATACTCCTTGAACAGATCAGAAGCTGTTTGTTTCTCGTTTTCATTAAGTATTCCACAAGTTGAAACTCTGATATCAAAAACATGTTCATAAAGTTTCAAGCAAAATGAGAAAAGCTTTGCCAGATTGAACATAATCGGATTTTGTCCAGCACTAGATGTTTGTCTGTTCGATAGTGAATCATCCTAATTCATGTTGTCAGTTGAACTAAACTTGTTGACTGATCAGAAATGGGATCAATGACGAATCCAATAACAATGTACTCTGGTCGACCAACTATTTATTAATTCAAACCAGTTCCACTGTTTACATACTTAATTATTCCAGCCCTGCCAACGTGTGTTCCGTGTGAACATTCCAAAATCGTACGCCAACTCGGGAAGCTCCGCCAAGAAGACGTACGACGCGGGAGTCATCGAGCTCGCCGGAAAGTACCCAGGAGAGACGAGAAGCTGCCTGAACTAATAAACTTTGATTTGTGCCATATAATAAACAATTTCTCTCTTCCACCCACTTCCAGTATCGCATTTCATTCAGATTTGTTTAAATACCCACTGATATTCAGTTATCAGTTATAAACTGAACAGTCATGCTATTCGTCTTGCTCTTTCTCTTCCCTCTGGCTTCCGGTGCCATTTTCGGTCGCACTCAGCATGTAGCGGTAGGTGGAAATGACGTCATCTTGTGAGTCATGAATGATTTCAGGTAAGTGGAAAGTTGAATTGCGAGGGAAAACCGGCGGTCGGGATTCAAGTGGATCTCATGGAATCTGATAGTGAGTGCCATCGTTTGAATAGTAGTGAGAGAGAAGACCTAAATTTTAAGACAACGGAAACAACAACGGAGTGGTTGATATGGACGACTTCATGAGTTCCACGTTCACCGATGAGCATGGATTCTTCAACATGACGGGATCAGAGTCCGAAGTCACTGGCATCGAGCCCTATGTCAACATCTTCCACAAGTGCGACGATGGACTTTCGGTGAGTTGAATGAAAAGGAGATAATTTTTCAAGAGGAATGCTCAGCCATGCCAAAGAGTGCTCCGTATCAACATTCCGAAGATTGCGACGACCTGGGGAGACGCGCCATCTGAGGTCTTCTCAATTGGGACGTTCGAGTTGGCGGGGAAAGTTGTTGGCGAACTGCGTAGTTGCGCCAATCGGAAGTTCACCAAGGCTCCCAATTGATTGTGAATCTGAAAGTTTCAAATATAAACTTGTTACTGCATTGTTTTTGTTCTTCGTAATTCTAAGATTTTAGGGCTCTCTAATTCGTTTTCACAAGAACTCTTCAAAGGAGACGATTGCAGGCTCAGATTTTGAGCATTTGGTCTGCAGCTACCTGATGATTTCATTATATTAAGTTTTTGAAACTTTGGTCTACTTTAAAAAGAGCTAATTGTCAACCAAGATTTGATAAGTTAATACTTACTCAAAGTTAGCGAAGCTTCCATTATGAAGATCAAGCCGCTTTCAGTGAGCTCCCTGCAAGTTGGCTGACCTGCCACCAACCACTTGGTCGTGCCCACTTGATCCCAAATGTACATAAATGCAGGAGTGATAAGAGTAACTCGTTATCAGTCCGTCCCTGCCAGCCGCCTTCTGTTCTCCCACCCGTTTACAACCGTCGCTTGAATAAACTTTCGCGAAATGTGTCGTCACCGTCTCCTCTCCTGCTTCTCTCCCTCCTTCCATCCCGAATCGCAGCTGATTGCATATCAGTGGCGAGTCCCCAAGAGTCCCGCCCCCGCGGGTTACTGTAGGTGCGTGCCACTCACCGACGGAGTGCGTTCACAGAGAGAGAGAGAGACTCGCTAAGCTGATTAAAATTGGAAAGAGGTGACACTCATTCTCATTACTCTCCAATTTGCACTTTTTCCTTTAATTTTCGCAACATTTTTGCTGTCGCCTAATGTTAGTACTGTTGCTCTAAGCTCCTTTGACTAAGAGTTGGGCTCTTTTCACAGTCTTAAATCAAATTTTGTGTAGTTTTGTTGAGTTACAGCTCTTCAGAATGTTGTATGAAATTGAAGATGTCATACTTAATAATAGTCATTAATTTATCATCCTAAATAGGATTACCTCCTTCTCTAAATGGAATTAAAATTTCAATTTCCAGAAATAGTTTTCTCAGTAAATTGACACTTTTATTTTTGGACAGCTCACTTACAATTAGCTTGAGCTCTTCAACTTGAAGAAATTCCCTAATAGGTACAAAAAGATTAGAATCGAATAGAAAAAATAGTGAACTTTCTTCAGACTGATGCCAAGGCGGTTCAAAATGAGAGTAACTTTGAAACTTTATCAATCTGATTCACTTCACAAGTAATAAAAATATTAATTGCTACCAGACATGGGAGACTGCTCTGCCTCGTACTTTTATGGTATTTCCTGTCAGTTTCACACCCCATTTTCCATTTTGTTTTACTATTAGGGTAAAAACTTCTAGTCAAGTTCACGAAAACTACACAGAAAAAAGAATAGGCCAGTAGAATAAATAGGACCTTACAGTATTCTGTTAATCTTGTATCAATTTATATATTTCACTCATCTAATTGTGAATTGGGTAGACAAAAATTACTCTTTGTAAAGTTTATCAGGCCACAAACTTTGTCAGAATTCGTGTACTTCTCGTGGACTCTTTTAAGCTATCATAACTCCGCCCACAATTTGCTTTTCAGTCTGATGTCTTCTAGAGTTATTTATTGATTCCAGAGCTACAATTTGTCAGTTCAACTCTTATCAAGAAAATTAAAACTGAAAAAGATACTTTCAACTTTTAGAAGGTCCCTTTCCTTTTGATTTTCATAACAGTTCACAGATCTCAGAAAACTTCTAGTTCCAAAACTTACTTGAAAAGTCTTTGGTTTACTTCTCACTTCATTATCAATACTCAAATCTAAATCTGTCTCAATTTTCCCCCTGTCATTCACACAATTACGGTACCCTGTTGTTCTCATCTTGCTCTTTTCCGCCTACTCCCGTTGATACTTAATTTCCCCCTATCGGCCACCTTCACCGCTCGTGACAAAACCACCGACGAGTCGATCGATAACCAAGAAGTTTCAATTCGAAAAGATCAGTTGCAGAGAGACGGCGCATGTGGTCGGCACGTCACGCAGTCGCGTGGCTCGTCGTGCTCACCTACGCCTACTCGGCCATCCTCCCGCCTGGGACCACGTTCACACAATCCTTTCAGGATATCAGGGAGTTGTTTAGGAGTGGTCAGAAAGATGAGAAGGTGAGAAACACTTTTCTATTGATATAATATAAACGAATTGTTCAGCATGAAGAAGAGACAGTGTGTCTCGAAGATCCTCCAGAGAGCCGGCTACCTACAAGAGAGGAGTTGCTCGAGTTGATCAGGAAGTCGGAGATGGAAGATCACAAGTTCGATGAGCACGTTCGGAAAAAGCGTCAAGTGAACCGAATCACCTACCAGCAGTACCTTGACAATCTCGGCAAAGCTGACTATGATGTTCGGATCGAGGAGGGATGGACCGAGATTCTGTACCCCTTCGGAGGCTTTGCACTGGATAAGACTTTGATGGGACAAGCTGGCAGGGAGACACAGACTAATCTAGGCTTCGACTGTCCCTTCTTCGGCTTCCGTTTCAATTACACGATGGTCTACCCGATGGGGATGATCTCATTCGCACTTCCTCCTTTCTCGGCGCCTCCATGGACTTTTCCGAATCCAGCGTGGCCTAAACAAAGGGTATGTTCATTATCTAATTCATCCATAGTTCTCCAATCATTCAGGATCACTCCTTCATCGCTCCGTTCTACGCGGACGCCATGTTCCAGTGGATCGGCAACACGAAGATCAGCAACGTCTTCTTCCGAAGTGTCCATCGTCCTCGAGTGAGTCATTGTTATTCTTTATTCTTTATTCTTCTCTCCTGTTATCAATATCAACTCGCCCATTATAACATTAATTATCGATTTTATAACCGGATTATGCAATTCGGTGCGGGAGACCATTGAGCAAACAAAAAAGTTTCAGCTCGACGACGACGAGTTGTACGAGAGGAACCAGAACACCAACTACGGGGCGCCGAACTATGCGCAGGCGGGAGCTCAGTCGGCTCTCAACCAGCAGTTCTCCAATCCTTCGGCCTACTCGTCACAGAACCTGAATCCGTACTCGCAGAACCAGCAGTACAACACGCAGCTGTTACAGCAACAGCAGCAGATCTACGGGAAGAGGAAGAAGCGACAGATGCCGGGAAGGATCTCGCAGCCTGGAATGGTCGTTGATCCCCTGCTTCTTGATAATATCACGAGACACATTCAGGTGGGTGAAAACAGTTTTATTGGAGTTGGAAGGAGGGGGGGGGGGGGGTAATTGTTATCAATGGGGGGAGCAAATCGATTGAGAATGATTCTAGGACGGATACACAGGAGCCAATGGATTCAGAGCGGAGCACGCCTTCATCGCTACTTGGTACAGGGTGAGTGGATGATAAATGAGCAAGATCTTTGCTCTTATTGAACGGCGTTCGAAGATATGGTGCCTCATTGATAGAGAACACTGGGAGCCACTGTATGGAGCCCTGAAGTTTAGTACTTTCTCGAACTAAAAGATCTTTTTACTGACAATCAGTTGTCAGTAGCATAAAAGACAACTTTCTCAATGTCAAGAAACTTCTGGAAACAAAAACAAAATCACAGATGGCTCACGGAGGAGCAGCTCGCGCTCTCGATGTCTCGCAATTCGAGCACGTGAAAGACTGGCAGAACACGTTCCAACTGGTGATCGCCTCCGACGAGATCCGCACCTTCGCGATCTTCAACTACGCCCGCCTCAACTGGACGTCTTCTAACGAAGCCGGCGGTCTCGACGGATTCGGAGGAAAGCAAGCGGCGATGGCCGGCTTCAACGGCGGCAACGGAACCGGCTGGTACGGCCTGCCGTATTCCGGAGAGGGAAGGCTCTGGAAACTGGGCTACTTCTCGAACGTACTGACACCAGGAAGATGGATTCATCGGATAGACGAACTCATCATTCCTGCCGGATGCACGAATGCGTCGAACGGAGGCATGATGACGGCGCCTCCATGGGGACCGATGCACGGCGGAATGGCTATCAACGTGTCGGGGCCTTGTCTGAGACCCGCTGACAGTGTGAAAGTGAACTTTGAGAACTGGCAAACGACATGTAAACGGTTGAGTAGAGTGAGAGCAAGATGCATCATGCCAATGTTCCACAAGATTGGAATGGTGCCAATCAGAATGAGCAGGGATGGAGGACAATCGTTCCCCTTCTTCGGAAGGTTCTATGTCGTCAATCCGGAAAGAGCACCTGCCTACGTGTCATTGAAAGACTCGGTGGACAATAAAACAAACAGATGGTGAACTGAATGTTGTCGATCTTTTTATCATCTTGTTTCCAGGTACGAACCGTACGCCCAAGAACTCGCATTGTCTTGGCAGAACTTGAATTTGACGTGGAACACTGGAGCAAGGGTGGACATCAGTTTGTTCGGATACTGGGAAGACGCGGATAGGTCGCATTTCGAACGGATTGACTACCTGGCAAGGGGGATTTCTAACATCGGATCGTACTCGTTTAGACCGCAGCAGCTTACCAAACAGAATTTGTTGAGGGTGAGTCCTGCTCTTTACTTTGATGGTGAGATTAATAAAAAAATTCCAGGATGCCTGGCAAAAGTTTCACT
Organism: Caenorhabditis imperialis; assembly: GCA_963572205.1. Classification (NCBI taxonomy): domain Eukaryota; kingdom Metazoa; phylum Nematoda; class Chromadorea; order Rhabditida; family Rhabditidae; genus Caenorhabditis; species Caenorhabditis imperialis. The sequence goes on from OY751541.1 coordinate 7,075,269, forward strand.
TCGGCTTCGTCCAAGTAGCATTAGCTGACCAGGAAGAAGGCGTCATGTGGAGCAAACCTACTCCGTTCCCCTGGTATCATCTTCATGAATGGGAGCACTATTACGGAAGGAACTGGGCCATCGACATGTGCATCGAGTGGTTCGAGTACGACGGGAAACGCAACAACTTCCAGATAGATCTCACCACCGACTACCCTTGCCCGTGCAAACTGGCCCAGGCTCTTCTGGATCTGGGTCGATTCATGCCCATCATGGACTGCGACAAGGACGGAGACACCTCGTGCCCCTTCAACAAGGGGGCCCAACATTGCATTCAATCCGTGCAGCCCACTTTCTCGGGCTCTTCCCAACAGTGCTGCTACGATTACGATGGCTACTTGATGTTCACAGATGACTGGGAGCCCGATGGTGACTACACCACGTTCTTCCAGCCGGGAACTCCCGCGAGAGCCCATCGATACGGAGCAGCGCCTTACCGTCTTCCTCCGTTCATTCCCACTCTTTCCAACTACCAGCTGGATCTTCTGCCCTATCGAACATGCTGCAAGTATGCGGATCACTGTGAATTCTATTACTGGAGGAGGATGACCAATGGATGTCAGGACTACAGAGCACCGGCCGCCGGCTACATGTACGGAGAGCCACACGTGATCACCTACGATGGCATTCGATATACAATGCCTGGAAAGGGTTACTATGTGCTCACGATGTCCGACAGTCCGTATCACAAACTGATGGTGCAAGTCAGGCTGGAACAGCCAGATGATACTCTTTGTGAGTTAATTTTTATATCACTTTGAGATAGTTCTTTTTTAACTATAAAATTTCAGGGCACGCCCATGTAAACGCCACCGTGATCACTGGAGTTGCAGTTCAAGAAAACGACAGTTCAATCGTACAGGTCTACGCGAGAAAGCCGATGAGAAGATGGAGGTATCGAACTGATGTCTATGTGGATGGAGCCAGAAGGTTCTTTGATAAGCCTCATTGGAAGCATCAACAGTTCAAACGTGAGCCCCTTCTCCCCCTTCCTGCGGTCTATAACTCCAGATGTTTCCAGACCTCGACATCAGAAACCCATTGCAAAACATGAATCAATCGGAGATCGTCATCATGCTCAGATCGGGAGTCGGAATTCGGATATTCGAGGGATTCGGAATGCTCGATGTGATGGTCACCCTTCCGCCGAGCTACAACACAACTTGTCGGCAAGGAGAGACCATGTCTTCTGCACTGAACACGCCTACAGGTCAACGGAGATGTTACACCACTTTAGGGTTATTGGGCACGTATAACAACGATCCTACGGATGACTTGACAACGCCAACGGGTACTGTAACAAGGGCACAGAATCCGACGACGACGTCTTCAACTACGCAGATGATATACGAGCAGTTTGCTTCTACTTGTAAGCATGACGCTTTCTAAATTCAAACAATGATGTTTCCATTTAAATTCAGGGAAGATCGACGGCACCAATGAAAAACTGGGTGGAATTCTGTTCCAAGACAAGTACAAGGCCATCTACAACCCTCTTCTTTTCGCGGAAGCCGACTATCGTCCCGTATTCTGGCCACAGACCATTGATATGAATGCGTCACGCGTATTCTCGATGGAAGAGGTGGTGAGCACGTGTCAGAACAACCCAGAGTGCGAGTACGACTACATAATGACTGGAAGGAAGGAGGTGGCACTGACGACGTTGAGGAGGCAGAAGCAGTACATTGCCATGCAGAAGACGGGCAGCAAACAATGTGAGTCACCCTCGGAATGACGTAGAAGATTCATGGAAGAGTTACAGTAATCTCCTGTGGTCCACTTCTGAAGAAGGAGGGTGTGGTGAAAACCCCTCCAGCAGCGAACTATTTGGATGGAGACAAGGTGGTCTTCTCGTGCAAACCCAAGTACTACATCCACGGAGACATCGAACGGGTGTGCCGGAATGGCACCTGGTCGCCCGGATGGTGGGCGTGGTGTCGAGATCGTAATCTGGAGTACGCGTTGAAGTGGATGACTGCGTTGCTCTCCATCTTCGGAATCAGCCTCATCTTCGTCATCTTCTTCTGTGTGCTGTGGAGTATTCGGAAGAAGAAACAGGCGGAGCACGCGGAGAGGTTGCAGTTGAAGGAGGAGGAGGAGAGGCTCCGCAAGTTGGAGCATGATAGAATGTGGGTTTCTTTTTTATTTTTAATGTATTGTGCATCCGCCATTTCCTGCGCGAGGATCGCGACAAAGAACGGCCAACTGTGAAGCGGTAGTTAGGCCACTTCCTGACGGCCACCATTTTTATTTTTCTCGATTTTTTCGTTTTTCATCAATTTTCATGATTTTTCTTGATTTTTTTCACAAAAACAAGCTTTTATCTATTCTTGTGCTATTTTTCATCAGTTTTTGCTGAAAAAATCAAGAAAAATCATGAAAATTGATGAAAAACGAAAAAATCGAGAAAAATAAAAATGGTGGCCGTCCTGAGGTGGCCTAACTACCGCTCCACAGTTGGTCGTTCTTTTTCGCGACCCTTCGCGCACGAAACGGCGGATGCACAATACTGCTTTGTAATGTATTGCATTTATTGGTATTCCAGATTCGCCGCCCCCGAAAAAGCCCCGTTAATAGTTCAAACCGATGACTTTCGCCCTAATTACAATCTAAGCCAAGCGTCCTCTCGCGGAGCATCCCAAATGCCGAGCTCTCAATGGAGCCCGCCGGTCTTCACAGCTCCACCGGCTCCGTCCTACGCTGTCGCGCAGAGCCAGTATGAGCCCACAAGGAAGAGCCATCTCTTCGAGACTTCTGCAATTTGAAACAAAACACACACAACTGAATGAACCCGCCCTCTGTATGTATCTATTTTTCTTTCACTTTCTTATCCTGATCTCAGAGATCGTTTCTTCAATAAAACAATTTGGAATTGAAAATCAGTTCATTTCTTTTTGTTCTCCTTCTTCTCGTTATTCTCGGAAGCCATACTGACAGTCCTGCCGGTCGTCTGCTCTTCCTCCACTTTGTCCCGCAGACTTCCGATATCGAACACCTCGTTTTCCGCCTTGTCGTAAAAAACATTCGTCAGTTTTGCAGTACTTTGTTTTGGAGTCTCCGCGATTGCGATCTGGAGCAAAAGTTCGACTTACTTTTTGATGTGAAAACGCGCTCCACTGACAATGAGTTCAGTGGAGCGCGATATCACTGACAAGTAATGTGTTTTTGGTTAGACGTTGAGATATTTCTGAAAATTTGGTCACTGATAGTTTCGACACCGCTGATTTCGAATCTAAAATCAGAATTTTTGTAATTGATCTCATTTTTGAGAAAAGATGTGTCAAAGCCATTTTCAGTGCTATTTTCTCCACTATTTCGTAACTATCGAAAATATCGACACGTAAACACGTGAAAACATGGAGGGAAATAGCACTGAAAATGGCTTTGACACATTTTTTCTCAAAAATGAGATCAATTACAGAAATTCTGACTTCAGATTCGAAATCAGCATTGTCGAAACTATCAGTGACCAAATTTTCAGAAATATCTCAAAGCCTAACCAAAAACACATTACTTGTGAGCCTTAAAAAACTCACCGTTGTGACGTCAATTCTTTTCGGAATAAAGAGATTTCCACGCTGCTTCACCTCTGCCAAATTCAACTTTTCCTGCTCTTCGACCTTCTGAATTCCAATCATTCACCTCATCCTTCAGACATCCTCACCTTCTTCCTATTCTTCTCCATTCTGAAAAACGCCCTTATCAAGATGCCCTCTCTCTTCGGATTCCTAATGATTCTCGTCCGCTTCGTCTTTGTCCAACACTTGACACGTGGACCCTCATCTTCTGCACTCGACTTCCAGAAGACGTAGGTCAGCAGACAGGCGGATACGGCGAGTAGAATCGGAGGGATGGTGTAGCAGAAGATGACCATCGGACTTAAATCATCCCTTCATACATATTTTAAGCCCGATGATACCTAATACTGGAAGTTCCGACGTGCTGAAAAACGTCTTCTGATACGGTGACGTCCTTCACTTTGTGCACTCTTCTGACTGCTGACACGCTCCAGAGAACACAGAAAACAAGCAAAACTGAAATGGTTGTGGTTACTGTAGTGCCCACGGACTCACTTTTCATAGTGAATCAACTTTGTTTAAACGATGAAGAATGGGAAATGAATATTATCTTCGTTTTGAGTGCACGTGATTCCATCTGAATGACACTCAAAATGTTTGAATCGTTTCAATGGACCACTAGTTTTATCTATGAAAAAAAATCAAGTAGGAAAAATTAAAAAGAATTAAGAAAATCTCTCTCCAGTTGTATTGCTCTTTTCCGTGACTGTGCCATTTTCGAAGCTCAGCATTTTCCAGTGAGGAAGGAAGAAATCGTCAAGACTCATTCGGCCTTCCTTCTGAAATCTCATCTTTTTCCCAGGACCCGTTGACCGCTCACATAAACCCGATCATTGAGACCCCTGATGTCGAGAAAGTAAACCATGTTGCCTTTGGAAAAGTAGCCCATCCACCAGCCGAACGTGGAGCCAGGAGCTGCAGTTGCTCACTTGGTTAGATCGAAGTGTGCTCTTCTCTTACCAGTGATGAGCACATTGTCACAGTTTCGTGAAGCGTAAATGAAGTCGTCGGGAGGAGAATTGGAAGACACGTAGTGCACTGACGTCTGGAGAAGGTTCGACTACATTCGTATTCTTTACAAGGGAATGGCCTGATGAGTCCCCGGAGTTCCCTAATGAGATTTATATCGTTTGAAAGCTCTTGTGTTAACGAGTTCAGAACTGTGATCCATTTTTCCTACCGAGCTCTGTGAACCGAGATACAGCCGTCCAAATCTCAGAAAATGTGATTTTTGTGAAACTTTAAGGGTTCATAACTTTTTTCGGAATCAATTTTGTAAAAATCTAACTACATATTCGAGTTTCTCTTAAAATTCTGAATCGACTAATGTAAAAATAAGCCTTTCACTAAAAGCGAAGCTTCTGTCATAATCGTTCAAAAGTAGCCAACTTTAACATACTCATAAAATTTTTTTATTTTTTTCGAACTTTCCGATTTTTGCATTAATCGATTTAGAATTTGAAGACAAACCCGAATACATAGTTAGATTTTTACAAAATTGATTCCGAAAAAAGTTATGAACGCTCAAAGTTTCACAAAAATCACATTATCTGAGATTTGGACGGCTGTATCTCGGCTGACAGAGCTCGGAAAAAAACAAGAGCTTTCGAACGATATAAATCTCATTAGGGAACTCCGGGGACTCATCAGACGATTCCCTTGTTAGAAAATACCGTATTCTCCAGAACCGAGTGCATAAAGTGTTGATCATCGCCGAATAAAACCACTTTCCATGATCTTCCTCCACTTTCACGATCCCTAAGGTACTGTTCACTTTCTCTGATGAAATCAGGGTCCGACATGTAGAATCGATTCGATTTGAAATCTCCTCGTCTTGTGTGAATACAGGTGCTGAATTACGAAATGTTTCAATTAATCAGTGCAGCCATAAAGACTCACATTGTAGAATTCGGATCGGATTTGGGAAGCCCTGTCAAGTTCCCTTCAGACCTCATGAATCCCAATAGCTCCTCTCGCCTGTTAGGGAAATACTTCCAGCTCTGAAATCCTGATTGTGCTACAGAATGAACAAATGAATAGACCTGATAATAATTTCCATGCAGGTGAAGAAAAGTGTCAGTGATATTTGCGAGCACTTTGGGATCGTCGTAGACACGAGATTTCTTGTGAAATTCGACTACTTTCACGTCTTCTGGCATCTGAAGACTCACAGACTCAATGTCATGGCTTCTTCGATACGACCAACCGTCTCATTGAGTATCAATATCTTCCGAATCAACCCTGGCAGAACACGTTCAGTATTAGTCAACATCTTCTGATGCTTAACGCCTTCATTCCAAACCACTGGTGTTCTGCCAAGCGTCTGAGCAAGAGAATACAAAGTTGTGAGCTCAAAAATGTGATTTCCTAATCGTGCTTCTGGAGCCAATCTCAATGAGAGGTACTTTTTCGAAGAGATCGACCTGAATTCCTTGTAGGAAAGCGTTTCACTTACAATATCAGATACTTACAACTTGACATTTGACATGAAGACCTCCGAATCGGAGAGAAAGAAGCAAAAAAGAACTTCAATGAGTATTGTGAGAAATATGAAAAACAATGAAGTCAAACTTACAAAATCCGAGAGCCCCAATAATGGAGAACAGTTTCTTCGGAGAGTTCATACAGAAACGAACGATAGGGGGCGAAAGAGGGTTATTTTTTTGTTTTTTTTTTCATTCGCAATTACAGAATATATCAAGATATAAAAGTAAACTTTTATAATTTCCACATCGATGCAAAGAATCCCAAAAGCATTGGAAACGAAACGAAATCTCGTAACTAGGACATGATGTGTATCCCAAATTTGAACATTTTTCCCCCGAAGAACCCTCTTTCGCCCCCTGTCGTTCGTTTCTGCCGATCAGCCCGGTTACTTAAAAGGTTCCCAGCGTTTAGTTAACGCCACTGTGAAAAAGGTGTTTTACCTAGAAACAGCTGGAATGTTTTCACTTTCTTTATTTTTTCAGACGAGTACTGTAGTCTACAGTTTTTAGAATACCAAGCACTGAATCAGGCCATCTTCTGAATGGCTGTTCCGCGGAAAGCTGTTTATCACATCACGATCAATCAGGACGTTCTTGTACTGCAAAGTTTTCTCGTAAAGATCGGATGTGCTTTGGATCCAATTGGACACAAGGCATTCAATGTCACTGTAGTCCGCAAGGTAGCCGTGCGGTGTCTACGGACCTGCGCGGCAATTTCAAGCTTTTTGAAATCCATTTTTCGAAATTTTTTTTTCAGATCGATGCAATTGCATATTCATCACTTTTCTTTCTCCTATTCTTCATAAAAAGTTACAGCAAAATGGGTCAAGTCTTCTCCACGTCATCGACCGCCAATCAAACGCCGGCTTCCACTCCACAAAGGGCTCCGAACTGTGCAGATCCGCGCTCTCCGAGCAGAGACATTGAAAGAACTCCGATCACGGTGAATACGTGAGTCTACAGTTGTATCAAAAACAATCAAAAACAGTTGTCTTCGCAGTTCGAACGACGAGAACAGCATGGCAACGAATTCAACGACAAAGCCCCGCAAACCGAGCTTGCGGCAGACGATGCTCTCTCGTATGATGAAGAACAATGCGAAACCAGGTAATATAAGAATATCACAGTTTATTGCCCAGTTTATCAAATAAAATTCAAATTATGAATTCTGAATTCTGAAACCAATTGTTATTACAGAAGACTCGTGACCTCCTGACAGCGTCCGCAATCGATACCCGCTCCACACTCTCCTGCAATCACTCCATTTCCCTCTATATGGGTACTCCACTCACTTCTCCAAATCCGTTCTCCCACTCGTCTAACGTCTTCTCCACCGACCCATTCACCTCGAAAATCGGCGCCTCCCACATTGAACTGTCATTTATTCCTGTATCATGCCCGTTCCACTTCACCCTCTGCCACCGCTTCTTGATGTCCTCCCGGATGTCGAGTATCACGGTGACAGTTGACTTCTGGTTGTGAATTTGAATTCTTTTTGATGTAAATAAGAGCTCTCACCTCTTCTAATCCCATTGTGAATATCACGGTGTTGTCTGGAATCTGGACGCTTCTTCTGCTTCTGAATTCCACACAGCTCAAAACGCAGTTCTTGCCGACTACTGTCTGATGGCCAAGCGAATTTTCAACGAAGCTCGACTCGGGAACATCTGAGAATCCTTTGGAACGTACCACGTTGGACTTATAGAGCCCGGGAAATTCATTATGAAATGAGGAGCCCATTGGAAGATGCTCCAGGAACTCTTTATAAGTGCCGAAATGGAAAAACGAGTTCGCTCCGAGTTCACAAATTAACACTTTTGCAGTTTGAAACACATCTGCCAGTTCTTTCCGATACTTTTGTAGTTCTGGAGCAGCTGCAAACTTATATCTTGCTCTTTGTTGAACTGGAAATAGTTCGCACATTTGTCAATATAATCCAGTTTGGGACACTCCCCCATTGGCCTCATAAAGTCTCCATAACAGCAGAGCTCCTCTGTGATTGGCTCACGGAGCAATGGAGACGCCAGAAGTTTCCTACAGATGTTCCACGTCATGAAGTAGCAACTGAAAGAATCCTTCAGATTGAAAGTGCGCTCCATTGCCAACCTGTCTGTGAGAACCATCCCGTCACTTCTAATGGCTCCTTCCGACGTCATCTCTTCTATCGTTGGCTTCTGAAGCACTTTCTTCAAGATTCTAGTAGCAGGATCCATTACAAATACTCCGTGTTGAGTGCCAACCTGGATTTAGAATTCGGAATTTGGAATTTGGAATTCAGAATTCTAGAATGTATTTCTCACTTCTATCGATGACAAGTGTGCGAAAACCACAACATCTTGATCCGAATCTTCTACTTTTTCCAACGACTTCATGTCCTCCACCACATCAGAAGCCGTTATCATTATCCCTCCAGAAGGCAGCTTTTCCAGCTGTTGACTTCTGAATAACAATGCAATGTTGCTCCACCGCACACCTACTTGTAAATCTCCAGTTTCGTCTCCAGAATCGTCTTTCCGTTCGGAAGACGTCCGAACACTTTTCCGTGAGGAGAGAGGTGTGGCATCCGTTGAGATAGCCCACCGGAATGCACCAACAGCGTCTGAAACTCTGAATTCATCTTCTTCTGAAGACGAGACCACCTTGGCGTCATCTCGATGTCCAGGGTCTTCCAGTATCCTTCTCAGAATGTTCAAAGTGGCACCTCCTGATCCGATTCTGACATCTGGAGAGGGCACGTCGTCAGTGACCACTTCAACTGATTCAGAATACTGTGAAATTGGAATTTCAGTCAATTTCAGCTTGAAAGTGGCATTCTGAGATTTCGATCCAGCTGTGAGAATAAGTTTGTTCCACATTCAACGGGGAAAATCGATGAGAGACGCTCCACGTTTTATCGAGCTGTGAGAAGAGTGTGGAGAGGGCAGAGAGAAGCAGTCTGGTCTATTTATTATCGTGTTTCAATTATTCAGAATAATATGAAATAGGAATCGAAAACTGGGAAAATTAGAGGCAGTGAGGAGCTAATTATCATCTAGAAGCTCAAATAATTACAATTAGGTACAAGTAGTTACATTTTTACATCGGGTGGATTTGAACATTGAAAATTAGAATAATTACACAAAAATCATGACGCATTTTCGGCTAGAATGAAGTGCTAACAGTGCGGGTTTATCATATGCGATGGGCACGACCATGGGCTTCAGGTGCCATTCAGAGGGGCTCAGTGCGAAGAGCGGAGAGCTCATGTACTTGCGGAGAAGCTCAGAATCGAATTTGGTGTTGTTCATGTGCACATCGAGTTTATCAGCATGACGAGTGTAAGTGGATTCGATTAGTTGGAGGGCTGAGATGGTTGTGACACGTGGACAATACGAGATTCGGAAGTAGATCAGATTGGGACACGATCGAGCAACGCGAAGGGAGAAGGTGTCGGTGATCTGGAAAGTGACTGGTAGAAGGGACACCTCTGGTGGCTCACCTGTGGAGTTCCCTTCAAATCGATCTGCGAGAGAGTGCTGAAAGACGACTGGAGGCACCTCAACATGCTCGCTTCGGTGTGCCCTCCAAGTTGGCACTGCTCTATTTCCAGTTTCTCGAGCCCATTGAATCCCGCAATAAGAGCCAGTGTCCAGATCCGAACACTCTTCAGGTCGATTTCAGAGAACGCCAACGTTTTCAAATTCGCTTCTCTGACGAATTCGAGAATGTTCGCCAAGTCCGCATCCGTCACGCTCCCCTCAATCAACTCGTTCTCCAAGTGCAGCGTTTGAACGGCGGTGGATAGTGATGGAATCAGAACTGATAAGATTCTGCGTGTCGTGTCATGGTATTCTGATGGCAGTTGGATTCTCGCCTCATCTCCATCGTATCCGGCGAGCAGATCTTCGTTCGTAAATGCGATTTTCAGACACCTGGCTCTGGGCAGTTTTTTGGCAGTGAGCCGTGCTGTCGCCAAGGAGACGAGTCCCCAGTTGAGGAGTGCTCGCGGAGTCGTAATGTCTAGAATCAGCTTCACTATATCTATGGGCATATCTTCGAAGAGCATCCTGAAAATGTTTTCATGAGAGGGGCTGGAGTTAGAATGAATAAAAACATTCTTCTTTTTGAAAAAGAGAAAAAGGAAAAGAACAACAAGGAAGAATAAAACATCCAGTTTCTCTCTTTTTCGGGATATTTTCTTTTGCATCCAGAAAATCAATGAATCTGCGTCTCCACGAGACAAAAAAAGAGGGAAAAAGAAGATAGTGAGGGTGTTTGACAACATTCAGCGAAATACAAAAAAGCTGGAACTTATTATTATATAAAGAGGTTTATACTTTGAAAAATGAAATTGAGATACAGAAGAAGATAAATAACACAGTGAAAATAGATCAGAGTCCCCAGAGTTTCCTCTCGCTCCTCACCGACTTCGATCCGACCTCGACGATCCGAGTGGAGGACTGCGGTCTCTTGAACGCCTTGTCGCTCTCGATCTTCCTCCTCTCCATCTCCTTCTGAGCCTCGCGCATCTCCGCCTCCATCGTCTCCACAGTCCGCACACTCTCCATCTTCAGCTCCCGACGCGACTGTTTCGACTCTTTGATCGAGTAGAACATGGGTCCGAGCTCGGCGAGCCAGATGGCGTCCACTGCCGTCACACATTGCATGTACTCCTTGGCGGTCATGATGAGCTCGTGGTAGACGACGTAGTCGGGCATGAAGCCCATTCCGAAGAGGGCGGACGTTGGATGGAGGAAGCAGGGGATTCCCGTTCGGACATTCACGTACTCTCCGATTCCTTTGAGTCGTGCGGCGTTGTGGAAGTAGGCGGAGCAGATGCACTTTCTGACGATGTCCCATTCACTTCCGTTCGAGCTGAAAATGATGAATGTTTTAAAACGGACAATTCATAAAAACTTACATCAAAGGGAGTTTCAGATCCTGCATGATCTCCTTGAGCTGTGCCCTCACTTCCCTCACTTTCTTCAGAGCCTTCACGTGGAGATAGTTGTCAGTGCACCACTTGGCAGAGTACTTGTGGGTCCTCCATTGAAGGTACACGTTGAGGAATGTCAAATGATCCGACTCAGGCACCTGGAACTTTTCCTTCTTGGCATCTGCCTCCTCTTCTCTTCCTTTCGGTCGGAAGAATATCGCTGGCACCGAGAGCATGGAGACGATCGTCAGAACCTCCTCACTGCAACCCATTTCCGCGGAGACAATGAGCATTTTGGAGAGAGTTGGATCGAGGGGAAACTCGACCATTTTGCGACCCATCGAGGTGAGCTGGCCGGTGTTGTCGAGGGCTCCGAGAGTCCACAGCTGGTACATCGAGTTGAGCATGTTGTCTTGCGGAGGGGCGTCCATGAAGTGGAACTTGAGAAGGTCGTCGACTCCGAGCGACTTGAGCAGAAGAACCACGTTCGCCAGATTGGTACGTTGAATTTCTGGAACCGTACTTCGGAGCAACTCGTCCTTAAACTGTCTTTCAGTGTAGAGACGGTAGCATTGACCTGGTCCAGTACGACCCGCACGACCACTCCTCTGATTCGCAGACGCTTGAGACACTGGGAAGATCGAGAGGGCGTCCATACCGATGCGTGGGTTGTACACCTTCATCTTGCAGAATCCTGGATCGATGACGAACAGAATACCATCGACAGTAAGCGATGTTTCGGCAATGTTGGTGGCCACGATCGCCTTTCTCATTCCACCCGGAGCTCTTTGGAAGATCTTCGCTTGAAGGTCACTGGGAAGTTGGGAGTAGATGGGCAGGACAGCCAGTGGAGGTGCCTCGTCCAGCTCTCCGAGCTTCTCCTTGATCATCTCGCACGTGCACTCGATGTCTTCCTGTCCTGGCATGAAGATCAGAATGTCTCCGTCCATGGCTCCCAGGTGGATTGTGACAGCCTGTTTGACGGCTGCATCCACGTAATCCTCCACTGGAGTCCTCGCATGAAATAGCTCCACCGGGAAGGTTCTTCCAGGGATTGTGAAGGTTGGGCAGTTTCCTCCGAAGAAGTCGGCGAACTTATCGGCATCCATGGTAGCAGATGTGACAATGAGCTTCAGGTCGGACCGCTTGGCGACCACTTCTCTGAGCAACCCAAAGAGCACATCAGTGTTGAGAGACCTCTCGTGAGCCTCGTCCATAATGATGGCCGAGTACTGGTCGAGAGTTCCGTCTCCGAGGCACTCACGGAGCAGAATACCGTCTGTCATGTACTTGATGATCGTTTTCTCCGATGTGCAATCCTCGAATCGAATCGCGTAACCAACGTCTTGTCCGAGCTGTAAAATATAACACAAATGAGCTGAAATACATACTATAATGCTTACCTCGACTCCCATTTCATCAGCGACACGACGAGCCACACTCATCGCGGCGACACGTCTCGGCTGTGTGCATCCGATGAGTCCGGACTCTCCGAATCCATCCTCCAACAGGTACTGTGCCAGCTGCGTCGTCTTTCCCGATCCGGTCTCTCCGACGATGATGACCACGTTATTCTCCCGAATCACATTCATCATCTTCTGTCTGCATGCAAACACTGGAAGGTACTCCCTCTGTTGCTTGATCGTCTTCTCGAGTGCGAAATCAGAGACCGCTTCGTTGTCCTTCATGTGAGAGGCGAACTGATGCGACTCTTTGTAGTTTCCAGAGTCATCGTCTTCTGGATTCGCAGTGTCGTCGGCCTTCTCCTTCACTCCCATCAGGTTTCCCAGTTTACTTCCCGCGAGCTCCCAGTGTTTGTCCTGTGCTCTTTTCCGATCTTCCATCTCCCTCCTCCTTCTCACTGCAATACTTCCTCGTGCAGCAGCCACTGCCATATCACAGGTGGTGTCCACGACTGGAATAATCGGCTGTGCTTGCTTCGTGAACACAATTCGTCCGTCGAGGAATGGAGGCACAATGTTCTGCACCAGGATGGTCACTCTATTCTCATCAGTCTCGTCTTCGAACGTGCTCGACAGCTCGTCAGCCATTGCGACGACTCCGGATCGATGCAGTCTGTTGTTTTCCCACAACTCGTTCTCTCGTTTGATCGCCTGCTGCTTCACTGTCAACCTTGGCTTCTGGGTCTTCTCTTGCCACTGCTTCTCTCTTTTCTCCACAAACTCATCAGACACTTTATTGAATGGATTGTACTCGTCGTCATGAGCTCCTTCATTGTCGTACCACTCTCTGTCCAAGTTCTTCTGCTCCTGCTCCCATTGAAACCGTTCTTCCTCGTCATGAAATGATGGCTCTGCCTTCTCGTCCTTCACCGATCTTATCGAATCCTCGGGTCGGTTGTGTCGTCGTCGCTTCTGATCCTCCTGATGCCTCCTCTCACTTCTATATACACTGGACACACTTCTCTCTGAGTCCCAGTCTCTCTTCCTATCCCTATCGCCTCTGGGAGTGGGCATATCCCAACTGTTGCGTTTTCTGGATCCTTCTCTATCGTCATCCCACGACATTCTGGAAGGTGTAGCTGGAACTTTGAAGCGAGGGGTTTCGTCGCCACGTCGGTCAGCATGTCTCCGACTGCTGTCGTCCCTTCTGTCCGATCTGTCACGATGATCCCTGTGCCTGTCCCTTCTTCTGTCGTCATCTCGACTCTTGTATTTCACTCCGTGATCTCGATCTCGATCTCGGTGCTTCTCATGTACCCTGAAGAAAATGTAAAAGTTTCAATTAATTCAGCAGTAACTCACTTTTCGATCTCTTTTCGGACAGATTCAGTGACACCCTTATCATCGTCAACTTCTAGTCGTTTACGAGTGTTATCTCGTTTTGTTGAGGCCAATCTATCCAGTCCGAGTAAACTTCTAGAAACAACAAAAATTAGTTCGAAAAGGAGGGAAAATAAAACTTACTTTCCCTCGCTCTTCTTTGGCTCTTCTCCTTCGACTTTCTTCTTCTTGATGACAAGTCCTCCAAAAGTGTCGTTTGTCCCCTCGAGACGGTCGTCCGCTTGTTGTCCGGACATTGTCTAGAATTGGAATTTCGATAAAAAAGAGCTTCAAAAGCTTTGAATATTTGAAAAACCTCCAAAATTTTGACAAAATGCGAAAAGAAAAAAACAAAAAATAATATTCGAAAAGGTGAGACAGTGTGGAGATTAGAGAGAGCGCAGACCGAGTGTTCAATAGAGCGCACTTGCAGACCCCCGGCGCCGATAATGTTTTTTGTTGTTTTTTGTTGTCCTCACTCTCCATCACTGCCGTCTAGTAAATTTCTCTCTTTATCTCCTCCGCTCACATCATTTTCGCTTTCAAAAGTTGCCGGGTGGGTCTGTTGAAACACAAAGTGACCCATAAATCAGTTGCAAGACGTCCTTTCTTTCCGTTTCAAAATCCACTTCAAGGCCCCGTGTTTTTCGCAATACCCTTCGCATTTCCATCTGTGAATCATGAATGGTTCAGCAATTGATGCGTGTTTACCTACACTCGCGTCGAGTACCCCGGAAACTCCCACTTGTCCTGGGATCCTAGAGAAAAACCCGTGTGAAGTGTCAAAAAGCTATCTCTCTGCGTCTGTTGCATTGTTGCAAATTAAATTGTCCGTTTTCTCTCTATCAGCCGTCCTTTTCGAATCGATCGATTCCCTCCGTTTTGGCCATTAGCAAAGGAATTGCGAAATCGGAAGGAGGGCGGCACCTTGCGATGAGTCATCACCCGCAGTCACCCCTATCACGAACGTTATTTGCATTCTCTTTTCTGAAATGACGTTTTTCCCTCCTCTTTCTGAAATTGTATGAGTGTAAAGTTATGAATCAACCATTAACTTAATCTTTTCTCCTCTTATTCACTCCCGCTTTATCGATTGTCTTGTAGAATGGCGTCGTTCGGCTTCCTCAGCGCTCCGCTGAAGTCGACCAACGAGGTTGATCTTGTGAAGCCACTGACTTCGTACATTGACAACGTCTACAATACTTCCGATGACAATCGAGCAGATGTTGCTGAAGCCGTTCAAGAGCTCAACAAGTTGCGCTCGAAGGCGTGTTGCCAGCCGTTGGACAAGCATCAGTCAGCACTCGATGTCGTTACTAGGTGAGTCAGAATCTAGAAAATCAATAAGTGTTTGACGTTTCAAGATACTACGATCAATTGGTTGCCATAGAGAGCAAAATAATAATCTCCGCTACTCAAAATCCAGTCATTTTCAAATGGAAAGACGCTTTCGACAAGGGAAGCCTCTTCTCGAGCCGCGCCTCCCTCTCCCTTTCCGATGGCTCCTTTGAAAGAGCCGCTGTCCTGTTCAACGTGGGCTCTCTGATGTCTCAGATCGCCGCTTCCCAACAATTCCACACCGACGACGAGATCAAGACTTCTGCCAAACTGTTCCAGCAATCTGCCGGAGTTTTCGCTCGTCTCCGTGACACCGTCCTCGGAATGGTTCAACAGGACCCGACTCCAGACCTCATGCCAGATACCCTCGCGGCTCTCTCGGCTCTCATGGTTGCTCAGGCTCAAGAAGCCATTTACATCAAGGGACACAAGGACAAAATGAAGGCCGCTTCGATGGTGAAGATCTCCGCGCAAATCGCCGAGTTCTACACCGAGGCGCAAAAGTTGATGCAGAAGGACATCGTGCGGGGACTCTGGGATAAGGAATGGACGAGCATCATCAATGGAAAGACTCTCGCCTACTCGGCACTGGCTCAATTCCATCAGGCCGAGGTGAACGGAGAGAATCGAGAGATTGGAGAGCAGTTGTCCCGATTGGCGGAATCGTTGAAGCTCTTCGAGACTGCTCAGAAGTATCTGCCGAAGGATATCACCGGTATTTGGGACTTGTACCCAGCTATCGGCAAGGCTCATGTGGCCGCAAAGAAGGATAACGATTTCATCGTGAGTTCCCGATACTTTAAGAATATCTTAATAATTTCTTTTCAGTACCACGAGAGAGTCGCCGACTTCCGGTCCCTTCCAACTCTTCCAAAGGCACCACTGGCAAAGCCCACTCCAGTTTCTAACCCGATTACGGCGAGCTTCAGAGGTATAATCACATCATCATTATAATCTAAACCTGTTCTTCAGATATGTTCTCCTCTCTGGTGCCTGTACAAGTGCACAATGCCATGCAGTCCTACGAAGCCAGAAAGGCCGAGATGGTCAACATGGAAACTGTCAGAATGAGAGAAGCCACTCAGCTCATGAATGGGTACGTCTCTCATCTTATATTTCGATGACTTTAAGTTAACTTTGATACTTTCAGAGTTTTGGCTTCTTTGAACTTGCCAGCTGCCCTCGACGACGTCACCTCCACCGAAACGCTTCCAGAATCGATCAAGCTGAAGTCGGCGAAACTGAAACAGAATGGAGGAAGCGCTGAGATCATGCGTCTTTTCAACGAGCTTCCATCGCTTTATCAGCGAAACGAGGACATTCTGACGGAGACGAGCAGAATTCTGAACGAGGAGAAGGAGAGCGACGATACGATGCGGAAGCAGCTCGGAACGAAGTGGACTCGGATGTCCAGCGAGCAACTCACCGGACCGCTCGTCACCGAGATCGGCAAGTACCGAGGCATCCTTCACACCGCCTCGAACGCCGACAAAATGGTCAAGGACAAGTACGAGGTGCACAGACAGGGAATCGAGCTGCTCTCGAAGAACGAGTCGGAGCTCCGTTCGGCCATACCGGGACAGACCGCCCATGCAACTGGAGAGACTGACACTGTGCGTCAGTTGAAGGATCTGATGAAGGAGTGGAATGAGGTGACCACCGACAGAGAGTTGCTCGAGAAGGAGCTGAAGAGCACCAACTGCGACATTGCCAACGACTTCCTGAAGGCGATGGCCGAGAATCAGTTGCTTAACGAGGAGCACATTTCGAAGGAGAAGATCGCCCAGCTGTTCGGTGACCTGCGGAGAAGAGTGCAGGCGTCGTTGGACAAGCAAGAAGCGCTGATGAATCAGATACAGACGGCGAACAACAAGTTCACCGGGGAGAAGGCGGGATCGAGCTCTGGAGCGGAGAGAGAACGCATTCTGAAGATGCTCGCGCAGGCGGCCGATGCGTACGCCGAGCTGAAGGCGAACCTCGAGGAGGGCACCAAGTTCTACAACGACCTCACCCCGATCCTCGTACGTCTTCAGCAGAAGGTCAGCGACTTCTCGTTCGCTCGTCAGACCGAGAAGGAGGATCTGATGAGACAGCTGCAGCTCAGTATAGTTTCTGGTGAGTCATTGTAATGAGAAGAGTTTTATAATAGAAGGGGGGACTTTCAGAAAACTACGGTACGAAAAAAGTTGTTTGTTTAAACTGTCGTAATTTCGTTTCTGTGAATACGTTGTGGTAGTTGTGCTGTAATTTCAGGCCAAGCGGCAAAAGCAGTCGTCGATGGGGTCAACTCCTTGGTTTCTTCTTATTTGACTTCTGGTCCGTTTCGTGTGTTGCATGCTCAGCTCTTCTCACCAAAAGAACTCGTTAATAACTCTACTGATTGCAGGCACCAACGCGGCTCCATCAACCCCCACCAATGCTCCACCAAGACCTCCACCACCACGTCCAGCGGCGCCCCCAGTGGAGTCCCCGATCCCACCACCACGCACCCAGCAGTCGATGCAAGGTGAGTAGACCGATCAACTAACTGTCGTCCTAACATTTGTCCGTATTTCTGTCTGTCTGTGCAAGAATTCGTATTCAGCCACTCCGGGAGCACCTCCACAGACTGGTTACAACCCGTACCAGCAGCAGCCTGCTCAATTCCAGCAACATCCTGGTTATTATCAGCAGCCCGTGCCTTACGGTGTGTTTTTCATGTGTGCTGTCCTGTTATTAACACGATTTATTTGTTTTTTTATAACTGTTAGCAAGTGTCCTGAAACCTGCAGCCTCTCATTCCGCCCCATTTCCAGGTCAACCGCAGCCGCAGATGATGTACCAGCCGCACTACCAGCCGACGTTCGCTGCTCCTTATCCGACGTTCCCCGGAGCATTCCCCTCCTATCAGCAGCAGTGGCCTCAGCAGCAAGGCAGCTTCCCGCCGAACCCGCAGTTCGGGCAGCAGCCGCCGCAAGGAGGGCAGGGAACCAATCCATTCCAGTAGATGGCTGTAGATACTCGCCCCCTTTTTATTGTTTTACGTGTCACTTCTTACTTTGAATATATAAATTTGCAACACTTTCAAAAGGGGGATCTTTATGACAGACACATTGTAAATACAATAAATAATCGTTAAAAAGATGATTCACAGGGTCGAAAGAAAATGATCAGGCGATTACTTGTAGAACTCAAAGTCGTTGGTGTCCTTCTTGACGACGTTCTTGTACGCCTTCTCGAGGTCCTTGGTGAGCACCACGTAGCGGTTCTCGCGGACAGCTTGCATACCGGCCTCCTGGCAGATCGAGTTGATGTCGGCTCCCGAGATCTTGTCAGGACGCGCCACCCAGTCTTCCAGATCGACGTCGTCGGACAGATTCATGCGAGCGCAGATGGTCGAGAAGACGAGGCGCTTCTGACGACGATCCGGAAGAGGGAACTCGATCTTGCGGTCGAGACGTCCCGGACGGAGGAGGGCGGGGTCGAGGGTGTCCTGTCTGTTCGTCGCCATGATCACCTTCACGTTGGTGCTCTGATCGAATCCGTCCATCTGGTTGAGCAACTCGAGCAGAATACGTTGCACCTGAACTGGGGCTTTATTTCATGTACTTCTAGAAGTTACTCTACCTCACGATCAGCTCCAGTTTGAGCATCGAAACGTTTGGTAGCAATAGCGTCAATCTCGTCGATGAAGATGATCGACGGACTGTTCTCCTTGGCAAGACGGAACACATCTCTCACCATTCTCGGTCCTGAAAGAGACATTTATATTTTCAATCTATACGACAAAAGGATTTACCTTCTCCCAAATACTTCTGGACGAATTCAGATCCGACGACGCGGATGAAAGAGGCGGCGGTGTTGGCGGCGACAGCCTTTGCCAACATGGTTTTTCCACATCCGGGTGGTCCGTACATGAGAACTCCGCGTGGGGGGTCGATTCCGATTTGTTGGTAGAGCTCTCCGTGAGTCAGTGGGAGCTCGACGGCTTCACGGACCTCCTGCTTCTGCATGTCGAGTCCTCCGATGTCTCCGTACGAGATATCGGGCTTCTCATCCGGACGGAGCATCTGGATGGAGCTGTCGGCCTCTGGTGGGAGGACATCGACGAGGGCGTTCGAGTACTTGTGAAGAGCCACGGAGCATCCGGGCTTGAGCAATTCACGGTCGAGGATTGAGAGAACTCGAACGTAGTAGTTGGATCCGGTGGTACTTCCGACGATCGCGTGATCCTGGTCAACGGCCTCGAGGAACTGTCCGATCACCAGTGGCACAGACTGGATGCGTTTCACCTCTTCCTGAGCATGGAGCAGCTCTTTCTCGAGATTTCTCGTCTCCAGCTTGATGTAGTCTTCCATGACTTGCAAATGAGCCAATTGACGCTCCAAAGCGGTCAATTTGATGTAGTCATCGGAGGCGATGTCGAACTGTGGGATCGAGTGATGAGGAGCACGGGCCGGAGTGCTCTCCATCAGAGGAGCAGCAATTCCAATTTCGTCCAGAGCAGCGGCGGACATGATCCTGCAATGAATTCATCAATGATTCTCCGGTCCATTTAGGAAAAGTATAAAGTTGGAAGATAGACACTTCACTGTGACAAGATCGGTTAAGTTTGGTCATTTTATTGGTAAATAAATAATGGGAGATCATACGAATCACATGTAATCGATAGAAAGACAGTTAAACTAGGGAAAAGGAACTCACAAAACAGACAATTATTGTGCTTTCTCGATGAAAATTGAAAATTTTAAAAAGGTGGCGGGCGCGTCGACGAGAAAGTCATCGTCCGCAATCTGGTGTAGCGGTGTTTGCGTACGCTCACACCGGAACTGACGACTATAAGTACGGTAGTTTGGAGCACAAGCTGGAGCATTGGCAGAAATTGAATAAATACAATAAATAGGGATTAATTAGATTTAGAAGATTCTTTAACAGGCGGTTGGATATTAGAAGACTTGAGTCTATCGATAATTTCCTGTCGAAGTTTTTCGTCCTGAAGTTGGTCAGCCAGCAGGCGATCCAAAAACTGCTCGGTTTGATTCAATGCAATCTGAAACAAATTAAAGTTTTGATGATTAGAAGTGTTAATTACCTTCTTGATGACGGGCTTCACGACACTTCCGAGTGATTGAGGAGCCGAGTTTTCGTCATGAAGCTTCAAATTCAGAGCAGGGAGGATCCGGGTCAAGAAGTCGGGTTGAACTCTTGGGAATAGTGGATGAATGTGAGAGAGGTCTATTTCAGACTTGATGCTCTGAAAATTCAAGTTAATTGGGAATAAAGGGAAGAGTGTTACATTGGATGTGGGGTTCAAATTTTGATGTTGACCCTGCGGGAACTGATAAGAACTGATTGGGCTCGGGACGGTCGGGATTTGAGATACGGTAGGTGTTGGAGCAGGGCGAACTTGTTGAGCTCCTCCACTGATCACACTTCCATGGATGTGCTGGAATTGATTGATAACATTTGAAATAGACGCAAAAAGAGAAAAAGACTCACATTCTGATACTGTTGCGCATAAGTGTCCGCCGGGGACACTTCAGGCATCCTCGGGAGAAGATCCTTCGGGAACTCGTCGATCGTGTTGTAAATCTGTGGTTGATGAGTCTCTGGGACCGGGGGATAGACTCTCGGGGCGACGTTGGGCAGCGTGTCGACGACCCGATTGCCTTTCCACTCGACGAACGACGTCTCCGAGGGCAGTCTGGGGATGACAACTCGGTTATCCGGGTCGTACGGCTTCCTCTCGTTCCCCTTCTCGCACCTTCCCACGCCCACCAGGAAGACCAACGTGTCGGGACAGTGTCTCTCGGTCCATCTGCCACGTCTTCCGTACAAGGGAGCACACTGCAGGTACATCGAGGGGTTGCTCGGGTGAGCACAGAAAGAGTCCGAGTCGTACTGCAACTCGCATTCTCCGTTGATCTGACACTGTCCGGTGGCCGTGGGCGTCTCTTCTTCCACTGTCACCGTGTTCCATTCCGGCTGCCAGTTGGGAGGAAGTGTCGCCCATTCCGGAGCTTGTGTTGTGAATCGGATGAGCTCTACTTCTGGAGGTTGGTACTCGGAGATGTCGGGACGAGGTCGGTAGATCGGTTTCAGGGTCGTGATCTGAGTGGTGGCTTCTCGATCCCGCTCGCTTTCGATGATCTGTCTCATCATCTCCCTTTCCCTTTCCATCGCTTCCAACCGCGACCTCTCCTCCGTCGCCTTCCTCATCTGCTCCTTGATCCGTTTCCTCTCCTCCAACTCCTTCTGTGCTCTCCTTTCCTCTTCCGCTTTCCTTCTCTCCTCTTCTTCCAGAATCGCCTTCTGTCTCTCTTCCATCTCCTTCTCCAACATATTCCTCCTCCGTTCCTCCTCCAACATCGCTCTCCTCCTCTCCGCCATCTCCTTCTCCAGAACCTTCTTCTTCACCTCCTCTTCCTCCAACTTCTTCCTCCTCCTCTCTTCCTCTTGCTGTCTGAGCCTCTCCATTTGTGCCTGTCTCTCTTGCTCTTCCTGTCTCACTCTCTCCATTTCCCGTGCTCTCTCCTCCTCTAACCGCCTCAACTCTCTCTGCCGCTCCTCTTCTTGCTCCGCTCGGATCCTTTCCATCTCCTTCATCTGCTCCTGAATCTTCCTCTGTCTCTCCTCCTCCAGAGTCTTCGCCTTCCTGGCCGCTTCCAGTTCCTGTCGGACCCTCTGATTCTTCTGCTGTCGTTCCATCTGAAGTCTCTCCAACTCCCTCATCCGTGCCATCTCCAACGCGATCTCTTCCTGTCTGATTCTTTCCATTTCTCGTTTTCGTTCCTCCTGTCTAATCCTCTCCAATTCACGTTCTCTCTCCATTGCCACTCGTTCTTGCTCCGCATAAATTGCTGCTTGCTGAAAATGGAAAATTGAAATTCAACTCTCATCAAAGAGCGCTCCACCGAGAACTCACCCTTTCCAGCTCTGCCTGACGCGCTCTCTCGGCCTCCTCCAACTGTCTGCGTCTCTCCAGTTCCCTCGCTCTCTCTTCCTTTTCCTGTTTCAGTCTCTCCTGTTCCATCATATCAAATTTTTCCTGCTGTTGCCTTTCGGAAACTGCCTTCTGGTGCTGGACAATGTGAAGGAGCTGATTCAAGAACTCATTCTCGGTCATCGTTTTCCCATTGTATCTGGAATAGGAGGCAATCAGGACAACTACAAACTAGAACCTTTAGATACCTGACAGTATATTCTGGAGTCATCGTGGTCAACTCCTCTCCCGCGAAGCTCTCCACTCTCCGATCCACCTTCTCGTAGGGAGCCAAAGTGTGCGGCATGCCCTGCACCTCCTTCGAAGCTACAGTAACCCTCTGTGCTCCCGCCACGAACCTCGTCGCGTGAGTTACAGGCATCGGAGTCGTGGTGCGAACTCTTCCCGGCCGAGTGAACGCGGGTCCATTGGCTCTTCCCCTTGAAATCAGTTGCTGCTTCAGCTGCTGCTCTCCACTCCGATTCCCACTCTTTTTGCTCGCGAATATCACGATCTTCGGAGTGGTCATCTGTTGCACCATCGCAGCAGACTCTGTCACCATCGGAAGCTCCGTCGTCGTGCTCATCGCAGTCGTAGTCTTCCTCATTTTGGTTCGGGTCCTCGCCTTCGGTTTTCTGCTCTTCGGGCGGATCGTCGAGAAGACAAACTCTTCGGCGGCCGGAGGAGATGCAGCGGGAGTCACTTCGGCAGATACTGGGTAGCTCGCTGGAGTGGGGGCGGGGGTGGTGATGATGTTCTTCGCCACCTCGTACTTTCTCATCGGCTTTAGAACTTTCGGGTCGGTGCGCTCTTTACAAACCTGGAAGGATTGATGTATTGAGGATTCTCGGAGTTTCAATAAAAATTTTGTAACTCTAACATCAATACATGCCTCCTGACAGTTCCAGACAAAGAAAATTTGTGGGCGGAGCTCTACAAAAATACCCCCTTGTTAGAAACGCGGAAATTCTGTATTTTCAGTGACACTCTTCAACTTCTCACAGGGGAATGTTCTGATGAGTCTGAGCTTTCTTCTAATGAAATTCATATTGTTCGAAAGCTCTTGTTTTAACGAGTTCAGAACTGTATTTCATTTTTCCTACCGAGCTCTGTGAGCCGAGATATGGAGCTTCAAACTTAAGTACTGAACATTTTACATGTCCAGAAGTTTTCATACTTTGGAGCTCCGTATCTCGACTCCCAGAGCTCGGTAGGAAAAAAGGAACACAGTTCTGAACTCGTTGACACAAGAGCTTTCGAATGATATCGCATTAGAAGAATCCAGGGACTCATCAGACCATTTCCTAGTCAAAAATACTTTGACACTTCTTATTCGCTTACCCTATCCTCTGGATCGAACGTCATCTGTGGAGCACAGGGAACGATCCAAACTCTGCCCGACGGCCCGCATTGTTTGTATCTCGACGGGTCTCCATTGACAGTCCGCAATCCATACGTCACTCGATTGCACCTCTCCGAAGTGAAGATGACGTCCGCGAATGCTGAATTGATCTCAGTGTGACTGCGAACGGAAAATCCCTCGAACTTTATGCTTATCCAAACAAGCGCGTTTTCTCGGAGAGAATGGTAATTTCGTGCAAATATTGGCGAGAAATTGGCAGCACTCTCTCTCTGTGCCTCCCCTAATAGCCAAATCAAGTGTTGTTGGCTGTCACTGAATGTCAACAAGGGTGCAACTTGGAAGTGTTATCAGTACTGGTTCCATCTCCCCCCAATCACTATCTCCTCCTTCTAAATTTCAAATAATCCCCACCGCACACACGTCGATTCACGCGTCCCCCCACAATCGCGATCCGATTAGTTATCGGAATTAGCGGGGTGCAAAAAATGAGACTTTCATCCAACACAGTGGCTCCAAGTGGGATGGATGGGCAGGAGAGGGGGACAAGGAACACGGATCGTAATACGATACGCCTCTCGACGAGGCGATCTTTTTGAAACGCCGTGTGTTTTTCATGTTTTGAAGGGCGAGAAGAATGGAATGCCATCCGGAAAAGAGAGTTGAATAGATGGGGAAGCGAGTGTGACGTTGAAACATAAAAACAAAGAGCTCAGTTAAATTTCAAGAGCAAGTTCATTGGCTAACAGTGATTGAAGCCTAACCATCATGAGGATTGGAATTGGATCGAAAATCTTCAGATTTTCATAGGATCTTTTTGTTTCTAACACTTCAGAACTTTTGTCTACAATTTCATGAAGATTAGAATGATTAAGACTTTCAAAAGGGATATTTCATTTTCAGAGCTTCGATGGTTTCAGAAAAGTCAATTTCATTCTACTTTTCTTCATTAGTTTTTTACTGAAAAATTGACTGAAATACTATTTGTGGGCGGAGTTACTTTAGCGCAATATATTATCAACATTATCCATGATAAGTCCACGTCACCACTTCCCCTAAAGTTACGTCCCTTCCCCCTCACTATTCCTACAGTACCCCAAGTTCCCAGTCCCCCAGTTGACCTCCCACACTTTCATTTTCCGTTCGTCCAGATGGTCGAATCAAAACAAACCTCGAAACGAAAGTGAGAAGAGAAGAATGAAGAGGAAACAGTGCATGTCTCCTGCAATTTTGGGCTTTGATCTGAGAAATGCGTCGAAAGAGCCGACTGATTAAACATGTCTAGATTCGCAGAACAGAAACCGAACAGGGTCCTACAGAATGGTATGAGAAGAGAAAAGCATTTTCATAAAAACGCATATCAAAACAAGATATAAAGGTGATAAACGGAGAGGGGGCTTGGGAGAAGCGGCCAAGTAATGAGCAAACACACGAGGACCTTACTCTCCCTGTCATCGGCTCGGCTCACTGTGGTCAGCTCCCCTCGGGGAACACTCCGCCCCCCTTTCCGCGCGCACTGTGAAACTGAGAAGGCGGCTCAGAACTGGTCGGATGAGCTCTTCCGATGCCGCATTTTTGATATGAGTAGAGTAACTGGAAGTGAGCGATGGGAGCAGGTGAACTCATTGATCATGGTGGTCATCAGGTCTAGAAGTGTTTTTCTTATTGTCTTTATCGTGATTATGCAATTTTTCAGATTTTACTCGATGAGTTTTATCATTCAGTTTATGAAGAATGTGAGATGTTGAACTGGTTTGTTAAGTGACAATATTTCTATGAGAATGAGAGCAATTAATTCAAAAAGTCTTCATTGTTAATACAAATCGAGAGTTCTACATTGCAATAGTGCTTCCAGTGGTCGAGGAGCTGCCACTCGTCTTTCCAGTGGTACCTCCAGTGGTGCCGCCCATGGTGGTGCCTCCACCCGTCGTGCCGCCAGTCGTCATTCCAGTCGTTCCACCCGTGGTGCCTCCCTTGTCGGCCGCCGTCTTCGACAGAGTGATCGCTCCAGTCGTCGTCTGTCCGAAGCCGATGCCAGTGATGCCTCCAGTGGTTCCCGACGCGTCGCATCCGTACCGTTTGTACATTCCGCGGTACCTGAAAGCACGGGGAATCAAGTCAAGTAGTGGAGATATCACACTCACCAGAATCCGTAGACGGTTCTTCTGAGCACGTAGAAGATGCCTCCGAGGATGGCCATTCCGAGAAGCGAGCCAATGACGAAGCCGATGAAGATGCCCCACGTCCACCACTTGCCAGGGGTGTACATGGCGTCGCTCTTGTTGTCCGACATCTGGTCCCGCGCGTTGACCGCCCAGCGTTGGTCATTCGGCTTCTCGGTAGAGGTGAACGGGATCTTGGCGCTAATGTTCAGGAACCTGTCGATCGGCACTTCTTCGTCTCCGTTCGTCTTGGAGCCCGTCGATTGAACTGTTGGAACTTCCGATTCGAACAGCGGATTGTCAGTCTTGTACCAAGTCTCTCCACTTTGAGCATACTGAATACATCTCTTCTTTTGATAGAATGAAAACATTCAAACTAACGGGCACAACGATCCCACCTCCAGATTGCAAATCGTTCTCTTCAGTTTCGAAGAAGAGAGCAATTTTGGAGGCCGCCGTCGCACTGAACTTGATGCCGTCCGAACTCACATACTGTCTGTACGTGTTTCCGACGTAAAACTGAAAAGAATCAATCATTGAAGCAGAGAACAACTGAAACCTCGGATGGAAGCGATCCGTCCGCGTTCTTGTCCTCCTCGAGTCCGTAGCCGACTTCGATGGCGAACACGTCGTTCGGTCCGTACTCGTCCGTTTTCATCTGGAGAAGGGAGGCACGGCCAGTTCCCGGCCAGACGACGACGCCAAGCTGGGGGAGCACGTACAGCTCTCCGGACCGTTTGCATTTCGGCGTTTCAGAGGTACTCGCAAAGTTGTCCGGGGAGATGCACATTTTGAAGCTGGAAGAAGCGAGGTTCCAACTTCCAATCAATAACGAGTTACCCTTTCGATGTGGATTTCAAATAAATCATCATTTTCCACGACGCCGGATTCATAATGAACCGGAAGACAGCTCCGAACTCGCAAGTTCCGTGGCACTTTTGGAAGGAGTACGACTGAGCGGGCGGAGGTGGGAGGAAAGAGTTCGTCCAGGGCATCAGATCCGCTTTCGGCGTCTGGAACATTCAGAATGATTGAGGGAAGGAAAGCGTTGTTACATTTCCAACTCCCTTGAAGTGGAATGGACGGATGATACGGAAGCGCTTCTTGTCACCCAACCATCTCGAGAAAGATCTCTGATCGGGCGAGCTGCTCGTGGAGATTCCGTACTCGGCGGTGATGTCGACGCAGCTTCCTTCGTTCGAGAAGATCACCTGCCCGGGAAGGCTCTTGCAGACATTCGATTCAGGGGCTGGCACCGTCGCTGATAGTGCCGCTGTTCCATACATCGCGTTGACGGGCGAGGTGACGTCATTGGTGCAGATGTTAGTTCTGGAATACAACGAGAAAGTGGCTCTTCGGACGTTCGCGGTTTACCCGATACACTTGCTCAAGTCAGCAGGTTCAGTAGACGTGGGTGCCTTCAGATCGTTCGCCTTCGAAGACACGACGACTCTCTCCGGATGGGGAGTGCAGTCGATGCGCAGGTCGAAGCTCTACAAATCGGAAATCTTCTCGTTTATACAGTATAGTGTCTACCTTTGGTTTTCTATAAGCCAACTCCATTTCAGTTTTGAGAGCATCAGTGCTGATTTGAAGTTTTCCGCAGAAGTTGATCGACTTGCTGAACCGTCCGAAGTCGTCCTGCGTCAAACTGGCCGGGTCGGGGATGTTGCCGGCTCGCATCGGCATTCGGAGGGCGCCCGCCTCGTTGGCAGTGACAACGTAGTCGGCGGCTGAAACTCACTTTTTCCCACAACGAAAGACACGTCATCACCAACGAGGTGGCTCATTGCCAGGAGGAGGGGGCGGAGCTGCAGTCGAGTGGTGGACGAGGAGCAGGAGGAGGAGGAGCACAGGCTTCATTGTGGTGGCCGTTTCTGTTCAATTTTCCAATGGACTCGATGAGCCGTTTGAGTGGGTGGATCGTCAAGGTGTGAAGAAGAGCAAAGGGTGAAATGAATCGAGTGGCGAGGGGGAGTGACTGGAAGTGATTGCCACGTGGCAAGGAGAGAAGGGTCAAAGGTTCGTAGAGTAGTTCACGCTTTTCACGTTGTCACTATCAGGTTTGTCTTGAGTGCACGGTGTCTGCGCAGGAACTGGCGCCAACTTGCACAAAATGGGAAAATCGATGCTTTTATCTTGGGTTTTTCGCATTTTTTGGCTCGAAAATAAGATCTGTAGGTATTAATTGACTATTTTGAACTGAATCCCGTCTTTTATTTTGGAAAAACTCGCTGGAAAAACTCGAAAAACTCGAAAAAGCGTCCAAGTCCAATGGAGCGCATTTGCAGACCCCCTTCTGCTGCACTCATTTTTTGCGCCGACAATAACTGAAGGATGTCAGAACCATGATAGGTCAAGAATCCCTATGATCTATTATATCATCCTTGAATTGCAGACGGCTTCATAGACTTGAGTGCTTTCACTTCATATTCAGTTTTTCGCGCAGATTCCGAATCAGTACTTGTATTGAAGTCCTCTCATCTTTAAGATCTTACTTAACAGTTACTGTATACAGTAACAGAACACTGTGAACTTTTGCCCCTCCGGATGCTGACAAGTACCGTACCATTTCACTTTCCGCAGGTGCACACCTGCCTTCTCTCAACAGCTTCTCTTCGAACAACCTTGACGAAACTTTCCGTTTTCTCGAGTGTGTCCTTCGAGTGTGAAAACAACACCTGCCGATTAGAGGAACACTTTATTTCCGATGATTTGACCCCGCCCCCTTTTTTATTATTCCCCCTGAGGAATCAGTAGGTTCGCACCTTTCCATCGTCATTTTCCTCTTCCTAAGGTCCCTAGAATGGTGTCCTTACAACTCTCAAAAAAGAACACAACCGATGGCTACAAACTGGGTAAAAGGACACTGATACAACAAAAACGAGAAAGATTAGATGTTCTGGTAGCTGGGGTAGTTGCTGATGTCTCCGAGTGGCATTGTGTGATGAGGTGCTTCCAGTTGGATGAGGCGGCGTTTGAGCACTCCGTTCTCCTGAAAACAAGACCTCATTCGATGTCAAATGGGGAGTGGGCTCACCGTCACCAGATCGTGAAGCGCCGACTTCAAGTTCTCCATTTCCGCGAGCAACGCCTTGTTCTTCTCCTCGGCGTTCTGCAGGTTCTTCTTCAGCGCCGAGTTCTCGTTCACATTCTCCTGCTCTCGCTTCTTGCGTTGCAACCGCGACTTCTTGGCCGCCTCGTTGTTCTTGGCTCTCTTCTCAAGGTACCTGAACGACTCGTTTATTACATCTGAATGCGTGAGTTATCTCCTGGCGAAGACGTCGATGGTGTCCTCCGGCTGTCGCGGTTCTCCGTGTTCTCGGCGGCACACCTGAAAAAACCTAGACCCCCTCAGTCCCCGGTCCTTTCTTCAAGGACCTTTCCTAGATCCTAAATTACAGTTGGCTTCCCTTAAACTTACTTTGGAGACTTCTTAAAGTCAACTTTGACATTCATAGAGTCATCTGATCCGGAAGACGTGTTGGGCGAGCGAGTGAAGTCATATCCGGGGTAGACGCCGCTGCTGAAACATTGCTCATCCTAGTCTAACGCATGTCTAGAAGATCAAAGGACATCTGCCACGTGGCAAGGGGAAGGGGAAGGGACCATCTGCTGGGCCATCCGACTACTCATACTGTGTCACTTCGCCCCTGGGAAAGTTTGTCACGAACACTTACAATGCCTGGTAGGCTGCACTGTTGATCTGCCACTGGTCGAACGGGTAGCCATTTCCAGCGGTCATGATGTTGGTCATCGTCTCCATCGCGCACGATATCGATCTGCAAGACGAACGGATGGTGAGGTGAGAAGACTTGCCAGGAGCAATGAACGGGTGGGGGGTTACGTAACAGAGTGTCGCTGGTGCGAGTGACGTAAGAGGCGGGGCCAAGACCCCCCGAGGGAAGCCACGCCCCCGAGGGTTGCGCAAGAGTGTGGCGAACGAGGAGGGTGGTCTCTCCGTCTCGTCGTCTCGAGGTGCCTTCAGGTGCATCACGCTGGTACCGATGGGTATCTGATGGGAGAATGGTTGGGAGGAGGAGGACTGGAAGAAGGCGTTGAGCTAATATGAAGTACGAATGTTTGCTGATTGGATACATGGATTGAAAACAGTCATAAAATTACGTGAAACGAGTGATGCAACAGTGTTGTGACACGTTGATCAAACCACTTATCGATTGCGTAATGTTTTCTTTCGAGTTCGTGGAGGGATTAGTTGGTCGTCTGGGTTCAGGAGGGATGTTCCAGATCTTTGGGATCTTCCAGATCTCCATGAACTTCAAGCTTATCATTGAAAACCCGTCTGCCACGTGGAAATTCAGGAGGTTCATCGATCGAAGGCCACCTGGTTTACGAGTCGCACCTCAAGATTAGCACAGTTCAAGACAAGGACGTGGCTGGAACAGGATCTGACAGTTGAGCATCGGTCATCCTTATAATTTTGACGGATTCTATTGCTTTTTCAGAGATGAGCAATGTGGAAGATAGAATCGTATTTGGTACCGTGAGAAGATTACAATTGATAAGATTGTGAAAGATTATCATTGCATCGTCAAACAGTTGAGTTAAAAATAACTGGGTCATTCTGAAAGTGAGCATTTAGAGCACTACTTGGCTCTTTTGAGTTCGGATACTTTCTGTTCTCTGAATTTTCAGATTTTCCCCTGGAAAACTTCACAGTTTGCTCAATTCTAGGATACTGACGTCTGAAATGACAATCTCTGTATCTATCTGGAAATGAGCATTTTGAGCACTGCTTGGCTCTTTTTATACTTCCTGATTGTGAGTACAATCAACTAAACAATAAGGAACTTGATATTATGACCTTCTCCTCTCCAATCGTTTGATTTTCCTTTGAAGCTTCCTTTCCCAATCATCCCTAAAAATTCCACAATCTCTTACTCATTATTGAGCTCACTGTCTTCCTCTAAACACTTCTGTATACCCGAATAACCTTCTGTCCCCCTTGCCACGTGGCATCTGTCCAATCGATCGATGGCCATCTGGTTTACGACTGGATCGCACCTCGACCTCTTTAAGATGAGGATGGAGTTGCAGGTGGGAACAGTTCGAGGTGGACGTGACAGTTTACAGTCTGACAGTTGAGGGAGAGGTGAGAACTTTCACAGTTTTGGAGAATGAGGGGTTTGAAGTGAATTCGAAGTGGAATTCTGGGGAATTTTATAGGATTGGTTGGAGATTATCAACCCAATTTTCACTGATAAGATTAAGATTGTAACATTCATGAATGACTTGGTTTTCCCGAAGATTCTTGCGATTATGATTCAATGTTTCATGTTGAAAAATTCACAAAAAAAGAACACATTTATTCAAAAGAAATTCTCAAGAACCGATGGCATCCGGATGCATCTTTCTGTACTTGTCCAACTTCTTCTGCTTCTCCTTCATCTTCTGCAACGTCTTCTGCTCCTTCAACATCTTCTGTTTCGCCTGCACAAACTTCTTCAGCATGTCCGCCTTCTTCTGTCGCAACTCTCGATTCCGCTGCTCCGCCCTCTGCCTCTCCTTCTCCATCCGAATCGCTTCTCCTCTCTCTGCTTCCGACATTTCAGTGAGGAATGAGCACACCGTCTCCATCTCTCCCCAACGTGTCGTTCCCATTTTTTCTGACCACCTTATCTCGACGGGACGCAACTGGGAATGTGTACTCGACCCCGCCCACCCACTGTGCCACCATGTTGTGCACACATCGGGGTGCGGGAAACACCTCCTTTGATGGCTCATTGTGCACCTGCGGGAGATGGCAGAAAGTGGGGCGAGTGGAGAGACGAAGAGCCAATGGATTACGGTAGATGGTGCGTCGTAATGAGGTGTTTCAGGCCCACTCCAGATGGTCCTTAGTGCGGATGATTATAACTCTTCGTGTGACGTGGCAATCGACGGGAGATTAGGAGAGAAGGAAGGAGATGGAGGAGGAGGGAAATGGGACCAAGGACAAGTGGACCTGGGAAAACGGAGGAAAAGTGGAGAGAAAAAAACGGATAGAAGTGGGCGATACTGTTGGTGATTTCGAGAAATAAGTATTCTATAAAAAGTTGAAGCATATGTAGAGTTGAGCAATCAGTAAAGCCTTCCTGATAAGAAGCTCTTGCTCTCTGAAAAAGCAACAAAAATGAGCAGGAAGTGACCTCAACTGTCAGATCCTGTTCCAGCCCCTGTCTTGAACTGTGCTAATCTTGAGGTGCGACTCGTCAACCAGGTGGCCTTCGATCGATGAATCTCCTAGAATTCCACGTGGCAGACGGGTTTTTAGGAATAAGCTTGAAGAACTTCAATATCTTCAAGATCTCCCAGATCCTTAATCCAGCACAACTATCTGACCGCTCACGAACTCAAAAGAAAACATTACGCAATCGATAAGTGGGTTGATCAATGTGTCACCAATCTCTTTTACGCAATTTTATGACTGTTTTCAATCCATGTATCCAATCAGCAAACATTCGTACTTCAACTCCGCCCACATTTGCTCTTTTAATTCGAAAACGGTTTCTTCTAAACCAGTAATATCACATAATTAGCAACAGGTGTTCCTTTTTATCTGATGACTGATCAGCAATTGAGATCTTCATCTTGATCTTCTTCCTTCATCGATTGCTCTTCCGATTTCTATCGATCGACGTGACCAATCACGATGTCACGGAGAATTCACTCCAGAATTCTCGTTAGCAATTCATTTCGAACCAAAAATGTCAACGGAAATAAATTATGAAAAAATATCAGATGACATTGAGTGCACCGCCGTCTCGCCCGGATACAGCACACTCGGAGACATCGTGCCTGTCTCTTTGCATTGGAAAGATGTTTCGTGAGAGAAAAAACCTACTGAAACAACCGAAAACAAGTGATTTTTTAGAGTAACAACAGTGAAAGAAGGAAGGCAACTCCTTCAGAACGTGAGCGGAGTGGCCAAGCCCGGAGAGTTGCTCGCTCTGATGGGAGCCAGTGGAGCCGGAAAAACAACGCTGTTGAATATGCTCATGTGCCGGAATCTGAAAGGATTGCGCACCGAGGGCTCGATCACAGTGAATCGCGAGGAGATGGGCGACAAAATCTCGACCATCTCCGGGTTCGCGCAACAAGAGGAGCTGTTCATCGGGACGTTGACTGTGAAAGAGTACCTCATGATTCAGGCCAAGTTACGGATCGATGGGAGTGCCAAGTTGCGAGAAGACCGAGTGACGGATGTGTTACACCAGTTGAAGCTGTGGAAGTGTAAGGACTCGAAGATCGGAGTGATCGGGGAGAAGAAGGGCATTTCTGGAGGAGAAGCTCGGAGGCTCACGTTCGCCTGCGAGATGCTCTCCAACCCGTCGCTCCTTTTCGCAGACGAGCCCACCACCGGACTTGACTCTTTTATGGCGGAGAGTGTGATTCAGATATTACGAGGGATCGCCAAAACCGGCAGAACCATCATCTGCACCATCCACCAGCCATCCTCCCAACTCTACCAAATGTTCCATCGGGTCATCTACCTGGCGAACGGAAGGACGGCCTTCCAGGGCACTCCGCAAGAGTCGATAGGGTTCTTTGAAGAGTGCGGACATCGAGTTCCAGACGAGTACAATCCGAGCGAGTGGATCATTTACAAGTTGGCAGTGCAGCCGGGACAGGAGATTCAGTCCAACGCTCGCATTCAGGAGATCGTGGAGCACTACGAAGTGAGCGAGCATCAGAAGAGAGTGGTGCAGTGTCTCGAGGAGGAGGGCTCGGAGAAGACGAGGCCGCCAGCGATGCACACGGCGAACACGGTCACCCAAATCCAGGCGCTCTCTGTCAGATGTGCTCTCGATGTGTGGCGGGCTCCACAGCTCACACTGGCCAAGATCGTTCAGAAGGTGTTGTTTGGGCTGTTCATCGGTCTTCTCTACTTGAGAGTGAGTTCCTCTATCTGAAAATGTAGAAAATTCTGAAAAATGCAGACAGAATACACGCCACGTGGAATTCACAACATCAACGGAGCGCTGTTCTTCATCGTCGGCGAGTTCATCTACTCGACGGCCTACGCTATCATGATGTTTCTGAACAATGAGTTCGCTCTGGTGGCCAGAGAGTATCACGACGGACTTTATAGTCTCTGGATGTACTCCACTTTTTCTTTTCCAGTACACATTCTCCTTTTCCAGCTACTACTTCTCCCGTTGCATCTCTCTCATGCCACTCTTCTCCACCGACGGGCTCATCATGATGTTCGTCACCTACTGGATGATCGGTCTCAACACCTCCGTCGCTCAGATTCTCAACGCTGCCATCATCTCCCTGCTCGCCAATCAGGCAGCCTCCTCCATCGGTATCGCCATGTCGTGCATCTTCCCGACTGCTCAGGTATCTTTGAACATCTGACTGATTCATCATGATTTCCCAGATGACGTCGGTGATGGCGAGCCCTCTGCTCGTGCTCTTCCGTCTTTTCGGTGGCTTCTACGGCAACACGAGCACATTCCCAGCCGGAGTCCGCTGGCTCCAGTACCTCAGCATGTACCGTTACGCGTTCGAAGGACTCGTCGTCAACCAGTGGTCCTCGATCGACGAATTCCACCCGACAGCCCGCGCCAACTGGACCGACAAAAGCCGCGACGCCGTGCTCTCCAACTTTTCGTTCGACGCCAACGCCGTGCCCATCGACATTGTCTGCTTGATCCTCATCAGTATCGTCTTCTATCTCATTGGATTCGTGGCATTGTTTGTGCGAATGAAGAAGGCCCGCTGAGAAAGAGAACTAATCCAAACAGTCACATTATTCAATAAAAGGGTCAAAAAAGGGGCGAATACAACCACAAACTGGGAATGGTCTAATGGGATATTACATGCGTAGATTAAAATTGTCTAGAGTTGTAAACGTTTTCAAATGTTTCGAGTGAAAACTAGAATGCAAGTAGAGATTAGCGATCTTCAAACAGCGGCAGAGGGTCCGACGTCTTCCACGAGCGCAGAAAATCGAGATCCGACTTTTCCGAGACAACTTTGAGTTCTACGTTTTCCTGAAAATAATAAACCCGTTTCTGATATTGAATAAAGAATCCAACTCCTGAAGTGTCCTGAACGTCTCCTCGGAGCTTGATCTCTTTGTGCTCACAGCTCTCCGTCAGAACGACCATGTCTCCTATGTTCAGCGGCCTTTTCATCTTCATTTTGACGCCGTTCTCGTCGAATCCCACACGCAGCTGCACAATCGGATCGCTGTTTTCTGAACCTTTTTTGACTTTTACTAGATCAAATTGAAACGAACCAGTTTCGAGATGTTTTGAGAGGTACACAAAGCAAAGTCTCTTCTGTTTCGTGATCATCGGACGACAAGGTGTAACTGCCTTATGCTCGTCTATGAATCCGCTCTCCGGAGAAGACGGCTCACTCGGATTCCGAGACTCCGTTGCTCCTGTAGGTTGGCTCAGAAACTCTGTGAGCTCTATGTTGAAACTTTTATGAGCTGGAGCCGGTTTTCGTTGCACTTGGTTGGAACTTCTCCACTCAGAGCGATTCCTATTCACTCTTGGGCTATAGTCGATGACCTGGAAAGTGCGTCGAGAGCTGATCGGATGCGAGCTCCGCACAGTTTCAGCGGGATTGCTCCGTGAGCAGCATCGTGCGTCGTAGAGACCGTACCTGGAAAAGAACTTGTCGAGATTTTTGATAAAACGGTTCTGCGATACGTTGAGTCAGTGGAGACAGAACTGGCAAAGTCGAATTCGATAAAGTAGAAGGCTTTGGAAACTTGGAACGACTCGGTGACATCCTCGATGAGCGACTTCGTGTACTTCAGCTCGAACACAATACAGTTCTCCTGCGGTCGAGGAGAAGCGGCTCGTACTGCGAAGATAAACTCCGCCTTCTTTTCGAGCACACCTTCCACTTCCCAGCACTTTCCCAAGAGCACTTTTGTTCCTGAAATGTTAGGTAAAACGAAGTGATTATATTTTTTTTTACCGATAGGAATTCTCCCGATGGCAGGATTCTTGTAGCCGAATTTGGCGAACTTCTTTGCTGGATAGCCATCTGACTTCCATTTCTGGAGCAGTCGGATGTCGGCCTCTTCGAGTATGTCCCTCCGGATCTCTTCGAGGTTACCATCGACTCCTTTGAACTTCCGAGCTCTTTCCTCGAACTCGTGGTCGATGTGAATCGTGAAGCGCTCCTCGTTCGAGAATAACGCGTGTTTTCCGCACCGTGGGAAGCCTTTCAAAGTCACAATCATCTGAAATCATTGTTACTTTTCTGAAGACTTTTTCTCCTTACCTCATCCTTGAGCACCTTGTTCACCACCGCCAGCACCTCTTCTTTTTCCCGTGCCACGTTGCGAAGAACAATGTGATATCCGGCGAGAGCCTTGAAAAAGAGCAGCTTCCGTTTAGTGTGATTGGTGAGCACGAGTCGGATGAACGGGATGTTGCTCGGTTTCGCGAACCACGTTTTAACGCAGACATCCGTCATCGAGAGCTCTCCGGTCTTCTCGCACAGCTCGTCGACGTCAGGAATCAGCTTGTAGCCGGGCAGAACGCCTTCTTCAGTGTTCATACTTGCGGCGTCGTCGTCGTCGTGCTCGTCCACCGTGAGATAGTAAGTTCTGTCCTTGAAGAAGGTGATGTCGACGTCACTTCTTTGGAAGCCGGTGACACCGAGAGTGATCTGAAAAGGAACTTTTATTTATTGTTAGGGAACTCTGAGCAGTTTTACAGTGTTCTCTTCAAGATCGATCCCGCAGACTTCCACGAGAAGGTCTCCAGCCTCGTCGACGTCTTCACTCAGCTTCAGAGCAACTCTGTCTTCAATCTTCTCGAGAAGAGTACTCTTTTCACCGAGAGGAGTCAGTTTCAAGTGGCTCTTGTAGACGTTCTTCCACTTGGTCCCGTACTTCTTTCGGAACCTCTGATACACCCCCGAAATGTACTTCCACCCATTGATTCTCTTGAATATGTCCCTCTGCGTCATCTCTTGTTTCACTGGGTCTTCTGCTGGAATGGATGGACGCTCAGTTTGCACCGGGAGAATCCAGACGTCAGTGTCCTCCCATATCGACATATCCTCTTCTGAATAAACGGTGACCTCTATCCGACTGAAGATGTACTCGACGGAGAGCACGACGCCGCGACTGCTCTGTCCGCTGGAAGAGCTGTGCGAGAGGAGCACCTCCTTCCCGTTCACCCACTCGGCCAACCATTCCGACGTCTCTTTGCTCATCGAGTTTTTCGATCGTATTGTGAGTGTTTTGCTTGCTTCCGAGCCAATATCAACCGATGTTTTCACAAAAGGCGATAGTTTTCGTATTTTATGCCAGTCGGCGGGAGAAACATCCTCCGTTTTGATTATCCTTTTTATGGTTGAGTCATTTCGAGTCTGCAAATGTTTAGATGTTTTGTTTTGTATTGGAGCAAGAGCAAAGCATTCACATTTGGTACCTCCAAATCGCTTTTTGTTCTATTCACAGTATCATTCATCACTTTAAAAACAATTCTGGAATCAGGTCATTTCGAAAAGTCAGCAATAAAAAAGAAATAAAACGGTGTTGAACAACCTAGAAGCCTCCAACTTTGCACCTGAAAAGAGAAAGAAAACTATTTTATTTCAACCAATTCACACGTAAGCTACAGAAAAAAATCAACTGTTAGACGGAAAGAGATCTTTAAAAAGGGGGGTCATCTATCGGTCGACTTCTCCGAACACGATATCCATGGTTCCGATGACTGCGACGATGTCGGCGATGAGGGACATGTAGCAGACGTCGTGGATCGCGGCGAGATGAGGGAATCCTGGAGCGCGGATGAAGCATCTGAAATTGAACAGGATCCCTTTCATTCTCTCCAGCGACAAGCATAAAGATATGTTTGTGTAGGCTATTATTCATCATTCACTTTGTTTTATATATACACCGCTGACTCACCTGTATGGTTTTCCGGTTCCATCCGCCACGAGGTACACTCCGAATTCTCCCTTTGGCGCCTCGATCGGCACATATGTGGCTCCAGGAGGCACTTGGAAACCTTCGGTGAAGAATTTGAAGTGGTGAATGAGGGACTCCATGTTCTCCTTCATCTCTGCTCGCTTCGGAGGCACCACCTTATGGTCGTCCACTTTCACTTCTCCGGATGGCATCTTGTTGAGACACTGGAGCACAATGTTCAGCGACTGTCGCATCTCCTCCACGCGGCACAAGTAGCTGAAAAACTTTATCGGTTGGAGCATTCCGCTCACATTGATTTACCGATCATAGCAGTCTCCCTTGGTTCCAATCGGCACATCGAACTCCATATCGGCGTATGCGTCATAAGGCTGCGTCTTGCGAACGTCCTGCTTGATTCCACTTCCTCTCACCATCACACCACTGAATCCCCAGTTGAGCGCATCGGAGGCGGAGACCAATCCGATGTCAATGGTTCTCGCCTTCCAGATGCGATTCTCAGTGAGCATGTCTTCGAGCTCGTCGATTCTCGCGGGGAACTTGATCGCCCAGTCGTAGATGTCGTCCATGAGTCCGATGGGCATATCCCATGCGACTCCTCCCGGTCGAACGTAGTTCGCGTGCATTCTTGCGCCAGACACTCTTTCGGAGAACTCAAACAGCTTCTCACGCTCCTCAAACATCCAGAAGAAGGGCGTCATTGCTCCAATGTCCAGAGCGTGGGTGGTGATGCCCATGATGTGATTTTGAATGCGCGTGAGCTCGCCGAAGAGAGCTGGAATGTTTGTTTGTGGGGGTAACCTGTAATTATGCGCCCACTTCTGATATACTTTGCTCTCGGTGGAATGTCAATTCCGAGCAGTTTCTCGACTGCGAGCGACCACGCCTGCTCGTTGCACATCATCGAGACATAGTCGAGGCGATCGAAATATGGAAGCGCCTGAGCGAAAACAAATCCTTCTCGTTTTTCTGTTTCTTGCTCTCACCTGTGTGTATGTTTTATGCTCAATGAGCTTCTCGGTGGCTCGATGGAGCAGGCCGATGTGCGGAATGGCTTTGATGATGACTTCTCCCTCGAGCTTGAGAACCAGACGGAGCACACCGTGAGCGGCGGGATGTTGAGGTCCAAAGTTGAGGATCATGTTCTCCAAACTTTTCTCTCGCTTTTTCCCTTCATAGTTATCGCCGAGTACTGGATCGCTGTACGCCAACTTTTCCAGTTTGTCGAGCCCGATTTGCTCATCGAAATCGGAAACTCGCTCCGACATCCAAAGTTTTCCGAGAGTTCCGCCGGTCTAAAAAAAAGCAAAAAAGCTTTTCATTCGTCGGAATCCATCAAAAACCTTGAACTGCCGTTCGAACTTGGCGTCGGGATACCAGATCGTGTGCGAATTGCGTTTGGAAAGCGCTGGAGAACCACATGCCACCGCTCGCAACGGGTGCAACGAACGGGAGAGCATCTCTGAAAAAAGAGAATTCTTGGATTTTGAAAAAAAAAACTGAAATTTGACGAAAAAAAATACGCGTTCAGCGAAAAAATGCGCACTCAAAAGTCTGTCGGGTAATCGTTGTGGGACGCAGTAGAAGAGAACTTGCAATGCTCCTTTAAAGTGACAGTAACCTGGGAGTCCAAAAAATATTTTTTTCTCAAAGAATTCATCGTTTCCGTCCCTGGCGAATGAGCATAAAAGATTACCCCATTATAAACCCGAGCTCTAAATCTTATAAGCTCTCTCTCACATCTCCAGTGTGTCATGACGTCCGTTGGATGCCAATAAAATTCAACATCGAAGCGCGTCCGTTCCCAGATGTTTCGAATTGTCTCTAACCTCCTCCATGCATCTATTATTTTCATACCCGCCACGAGCTGCCAACACGTTTCTTTCCCCTATTGTATAAACTCTGTCGCTGAGCCCATGAATAGATGCGTGTCTGCCACAACAACTCGCCAGTTCTTTTTCCTCCATCTTATTCTCGCCCCGTCTCCTCCTCGGCCAGCCCCCAGAACATTTTGAAATACGCGGGCGCGTGTTTGTATTTGAGTGCGCACGACAGCCGAGTCGCTCGCCCGCCGACAGCCGAGTCACAGCGTGGGTCGCGCGCGACGCGGCTGTGGCAGTGTGCGACGCGCCCCGCCCCCGGTCGCTCGCTCATTCTTCGTCCTTCTCTCCCGCCGCCCACCCCGTCGCTCGCTTCTCCGCTCCACCCGGGCTCTTTGAAACTGTTATCAGTGGAGGCCTCCCTGCGATATCCCGCTATCTTTCTTTGATGCAGCTGCTGATAACGTCCAGCGCACTTTTATTGATGAGTTTCGAAAATGTTTCTTTGTTTGCAATGGTTTTGTCGGGGGCGCCTAACTCTGAGACTTCTCGGATCCGACGGGTTGCCCGACTAATTCGAGAGCACGTCAAAAGTTTTTCATGTTGCGCAAATAGACAGAGATCAACTCTGAAGAGCTCCGTGCTTGCATAGATCGCTGTTAATGCCCGAATAGCCATATTAGTACGCTTTCGAGTGCTTCCTACCTGGTTCGAATTGTGAAACGCTGTTTGCAGAAACGGGCCGATCGTCCTCGTAAACTATTGAGTAATGGTCTTTCCCTTTTCTTCGCATCTAATTCTTATCTCTCCTTTTGACCTTCGCATCCACCTCCGTTATTATAATTGCTGAGTACTGCCCGTTCTTCTGATTCTGATTCTGATTCTCAATCGTGTGTTTTACAGCCAAATCTCCCGAAAATGGTTGACCGCAAGGCTGTGATCAAGAACGCCGACATGTCCGACGACATGCAGCAGGACGCCATCGACTGCGCCACCCAGGCTCTCGAGAAGTGAGTTGAGCAACCAATTGCCGCTGCTATGATCACATTTTAAACGCTTGAATAATTCGATTGCCGTGCGCGCCCATGAACAACACTTGGTCGTTTAGCGAAAGTGTAAGAAATGCAGAGCTGTTGGAACGGCTCGACGACTTGATTTAAACTAAGCCTAGTGGCCGGCAGCCGTGGGGTGTTTTGAGTCTGGCAGAGGGGAGCGGCCACCTGACCGCCATGGTTGATCTCTTGCAATCAAAAAACAATTTCAGATACAACATCGAGAAGGATATCGCCGCCTACATCAAGAAGGAGTTCGACAAGAAGTACAACCCAACCTGGCACTGCATCGTCGGAAGAAACTTCGGAAGCTACGTGACCCACGAGACGAAGCACTTCATCTACTTCTACCTCGGACAGGTCGCCATCCTGCTCTTCAAGTCCGGATAAACTCTCGATGTCGTCTGACCACCACAAAATGATCTTTTTATTGTGACTTGATCCAACGTGTACCTTATAGCTAGGTGGCGTAAGGTCTTCAATGAGCACACCTGTTAAGTCCCACTTCCCCCCTCCCATTTTATTTATTTAGCTCGAACTTCGTCCCCCTTTCCCTTACGTCTTCTTACCTTCATTTTGAAACTCATAATATTCCAATTTTTCTCAACCTTCCGCTGCACCCACAACCATTTGGCAAGCAAATGAAATAAACTTGTAGCTTTACAACTGTTAGATTCTTTTGGATCGTTGATTGTTTCGAGTTATATCTAACAGACTGCTTTGAGCTCGTAAAAGAGATTAACTCATCGTCAACAGAAAATGTCCGGAAACGACGCTGATCAGGAAGAGCGGGTGGCTCAGATGATGATGCCGGCCGCCGTGGTAGCGAGGCTGATGAAAGAAGAGAACGTGACGGCTTCCAAGGAAGCGAGAGACGTTGTCAGTCGAGCCGCCGCCGTCTTCCTCATAAATCTGTCGGACGTGGCTGCTCAGGCGGCAAGGGACCAGAAGCACAAGACGATATCAGCAGAAGACGTGCTCAAAGGTCTTCGGGAACTCGAATCCACTGATATTCATAGCTATGTAGGCGTTGTTCATGTTAGATGCAGTTAATTCCGAATTTCAGTGCAAATCGATCAACGACTTGTGGAAAACTCTCCGTCAGCAGAAGTCGATCGCGCGCAAGAATCAGCAGGACACGGAAGAAGCGATGGACGACGACATCATTGAAGAGACTCCCATCGAAGGCTCCTCCGAATCCCTGAACTGAACGACGTCATCTGACTATTCTGTATCAATCTCATTCCGATTCTCACGTGGTTTTATCCAGTTTGTCAAGAACATCTCACAATCAAGAATTTTCAAGAAAACCCATTCATTTTATAAAGCAATCACATAAAAACCCTGAAGTTCCAGAACAAAATAATTAAAATAAAAACGCCGAATACAATCTTCCTCTTCTCTGCCACCATGCTCTTTTCCAACGGCACGAGCCCTCCCTGTCTCGCTGCCTTCCGCCACCACATCGTCTCCCACGAAAGGAAATCGCTGTTCTTCACATTCTGCTTGAGCCCATCCAACGCCACGCAATCATTCGGAAATCCACTGGAAAGCACCGCGATCTGCTCGGCGAGCTGCTCCGAGGTGTCGAACAAGTGTCCGTTGACTCCCTCCTGCACCAGCTCGTGGATGCACTTGAATCTCTTCGCGAGCACCGGGACATTGGCTCCGAACATGTCGACGACCTTCATCGGGAGGTCCAGCCCGGAAGTGCTCGTGTGCAACGAGATGCCGAGGTCGGCGGACGTCAGAATCTTCGGGTAGTCGTCGGCCTCCAACCAAGGTGTGATGACGTCGATCGAACGGAGTTTCTTGTGGCGGATCTCCTCTAGATAAGCTTCTTTGAGGGGTCCTTTCCCCGTGATAATCATCAGAATCCGAGGCAGATTCAAGGAAAGCTCGAACTTTTTATCATAAATCACAAGGGCGTCGAGAAGGATTTCGAACTTCTCATCTGGAGTCCAAGAAGTGGAAGAAAGGAGCACAAGCGGTCGACTGGTAAGGTGTCCCAGAGATCCAGAATTCGTGAGTCTCGTCAGAATCGTCTCGTCGTTTCGTTTGCCACGTAGCACTTGCTCCGACTGAGACAGTCTCATGTAAAGCTCGTGGACCTCGAAGAGCGATGTTTCTCTATAAAATAATGATTCTGAATTCAGCTGAATGATAATTGATAGTGATGTCTAACTTGAACTTCCAACTGGGTGGTCTATCATAGAAAGTGTTGGCTTGAATGTGCCACCTCTCTCGTAAATCGTCTCGCATCGCTTCGGTGACACACAGATTGCGATCCGAGAGTCGGCCACATAGTCCTTCCAAGAATGCCACTGTTCGCACGATTCTGAAGGATTTCATATGTTATTTTGTATTCGTTGATAGATTTGGGCTCAGAACTCCGCCCCTTAATGTTTTGGAAATCTCCATACTGATATCATAAAACGCACTTCTCCTTGATCGACTTCTTCCCATTCCCAAATATCCTTCCCTCCTCCAACTCGTACTTGTCCCTCAGAATCGAGTACATGTAGTTGTGCCAGTCAATCGTAAACGTCGCCCCTTTCAGTCTGGCAGTCAGATAACAGATGAGCATCGTCGGAAGACCCGGCGGATTCTGCATCAGAATCAGTCGGAGGTGGTTCAGACTCGTTCGAAAGTTGAGCACAAAGAGCAAAGTGAAAAAGTTCCAGACGAGTTTCGCGGGCAACTGAAGAGCCGGTGGAAGTGCTTTCATCTCGGGTGGCGCTGGAATTCCGACGATTGAGATTCTCGGGTGGTCGACGATGTGTGCTCCTGGAGCAGTGTCGTAGAATCCGAATATCTTGACGTTGTAGCCGGCGTCCGCGAGCATTTTCGCGTGGTTGCACATCCGAGGGCTCCTTCCCACGTCGCCGAGCACTACGACAGCGGCTTCAGAGCCCGACGTCTTCTGCCACGCTTCTGGATCCTCGTCGCTCTTCATTCTGAATTCATGTTGTTGGCTAGGGTAGAGTCCGAGAGTTCCATTTTGCAGACAAGGTTACGGTATATTATTACCTCTAGTGCTCCTTTTGAAAGATCAACTTGTTACCCAGAAAATTTATCAAGGGAGAAAACAAAAAAAAACTGAGGATGGGAAAGTATTGAGAGAAATCAAACATCAAGGCAAGTAAAGCTCTCGAGGAAATGATTGAAAAATAAAACAGACGGGGTGGAAAACAATTACATTATTCGGGGAGAGATACGGAAACAAACAGAATCGTCAGTGAACAGCAACTATCAGATCGTACTGTAAAAGCGGGAATGAAATAAAAAAGAGAATTGAGAAGAGGTAGAGTGGTATCATCATTTCCTATTATGCGTCGTTCAGAGTAGACAGTTTTCCGACGAGCCCCTTCAACTCGGTGATCGCTTCCTTCGACGGCATCTTCGGCTTCTTTCTGCAATTGATAACTGATTATCAGGGATCTGAACGTCACTTACGCCTCCTCATGATGATTATGCTTGCGACCATTGGTGAGCTCTGCCAGACTGACTGGAGGCGGGGTTATGGCCATTGGGAAGTGAGGAGAGTGGAACGAGTCTTTTGGAGAATCGTTGACGACGTCTATCAGAGAGTCATCCTCCAGAGAGTGCCGGTTGATGTTCGAAGTGTCCGGAAGCCACGACGACTGAAAATGAGAATTCAAAGCCTTGAATCAAAGGTTAAAGAGAAGTCAGAACTCACTCTTGCGGGACGTGGAGAAATGAGCGACGGCGTGTAGACATCAGAAGACGTGTGACGGGAAGTGCTCGACACCTGAGGGATGAAGCTCGGACGACGTTCCGACACCGAATTATGACGGGAGGGTGTAGCAGAAGAGCTCTCCGCAATCATTCTGTCCTGACGAGACATTGACGGCATGTAGACGCCCTTTCTCATCGCAGGAGTCGTCGAGTCACTGACACGTCGCTCGTGCACATCGCGAGGAGAATGCACCGGGGTAGTGGATCTCTTGTGTTTCGGCATGGATGGAGAGGGCGTCGCGACCTGAGAGCTCGGAGTGTACGTACGATGCTCACGGGAGTCTCTTCTCTTCGATGGAGCTTCGGATGTATCAATATTGATCGCTTCCGCTGTAATCAAGCACGTTATATCTATAATTTAAAAAAATTGCTCTCGTTACTTAC
Source organism: Caenorhabditis imperialis (assembly GCA_963572205.1). Taxonomy (NCBI): domain Eukaryota; kingdom Metazoa; phylum Nematoda; class Chromadorea; order Rhabditida; family Rhabditidae; genus Caenorhabditis; species Caenorhabditis imperialis. Next base: position 7,119,817 of record OY751541.1, read on the forward strand.
TCTTGCTCTTCTTCGCTGGTGGCATGCTCTCCTCATAATTGTCCTGTCCAGAGTAATCGAATTGCACTGGCTTATTGCTGCTATGCCCGAACTTCTGGTAGCTCGAATGTCCTTCTGGCTCTTCACTCGGCTCGCGACTCCCGTTCTCGTCGTCGTTGCTCCCGCGCTTTGGCTCCAACTTGTAGAGGTTCTTTTCTATGTGCAACTCGACATTCGCCTTCGTCTTTCTGTACGCCGACTTTAGCTGCCCTGTTCCCAACTTTTGAATCTCCATCTTCGGATCGAAGTTGTACGGATTCGAGACGACCGGGTCATTCTGAATCGCCGACGTCGGAAGTCCTCCGACGAACGCCGGCTTCTCGGGTTTCTTCTTCTTCGACTTGTGAGATCCGCCTCCGTGAGCAGCTCTGAGTTCAGCGTCCAGCTCGCTCTCCCTCTTCCTCTTCTCCAGCTCCTTCTTCTTCTTCTCCTTCGACACCTTCTCCTTCTTCGGCTTCTCTTTCTTCTCAATCTTCGGCTTGTCCACCTCCGCTTCCACTTCTTCTGGAGCCGATCTTCTGCTGCTCTGTCTTCTGGTTACGCGAGCAGTGGGAACGTACTCTTCCTCGTAGTCCTCATCATCTTCTGGCTCTTCCTGCTCTTCCTCCTCCTCCACCTCTTCCTTCTCCTTCTTCACAATCGGAGTCGGTATGTACTCGAGAGGTCCTGAAACTGGCTGAACCGGGAGGACCGTCTGACTGGCAGCTGTCATGGCGGCCTTCGCTTCCACTTCCGCCTCCAAAAGCTCTTCAGGGAAATCGAGCACCTTGAAGCGCTCGGGCTCAGCGTGTGGACTGCTGGGCACCTTTTCAAAGTCGTTGAAATCACCAGTTTCCATGGTGGATCTAGTCTGAAATGGAAATCAATTGAAATTGAATAGAGTGTGGAGGGACTCACATAACGTCTCGGCATCAGAAATGGACGCTCGAATGGTTTTCCTTCCTGCAAATTGACGAATTAGAATATTTTTATTTTGCGCTCAAAATATCGCGACTTGCAGAGGTAAAAAGATTGCAGATATTGACAGTGAGAAGTGGAAAGACTCATTGGTAGACGAAGACAACGAAAATGAAAAGAGCGGCCAAATGAGCCAAAATTTATTCAGAATAAGCACAAGTATAGGTGGTGAGATTGTCAATTGTAGTTGTCGGGTTAGTACTCGGGGAGTGTCAGAGATAACTGGTGAGTGGATGGCTCCGCGGATTCTAGATCTGCTGAAACGAATTAACGCGGCTATTTGGAAAAGGGAAGATGAGGAGGCGGGCGAGATTCTGCCAAAAGAGTCAATACTAAATCACTGTCAACTCGCGAATTCACACCACGTCTCCCCGCGCTCTCTCACTCTGCTGCCCACAGTTTTCGCGGGCGGAGAGAGAGAGAGAAAGACGGAGACATCGCAACACTCTGCGGTCGCCGCTATTGATTTTTGTCACTTACCAGGTCGGAGCGTCTTTTTTTCAGCACGGTATTGAAGGCGTTGAGAAGCGAGGCTGGCTGGCAGATCCCCTCGGCCACCTCCACCTTCCCCTTCCTCCGCAGGTACGTTCCGAGCGTCTCCAGCTCGTCCAGAAGACGTGGCGTTATCTTGGCGAGCTCCTCGTTTATGAAACAGATCGGCGCTTCGTGGCCGATGGGCAATTTGTGGTCAGGGACACACTTGTTCCGCACAAAGTCGTGCTTCTAGAAATGGAGCACGTTGAATCAGATATCAGTGAGGAAATGTACCGAATTTTTATAGAAGACGAGAGGATTGGTCCTCGCGAGCTCATCAATCTCTGCATCCCTTCTCGCCTCGGCCTCTTCCTTCGTTTCCTCGTACTTCTTCTCCTCGTCGGCCTCCTCTTCCAATCCAGTCTCGTAAGTGAACGAGCTCTTGCTCACACTAACCATTGGAGTACCGAACACGGTGTTCTCCGCGTGCATCGCAATCACTTTCACTTCTTTAACTGGTACCCCGTTAGAAGACCCTGACAATCAGTAGACTTACCATCCTTAGAGTTCACCTCCTCTGCCCCGAGCATGTCGTTCGTCAGTTCGACGCCGGTTTCGTAGTCAGAGTAGACAACCTTCCGACGATGTCCGCCCGCATTCTTCCACTTCTCACCCACGTAGTCCAACTTGGCGTCTTCGATCAGAAGCGGACGGACGTATTCTCTGCCGGTCCACGTCTTCACATAGTCGGCCATCACGTAGAAGAGGAGCTCTTCGTTGTAAGGGAGACGGAACTTCCGAGTTATCTGCGTTACAAATAGATTCTGAAAGTTCACTGGGACACCTACATTCAGTTTGTTCTCGACCTGATAGACTCGAATTTGAGTCTTGCAGGAGAGAGAGTGAAGGAAGTTTCCTCCGAAGACGAGGCTGTCATCTGGAGTGTAAACGGCGTGGATCCAGCCAGCAGGGATGAGCATCGTGTCTCCTGGCTCCAGAATCGCCATGTGACACTTCTCAACTGACTTTCCGAAGAAGGCGTTGTCGCCGACGGTTTTGATAAACTCTTGGTATATGAAAAAGTTGGTTTCTGTCGGGGGAATCAGCCAGAAGACTTTGCGGCCCTTGAGCACATGATACCAGACTGAAGTGCCACTGAAGTCGATGTGAAAGTCGGTGTAGCAGTTGGCGACACTCATCAGACAGTAGTTCTGCACTTTGGGGAACGTGTGGTGCGGATTGTACAGCTTCTTCTCGCGGCCATTGAACGAGATCCAGCGTTGACGAAGGGCGTCCGGCCAGCGGTTTCCAACCCAGTCGATTTCTCGTACAATGTCAGGAGATTGCACAATGTCTTCGAGGGGAGTTAGGGAGAACTCCAGGGACAGCACATTATACAACTCTTTTCTCTCCTCTGGTGGTGTGCTATAATTACAGCTTGTTGCTCTTTTGACTTCTGAATGACTCACTTATAAAAGTCTACAAACTCCTGAAGTGACATTTTGACGCTTCCTTGATCTGACACGTGGACGACTTCGATCATTCGGTTCCCGCCGACTAGATCCAGGACATCGTTCACACTGAACGATGTGTGTGGCAATCTGAAGAACTCCATTTAACCCACAAAAAGCTTGAACTGACTCACTGCATTCCCAGCCGTTTCGGATCACATCTGAAGTGAATCGGATTGTCGAGACCGCCTTTCTCGTAGAATTCCAAGTTCAAGTCTTCTGGTTTCATGGTGTGTACAAACTCTGGATGGTTAAAACATGGATCTCGCATGAGCTCTTCGAAATTGAAGTTGAAGCTCTTTTGCAGTGTGGATTTGTCAAACTCGGGCTTTTCTTCAACTTCCGGGGTACTTCTTTCGGGCTCCGAACTCGAGGCTCTTCTCGTCTTTTTTGGGGTTCTTTTGCCACCCTGCCCTGCTTTTCCATTTGATTTACGTTTTGGTGGCATCTAGAAAAGTGAATTGAGGTGTGAATGAATAGGACGAATAAAAGGAGAGAAAGCAGAAAGTTTCAAAAAAGTTGCGAAAATTTGAGACCGTCCCAAAACCGGGGAAAGTCCGCAAACCGGGGAAGACAAAACCGGGGAAGACAAAATCGGGGAAGATTGGACAAAACCGGGGAAGCTCCGCCCACTTTTGCAGCGCTGCGGCACGCGTTTTTTTTGACATAAAATTGCTATTTACTGTCATTATTTTCGGAAACTTTTGCTTTATTCTGAATACAAATGCAGATAAGATTATTTTTGAAAAAAAAATTATAAAAATCGATAGTATTTGAGTAATTTTCGAAAAATCATCGCATTTTTGCTCTGAAATTTAATAGAAAAAATACCGCGCCGCAGCGCTGCAAAAGTGGGCGGAGCTTCCCCGGTTTTGTCCAATCTTCCCCGATTTTGTCTTCCCCGGTTTTGTCTTCCCCGGTTTGCGGACTTTCCCCGGTTTTGGGACGGTCTCGAAAATTTTTCAAAAAAAATTCAAATTTAAAGGCGCATGGTGTATTTTGTTGGGCAACTCTCGAAACGATATTATTAAAGACGCATAATTTGAAATTCTGATTTCCAAAAAATTTTTGTTCTGTTTTTCGCTAACTTTTTGAATTTGTTTGTTTTGCAACTTTTTTGAAGATTTTGGAGAAAAAAAAGGCAATGACTGAGTGTCACTGTATCAAAGGGCTCTATTGGTTAATTAATTGAGGCTGTACCTTATCTGACTGCTTATTCTATCAGAAAAAGTTTTTGAGCACCTTGAGCAAAAGAATAACGAAATCGGAAATCGAAGGCGTGCGAGGGATGAACACAAAAGCGCAAGCACCGCCGGCTGGCGTGTTCCCTGGAGCGTCGTCGTCTGCGACTCTCCACTGTCCGCAAGCCGCAGTGCATTCCTGTTTGTTGTGTTTGATCGTATAACCAGCCACCACTTCTCTTCCCTCACTGATTTCTTTGTTGAAAGTATTCCACTGAATACTCGCACCTCCTCACCGAATCGCCACGCCGTGCGGGAATCGATCGAAGCCGTCGCCTACCAATTATGCTCGCCCTCCGTGGTGTGACGTAGTGCTCGGCAAAACATCCAAAAACGAACGGGCGCATTGCCCCGCGTTGTTTGTCGCTCTTCTCGCTCCCCGATTCGTCTTCACTCGCCGGCTTTTTATTGATTATCCGCACGGAAGAACGCGAAACGGTATCGGCTTTCCCTAATTACCCATTCAGTCTCCGATCGATTAGCTGTCTCCCGTGAAACCGGCGCCTTGTGACGCGCCTTGGCCATGCAGATTGGCGATTCGAAGTTCTTCTATCTTCTCCCGCCAAAACACACGAGGAGCTCGCGACGGATGATAAACTGCACTTTTTATGCGGCCTCGTTTTCCTCCGCTTGTTCTCTTCACCCCGATGTCGCATAATATTCTATGCGTATTTCCCATATCTCGTGGGCCATATGTTCTCAATGGGCTCCTATGCATTGTTGGGTAATCGTTCTGCAGTGTCGCTCCATCGTACTTCCCGCCACACAGTAAGATTTGAATGCGCCCAGCTGCCACCCGCATTCCACCACACACCAAGTGGTGCTGCTCATTGATTTCCTCGCTTTACTCATAGTACATTCCTATAAAAAACGGAAGAGAATTGCAAGATTCTATCGGAAACACCTGCGGCGAAACTTTCACTGCTTCTCAGCCCACTTTCGACGTGTTTACCATCTGACTAATTGCATGGCAACCGATATGAATTTCCGTTCTATTCTCTTTTTTCTCTTGGCTTTATTCGCTCATCTCTATGGTTTCAGCTTGAAGGCGCAAAATGAAAGTTGCGAGCAAGCGGACAGTGGGTCGATTGAGAAAGGAGAGAGCCGCCGCCGCATCGCCTTCAAGTGACGTCGAGAACACCGACCAGTCGGGATCCAGACCGCATCGGATGTCGCCGTCGAAAAATACGAGGAGCAAGTGAGTGCTCATTTTGAGAACGGTGTATTCTAAACAAGTAGTTCAGAAGAGCGGCCGTAAAAGATGTTTCGAATAATCATAAAATCACGGACTTCTTCCAAGTGCGGAGGAGTAACCGAAAGACGAGCAAGCAGCTGAAAGAAGAGGAGAAGCACGATATGCGCGACAGGGTGCAGAAGGGGACGAACGAGCGGCTGCTCGAAATCTACAAGGACGCCGTCAAGGGAAGAGGCATCCGGACAAAGTGCGACTTCGCGAAGGGAGAGTTTGTCGTGGAGTACAGAGGAGTGATGATGGAGTACTCGGAGGCGAAGGTGCTCGAGGAGGAGTACTCGAATGATGAGCACATCGGCTCCTACATGTACTTCTTCGAGCACAACAACAAGAAGTGGTGTGTGGATGCGACGAAGGAGTCGCCGTGGAAGGGACGGCTCATCAATCACTCGGTGTTGAGGCCCAACCTGAAGACTAAGGTGAGACTTTATAATCGAATTGAGCATCATAAAAGCGTTTATAGGTTGTGGAGATCGAGGGCTCGCACCATCTGATCCTGGTAGCCAAACGGAACATCTCCGAAGGCGAGGAGCTTCTGTACGACTACGGAGACAGGACGGCGGCAACGATCGCCAAGAATCCATGGCTCGTGAACACATAACTGTGCTCATTGTAGTCCTTGCTCCATCGACGTGTAACTCTGTTTCCCTAATAATTCCTCTCCCAATTCTTTCGTCCCACACCCTCCTCTCATTTCGTATCTTTCAAAACTCATCGAAACATCAACATTATCCAATCTCATTTCCCCCCTCTGAGCCCTCCATTTTATTATTGGATCTCGTTGCCACCGAAAGTTTAACTTTTGAAAAAGTTTAAATTGTCAACATTGTGAAATCAGCTGCAGTGCGCAGCTTCTGTATCTTTTTGTTTTCTGAAATTCCCCTTAAACTTCTGTAAATTTCTCGTTGATCTTCATTGCTCTCAATTTCTTGAACCCTTTTGTACTTTGTGTGCGAGTTGGTAGCCAACTACAGAATTACACTGGTCCGACGTTGAATACTCCTTCTTCCATTGCAAACAAAACATTATCAATGCAGTCAAATCTCGTGAAATCAATCACCCACCCCATCTCCCCCACTTTTTCATAAATATTTTAAACTTTTACCAATTCTTTGACTGAAAACTGGCATTCCATAACGAAATATCTGGAAGTGTACTGGAAGATTATTAGAATGAGTGAATTGCAGCCGATGCGCCCTATTCTGAATGTCGTCGTCGTCAGTTTTCATCATAAACGGGGATGTGAGGTACTGAATGAAACGAAAAGCGATTAAAATGGAAACAAAAGGGAGGGGAAACATAAAAATGTTTTTATTCGGCAGTAAATACAGCAGGGAAATGCGATTTTTGATGCATTTTTTCAAAATTTGATGTCTTTTGATGAAAATCGAATAAAAACGGGAAATTTCGGAAAAACTGAAGTTTTTCCTATTTCTCCAAGTGTATTTCAATGTTGAGTTTCAAAAAACAAACTAATTTTTATCCAAAAACAGCTAAATACTCTTTCTCAACTCCGAATAAACTCAACGCATTCTGAATCTCTCCTTGCTCCAGGTAGAATACTCTCACCCACCCCTCGATGGTCCTGGAGAAGCGGGACTCCCTGAAGAATGGCACCTCCTTCCCTCACTCGCCCTCCCCGATGGAGTCCACAACTGTCAGAAGGACACCATTTTCTTCCTGCTCCCTTCGAAAGAAGAGCCCGGCAAGTGCGTGTTCGGCATCTCGTGCTATCGACAGATCGATGCAAGTGTGAGTTGGCCAATTGACTATGAAGGGAAGCTGAATAGATTTAGGAGCTGATTGTGAAGACGGATGACGTGACACGGACGAGTGTGCAGAAGGCGGTGTGCGTCATCTCGCGGATACCACTGTTCGGGCCGTTGAAGGCGAAACTGGAGGTGATCACTCAGGCGTACTTCGAGCAGAAGGACTTTTCGAAGGTCGAGGTTCTCGCGCAGATGTACACGAATCTCTGCGACATTTTCGATGAGAATCTCACCGGGGAGTACTTTTCGAACCTGGCTCATCATGGTTTGTATCCTTCTATGAGAACTGTCTAACCACCCACTAGCTTCAGAAATATCCATCCAAGACCTCTTCATTCGATTCCGACATCGGGCTCTTTTACTCTTCAAGCTGTTTCTGTTAGAACGGAAGATTCTGTTCATCGCCCCTACTGGTTTGAGGTTAGGAGAGACCATGCTGGCGATTGTCTCCATGTTTCCAAGTGAGCTGATAGTTTTCCTTATAAGACATAGCGATTCCCTTTCAGAGCTACTAGAAGAAGGCCTCTTCTATTCCAGTATCAGTGTGAATTGCAATACGCCCCCGCCGGCACCAAAAGTAGAAACACGGAAGGAAGAGATATTCATTGAAGAAGACGTCGGTTCTGAATACGTTCGAAACGATCCACTGAAAACTAAAGACTCTTGTGGCTTCCCGATCAGCCTATTCACTCAGGGAACGTGTTTCGATCCATACCTCTCCATTCAATCCATGGACTCCATCTCCAAAGTGAGAAGCTGTGTCGTAGGAGCCACGAACGCGTTGTTCGCCATGAAGAAGGACATGTTCGACGTGATCGTGAAGATCGAGGACGACGGAGCCCTAGTGCACAACCACGTCGAGTTCGCTGGCGACCCGGCACTGGAGAGAGTGGTCTCGCTCACTTCTGCCGACCTGCGATTCGCGGACTTTGTGCTCAAGAAGGTCGAGGAGCAGGTGAAATCGAGCACGGCCGAGTTCGACGGGAGCGACGAGTGGATTCGGCTGCAAATGAAGAACTATCTGATGGGGTTGATGGCCACCTCGAGGTCTGATTTACAGGCCGCTATTCCTCACTTTGGAGTTCCGTTTGTAAATGAGTGGAGGGGGACTAAGAATCACAAGATATGGATGGCCAGCAAGCACGACGACTTGGCATCAGTGGCTCCAGGGTTGGAATTCATTCAGACTTTATAAAGTTTAAGTGAACCTCATTCAGGCACATGTTCTCGGAGCAAATGGGCGTGTATGACGTGTACCTCCGATTGGAGCACGCGGTGAATGGAGTGGAAGGAGCCTCCAAAGTGTTCGGCACGGTGAACACTGCCGGAAAGAATATCGGAAACAGTATAGGTTGGTATTTATGGTCTTCCTCTGGCTCTTTGGAGCATTTTGTTTCAGGAGAGACCGGGAGCCGTGTAAAAGCCAAATTCACAAACTGGTGGAACAAGAAAGGAGCTCCGGGCGTCGAGCAAGCCGAAGAGCCGCAGTAATTGAAATTCTCTTTTGAAGCCATGTATTTATTTTCTTTCTTTCTTTTTCCTGTCCAATAATGTTTTCAACCATAATTTTGATCTCTGATCGATACTATCCGGTTTTTTATTAATCAGTTGTAAATTATATTTTGAAAAAAAGTATTCTTTTTTTGAGAATTGAAAATGGAAGGAAAAAAGGGTGAAGACATCCTCGCATATTTGTTTGTTTTCAAAAAGTGATTTGTGATCATTGATGTTCTGATGTTTCTCCTCCGAGGAACTTCATTTTTAACAGATTCACTCCAGTCGCCAATCATAAACCTTTTCAGTGCCACGTGGAGTAGTGTGTAGCCTGTGTTCGTTGTACTTTGCCCCCTGTCCCTTCTTATCTCTCTCCTCCCGGCACACGTACACACTTTCTTCAGGTCAATAACAATATGTACTTTTTACTTTTTCAATCATTTTCAACAGTACATCAATTATTATATTATACTTTTTGCTTTCAGAAATAGTTCGATACACTGAACGTTGTTGACTTGTTTTCCCACCCCGCCCATCTCTCTATCGATTTGCTTTTCCCATCACGTCTAGTCGCTTTTTTACTTTTTTATCAAAACCAGTTCTACGTAAAAAAAGTATTTTCCCCCATTCCTCACTGGAGCTCATTTCAGAATGCGGATCAGTGGAGTGACGTTGTTCCGCGTCTCGTCGCAGCTGCGGAACGTCGTCAACGGACAGTGGACGACGACGCACTACACTGTCAAGGACCGCGCCCAGGATCCGAGATGGAAGGACGTCGATATGAGCAGAGAGAGCGACGTCTACGATGTGGTGATTGTTGGTGGAGGGCCTTCTGGACTCTCGACGGCAATTCGATTGAGACAGTTGGCGGAGAAGGCGCAGAAAGGTGATTATCATAAAAAGTAAACGTTCAAAAGTTATCTTTTTCTTCAGAGCTCCGTGTTTGCGTCGTCGAGAAAGCGTCAGTGATCGGAGGGCACACTCTGTCCGGAGCAGTCATTGAGACGCGAGCCCTCGACGAGCTCATTCCCAACTGGAAGGAGCTCGGAGCCCCGGTATACCAGCAAGTCACCGATGAGTCGATCGCGATTCTCACCGAATCCGGACGCATCCCAGTGCCGATCCTCCCGGGAGTCCCTCTCGCCAACCACGGAAACTACATTGTCCGTCTCGGAAAGGTGGTCCAGTGGCTCGGCGAGCAGGCAGAGGCCGCCGGAGTTGAGGTCTGGCCCGAAATCGCAGCATCGGAAGTGCTGTACAACGAGGATGGAAGTGTGAAAGGAATTGCCACGAGCGACGTGGGCATCGGAAAGGACGGAGCACCGAAGGACGGATTCGCGAGGGGAATGGAGTTCCACGCCAAGTGCACCGTTTTCGCTGAAGGATGCAGGGGACATCTGAGCAAGCAGGTGCTCGACAAGTTCAACCTCAGAAAGCACGCGATGACCTACGGAATCGGGCTCAAAGAGCTCTGGGAGATCGATCCGGCCAAGCACAGACCGGGATATGTGGAGCACACGATGGGATGGCCATTGGTGAGGATTTAGACAAAGTTAAAGTGCTTATCTTTTTATTACAGAACGTTGATCAGTATGGAGGATCTTTCCTCTATCACATTGAGGATGGAGGTCAGCCACTCGTCTCCGTCGGATTCGTGGTCGCTTTGGACTACTCGAACCCCAATCTGAACCCCTACAAAGAGTTTCAAAAGTACAAGACGCATCCGTCGATTGCCAAGCAGCTTGAAGGCGGAAAGAGAATCGGGTATGGAGCTCGAGCTCTCAATGAGGGAGGCTTCCAGAGCATTCCCAAGCTGCACTTCCCCGGAGGATGTCTCGTCGGATGCTCGGCTGGCTTCCTGAACGTGGCGAAACTGAAGGGAACGCACAACGCGATGAAGAGTGGAATGGTGGCTGCGGAGGCGATCTTCGACCAGATCCAGGAGAAGGGAGACGATGTGCAGACGGTGGATCCGGCTGCCTACGAGAAGAACATCCAGGATACGTATGTGATCCAGGAGCTGAAGAAGACGAGAAACATCCGTCCCTCGTTCAACACCTCGCTCGGCTACATTGGAGGACTCATCTACTCCGGGCTCTTCTACGTCTTCGGAAGAGGAATCGAGCCGTGGACTCTGGGGCATGGAAAGAAGGACAACGAGAAGTTGGTGCCGGCCAAGGAGGCCAAGGAGATCGACTACCCGAAGCCGGACGGAAAGCTCACTTTCGACTTGCTCACCTCTGTCTCGCTCACCGGAACTAACCACACCGAGGATCAGCCTGCCCATTTGACCCTCAAGAATGACCAGGTGCCATTGGAAGTGAACTTGGCCACTTTCGGAGGACCGGAATCTAGATTCTGTCCTGCTGGTGAGTAGTTACATTAAAACAAACGTTTTTAAAAACAATAAAACAATTGCAGGAGTGTACGAATTCGTGCCATCGGAAGCCGACGAGACGAAGAAGCGTCTGCAGATCAACGCGCAGAACTGCATCCACTGCAAGACGTGCGACATCAAGGACCCCCACCAGAACATCAACTGGGTCACTCCGGAAGGCGGCGGCGGTCCCAAGTACGAGGGAATGTAAAGTGCGACCACAGAACTCTCCTTTCTCTGCCATAAATATGTGTAATTTTGTACCTATCTATTCGACACTCTCTAGATTTCAACGGTTCTCTGTGTTTCCTTTGTTTATCTCTTTTTCTATTTTTATCAAGTCAAATGAATAGTTTTCGATCTTCCGATTGCTCATGAGAACGTGGCGTGACACGCGGAGACTTTGATTTCCATTTTCACGTTTTGAAACACGCGGCGCGATAAAACAGGCGAGTTTCTTCTCGACTTTTGTCTGATTGTTTGCAACAAAACAGACGAACTGATAAGGCCCTGATAACGGGGGAAACGAGGCGATCGATAGCCTTCTGAAGACGATTCTCTATTCTCCAAAAGATCGAAGTTTCAGAATGTTCGCGAGAGCAGTGAGCAGACGCACAGTGACGGGTCTTTTCGCCGGAGCACAAGCACAGGTTGGTCCGCGAGTTTGCGTCGCCGTGTCTTGGCGCCAAACTTCAAAAACTTTTTTTTGGAGTTTATCCGCGAAATTTGCAAAAGTTTTGAATTCAACATTGAAGTTTCTTCTGAATTTTTGAACTTTTGTTTTTTTTTTGTTGCAAAAATTGCAAAATCCATCAGTTCAGAGCGATTAATCGAATCGCAGTGATCAAAAAGTGATCTCCGCGCTTATCAGACTACTATCCGGGGGCGGCTTGTCCCTGTCTTGTCCACCGGCTAGCGTTGACATTGACCCATTCGATTACTTGTTTCTGATAACAAAACGATAAAAAATCGCTTTTATTTTCGAAAAGCGCTGTTCAATGGTCGGTTCCCGACATGCAAAACATGTTGTCTCTTTTCGTCTGCGTGGCACTTTGCAACGCGTGGATGTTGTCAAACCGAAAGAAATGAGAGCTCCTTTCTCGGTCATATCGCTTTCTGATCTCTAGAATATGACCGAGATATCATCAAGATCCAGTTTCGATTTCCTTCCTCGTCCGCATGTGAATGCCAACACACCTCCCTTTCTGTTTCCATGCTTCCTCTTTCATTTCAATCCATTCTTTTTCCAGTGTAAAATGGCCGACCGTCAAGTGCACACCCCTTTGGTGCCAGTCACCCGTCACAAGTACACCCAGAATGAGAACATTCTCCTCGATCATGTCGAGAAGGTCGACCCGGAGGTGTTCGACATTATGAAGAATGTGAGTTGCCCCCTTTCACTGAACCTTTTGAGTTTTTGTGGTTCAGGAAAAACGCAGACAGCGTCGTGGACTCGAGCTCATTGCCTCGGAGAACTTCACCAGTAAGGCTGTCATGGATGCGTTGGGCTCGGCGATGTGCAACAAGTACAGTGAGGGATACCCGGGAGCTCGTTATTACGGAGGCAACGAGTTCATCGATCAGATGGAGCTGCTCTGTCAGAAGAGAGCCCTCGAGGTGTTCGGATTGGACCCTGCCAAGTGGGGAGTCAATGTGCAGACCCTCTCGGGATCGCCGGCTAACTTTGCAGTTTACACTGCCATCGTGGGAGCGAATGGAAGAATCATGGGATTGGATCTTCCGGATGGTGGCCACTTGACCCACGGCTTCTTCACCCCTGCTCGCAAGGTGTCCGCCACCTCCGAGTTCTTCCAGTCGATGCCATACAAGGTGGACCCTCAGTCTGGACTCATCGACTACGACAAGCTCGAGGCGAACGCCCTTCTCTTCCGTCCAAAGGCCATCATTGCTGGAGTCTCTTGCTACGCCCGCCACCTCGACTACGCTCGCTTCCGCAAGATCGCCGACAAGGCGGGAGCCTTCTTGATGTCCGACATGGCCCACATCTCCGGCCTCGTCGCCGCCGGTCTCATCCCGTCGCCATTCGAGTACGCTGACGTCGTCACCACCACCACCCACAAGTCGCTGAGAGGACCGCGTGGAGCCATGATCTTCTACCGCAAGGGAGTGCGATCGGTGAATGCGAAGGGAGTGGAGACGATGTACGATCTGGAGGAGAAGATCAACTCGGCAGTGTTCCCAGGACTTCAGGGAGGACCGCACAACCACACGATCTCCGCCATCGCCGTCGCCCTCCGTCAGTGTCTCTCCGAGGACTTTGTGCAGTACGGAGAGCAGGTGCTCAAGAATGCGAAGACGTTAGCCGAGCGGCTGAAGCAGCATGGGTACGCTCTGGCCACCGGAGGAACTGACAACCACCTGCTGCTCGTCGACCTCCGTCCGATCGGAGTCGAGGGAGCTCGCGCCGAGCACGTCCTCGACTTGGCTCACATCGCGTGCAACAAGAACACGTGTCCGGGAGACGTGTCCGCGTTGAGACCGGGAGGCATCCGACTCGGAACTCCGGCTCTCACCTCTCGTGGATTCAAGGAGCAGGACTTCGAGAAGGTCGGAGATTTCATTCATGAGGGTGAGAGTCAATTCTTTCTTCTGAATCTGAATTAATTGTTTCGTTGTGCAGGTATCCAGATTGTGAAGAAATACAACGCGGAGGCTGGAAAGACACTCAAGGACTTCAAGACGTTCACCGCCACCAACGAGTCTTTCAAGAAGGAGGTCGCCGAGTTGGCGAGCCGTGTCGAAGAATTCTCCGGAAAGTTCGAGATTCCCGGAAACGAGACTTTCTAAATTTTTATATTTTTAATCAGCTTGTGGAATAAATTATGATTAAACGATTGAATGCTTGTTCGAAAGGGGTTCCAAAGAAGAGATGAATGGAAGGGAATTGGAGACGTAAGCCTGTCAAAACTGAAAAAATGTATCACAGATTCTGAAACCGGTGACAAAAAGATGACATCTACAGTTGGATCTTTTGTGACCATGGCCACTATCCAATCACCCTGAAATCTAGAAAAGATCATAAAACAAGCAGTTTACTCATAAAAATGAAATGAATATTAAAACCATGAATAAAAACAAATCAACAAATTAAACGAGTTGCAGATCGGAGACCTTGATCTTCGTGATTCCAGAGAACGCCTTCTTCATCTCGGCCACCTTCGACGGGTGCACGGCGATCGAACGGACGAAGCAGTTGTCGTCGAAGATTCGCGACATCGGAGGACCTCCCACCTTCACCATCTCCTCGGCCGTCAGGTTCCAGATACGGTGACAGAGGTCTCTGGAAGCAAATTGATAGTGAGTTGGAAGGGGGCGGAGCTAGGGAGACTTACAGATTGTACGGGTGAGGAGTGTGTCTGAAATTGTTGAGGATGCTGATCTTGGCAGCGCTGCTCACAGTTCCCTCCCGTTTCATCATTTCGAAGAGCAGAGATCGCTTGGCTCCTTCGAACTCGGCGATTGAGATCTCTCCGCTTTCCACTGTTTTGCGCTGAAAAAAAACAATACTTTTTAGTATATTTGATAAGAACTCACAATAATGTCCCTGGTTCTCTCGTAAGCAAGCACTGGCTGAGCACACCGGTAGAGACTGAGAGTGATCTGTTTGCGGTCCGGTTTCACGAAGATGTTGGCTCCGTAGGCGAGTCCATCTCCTCGAATGGCTCTCCACAGTGGCCCCTCACACTGCGAGAGGTATTGTCCGAACACCATGGACGGAATGAGCACGTCCGAATTCCAGTCGGCGTCGAGGAATCCCGTTTGGTAGATGAACGAGGATTCCGATCCGCCGACACCGATCAACAGCTGCTTTCCGAGGTTCAGTTTGACGCCTTCTCCCGCGTTCGCGGAGAACTTTTCTCCCTTGCCGAATCGACTGTCAGTTGCCACCCACGACCATTGCTCAGAGCTCATCAACTTCTGATCGATGCTATCGACATCGGCGGTGAAGTGGACGTTGATTCCTGACGAGAAAAGAGCGGTGCGCACTTTCTCCATCTTCGCAATCACCGCTTCTGGATTCTTGACGGCTTCTTTCGAGATCTTCTCATGCAACTTCTCGAGAACGAGCTCGTCGAACAGAAGACAGTTGGTATCTGAAATCAAGATCTCTTCATTATCTTTAATTGCATTGCTCACTCTTCTCATAGACAAGGGAAGCGATTCCAGCAGAGGCGACAGTGCATCCGTCTCTCTTCCGGTCTCTCGCCTCTCCTGCCTGTTTCTGCGCACACATCTGAATTCTGGATGCGTCGAAAACAATGCCTTGGAGGAAGACTTGAGTCCATTTGGCGAGCAGTGGATACTTGTCAGCTCCCACTTTGATGCGAAGGCTCACGAATCGATCATAGAGTCCCGAGACGCCGACTTGAATCGAGTGATCGATGAGGTCCTTGGTGAACAACTTGGCGACGTCGTCGGCGGAATGGAGCACTCCGTCAATGATGGCTGGCGACTCGAAGAGCAAGTCGGTGTAGAGGAACAGATGGCTTCGGTCTTCCACCGACATGCCCGCAGAATCCATGAGCACATTGATCTCCACGAATTTGGTGGGGCAGTTGTGGAGGTTCGCGTGGAAGGGGAACTGCGAGAGGAACGCCGTCTGTTGGGCGGTGAGAGATGGCGATTCGGAAGTGAGAGATTGCACTGGGAACCTGTCGAATGTCTCGAGCTCCTTGACGATGAGCTTGTCGAGGAGCTCTGCGCTCGGCTGATGTGCAGTGTTCTCTTTGATGGCGTCCTCGAGGTTCTTTCCCATCTTGAGAAGTCCCTCTTCGCCGAGGGATTTGCATTGTTCCTCAATTCGATCCTCCTCCTCTTTGGCAATCTGAAAATCTCAGTTTTGTCATGATCTAATGAAGATTCTTACCTTATCAACCAGTTGCTCATCTGGAACTCCGATCACAGTGACGCTTGAAGACGTGAAGAACTTCTTGGTAAGAGCCACCCAGAAAGCGGCGGGTTCCGACTTCAACTTCTTCAAAAACTCGATCTCGTTGGTTCTCTTCCGCAACAACTCCACGTCCTCGTTGTCGAACAACTGATGTCCGATGATGTGCGAGATGATGTCTTTCGGAGCATTCGTCTCCAGTTTGACGAGCTCATTGAGGATGGTCTGATCGATGAGATATCCCATTCTTTCCATGTCATAATGATTCTCTTCCAAGTGCTCTCGGACTGTTTTATCGAAGAACTTGGGTCCAACTTGCTCGAGTTTCTCAACGGGGACTCCGGTGAAGTTGAGTCTCAAGTCGCACTTCACTCCCTCGGCGATATGGAAAGAGGCGGAGCTAGCCAACGGGTCTTCGAGGAGAATGAAGTCCTTCTGGAGAGGAGCGACGGAGGTGTTGGAGAGGTAGTCGAAGAGCACATGGAGCGCCGAATGCGTGTCAAGATCAGACGGATGATGAGCGAACCAGGCGATCTCCACAGATCCACGAGAAGCGTCGTCAGTGGGACAGTTCACTTTGTGCACACTCGACTCTTTGATATCCGGCAGTTCGAAGGAGAACGGCTTCGGGAAGTGAGCCGGGTTGGTTTCAATGTGCTCCTTCTCCACGTACTCCATAATCTCGAGCACCTTCTCGTGGTTCACCATTCCGCACACCGTGACCACCATGTTCGACAGATGGTAGAATTTCTTGTGGTATTCGCGAACCTTCTCGAGGGTGCACGACTCTCGCAGGTTCTTGAGCCGACCGCCAGTGTCCACGGCGTAAGGGTTGAATGGCGGGTACATGATCTCCTTCGTCTTGCGATCCATGATGGACTCCATTTCGGATTCGTGGTCCTGCATCTCCGAGTAGACCACTCCAGCGTCGTTTCCTTCTCCGGTGATGTGATGCACTTCTGTCGCGAATTGAGAGGCGGTGAGCATCGGGGAGAGCAAATGGTTGATATAGACGGGAAGCACTTTCAGAAATCCATCGCTTCCCACAGTGCTCAGCGTGTAAGCAGTGTGATCGGTGTCTGTCCACGCGTTGGTTCCATCGGCCAGACAACGATTGGCGATCACATCGAGCACTCCTTTGAACGGATACTTCTTGCTGCCCATGAACACGAGATGCTCCAGAGTGTGCGGCAGTCCGTCATCTGAATCCGCCTCGGTCACGAACGACACGGCTCCATGGACCATCGGTCCTGGAACTTCTCCGATCGCCACACGGAGCTTCGTTGTTTTCGACGAGTACAGGAAGAGCTTGATTCCTCCATTGAGCACCGTTTCGGTGCACGACCACAGTTTGGAAGCCGACATTTCGGCAACCTGAATGTAACAATGTAATGTTGAGCAATAGAAACGATCAGAAAAAAGACAGTGAGATAAACAGTGACAGAAACACTGATAAAACAAAGAACAACTTATGAATACCACTTCTAAAAGTTGATCAACTCGTATTTATAAAAATATGAATAGAATTAAGTAAAAAGTATCACAGTACATATTACAAACATGGCAGGCTTAAAAATATACTTATTTACAGAATCATTGACTGATCAGCGACCTCCAAAGCTGTCCGACTCTCTCGTACTGCGACTTGTCAGCGTGAGACTTCAGATGAATCGCGTGGAGCACATCTTGATCACGACGATCGAATGCCAGCTTGGCAGCTTCCACGTAGTTCCTGAAACACGAAACTCGATGTCTAATCTGTAACTCTTGCTCACTTCATTGCAAGATGAGCCGCTACCAAGTCGGGATATCCGTTCACTTTCGCAAAGTACTTTTTGATGTCATCCATCCTTTTGTACCGCACGCACGCCTTCACAAACGGCGCGTATCCGACTGGCGACTTCTTCTGCGCCATATCGAACAGTTGCTCCATTTTTCCCTGCTTCGCGAGACCCTCGATGGTCCACAAGAACACTCTGAAATAAATCATCTTGAAGGGAATTAAAATGAGGAGCTTACTGTTTATCAGTAAGTCTCGCTTGGTGCTTCAACTGTTGCACTTTTGCCGTGTCGTGTGCCATCTCAATCACCGTATCCCTGACAGGCAAGTCCGCCTGTCCTCGTTGGATCTGTGATGGAGCGAATGCACAGACGTCGCTCAAGATCTCCTCGATAGCCTTGTCTCCCATGCTCTTTGCGGCGTCCTTGGCTCTTCTCAGCGCATTCAGACGCTCATCCGGATTTCTCTCCGTTTCCGCAACATCAAAGTGGAACAACGTCTGTCTCTCAAAGTCACTGGCTTGCTCCAAAAGAGCCAGCATCTGCCTGGAGGACACTCCCCTCGCTTCTCCCTCCTGTCTCACCAGATCCTGATAAAGACATTGCGCCAGAGGAATGCGACTGATTGCCAGTTCGTAGCTCGACCTGCTCTCACTGTTCATCAGATGCCGAACGACGAGGTGGATCAGCTGCGGTCGTTGGGATGCCGCCGCCTTCTGGAGTGCCGCGGAGACGTCGTTCAACTGGAGGAGCACTGCGACGTGCTTCGCGTCGTCAGTCTCTCTGCTGATGAAGAGACGCGCCAGTTCTGGCAACTTCGCCATGATGGCCGCTTTCGCTGCGTCCGCAATCGAGACATGCGGGAACTGAAGCAGCTTCGTGGATATTTTCTCCTCGAGAGCCTTCAATGCGGGCTCATCCAACTTGCCTCCACTGCTCGACACCTTGCTGATGGCTCGTCGCACCCACTCCAACAGCACTCGGTCCACGTTCTTGCTCGTCTCTCCTCCGAGCCACTGTGCAACTTTAATGGCCACACTGTAAGAGCCCATGTCGACGAGCCGATTGATCACACACGTCTCTCCGACCGTTTTGAACTGTCTGTGGGTGAGTGGAATGCCGGTTCGCACCATTCGCAGCTCGTTGAGCACCCGGATCTCTCGAATCGCTCTCATCAGTTTCGAGGTGTCCGGAGTGGTGTTTGTGTAGGCCATTCCGAAACGAGCAGCCTGGAGCAGCAATTTCTGCTCATCCGGTTGCCACGTGTCACACGCAGTCGCAATGCAGTCATCTATCGCTTTGTACATGTCCTGGATGACTGTGGTGGCGGCGAACGAGTTGTGTCCAGTGCCCTGGCTCATTTCCTGAGCCGCCTTGTACAGAAGAGAGCCGTCTTCATTCAGATTCCTCATCACTGCGATCTTCTCGCGGCTAGCGGATTCGACGAATTCGACGCGGGTGTTTTCAAACAACCGAATGCCATCTGGCTCCACACTGATGCGAGCGTTGTCTGTCATCTTTCTGAAATGTTTGAAACATTATAGAAAAGAGATTAAAGTAGAACTCACTCATAAATGATGACATCATCGCCAGGCATTCTTCTGGAGCTCACGTTCACAAAGACTGTGAGGGACGAGGACATCTGAATGAAGACGGACGAGTTGCCTATCCAACCGAAGTTGATGCATTTGCTGATGTCGTGCTGGATGATCTCAACGGTGCAGAAGCAGGTGGACAGGTCGATCGAGACAATCTGGATCTTCCCGTTCTCCGTCATCATGGCGATCCGACTGCGAGAATCGTCCACCACACACTTCACATATTTCGTGTTCGCGTCCACCCAGGAAGACGCATGGTGTTGCACTGTGAGTGCCTCTCCCTGACAGCCCATCAGAAAGACGGCTTCAAAGATGAGAAGGATGTGCGTGAGTTGGGCGTGCGGTTGGAAGGCCGTCCAGGCTGTCGGGGACTCGTTGTATACTAAGGAAATCGTTGAAAGAATGGTTTGAACAGAGCAACTCACGAGGCTTCATGGTCCAGACGACTGGCTCCGAGACGGAGTTCACCACTGAAACTAGTCCGTCCTTATCCATGACGGCGATTCCACTGTCGCCGCGAGACGTGGTGAACGTCCTCGATTCGTGGCCGTCAGATAAGTCGACGCCAAACTTGATCTCTGACAGCAACTCTCCTAGAGAAGAGAACACGTGGGCTCTGCCATTTTTGAAGAGCACCAGAAGTCGATGAGCTCGAGTCCATTCCAGAAGAACTGCGTCGTTGCACATGATGTCTCTCTTCAGAATGCGTCCACTGATGGTCTTGATCCAAATGTACCACAAGTTGGGTCGAGTCGGCTGGTAGGCAACTGCGATCGGGCCGGAGAACTGGCAGGCTGCGAAGGCAACGACATGCTTCAGACTGAGAGAGCTCGTCTTCTGATACTCTTGTGTGAAGCTGAAAGAGAAGAGTCTGATCGTCTCTGAAGAATTCGACTAACAATAGCTGCTGATCTCCCAGACTAACTGAACTACCCGGCTGCAAACAGAGTTCACCATCCAGTTTTGTCGTTGGTGGCGTCACACGTTGCTCGGCCATCTACAACTTGAGATTGTAAATTGAGCTGGATAATTTTCAAAGATAACATTCGGATAGGACCTTGAAGGAGTGATAGTCTTTGTTGTTTTTTCAACATGCGTTTATAGATTGAAAATTAAAAGAATGGAATATATGAAACAACGAAGCACGGGAATTATGTGAGATCAATAATGCACATAATTATCAGACAAATTGATGAATCCCAAGGTGAATATTAAGAAGCAATTTATAAATCATGAATCAGCTGGAGCGGCAATCTACCAGTCTTCCTCATTATCGTACTCATCGACTCCTGATCGAATGATCTTCTTCTTTGCTGGAGCAACAGTCCTTTTCTCGATAGTGATCACTTCGGAGCGAGCCAATCGATTCTCCATGGTCTGAAGAAAAGAGTTTCGAAACGTTTCGAAAAATGGGCGTGTCTTTACCTCTGTGGTGAACTCGTCCTTTCCGCCCAACTCGTCGAAGCCGCGAATGTAGTCGACTGTTTGTTGCTTCTAAACAAATTGAATACAAAATGTTTATGGTCCACGAGCACCTACCACAATGATCGCAATCGTTGGAATAACGCGAATGTTGAGGCGATTCGTCAAAAAGTGCACTTTCTCGGCGTTGACATGGATGAATCTAGTGCCAACGTGTTTTCTAGCGAGGATCTCGAAGTGCTTGTCGACAATCTTGCACCGGAAGTTTCCGGGGAGGTAGAAGAGACAGACGACCTTGTCGCTCTTCTTGGTCGCCTCGAAGAACTCCTTCTCATCGGCCACCTCCTCGTACTTTCCGTGTCCATTCGACATCATCTCGATCTTGTCCTTCTGCGCCTTCTTCATCTGCTCCATTCGTTTGCGGCGGATCACTTCCAGATCGTCTTCTTCCAGATTCTCGAGTCTGAAAACACTTGCTAATAACTTCTGTTAGCACGAAGAAACCAACTTGTTCATCTCCTGGTCAATTTGCTCTTCCATGACCTGTGCGGCACGGAGGAGATGCTCTCCGAGTTGTTGTTGGATGTTGGCCATTCTCTGGAAATTGTGAAATCTGTCAGTTTGTAGTATTTTAGGGGAAAGAGCAGGGTGGACGCGTACAACTGGGTAAGGAAACGTGCTCCAGCTGTTCTAAACACTAATTACACGGTTTACTGCTCTCGGAGCTCCAGATCAATACAAAGAAGCGACGAGAATGTTTGGAAATTCATGACACAGTGGGAGAACCGAGACCTCCAAGCCAAAGCGCGAAGGGAGGAGCCGAAATTTTGCAATTGCCGCACGCAATTTCGCCAAATGCTGCAGACAATTTTAGCGATAAAAATTATGTTTCGAAATTTCTGAAGTTGAAAAGTGATTTATTACAAAAATGTTCTGAACATTTGATAGTAAAAGGTTTAATAAACAAAATGTTCAAAGCCATTTTCTCAATCCATGCATTCATCCGTCAAAAAAAGATGTTTTTCCACAATGGAAGAGAAAATTGTTGCGGCCGTGGAAGAGAAAACCAAACCAGAGGTGCTCTCAAGAATTTCCGAAAATTCGTTGAGAAGCTGGGGAAGGTTTTGGAAAAAGCTTTTTTCAGGAGCTATAGAAGAACTAATTTCCTGAACATTTGAAGTGGGGATTTTTGATTAATTGCTTATTTCTCGAGAAAAGTTGAAAAATGCAGCTCAGTACTAATCTTTGAGGGACAAAATATGAAGATCGGTGTTTATCTGGATCTTCATGTTTTGTGATAATGTTTAAGACTCTATTTTCTATTTCAAAATATGTTTTTAGCTATGAAAAATGCATTTTAATCGAAATATATTGAAAGAAAGCCATTTGCTTTTAAACCAGTGTGAGATGGCCGTGGGCGACGGTCGAATTTTTGCAATGAGAGGTCTCGGCCCTCCTACTGTGCATGAAAATTGTTCCCACGGTGACCCAAACGCGATGGGGGCCGGCAACACTTCGGCCGCCGTGGCACAATTCTAGGCCATCATCGTTTTCGTCAATTATCTCAAAAACTTTCTCAGCGATTTTTTTGAAACTTTTTCTATGGATAGAGAATGCAATTTAAAACCTACAATGAAAAAGACAGACTGTAAAAAGTGGTTCTTTACACCTAGCGAACCGCTGGAAGTTGGAGGGCCGAACGAAATCCTAGGCCATCCCATGTTTTTGGCAATTTTCTCGAAAAGTTTCTCGGCGATTTTTTTAAAACTTTTTCTAGGGATAGACAATTCGATTTCAAACATACAGTGAAAAGGATGTGTCGTAAAAAGTGGTTCTTGACACCTAGCAGGACGCTCAAAGTTGGAGGGCCGAATGAAATCCTAGGCCATTCTCAGTTTTTGGCCGTTTTCTCAAAAAGTTTCTCGGCGATTTTTTTTTAACTTTTTCTATCGATTGAGAATTTAATGACAAACATACCATAAAAATTACAAACCGTAAAAAGTGGTTCTTGGTACCTAGCGAGCCTCTCAAAGTATGATGGCCGAACGAAATGCTAGGCCATCACCAGTTTTTGGGTGTTTTCTCGAAAAGTTTCTCGGCGATTTTCTTTAAATTTTTTGTACAGATAGATTTATACAATTGAATTTCGTAAATAGTCGGGTAACTCTCAAAAAGTGGTTTAAAGTATATTGCGAGCTGCTAGAAGACCATGGCCGAGCGTAATTTTCAGTTTTTTGGAGTTTTCTTAAGAAATTGCTCGGCGATTTTTTTGCAATTGTTTGTGTGGGTTTGAAAACTTTTTGTAAACCTCTCTTGTGCTGGATTAAACCAAAATAGTGGTTTAAGAGTATCAAAAACCACGAAAACCAATACGGCCTGAAAAATTTGTTCGGCCGTCGCCTTTTTAGCAGTGACCAGGCTAGTGCTTCACAATTTTTTGTTACAACTTTGTCGAACATGATTGGTTTCTGATTTCTATCATGTATTTTCTTTAATTAATCACGTTTTGCGCATAGAAAAAGCAGATACAGCTGCAATTTTCAAATTTTTGCCCATGCCGCACTGCTGCGAAAATTTGTGCCGCGCGCTGCGCTCTGATGAAGAAAGCTTTGCGAACGAGCGGGCCGCATCATTACAAATTGGACCGCCCATTTTTTTCGCTGATTGGTAGCGAAAATTGTTCTATTGCACATTCCGTTTGGGTCACCGTGTGTTCCATTTTCGGGGGTCCAGTAGAGCGCACTTCCTTGGTCCGTGCAGCACCGCGACGGGAATCCACAGACACTGTTAATTTTCTTTTTTTCCAAAAAATATTTTTTACTTTTTTTTCCAATTTTGGCTCTCTTTCATTCTTTTTTCAAACAAAAACCTAAAGAAAATTCATCTTCAGATGCCGAAGACGTCAGTGTGGAAGTCCCGCGTCGGTACCCAGATTCTGATGGGTAAAATCACCGACATCACGCAGATCGGAATTGACCGCATCCCATGCGCTCAAGTGAGTCTTTCAATACTTTTTCTTACTCCAGATCAAACGCTTGCTTTTCTAGGTACGCTGCCAGATGAATGAGTTTAATATCTATCTGAAAAAGTATTTCGCGAGATCCTTCGACTTCTGGGCTCTTGACAGGTATTTTCTGGGTGTTTTTTGTTTTCAAAACTTTTTTTCACAGAACATCAGTCGGAAACATCGGAGACACCGTTCTAATCAAGCAGATCGATGGATCTTCTCGCCCAAAAGCCAATGTCTCCCATATGGTCGATCGCGTCGTGTTCAAGTTCGGAAACGTTGTGGACCCGGTGACCGGACGGAAAATTTTCAACGACACCTTCGCCGATGAGATTGATTTGAAGAAGGTGTTGGTGCAAGAAGTCGTCGATAAGCCGTTGGAAGAGGAGTCGATGTTGTTCGAGGAGAGAAGAGCACTGCAGATCAGACGGCTCGAGCAGGAAAAGGAGGCCAATGTGTAGAGGAACCAGATCTCGAGCAGTTAATCGATATTTTATTAGAGTTAGATTCATTGTTTTCTCTTTCTTGTTTTGTTTTTTGTATGAAATTTTTTTGAAAAACTGTAGTTTTATTCATCAAACACTAGGTTTGAAACCCTTATGCCATACTTCCTCACACTATTTGCACGAAAGCACGTTAATCAATTCAGATGGACATATCTCGGCCAGTATTAGAAAAACCACGATTCATTCACGTGGAGAAGTTCGTAGAGTCACGGACGAATTCAATTGCACAGCTTCTGAAAGCGATCGACAATGACGCGCTCGTCTCGGGAGAAGTGACGAAAGGACCGAGAACCGCCGCACAGAGACTGCCACGTCACATGAGAAGACGTGCGATGGCGTACGACATCAGGAGATTTCCGAGGACGATGAGGGAGTTCGCAGCATCGCATCTGATCTCGAAGCACGCGAAGAAGTGTCCGAGTCGGTTTGCGAGGAGAAAAAACGCAAACTCGAAGGGCGTGTTGGGCAGAAGTACGAGTCTAAAGGGACGATGGCTATCCACCCACGTCTGGCACGCGAAACGGTTCAGGATGATTCAGAAGTGGGGATTCAAAATCGCAGATCGAAGTTTCCAACGTGGATTCCGAGCGGTTCTTCGAGACTCTAACAAAAATTGTACCATTCGAGACAGATCGTACTACACGTGCATCACGGCAAGTTTCATCAGAATACGTTGTTCAAGCTTGAATATTTCCAGATAAAGAGCGTGGACGCCTACTCGAAACTGTCGCCGTTCTCGCAGAATGCGTGCCGCGGGCAGTCATCACGCGGCGAGGAAGAGGTAATCGGGTGGCGACGGCGACCGGTTTTTAGTCTCTCAGCTGTCTTCTTCTGCATTTCCCGCATTGTTTCTTGCCTTACATGTTTATTTTTTGAAGGAATGCCACCAGTTGTACGTGCCCGGAAAGTACCCATTCGGATACATTGGTCCTGCGAGATTCCAACGATTAACTGCAGATCTGTTAGTTTTTGATTGAAACAAGGGAGTGACGTCGTCAGTTTTACAGGGAAGTGCACGTGTGGATTCATCCTTCTTCTAAATCACATCTTCTTGAATCTCTCACAGAGCACTACCAGCTCAAGAAAAAAGAATCGGAAGCAGAAGAATACGTCAATCAGAATCTCACAGTCTCCGTGGACTCCCAGAATCTCAGTCGATTCCATCTATCCGGTCCTCGATGCCTTCAGAAGCTACGAGATTCTGTACGCCTCGTTCATCAGGAGAACTTCCAACACGAACATGACAGATTCATCGATGTGGCGGATCGTGTATTCAGTGCGAGTAGAGATGGAGAAGTGCTCTACTTGCTCATCGAGGATCCACGAACTGCTTGGGATCGGAAAGCAAAGCTGATGAATAGGAGAAAAAGAAGTGAAGCGAAACTGGAAGACAATTGGAGGGAAAGCCACGCCCCTTGCAATGGGTTCTGGGACACCGAGCTGAGAGAAAAGGCCGCGGCGAGTCGGATGTCTGATAAGGAGTACCAGAAGCAGAATGCGTTGAAAATCGAAGGAGTGATTTCGACGGAAGCAAAGGTTCCACTGACGGTCATCATTCGGAATCAGGGATTGAAGGCTCTCGATGGAATCGACCTCCTTGTCCCGGAACCCTTTTCCAAAGACCTCTGGGTGGCATTACAACGAAGAGGTGTGCGAGCAAGTGGACTCCGCGACGAGTATGCTGCTCATCTCGAGTCGAAGACGTTGTGCTTCCCGATCGATGACGTGGAGTCAGTAGCAGGAAGAGAAGCAGAAGTATCACTGAAGGAAGAGTTGAGCAGAAAGTACTTGGGGAAGCCGCACAATCGGAGGTGCAAGTTCTGGAGTGCGCTGTCAGTCAAGTATCCATTCGAGTTTCAGTGGAATGAGCTCATGGAGAACTGGAATGAGAAGACGTCGGAAAAAGGAGCATTTGTATGCAGAGATCTTGTCAAGCTGAGAGAGATCAGTGAGAATCTGAAAAGAGGAGCTGGAACCTCGTTGGAAGATGGAGCTCTCGTCCCAGTTCGTCTCAAGTTCGCTGGAAGAGGACGTCCGATGCGATTCGGAATGATTTGTCTCCCGACAACGGAAGATCTGATTTCGATCCGACGCAACAGAAACAAGGAGATCATCCAGAAGCCTCGCACGTCTTCTGATGAGCCGATGGATTGTGAAGAGCCCGAGAATCATCAGGAAAAACTGAAACCACTGCAAGGATTCGTTTCTCTCGATGCGGCCGCCTCCGAGAAACCGATCAATCTGAAATGGCTGTTTGAAGAGAGCCCTCGACTGGACGATAAGTGAGTTTTAATGCACATTGCTATCATAAATTGCTTGTTTTAGAGCTACAAAAAGGAAAAGAGCCAATCGAAAGATAAAAGAGTCGAGGAAACGAAGGAAGTTGGAGTTTGGAAAGCGAAAAGAGGAAGAAGCGGACGAGGAGAAGGAACGGGATACTGCGACGTACAGATTCTCCGCGGATCGGTGAGACTTTTTACTTGTTACTCTCTAATTATCATGCCATTCAGTGAGATAATTGGTCGACTGGTGGCGGGCGAACAGAGTGTTCTTGGAGGCCATGGAGTCGCCATCGGATACATTTGCGCAGATTCTCTCCGTCTTATTGCTTCCAACTATCATTCCAGTTCGTTTTCTCTCTGAATTTCAGAAAACAGTGCTCTTTTTTCCAGCAAAAACATTGGTGATGGTGAGGAACTCGACGTCGAAGTATTATCACCCCGCCTATCTTTCAGTGATGACGGAGTCGTTCCAGATCTGAAAATTGTTGAACTTTGATTATTTGTTGTTTTGTTTTATGTTGTTGCCTACTATAAACGGTTTCTCACTTTTTAAACTTTAATGATTTACTGTTTGCTGTGGTTGTTTTCCACTTTTTTATACTTGGAACTTTAGAAGCTGTTACTTTTCATACAAATCCTTACAGATAGATAATGAAAAGATGGTTGGAGAAGATCACATCGCCACTGAAACCACAAGAGCCGTCAAGCGATTGGGTCAGAGATGAGCTCTACTCGGGAACCCGTGAGTCTTTTTCAACGTCTATCATCAAAATAACAACTGAAGCTTTCAGCGACAGCAGTGTCAAGAGCCAGATGGTCGTCTGCCTACGCATCGGATCCCACCGAATGGGAGAGACTTTTTGAGAAGAAGTGGGAGGTGGTCAGTGAGATTCTCGAGCGGAAACTCGGAGATCCGGAGCACAAAGTGGTGTACGATGAGCTGATGTCGCTGCTCGAGAACATGACGAATATGTGCACACTTCTGATGCTGGAAGCCAACTCTCAACCGGAGCCCATCATCGGTCCGATTCTCGACAAGTTTTTCACGGAGCAAATTCTGGAGAGAGTGTTGGACTGGGCCATTCAGCTGACGGATTCATTAAAGTCGATCTGCCAGCTCGCGATCATCAGGATATTCGAGATGATCGTGTCGGACTCTCACTCCCAGAACCACTGCCTTCTTGTCCATAAACCCATCCTCAATCCCCTTTTCCGATTGTGTGAATGGTTTCAAAGGGCGGATGTCTACTGGAGAGTCTCCAAGTCGGAGAACAAGAAGACGTCGGAGGCGGAGAAGATGTTCGTCCTGCTTCTCAATCAGATATGTACAAAATTAGTGGAAGACAGGACACTCTTGCACTTCTTCTTCCACTCGAACCAGTTCGTCGTCTTCACCGAACTCATCCCCTTTCTCTACTCGGCTGGAGACACTGGACAGTTGGCGAGAGACGCCGTGCTCCTCATTCTCTCCGTGTCAGCAGAAGACAAGAGCATCGCTGAATACGTGACGGAGAGGACTTCCTTCTGCCAAGTGCTCACCACGGGGCTCTCCGCGTGCTTCTCTCAATTGCCTCGGAGGATTCTGGGAGATGGTGGAGAACGACTCGTGGAAGATTCATACAGGGACTTCCTCGCCGACTTCCACTCGGCTCTTCTATTCTGTAATGCAATTGCTCAAACCGCTCATCCAGACGTCGTTGGAAATATCGCCTCGTTCTTTTATACTGGATTTCTGACGAATGTCATCAAACCCGCTTTCCTTCAGAATGATCGAGAGTACATTGGAGCTAGTATGGTGTATCTACAGATGTGCATTGAGACCATCGTCGAGCCGGTGCTCGTCAAGTCCATTGTGCAGATGGTGCTCACGGAGCGAGATGACAATGGAGCACTCTTCTACGAGATCATCATATCCTACGTGAAAGGGGGCGATAAAACATCCGTCACAGCTCTCTCACTCATTGACGCACTTCTGAAGTTGGCTTGTGAAGACGTGATGTTGGCTCTCGTGTTCCGACCGCTTCTCACCAACCATTCAACCACCAAGAAGCAGCTGGCAGTAGTTCACAAGGCCTCCAGATGCGGAGTTCTCTCGCAAACCTACCTGAATTGCATTCCGATCTGCATGCATAACTATCAACAGGTACTGTATCCAAAAGAATTCTTGTAGACGTCGTTCCAAGTGTTCCAGGTGGCTTCTCTCTCCCTGCTGAGCTCTTACATGTGCTCCACCCGCGTGCGGATGGATGCTCGTGCTGAGCAGTGCAAGCGGTGGAAGTGGAGGTACGACGGAGTGGTCGCAGGAAGCTTCGTTCTCCCTGCAGAATCGGACGACGATGCCACGTGCCACGTCTCCTTCTCCAGAATGTCATCGAGTCGATCTTCAGTGTCCGTGACACCGTACGCCCTTCACAGATATGCTCATGGCTCTCACTTGTCGCAGTCCTTCAATATCAGTATGCTGATAATCTTTTGAAAGTTTATCATTTTTATTTTCAGATAAAGTGGGTGGACTCGGTCCCCAACAGATCGCCGATCAGTCTTTGAGTGACATCGATGACGACCTCGAGGAAGATCAAGACTTCATCCTTCCCCCCATCGACATGGACGAAGTCGTTGAGGAAATGACGGCTTCCAAGGTGATGACGCAGTCAACGATCGACTACATGCACATTTCGGGGCTCGACGGATCCGAGTCAGACGATGCGATGCCGATCAGAGTGGAAGACACTGATCGCAGTGATAATGAGGCGAACTTTGTGCTGTCAGGTTGGAAGGATGTGGAAGACATGGACACCTTCAAACAGCTGCTCTCGAAACAGGAAGTGAAGGGGGAACGACTTCCGATGGAAGACCTCGAGAGGTTCATCAACAGTACTTACGATTCTCTCAAGTTGGGAGAAGACGTGAAGGTGGAAGAGAATGTGGAAGAGGAAGCGGTGAAGGAGAACGAGGTGAAGCCTCAGACTGTCACAGACGGCTTCTCGGTGTACAACTTCCCGGAGAGGTCAAAGTTGTTGCAGACGATTCTCGAGGGAGTGGAGACTCTCTGTGAGAATGAGCTCTCCTTCAACACTGAACTGCTCTCCTTGATAGCCGACTTGGCAACTTACCCCCAACCTCTTCTCTCTTTTTATCTATTCGATCCGAAACAGGATTCGACTGAGAAACATCTGCTCACGGTGAGAATTCAAGGCTCATTGATTTATTATAATTCCATTCGCAGATACTTCAAAGTGTTCAAACTCGAATCGATGTGATGGCAGAGGGCATTGAATCATTTGACACGTGGATCGAGAAAGGTCTGGAGACGTTGGAAGGAAGGGCCTCCAGAATACGAAATCAGTCATCGTAAGCACTCCGCTTCTTCCAAGAATTCATTTCGATTTTCAGAAGGACTCCAGAAGAGCACGACGCCACCATGCTCTACGGAAGGAGTACGATGCCACCGCCCGGAAGAAAACCATTGTGAGTCTATCATATCAGTGAAACTTTTTGAAACGAGTGACTTTCAGAATGCGTGAACCTTCTCGAACAGAGACGCTCGACGATCAGACTGCTCGACGGACCGCCCTTGCCGCCATATTCCTCTCTCATCTGTGTCAGATGCTCGCCGCCATTGTGCTCCAGCAGTCACTCATCATCTGAATCCCTTTCCTTTTTCTCGACGGGTTCACATTGTTCCACTTTGTCTGTTCGACGAGTTGTAAAGCTTATCATAATTGTGCTCACTAATTTATTTGTACTTTTGCCAAATGAAAAACCATTTAAAATTGAGAGAGGAACTTTATTAAATGCATTCACGTGAAACATGGATCGTTAAGGCAGAGTTCTTCCACGACGATGTGGAAGAAATGGTGGCCGGGCACATTTGAGCTCTCGTGCATCACAACTTCACACGTCATTCCGTATTTGTTGGTGAGGATCTTCGCCGGTGGCAACATCTCGTTCATGGTTCGGGAAGAAGTTCTGAAAGCTCATTTTCATCAAGGCTCTAACATATTCAAAACTCACAGCACAAACCAATCGAACTCCCCGCCAATGACATGCTCAATCCCCTCCATTACCACATTCACGTCGATAGGATCCGTGCGCTCCACCTGCATCACATGGATGTCCGACAGTCCTCCTCGCACCCAACTCTTCAGAATTCTATTGAAGTCCTTGTCGGTCAGCGTGGACTCTCTGACGTAGAAGTACTTGGCCTTCGATCTCACCACACTTTGCACACCGATCCAGGAGGTTCCGAAGCCGCTGAATTGGCGGCAGTCGAAGCCACTCTTGCACTTGTAGCCCTTCCGTGGCAGGGCCTCTTGTGGAATCACAATGGTGGATATCGCACGAGCACACGCATAGTTGAGTTTCTTCACCGACAACTCGTCGCCATTGATGCAGATGTAACAGTACGGCAAGTTGTCCGACGAGTTCGCCCAGTCGATCGACTTTTTAAAGTCCGGAGTTCTCGTGGCGCCCACGAAAATCGTGTGATACTCCGTACGGAAAGCCTTTGCAAAGTGGTGGATCCACTGTGTTGCTCCTTTGAAAGAGTCCTCCCAGAAAGAAATTATCGGCGGGGGGTCGCTGTCACAATGTTTGACGGCTTCGTTCAATGGAAGTTCCTCCGCGTTTCGGTACTTTTCATCGAACACCACGATTTTCAGTCTGACAGTGTCATCGTTTCGGTACGTGAGGACCAGTGTGATGTGCTTGTTCACGTGCACTTTCAGATAAGTCACTTCCTTGAAAAGAGCTCTAGATAAGCATCTGGTTTGCCGAGAACACAGACTGAAGTTCACTCTGAAAGAGAAAGAGATATACCATAATTTATGGTAAAACTACAAAAAATAAAAAATAAAAACACACTGTTCTTGCCATTTGAAAAATCTCAAACAATTGTCGAAAGGAACATGAGGGAGACTGAAAAGTCGGAAAGTTCCGGAACGACGAGACGAAGTTTTCTTGGGGGGATTCAGCGACTTGGCGATAGACGCCATTCTTCAATATGAGTATCGATTCCAATGGAGATTGAGTGGGGAGGCTCACCAACTAGTGAGAGGACAGACAATATGAATGCGCACACACAGTGAACGAGGGGTGGTGCGATCGAAATGACCTTTGTGGGGGTGAACTCTATTGGATGTCTGGCACACAGTGTCTAGGTCGTCTAGGAGCTCAGAAATCGACTGAATGTTGGGTCGAAAGGTCTTGTACATTCAAATCTGTATCAGTTTTAGGAAGGTTCCCGAGGAAAGTTGGCCTTTCAGAGAGGGTTTCAAAGCCAATCTTTAAAGCTTCATATCTCGGCTCATAGTGACAATCAGAAAATATGGAAAACAGTTTTGAAATCCTCATGAAAACCCCTTTCGAATGATACTACTCTCGTTCTGAAAGGTGAACATTGAACGAATCTGTAGTTTCGTTCGTGGCTGGGGGACTAGATTGAGCGCCTAGTCCATCTTTAATTTCCCCTTTTTTATTTGAATCAGATGATGTTACGTGATTGTAAAATGAAGGAATCTGTCGCTTTAAAACTGTGAAGCTCACGAAGCCCAGGAGAAAAAAACCGAATCAATAGAAAGATTTGAATTGTATTTTTTCTGGTTCTTCATGATCACACTGTTGACATTCTCCCAGTACATTTCGAAGTTAATTCTTGTTGTGAGCAAGTTGAATTTCCAGTGCTTCTTTCTGAATACTCTTCAAGACTTGATATCAGTCGCTTCCATACTATGAAGCTCACGAAGCCCTGGAGAAAACATGATATCATCACAAAGAGACCATCTCCACCGTTTCCAATTGTCCACGATCGTTCTCCTCCAGACTGTGAAGCATAAGGAAACCAGTTAGTCGTTGTTTCGATGGTCTCATCAAAACAACAACAAGGCTCTTCGTCCAGTGATCACTTTCTAACTCTTTCTAACGCTGTATAACTCTGTAAACTCAAAAAGCACACTGAAACTCCTTCCATAAAGATTTCCCACCCCCTCCTCAAATGAGATCATTGAACGAAACACTGATTCCAGAGAACTCGGAACCAGAAATAGAAATGAGAGGGGAACGTGTTAAGTGATTCTTATCAATTGGAGACTGCCATTGTCACGAGGCAACACGTGTTTAATTTCTACCCTTACACTTTGCAGGTGTCAGATAACCCATTCACACCATCTCGCTAATTAGAAGGTAATTAGAAGGTAATTAGGATAATTAGAAGGTGCTTTGATCTCCGATTTCACCGAGGATCCGGAAAAGACCAGCAGCTGACTGTGAACAGATGATCAATGATTGATGGCTGATCAGCTAGAAGTGGTTAACTATCAAAACATGGTACGGACTGATACAGTAATCAGGTGGAAACATCAGTGACTTTTCGAACCTTCTCGATACCATCATCAGATGTCTTCATCTGTGTCAGATGCTCGTTGTGCTCCAGAAGTCCCTCTTCGAAGAATGGTATTGTGCATCCGCGGTTTCGTGCGCGGAACGTCGCGAAAAAGAACGACCAACTGTGGAGCAGCAGTTAGGCCACCTCCTAACGGCCACCATTTTATTTCTCTCGATTTTTTTCGTTTTTCATCAATTTTCATGATTTTTCTTGATTTTTTCAGCAAAAACTGATGAAAAATAGCACAAAAAATGAATAAAAGTTTGTTTTTGTGAAAAAAATCAAGAAAATTGATGAAAATTGATGAAAAACGAAAAAAATCGAGAGAAATAAAAATGATGGCCGTCCGGAGGTGGCCTAACTACCGCAGTTGGTCGTTCTTTTCGCGACCCTTCGCGCACGAAACGGCGGATGCACAATAATCAGAATCCCTTTCGATTCCATCGGGTTCACATTCCTCCCCACTTTCACAAAGCGTCTTTGTCTGTGCGACGACTCGTAAATTTTATCATACACTGTTTGTGCGTACTCCCCAATCACCTAATCAAAGTTGCACTTTTGTTGATGGAGAAGCACGGTCAAACTGATCCCCACGTTGGAAAGGCGAGGGGCCATCCATCAAGTGGCGAGGTAGTTTGAACCGGAATTCACTTTTTTTTGTTTCGTTTTCTCTTTTTTCTCACACTTGATGATGATAGGGGACAAAACTCATGATGCAGTTGATAACGAGACCACACTTTTTCCGAGAGAGACAAAGAAATCAAAAGGTGGCGAGGACTTTAACGGAGGAGGAAGAATTGTTTGCAGAATTGTTTGTTGGTCTCGGCTGGAAGGACTTTATGACCTGATTGGAGAAAGTGAGCTGATTATGAAAAGTTGGGGGAGTTCTGGTTGATCGGATTGATCTGGTGGAAGATTGATTTAATGAAGAGTTGCAAAATGTTTCAGAAAAACGGTTGAAGTTGTACATCCCTGTATTTCTTCGAATTTGACAGAGTGCGCACAGAAATTGCAAAAAGGCGTGCCGATGGGTACGATACAGTAACTTTGTAAATCGAACCCGCTTTTCTAGTTTTTTCTGGTGATTTTCGAAAAAATTTGACTTCAAAAATGTTTTTCTCCAAATTTCCAATTTTTACAAGTTGGAGAAACTGAAAAATCAACGAAAAGCGGCAAAAATCCGGCACGTCTTTCTGCAATTTCTGTGCGCACTTGACGTTTTGACAGTCCTGAGTTTCTGATGGAATTCATCAAATTTGACACCTTCTGAAAACCTCTTCATCATCCTTCACATTCGTGGATTCAGATTCAGTATACCCCAAGTTCCTTTATAACTTTGTAGTCGTTCGTGACAATCTCTACACAATAAAACGCCAGGTGAACTCTCGTAGTGTGACTACAAGATGTGCATCCAAATGGAACACCTGTCACCATTGTCCGTCGTTTGATCTTTGAACGTCTCGAGCAGCTGTCGTCCACAATACCAATGGGGGTATTCCCCCATTTGACTTTCAGTCCGAACGTATTACTTCCTGCTTACTCCTTTCTCTCCGTAAATCAAAAAACGCATCGTGATCTTGTTGTCTCTCTCTGTCTCGCCCTTTCGAAGAGGAGACGACGAAACGGATCGCATCGGTATTTTATCATCAGGCGGCAACGTGATTCTGTCACGTGGAAAAGACAGCCCCTCCTCCCGGCGTGGCGAGAGAGTGTTGGCGGGCGCGGAGACGCAGACGGCGCGGGCCACCTGTGCGCTCTGCGTGTCTGCGTCTCCGCGCGCGCGCGTTGTGTCTCGCCGCCCGCCTCTCTGTTTTGCACACTGACTGACGAAGCGCGCTCGGCGACGTCTCCGCCTCTGTCATGCGTAATCGTATGCATTCAGTCGGTGCCCTATCTTTTCCTTTATTTCTGCTTCTCTTTCTCTCCGCGCGCCTGTTTGATTAGTGAGATGATAAGCCGATCGGGGGCAAGCCCCCAGTTTTTGTGAGGCTTTTAAAAATTTTAAAATAACCTGGT
This sequence comes from Caenorhabditis imperialis, assembly GCA_963572205.1. Lineage (NCBI taxonomy): Eukaryota > Metazoa > Nematoda > Chromadorea > Rhabditida > Rhabditidae > Caenorhabditis > Caenorhabditis imperialis. The sequence goes on from OY751541.1 coordinate 7,154,832, forward strand.
CCCTTTTCCCTTTTTTATCACTTTTTTATCAAGCTTTTTGTGATAAAAGCTTAATATTCTGAAATTCTTCACTCTCCTGCTATCCCATGAGAAAACCCTATAAGAAATTTATGAGAAAAGAGAATTCTTGAAAGAAGACACCTTTCCGTATCGTCCAGCTGCTCTCTGGCCCCTCCCCTTTCACCTCACAGGTGCGCCTCCGTAAAGATCTTATCCCCTCCACTGTTTGTCCACCCGTCAGTTTGCCCTCCCCTGCTTCAGGTCAAAAGTACTATTCCATTGTTTTCTCATTGAGAGAGAGTTTGGCACCACGCCAAGATACTGATAATCATGAGACGCACTTTTTGCGGTAAATAATCACAGAACATCTGGCCATTCGGACCTCGCTGACCTCACCTTCTGGAAGATTCGAGTCCCAACCAGACCACCATGCTGGCGAGAGAGTGCAACCTGTTCGTTCTCTGCTGCCACTCATTTCGCGCGGTCTCCTGATGGCGTGATTGGTGTTCCGAGAGAGGGAACTGCCAGCTGACTTCGTTTTAGTCTTGTTTGTTCCCACCCTTTCGAAATGTGTCGTTTAGTTGTAGCTTGCTCATTCAATGTTCTTTCGCCATCAATCAATCCAAATTTGTTTCGCCAGGAACCGGCCCATTATTTGTAGTGATTTTCTTCTCTTTTTTTTTGTTCTAAAAAAAGGGGGTTTTTGAGCTGAAATCAAACTAGAACTCTGAAATTTCGAATCTAGAATCTAGAATATAGAATGCTTATTTATCAAAAAGAGTCTCACTCAAAGACCGTTCTGGAGCCAAACTACACGTGCTCCGCACACTTTTTGCGATAGTTCATGCGATTGTTGATAATCTGTAGCCTCCATTCCAATCTTATCTTATAACTTTTCGCGACGAGATAGTCATCCCTCCTCCACGCATTCTTCTCCCTGTTTTTCCCAACAGTTCCTTCTATTCCATTCCATTCATTTATTGCAGAAAAAGAACATCCGATGACTCTAGTGAACAGTCGGCCCGAGTTGATGAACCTTTCGTTCTCGGGCTGCGGCTTCCTCTGCGTCTACCACGCGGGAGTGGCGGCCGCCATCAAGGAGTACGCGCCGCAGCTGCTCCAGAAGAAGATCCTCGGAGCATCGGCGGGCTCGATCATCGCGTGCGGACTCATCACCAACGTGTGCATCTCCACCGCCACCTCCACCATACTGAAGGTGGCCACACAGGCGAGATCGAGAGCCGTCGGGCCACTGCATCCCGAGTTCGATGTGCTTGGGATAGTGCGAGCTGAGCTGGAGCAAATTCTGCCGGCCAATGCGTATCTGATGTGAGTGTTCTAGAACAATCAATCAGTAATCACATCATCACTCGTGAAAACACTTGAAAAGACGAAAAAACACATGGGCTGATCGAAAAATGGCTGAAAACTTGTTGATGTGTTTTGTGTTTTTGCACTTGAAGGCATCCCCCATTACGCTGATCTCTGCTTTTTTCAATCAAACTGAATTTTTTGCAACTAGCGGGAAACGGGGGAAAGACCTTGTAGCTTTGTACCATTAGACTTGTTTACCAAAAGTCGGAAGTTTCTGCTAATTTTTGAATGGTTTTGTATCCTCATATACCGAAAACTGATAGAAAACAGACAAGTAGACATTGTTTCAATGTCCAGAACTGATTTTAATAGACGCCGTCTCTTCTAATAGAGCACTAGTTGACAATCTCTATTGCAGGTGCACGGACCGTCTGATCATCTCCCTGACGAGATGGAGCGACCACGAGAACGTGATGATCGACAACTACTCGTCGAACGAGGACCTGATCGACGCCATCATGTGCTCGTGCTTCATCCCGCTCTACTGCGGTTTCAGTCCGCCCAAATTCCGCGGAGTCCAGTACGTGGACGGCGGAATATCGGACAATCAGCCGATCTACGACGAGAACACTGTCACCGTCTCCCCGTTCGCCGGAGAATCCGACATTTGTCCTCCAGATTGGGATAGTGGAAGCATCCTCGGTGTGGACTTCAACGGCACTTCCATCCGATTCACCACTCGCAACATGTTCCGCCTGATGGCCTGTCTGTGGCCTCGTTCCACAGAGGACCTCTCGAAAATGTGCCTGATGGGCTTTGGCGATGCTCTCCGATTCCTCACGAGATATGGTAAGTGTTCACTAACCCTCTCAGTTTAACCCCTTCGTTTAGGCCTCTCCCCTTGCATACGCTGCCTTACCATTCAGACGATCGACGTGAAAAACGAGCGTGTGCCTTCTGAATGCTTCTCGGAAGAAGAGGGCAAGAAGACGATGATGTCGTTGCCGTCGGTGGGCCGAATGAACAAGCGGAGCAGCAACTCGGCTCTCAGCAGGTTTTATTTCACCATAGGCAAACCCAGGAAGTCGTTTCCTAATTCCAGCTTCCGTACTCGCGGCGAATCCGAGTGTGAGACATGTGTGGACAGTGCTCCCATTGAGGACATCGACCTGCACAGTGTCTTCCCGAGCATCATGAAGAAGCGTGAGTGATTGAAAGGAAAGACGACGTGCTCATCGTGAATTTGCAGCGTTTGACGACGCCGTGGCCGCCGAGAAGTCGATATTCACTTACGTGATGTCGTTCCGATTGATTCGTTACGCCCGCACCGCGATGGGCATCTCGAAACTGCCACTCGATGTGGCCCTTGCACTTGCTAAAAAGTTTGTGACCTCGAGAGCCGAACAGGCCATTCTCACTGCTCTTTTTGGCAGAATCCATCAGTATTTGGATATGATGAGCCCGCCCAGGTGGCTTTTGCTCAAATTCCGAGCCCTCACCGATTTCATTCTCGGTGAGGTCGACAAGCAGCGATCCCGTTACACAAAGTGAGTGCTTCCCTCGGTTCTGTGTGGCTTGTTTCCCTCAGTTGTTAATAGTTGACTAACCACAACCTCCTTCCCTTTTCAGCTTCTCGTGCCTTGTCGCTGTCACCGAGTCCGACAAGTACGGCTCTTCCCTGTCCGCTGTCACCCAGGACAACGAGGAGATGAAGGAGATCGAGCTGAGCGAGGATGCGAAGAGGGAGCTCCGACTGCTCCGCGAGCGGGACAACCGGAGGAAGATGCTCCGACGGACCGGACATTTGACGCCCAACAACTCGGAGAGCTCGCTGCCCGCCGAGACGTACGACGTGGACTCGTTCGAGCACGTCGTCGACTTCACTCGCAACCACGAGGCCCTCTACGAGTTCCATTACATGGACGAGAACAAGGTGATGCGGACTTTCGGGCTCTTTGCGGATGTGCCGAAGCCTTCGCACGTCTCCCACCACCACTCGCTGAGCGCGGGATGCTCGAAACGTCTGGTGCACGTTCCCGAGGAGGACGAGGAGTCCATCACCACTTCTGTCTCCGCCCCTGTCACCTTTGCTGGAGGACATACCATTTGTGAGTCGGATGACAAGGATTCTGGACTCTCTGGGATAGACTCGCTGAAGAATGTGGTCGAGGAGGAGGAAGAAGAGCCTTCTACAAGGTTTGTGAGTTTTTATCCAGTTCTCTTTTCCAATCCAACGCCTTCTTTTTCCAGTAAACGCGATGCTTGCTGCTCCCCTGTCCGCGATTTCGACCCAGAGCACGTCATCACACCGTCTTCTTCTGACTCGCCACCACGACGCGGCGAGAAAGGACGTGGCAGTCAGAGGCGGTACGCGATGGAGAATGTCGCCAGGTACGAGACGCCTTCGTCTTCTTCCCCCTAACATTCGCGAATTGCAGAAAGGCGAAGAAGTCGTCGGTGGCTCCTCCGGCGATGTCATCGGATTCTGAAGGCGTCGACGGCACCGAGAAGCTGTTCGTGCCGTCGCGGAAGGCGTGGCGAGCGAGCAGCGATAACAAGGACTCGGCGAGCCAGAAGGATCAGAGCGACACCGCCACCGCCTGAATCACGCCTTCATTTCTGTACATTTTTGTATTAATTTTCATTCTTTCTTTTTTTGTATAACTGTTTTCTTTCCCCCCTGCTTTTCCACACTTTCTACCCCATCTCGCTTCTTTCTCAGTGCCAATGCGGGTATCTCCCCCCTCTCAACACCAAAACGCTTCCCTTTTCCCCCTCATTCGACTTCCAAACAATTTTACCGCCAATTCCATTTATGTTTACATCTGTCTCGAATAAAAACCCACAAAAACCCAAAAGTGTGAAAGTTTTCAGAGAGGGCGAGGTCATCTCGAAAGGAACTGGTTGTCAGAACAATGAGCGCCTAATTGACCGCTTCAAAGTCCAAATGGCAGACACTTTTTGTGTCACACACCCGTTCTTACTTCATTTTTTTGATTCATTTTGTCTGGAATTCTTCAAAAAGCCAATAATTTTACAAGATTACTGTACTCGCTAAGCCACGCCCCTTTTGTAGATCGAAATTCAATTCTGACCTTTTGTACTTTTCACTCCCGGATTACTGTAGCTATTGACGCACTCCAAACTACAACTTGCTAATTTCCCAAACGTGAGCACCGTTCACTTCCGTAACTCTCTCTCTAACCAAAAACACAAAAGAATGAGCAATGATCCCTTTCACTGAATGAATCAGTATTGCAGAAGGAGCAAACAAAGTGACCTGTGAGCACACGGAGGTAACCTCTCAGGTGTTTCCGTGCGGAAGAGCAGTTAAGTCCGTCGACACGCGGAACGCGCCGACTATAAAGGGAAGCGAGAGGATGCGGATAGCAGGCTTCACGCAATGAAGAATCACTTCCTCCTGCTCTCTGCGCTCTTCTCGGCTGTCTGGAGTGCCGCTGTTGTTACCAATAAACAGGTAGGTTTTGTGAAAGTCTTCTGGAAGTCTTTTGAAGTGGTTCTGAAGTAGTTCTGAAGAAGAGTGCTCTGTCGAACTGATGTGCTCTTTATCTTTATATGGAGAGCATTGATTCTCTGGAATGATTAGCACTGATTGTAAGTTCTTACATTAGTTCATCACGACTTCATTCTTCTAGCACTGAAGGTTCAACTTATACTCTTCTGATGGTCCCCACTCCACATTTCTCCACTCCAAACCTCACATCTTCAGGTCATTGACACTTCCGTGACCCAATTCGAAACGACACTAAATGACGCCGACTTCGAAAGCGACCTGCACCAACGATACGACCTGCACACCCTGGGAATCAAGGTGAAGGACGACCCGACGATCGGCAACTACAGCGAGGGAGACATCCTCCTTGAGAGCCCCAAGAAGTTCGTCGAGGAGAACAACAAACTCGGCCGGAACGCCATCCGCCAACAATACCGTCGCTGGCCCAATGGCGAAATCCCCTACACCCTCTCCTCACAATACGGATCGTACGCTCGCAGTGTGATTGCGAACGCGATGAACGAGTACCATCAGAAGACGTGCGTCAAGTTCGTGGCGAGAGACCCGGCCAAGCACCACGACTACCTGTGGATCCATCCGGACGAGGGGTGCTACAGTTTGGTGGGCAAGACGGGCGGGAAGCAGCCGGTGTCGCTCGACTCGGGGTGCATTCAGGTGGGCACCATTGTGCACGAGCTGATGCATGCCGTCGGGTTCTTCCACGAACAGAGCAGGTTGGTCAATATTTGGTGGTTACTTTGAAAGGGGCACACAATGGGTTCTTTGTTTTTTGAGAAAGCGGGGAGGGTATTGTTTGATAGAATGGGCTGAACTGTTCCGATTTGTTTAGTAGTACCATTGATATTTTGAGTTTCTTTTGAAAGCCTTAGGGATAACAACTTGGAATTTCAAAATGAGACCTATATCATTCGAATGCTCTTGTTTTGAGGAGTTTAGAACGATGTCTAATTTTTCCTAACGAGCTCTGTGAGCCGAGATACGGAGCTCCAAAGTTTGAACAATTACCACACTTCTGGACTTGTAAACATTTCATTACTCAACTTTGGAGCTCCATATCTTGGCTCACAGAGCTCCCTAGGAAAAATGGAACACAGTTCTGAACTCGTCAAAACACGAGCTTTCGAATGATATAAGGATCATTGAGAAACTACCCATTAAGAGACACCTGGGAGCAAGAATAAGGATCTCATATTTCTAGTACTGGTAGTTTTTACAATTCCAAGAGTTTCCCCGTTTACAAAATCTTTTTGAGACGAAGGCGAAGGTTCAGAATACTTTTCCTAACTTAGTATTGACCTAATCAGTAAACGTTTGGAGCATTACATTTTGGCTCCCCAGTCTAACACTTTTAAACGACACCTTTTGAGCTCTACCAACTCTGATCTTGAAGACCAGATTCCTTATCAGCACTCTTCCAGACAAGACCGTGACGACTACATCGAGGTGGTGTGGCAGAATGTGATGAACGGAGCCGACGACCAGTTCGAGAAGTACAACCTGAATGTGATCTCCCACCTCGACGAGCCGTACGACTTCGCCTCCATCATGCACTACGGACCTTACGCCTTCAGTGGCTCTGGGAAGAAGACATTGGTCCCCAAAAAGGTTCCTTTCCATTTTTCCTTCCCTGAAACACACTTCTTTTCAGTCCGGCTCGGAAAGAATGGGTCAGAGGGTCAAGTTCTCCGACATCGACGTGCGGAAGATCAACAAGCTGTACAACTGCGGAGGGAGAACTGGCGGTTCTTCGACGACTAGCAACCAGATCAACACCAACTCGATCGTCAACAGCCCTCCCCAGGTTTGACTCCTTAACCACTTCCACCACTCACCGGTCTCTCTGTGTGTCACTTTTGCAGTGGAGCGCACTTGCACTCTCCATAATTTATTGTTTTGCAGTCGCGGTACGCGGGATTGCCTCTTTCAACTTCTAACCGAGTTACTAACAACAATCGTCGGATTATTCGCATTTTTGGTTAATTTTTTGATTTGCTTTCATTGTAATTCAATGTGTTTTTCACGGGATTCGATCTCAAGTCTTCTCGGTTACTTGCTTTCGCCATTTTCTGTTCAGTCCGTCTTCAATAAACTGTTTATGTTTTCTGTTTTATGTCTCGCAAGATCATTCCGATCAATGTCAGCAGCAACAAAGATCAAAGTTTTGCAGGAAGCATGTGAAGACCTGACGTGGAGATGTCGATTCTGGGCACTTTTTTCGTATTGTCAGCGTCGAGAAGTGAAAGCCATCATTTGCCGTAAATCCTGTCTTGCTTGCCATTGAAATTTCCCATTACTTAAAAATTGAAAAGTATCTGAAAATTCCCGTTTTGTTGTTGGCCACTGAACTCTGGTGTAGATTTACGATAAACAACGCGATCTCTGTTATTTTGGAGCCTCGTTATCACTGAATTTTCTTTTTTTTAGCGAGAAAATTTCAATTTTTCTGCTGAATTTTCACAATTTATTGATTTTCTGAAATTGAAAATGAGTGGAAATCGAGTGGCTGCGAATCTGAACATGCTCTTCACCAATCTACCCCTTCTGCAGAGGTTTCCCATCGCCGTTTTTCTAATTCCCGAATTCCCAAATTCCAGGTACGGTGCAGCGGCGGCCGCTGGATTCAAGCTCGTAGAAGTGAGCATTCCGTACTCGGAAACCGCGAGAAAACTGAAAGAAGCAGCCGATGAGCATCATCTGGAGCACACGTTAATCAATGCACCGCCGGGGAACTGGGAGAAAGGGTTCAGAGGCCTGGCGTCGTTGAAGTCGGAGATCAAAGAGTTCCGGGATAGTCTGGAGACTGCCATTGAGTACGCGAAGACGTTGGATTGCAAGCGGTTAGTTGAAATGGTCAATTTTAGACACCTCTTCTAGTTTTCAGAGTACATGTGATGGCTGGTATCCCAAAAACCGAGGAAGACGTTGCCAGCGCTTCTGACACCTACTCGGAAAATGTGATATTCGCTGCCGAGAAGTTGAAGGCACACGGAATTCTCTGTCTCATCGAGCCTATCAACAACTACACGATCCCCGGATATCATCTGAATAACTACGATCAGGCGATGGAACTAATCAGGAAGGATTCTTCGGGGAATCTGAAGATCCAGTACGACACATTCCACGCGCAACAAATCAACGGACAACTCGGAGCGACGTTGCGGAAGTTGAAAGAGCACATTGGCTACATCCAAGTGGCTCAGGTGCCGGCTCGCGGAGCATGCGACACTCCAGGAGAGCTCGACTACACCTTCCTCTTCTCTGAAATCAAAGCGATCGACTCTTCGTGGATTATTGGAGCAGAGTACATCGGCAGATCGGATGAATCGTTCGGATGGGTCAACAATATGCAGCTCAACTTTTGATTTCTGTTCAATTTCAATTCTGAACTTAAATTAATCATATTCATGTGCATAAAAAAGCAATGTTCAACCCGTAAATTCACAAAAAGACACGTGGCGAGTAGGGGGGTGGTGGTGGGGGAGTAATGGAAGTTATAGATCGTAACGGAGGCTGAACAATAGCGGGGTATCGGAGGAAGAGAGATCACGGGTAGCGCTGGTAGTTGACATTCGGAGGCGTCTGATGGGACTGGCGGGGATCGCGAGGATCGCGAGGATCACGAGGATCACGAGGATCTCGCGGATACTGCTGGACACGCGGATCGTTGGGATTCGGTCGATGGTAGTACTGGGCGGGTCGGGGTGGAGGGAAAGTAGTCGTCAGCACGTGCCAGTAGGGGTTGTAGGCGGCATGGGTGGGAGGGGGAGGAGGGGGAGGTCGAGGGGTACGGTAGGTGGGGTACTGTGGACGTGGCGGGTACTGTGTCGTCGTCTGCCGGAAGCGGTTCGTCGCTATCTGCTCCTGGTATCGACGTTGCACTTCGGCTCGCTGACGGAGCTCTTCTTCTCGCAGCTCGCGGATTTCTTGTCGGCGAGCTCTGAAAAGAATTGATTTTTTGCGTTTTCTTTGCGTTTTCAACTTTTTCAACTTTTTCAGTTATTTATTGTCGGCGCAAAAAAATGAGTGCAGCGGGAGGGTGTCTGCAAATGCGCTCCATTGGACTTGGACGCTTTTTTCGAGTTTTTCCAGCTTGTGTTATAAAGCAATGACAGAAGTTGGTTAAATTAGTCAATTACTGCCTACAGATTTTATATTCGAGGCAAAAACTGCAAAAAACCCAAGAAAAAGCGTCGATTTTCCCATTTTGTGCAAGTTGGCGCCAGTTCCTGCGCAGACACCTTGCACTCATTTTTTTAATTGATTGGTTTTTGTATATTCTGAATAGCCATCTTCAAATTGATATGAGAATCAGTATGAAATTCTATACATGATTTTCTCAGAATCATCCCGATCTTGATCAATCGGCCAGAAACGAAAAAACTTTTCAGTAAGAATCCAGGAGATTTGTATATCATTAGAAAGAGAAAAGTTTTCTGGTCAAGACTATGTAATTTTCAACTGGAAATATCGAAAACTGACTGAACTGAACTTGCAAATTTGAAAGTGAAATTTAACAGGATTACTGTAGCTTTCATATTTTGGCCTTTTAATCTGTTTTGTAAAGTTTTTTTGAGTTAACATGTATATTTTTGGAATCAACAGAAAATTCTCTTCAAAATGATATTAGAATGAGCATTTGATTTAAACTTTTGAGTTTTATAAGTTTTGCGAAAGACAAGACGGAAAATTTGATAATCGCGAAGGAATCTTTTTCTTTTTCCTTCAATACTCCCTAATTTCTCTACCATTAGAAAGATAAACGTTTCTTGATATAGAATCTGCAACCTTTAATCGAAAAGTTAACTGCTTCCGAGCTCCCATGCCCCTTTAAAACCACTAATTACTGTAGCCACTCACTCTCTCCTCTGCTCCTCCTTCCTCAACCTGTCCTCGCGTCGTCTGTTCTTCTTTTCCCTCCTCTTTTTCTTCTCCGCAATCAGTTTTTCCTTCTCTGCCGCATCCATCGTCACTTCCATTTTGGCTCGCAATCTGTAAAAATCCCATTTGAGAGTTCTGTTTCCAAATTACTAATGAACTCACTTTGAAATCCTTGGCGAAGTTGGTGGTTTCGTGGGTGTCTGTGGGCGGAAGAGTGGGTGACTGGGTGGCTGGTGGAACAATGAGGCAACCACAAGATCGTTGAGGTCCTGAAAAAGATGAGGTTCTCTGTCAGTGAAATGGAGTATTGGTTACATTTCCATCGGGTTTCAGTGGATGACGTAGCCTGTCCAGGTCATGATGAACGACTAGAAAGTGACTCGCTTTCCGTCGTTTTTTCGAGTTCGGACCTCTTCTCGGTTTCCCACTCCGTCGCAATTCAATGTACCTGCAAAAACACTCTCTCGCTAATGAGACGCAGACAACCAAGTACCATGGATTGTTGCTACTTCCGTATGCACACGAAGCGTACAGATTGTAGTAGTTCTCCATCATCTCCTCGAAGAAGACGCATTCCGTCGAGTAGTTGGAGGTGGGCGTGGCGTACAACTTGCCCGACGGATCCATGCAGATGAAGTTCTTCGTCTCGACGCCGCGGATCGACACGAGACTCATCGCCACCGAGATGAACTCGACCACACTGAACTTGGAGTTCTCGCTCTTCGTGCCATGCACTTTTACTCGTGTGGATCCGTCCTCCTCGTCTTCGAATGGCAGCATTTCGAGCCAAGTGCCGGAACGACAGAAGAGAGCACCTCGGCGACGGCTGGAAATGGATGGGTGGAGGGAGAGGTGGAAGGGGGAACTTACTCGTCACTGGATGGGTAGCCGTTCTCTTCTTCATCTTGTAGATTTCTCTGGAAAAGTGAATTCAGAATTCTGCTCCATTATAATAGAGGGAAGGTCATATTTGAGTGTGGGTTTCTCTCATAACTTCTTCTGTATCAGATGCACAAACTCGTAATTAGATCAGACTTTGATCTTTCTCTATTACTGGACATTTCAACTTTTCACTTTTATTGTCTGATTCTAAAATTTGACACTTCCTATTACCTCCTCAGACCACCTTTCACTTGTACTCACTTCTCACAGGTTTTCGCAACGACTCGATGACCTTGTGGCTAACGCTTTTGTTCTCGTGCAAATGGTCATTGGTTCGAACCCATTTGTCATGTTTTGCTTTTTGCTGTTGTGGATTCAAGTGTAAACAATAAAAGGAAGTTCAAGAACACTCGAAAATTAAAAAAAAAGTGAATAAACTGACTCTGATTCTGTCGACTCTGTAGGGCGCGCATGAGTTGATTCGATTGGTAAAGAAATTCGAGTTGTAAAATCCCTGAAACACTCAGCTCATTTCATTCGAGCCCACCCAAACAAACCTGTAGGAAGGGAGTGGTGGGCGTGGATAGAAAGTTGGAAGTGGCTGCTCCTCCGTATGAAACTATCGATGAGGCGGCAGGAACGGCCATATATTCATCTGAGGAATGGAGGGTTGGGCGGCAAATCGGGGGGCGAGAGTCAACAGAAAAGGTCAGGGGCAAACAAGACGGGAAAGGGAGTTCCTTAAACGACGACACGAGCACTCCATATCAACGCGAGCATTTTGCAAAGCGGTCCAATCGGAGCACACTGTAGTTGAGGAAAAGGGAAGGGGAGGAGAAGGAGGAAATGATGGGAGTAGTGAGCTCAAGAAGATTTCGATTGTAGTAAAAGGAAGAGTAAAAAGGTTGTAAAAAGTAGGATGAGTGAAAAAGCAGAATAAAAATGAGTTTACAAAGTTGATATTGTCCACGAGAACTACACGAATAATATGGATAGCCAATGACAATGAGAATAGAATGTAGTGGTCTTTTTTAATCCCAATGCAATCATGCTCCATCGCAAAGACAGAAAGTCTGCGTCTCTTCAATCTACACGCTTTCTCTCTCTCTCTCTCTCTCTCTCTCTCTCTCTCTCTCTCCGGCAGATGCATCTCATAGAAAAACTGTACAGTCTCAAAAAGGAAAAACTGAGAAATAGGTGGGCGTTTCCAGCTGACAGTGTGTCGCCCCCTCACAAAAATGCACAAATCGGGAGAACGAAAATTGGAGGCAATCTCGGAGCAGTAATTGAGGCTGAGAAGAGAGGAAGAGAGACATGATAATTGATAATCAATGGGATGCGGAGAGGCGTCGACAGTTGTCCCCATCACAAAACTACTGGCGCCTCTCTCTCACTGCTTCTTCTGCTTCTTCTTCTGCTTCTTCTCCTTCGACTGCTGCTCGAGTTACCCGACCAAGTGGTGTTTCGCAAAAACTTGTTCAATGTTTCTTCTCGCTGACAACACTGCAGAAATGGACGAGACGCACAATTTGACACGGATTTGAATTGGTGTGACATGCCGATAACGAGCTGAATGGGCCCCGGCGGTGCGAGGGAGTCGGCACAGGTCAACAGAACTTTGACGTCTTCCGTGAACACCGGCGGGAAAATCGGAAAAGAGAGGGATTTTTCGAAAGCTTCAAAAGTGGGCGGGGCCGAATGGTACACAAAGCATAGTGGTGGTCGGAACCCGCGAGGTGTCCGCCGCTCGGTTTGCATAGGTTATGTAAGCTCAAAATCAAATTTAAAAAAAAATTCAAATTCACAGGTAAACCGGGGAAGGTGAAAAAAGAACGAAAAGAGGGCGATTCAGCCGGAAAAGTGTCGGAACGGAACCGCAAAATGGTGAGACGCGAGTGGAACTTTCAGGACCTCGTTCCACTCTCGTCTCACTCATTCCCGACTCACTTTCCACTTTCTTTCCAGCTACGCGCGGCTTCACTTCACTAACTTTTCTCAAAAGTGATCCACTTTCCACTCGCGTCTCACCATTTTGCGGTTCCGTTACCACACTTTTCCGGCGCCCTCTTTTCGTTCTCTTTTCACCTTCCCCGGTTTACCTGTGTTTAAAGAAAGATTTTGATGCGTTCAACCGAATTGGAAATCAGCCCGACTAAAAGCTGCTGCAAAGTGCAGATAAAAGAGCCGAGTGACACTGTGTGACGTCCTTTGGTACAAAAAAGAGCTCCATGCCATAATCACTCCCAACGGACCATTGGTGACGTGGAACACCAACTGCACAAAGAGCCCCCATGGATAATTGACATATGAACTGACAGCCTTGTTTACCAGAAACCGATGCATGTCCACCTGATGATCACAAAAAAGTTGTAAAAGTTGTCATGGTCGACTGGGAGGGGAGGGTCCAGTGTAAAGAGAGCCGCGGAACGAGTCGGAAAGGAGACGTCAGAATGAGAAACGGGCTGAATAAGTCATTGGGAGCTGCGGAGGAGCAAAAAGTGTCCGGATGAGTTTCGGCGGTGCCCTCCCCGGGGGAGCGGTTTGTCACCTTTTTTGATAAGTGGCCAAACGTTTGACACTGCTCGGTACGGGAACGGCACTGAGTCAGATGGCATTCGACTGGAATTCAGGGGGGCGTTTCAATGATAAGTATGATGTGATTGTGGGAGAATTATTCAGGGAATGGAAGACAAGCATCGAAACAGGTACATTGAATTGGTTGGAAAGTTTTCTTCTCAATAAGAAGTTTGTCGATCTAATTACGATAGTCTTGTTCGATTTGGCCGCGAGGGACTAGAAAAATGGGTGGGATTCTAGGCCAGCTCGATTTGATTTCTGAAATTTGGGTTTTTTTTCGATTTTTTCCGTTTTTTCTTCAATTTTCATGTTTTTTCGAGGAATTTTCGAGGTTTTTTCGACAAAAATGTTCCTAAAAGCGCAACAAAATAGAAAAATAATAAATTTCGGCGAAAAAATCTCGAAAAATGATGAAAATTGAAGAAAAAACGAAAAAAATCGAGAAAATCCTAAAATTCAAAAATCGAGCTGGCCTAGGATCCGACCTCACCATTTTCTAGTCCCTCCCAAATCGAAGGCACTTTCGGATGCACAATATTATAAATCCGAAGTGATACCATGCTCCATTGCACTCCCGGGTGAAAGAGTACACGATTCGACAAGACGCATACCAGCAGACAGTCTGCGTCTCGTAGTACTTCACTCTCTCCCCTCGATGGATATCACTTCTCTATTAGATCTAGCTCCCTTCTAACTAGAAACTCGATCTAACTACGAACTCAATACAGACGCTGAAACCAGAAACGTTGCTCGTTGTAACCAAAAGTTGTCTGCGAAAGAAGGCGGCGAGGGAGGCGTTGAAATGAACTCTCGGGACTCTTCATGTATTTTGACACGGCGAGAGAGAGAGAGCTGCTGACCCGGGTGCTCTCTCTCTTCAGTCTTCGAACAACGACAGCTGACTCCGCTTCGGAAGAAGAAGAAGCGAGTGTGACGTGGCAAAGAGATTAATGAGCGAGAGGAGGTGCTGACAGAAGGAGGACGCCTGTCTCGGGCGAGAGAGAAAAGTTGGAGATGGAAGGCAGATACGGTGGCACGGTGCCAATCGACACACCCTGAAGATTGATGGGACACGGAGAAGAAGGAAGGATCGAGGGACGTATGCAAATCGAATGGGGCTAAAAAACGGAAAGGTGTGAAGGTGCGATCACACGATCTTGATGGCCTATTTCGAGATTTCGGAAAGAGCATGCGAAAGGGAGAGGGGCAGAGATAGAGAAATAGTGTGAACTGGTTGAGGAAGCTTAACTGGTGATAAGTGGCTGGCGGAAGAGGTTGAAAAGCTAGGCCAGCAACAGTTTTTATTGTGGAAGCGATAGGATCAAATTGCGGTTTTCTTCTCAATAAGAAATAAGTCGATCTAATTACGAGACTCTTTCATTATTAGATCTATCAAGTGCCTGCGATTTGGCGCGAGGGACTAGAAAAATGGTCGGATCCTAGGCCACCTCGATTTCTGAATTTCTGGTTTTTCTCGATTTTTCCCGATTTTTTCAGTTTTTTCTTCGATTGTCATAATTTTTCGAGGTTTTTTCGACAAAATATGTTCCCAAAAGCACTACAAAATAGAAAATAATGAAGTTCTGCAAAAAAACCTCAAAAAATCATGAAAATAGAAGAAAAAACCGAAAAAATCGACAAAAACTGAAAATTCAGAAATCGAGCTGGCCTAGGATCCGACTTGATCAATTTTCTAGTCCCTCTGGTGGCTGGTGGAAGAGATTGAAAATCTAGGCCAGCAATAGAATCGAAATTTTTTGGGTTTTGTAGTTTATCGGTGAATTTCAGGTCTTTTTGCAGAAAATGCTAGAGAAGAGCAAAATGAAGAGTTTCAGCATCATTTTCAGTAAAAAAAAACTTGAAAAAAGCATGAATTTTAAGAAGAAGAATAACAAAAACATCGAGAAATTGATTATGATCACATGAAAGCACAATAAAAACGGTATTCTAGACGAAATTTCACCCAAATTCCCTATTTTAATCAGTTCTGAGCACTTTATCATAAGCTTTCACAGCTATAATTAAAACACAGATAGCTTTGGACAAAGATAATAATAGTAATAGGGCCTCTGACAATTCATCTCCCAAAAACTCGAATAAATCTACAATAACCTCTGTAATAATAACCAGTCGCTGCCTCCGAACTTTCTCCACCAATAACTCATCTCCGTCGCTGCAAAAAAGCGGGGACGAATAAAAAGTCTCGTAAACATACAGTAGGACCACCCGGTCAGTTTACGTTGCTCCGAGTGGCTCGTAAAGCCTCCCGGGAGCCCGCCTTAATGATTGTGCACTTTCGGGTTTGCCGCCGTAAAATGCAGCTGTGGGCAGGGAAAGGAGTACTTGGCAACAACGCGGCTGTATACACGGTTTTATTCCATTTTGATGGCAGAGACTGCGTAAAACGAGGCAAATCGGAGGGCGATTCGTTTGTTCTGTGCGCGCAAAAAACGGGAAACTAGAGATGCGGGAAGAAGAAGAAGAACGTTTTTTAGGAGAAAAGTGAAACGCTTTGGCTCAATCAAGGCATGACCTTCGGCCATTTGGAATTCAATTGTTCGCCGCGCCTCGTTATTCGGGAGGACGGGGGGAACTATGGATATCGGGAGAAGTGATAAGACAACTGGCAGCAGTGTCTGGATCAAAAACACTCTGCGAGCAGTGGTGTGACGTCAGCGATGATGATACCACGTCAATTTGACACCAGATGATTTGTTTTCAATTGGAGCTGGTTCGGGGAAACTTGTCTGTTACGTCTGTACTCGGTGTGCAGTTGTCTGGATCTGTTGCAAAAATGGAATCTGTCGGGGTTTCAGTTGAAGGTCAGGTAGAGCACTGAGAGGTTTGAGAAGGTGTGGTATTGGTAGTGCAGGTGAAGAGGGCGTGGCTTAACGGGCTCTGCAAGAAATCAGAATATTCAAATTTAATAGTTCTTGTTGATTTTCTCCAACGTTTTTCCAACTTAAAATTTATCGATGACACTCACAATCAATTCCATTAAAAAATAACCAGAAGAAGTTACTGTAGTAATCGTTTTGACAGAACTTTTCCTTCTGAAATATCCAATTGGAAGCTTAAAAATGTCATTAATTTATAGAGGTTTTGGCTTTAAATATACCTTTACACATGGTACGGAATTTCGACTGTGATATAGAGTGTCTTATATTATTCATCTCCAGGAGACTTCGTAAATCGTCCTGTCGGCGAGTCTCGCAGAGGCGCAGAGTCAGACAACACGCCGGCGCGAGAGAGATTAGAGAAAAAGAGATTAAAGGAGCTTCACCTCCGCTACGAGACTCACACCTGCGATTTGAAGGAGTGCCTTCTAACGAAAGTACAGTAATTTTTCAGGTGTTCAAAAACTTCCTAGTTGCTTCTTGAAAGGATACTTGTTTGTAATAGAGAAGTGCCAAAGTTCCCTTTGTACAGTGGGGCTTCCGAGACATGAGTTTGATAGAATTAGTCCTCTAGCTTTGATGGTTTTTGAAAATTGAAAGTTCTGAATAAAAATGATTCGTTTCTATGGTTGCTGATACCAATAGTAATCCAAACCTTATAAGTTTAGGAGCTCCAGGAGCTCAAAGTCTGAATTCTAGGCTGAATAGATTCAATATGAAATGCTCCTTTCACATCCTATTCTATTTCAGATGACTACATCAACTCTCTTCGCGATCATGATCTTCTTGACACTCTCCACTGTCACAATTACTCAATTTTTAAAAATAAGTCTCTTATCATTAATGTCTCATGATAATCGACGTCATCTGCACTTTCTCTCCAAAACCATCCACGTGATCCCGCTGACCAATGGCGCCCATGAAGAGTGAGCGCTGCTCCCAGCTTCTCCTCCTTTCTCGTCTGCGTCTCTCCTGTCTCTCTTCCCAACATGTTCCCCCTCAGATTCAATCGTTCGTTTGTTTATAATGATTGCATTGTCAGATTAGACCATCTCGACTATAAAAACGACCTCCCTACAACTTCAGACATTATCAGATCGTTTCGTTGAAAAATGTTGCGTCGTTTGCCACGCTTCACAGATAAGAGACGGGAGATTAGGACTATTAAAAGTGTGTTATCAATTTCGCCATTGTCACTGTTTGATTTTCGTGATAAGATATATTCCAGTGATTTCAGTTGTAAACAAGTGACACTTTTAAAAGTCGGGGTTTCTTGTTCTTTGTCCATAACATGTTTTTTTGTATATTTTAAGATCTATTTTTTTTATTTTTTTTCTATTTATGGAACAGACAACTTTTGAAAACGCAAGGAAAAGTCTGAAAAAGCTGAAAAATTCTGAAATTTTCTGAAATTTTTGAAATTTTCAAACCGAGGCCGTGAAGTTTCTAGTCCGCCGGCCATGAGCACCGAAAAAAAAAGAAATTTTTTTGAGCTTTTTTGAGAATTTTTTGGGATTTTTTGCAGAATTTTTTTGGGATTTTTTCGAATTTTTCCATGAAAAACATAATTTTCTCTTATCAGAAAAGTTATAAAATTGATCGACAATCAACGAGCCAAACCATTTCATCACTTTCTGTATTTTGTGTCGAAAAGACGTGACTCCGCCCCCTTCTGAAGATCACTCTCTCCCCCCACCACTTCCCCATTTGCAGAATGCTTTCCTCCCTCCGACGCGTCGTTCCCTCCCTGCCACGTGGCTCCCGGTCGCTCACCTCCCAACAGATTTTCGACCGAGAGAAGAAGTTCGGATGCCACAACTACAAGCCACTGCCAGTGGCCCTTGCCAAGGGAGAAGGATGCTTCGTGTGGGACGTCGAGGGCAAACGCTACTTTGACTTCCTCGCTGCCTACTCTGCCGTCAACCAGGGACATTGCCATCCGAAGCTGCTGAAGGTGATGCAGGACCAGGCGGCAACATTGACTCTCACTTCGCGCGCGTTCTATAACAATGTGCTCGGCGAGTACGAGGAGTACATCACGAAGCTGTTCGGCTATGACAAAGTGCTGCCGATGAACACTGGAGTGGAGGCGTGCGAGTCGGCCGTCAAGTTGGCTCGCCGGTGGGCCTACGATGTGAAAGGAGTCAAGGAGAATGAGGCTGTCGTGAGTTTTTTTTTTCTGTTCCTCGATGTATTCAATTCAAATCCCTCTTTCGCAGGTGGTGTTCGCCAACGACAACTTCTGGGGCCGCTCGATCGCCGCCATCTCAGCGTCCACGGACCCTGACTCATATGCTCGCTTCGGCCCATTCGTTCCCGGCTTCAAGACCGTTCCATACAACGACCTGAAAGCGGTGGAAGAAGCCGTCAAGGACAAGAACGTCGCCGCGTTTATGGTGGAGCCAATCCAAGGAGAGGCTGGAGTCGTGCTTCCAGATGCCGGATACTTGAAGGGAGTCTCTGAGATTTGCAAGAAGCACAATGTGCTCTTTATCACTGACGAGGTGCAGACGGGGTTGGGACGCACTGGAAAGTGAGTTTTTCTTCCCTCTGACTGGCTTTCTCCAACAACTGATACTTTCAGACTCCTTGCTCACTACCACGACGGAGTCCGTCCAGATATGGTTGTGCTCGGAAAGGCTCTCTCCGGAGGAGTCTACCCAGTGTCCGCTGTGCTCTGCGACGACAACATCATGATGAACATCAAGCCGGGACAGCACGGCTCCACCTATGGAGGCAACCCACTCGCCGCCAAGATCGCCATCGCTGCTCTCCAGATCCTTCAGGATGAGAAGCTCGTGGAGAACTCTGCGAAGATGGGAGACCTTCTGATGAACAAGCTGAAGACGTTGCCAAAGGACGTCGTCTCCACGGTCAGAGGAAAGGGGCTCTTCTGCGCCATCGTCATTAATAAGAGTGAGCTCTTGAAGGTTGACGTCCATAACATAATGAGCAATTTGTTCCAGAATACGACGCGTGGCAAGTGTGTCTGAAGCTCAAGGAGAACGGCCTTCTGGCGAAGAACACGCACGGCGACATCATCCGCTTCGCCCCGCCCCTTTGCATCAATCAGGAGCAGGTGGAGCAGGCCGCCGACATCATCATCAAGACGGTCACCGAGTTTGCGAAGGCCAACTGATCTCTTTCTCTCGTTTGCTGGTATCAATGTAGCATTTTTCTCTTTAGTTTCTTGTATTGCAAATCTCATATAAAACTTTTATCGCTTCTAATCTTTGGCGTCACAAAAAGAAGAAGACGTCTCAAGGTCTCTCCACCCCCACGTGGTTGACTGATCAAAAGTCCACGAAGGAAATGGAACACGTCGTGTCTGCGTCTCTCTCCGCACTGTTATCTTTCTTATCAGGGTCAACTGATAAGTGTTCGGTGCCAGTCACTCCCATCGCCTTGGATTCGTTTAAAAGAAGACGTCGCGAGGAAGACGACAGCATTCCCCCAAAATGTTCAGTAGACTGCAATTCTAGCCACTCGGAACTCTCTGCGCTTCCAACAATGGATCGCCCCCTTCTGCTCGTGTCATTCCTGCTCTAGTATGCCGATCATCGTGCTCCGTTTATAATTTGGAATTTCACACTATTTAAATCAATAAATTTATTCACAAATCAGTTCCTCGATCTCTTGGGTGCAGGCGAGTCGCAGATCACCTCGATGTCGTCGTCGTCGACGTCTTCTTTCTTCTCCGCCGGGTCCTCCCACTCGGCGAACGTCGCTTCTGGAGTCTTCGTCATGTATTCGGCCACACTCGGCTGGTTCGCATCTGTGAATCGCAGGTGCATTTTGTCGGCGGTTCGGAACGTGTCACTCGACAGATTCACCTGGAATCATGTATATTCTTTCAATAAAAGTTCAGTTGTGGGCGGAGTTTCGCAAACCTGTCCGAGAACGTCCAACTTCTGTTGCACCATATTCCACATCACGTCATCTGCGGTCTTCTTCGCAATCAAGTACTGCACGAAGACACTGTCCTTCTGTCCGACTCGATGAGCTCTGTCCTCCGCTTGCACCAGAATTCCCGGATTGAAATGAATCTCGGCGAACACGACGACAGAAGCCGCCGTCAGCGTGATGCCCACCCCCGCGGCCGTCAGGGAGAGAATCGCCACACGAACCTCGTCGTCGTTCTGGAAGGCGTCACAATGGGCGGTCCTCTGATGCGACGGCGTCTTTCCATCAATTCGAATCGATTTGAGTTTGCGTTTGTTGACTTCCACTTGGATCGTGTCCAACACGATCTGATGGTGGGCGAAGATGAGCACTTTGCGTGGCGGAGCATCCGGGTAGAAGTAGTTCTCGAGGATGTGCTCACAAACAGCCGCCGCCTTCACAATACCAGTGAGGTTATAGAACTCGAGGAGGCAGTCATGGGACCTGGTTCTGTCCGCCGAGTTCACCTGGTCGTACGCGGCCTTTGCCTTCTGGAGATCGTCCATTCTCGCTTCTATCGTCGGCCCGGAGACGTAGACGACTTCTCGACGCTTCTCGGGCAGATCCTTCAGCACATCAGCCTTCAGTCGTCGGATCATCAGCCTCTTGAACATGATCGCGGCGAGCTCTTCACTGTTCGTACATCCTTTTGCCTAGGGAAAGGATCTTTTAGTTACTCTAACAAAAAGTCGCTGATATGAAGTACCTCGAAGCAGAATCTTCCCTGTTTCCCGTCACAGTATCGAACTGCAAAGTCGGTGAAATTGGTGAAGAGTTTGTGGTCGATGAGGCGGATCTGGGTGAAAAGTTCCGAGGGGCGGGAGAGGGCGGGAGTTCCCGAAAGGAGGATCACGTGAGCCGCGATCTTCGAGAGCTCCGTTGCAACTTTCGTTCGACGCGCTTTTCCGTCTTTCAGCATGTGCGACTCGTCCTGGAATTCAAAACTGAATAGATTTCTTCCAATGGGACCTACAAAGATGATAGTCCTGTACTTTTCTCTCTTGAGTATATCCGCCTTGAGCACCATCTGCTCGTAGCTCATAATGGCCACCGTGTTCGAAGTGCGCACATCTGGAAGTGGATCTGAGCTCTTGTCGACGATGAAAATCCTGTGAATCACGGGGAGAAATGTGTTGATCTGCTTCTTCCACGCCCCCTTCACAGATGCCGGACACACAATCAGAAGGGGCCAGTCTGCTCTGAAACTTCCCATTTTTATCCCTCCCTTCCCTCTCTTTTTACTTGTAATATCTGGCAATAGTCAGTGCTTGCACCGACTTTCCGAGTCCCATCTCATCGGCCAGCAGGAGTCGTCCGTCCCTCTCCAATGCGAATCGAACGCCTTCTTTCTGATAGGGGAACAGTTTTCCGATGAGTGTCGGGTCCATGACGGTGCTCAGGTCTTCTGGAGCGGCCTTCGGCTTGAAGTTCATGAGCCCGGCGACGTTGGATGGCAACGGCTCCATCTGCACATTCACCGTCGACGCGTTCTTCAGAATGTTGGTGGCGACGTTCATGTCGTGCATCGCGAAGCTCCACGTCTTCTTCGCGGGATCGTAGTGCCTACTGGGAATCTGTTTGATGAGCTCGACGATCGTCGAGTGGAACGGGTAGAATTCGATCTTCGCGCGGTCTCCAGAATCCATCTTGAACTTCACACTGATCGTGGGCTTCGGGAGGTTCGACGTATCGACGGGGCGTTGGATGAATTTGTTGAGAGTCGGTTGTTTCGTGAAGATGTTAGCGGGTTTCATGGGCTGAGCTTGTCGAGGAGGAGCGGGCGGAGCCACTGGAGCCACTGGAGCCGCCGCTGCTCCAGCGGCTGCTTTGCGAGCCGCGGCTCTTCGCAACGCCTCCTCTCTCTTCTGTGCGACGAGTTTTCGTTGTTCTTCGGTGAGCATCTGAAACAGAGGTTAGACTGGTTACTGGAATACACACACAGATAGTTTTAGAAGTTCAACTCAGGAAGTGAAAGGGAAGATAAATGAGAAGTGAGAAGGAAAAAGTTTAAAGCATTCGATTCTTTTATACATTATGGCAAATTGAGGCAGTAAAAGGTACATAGAAGAGAGATCACTGCAAGATTATCACTGCAAGCGGCAGATACTTTTTGATGACGTGGCTGTCCGATTCGCGCATCTGGAGACAGCGATTCGACGTCAGACGGAGACGGTACTCTTTGGCGTTCTGAAAACGTTCAGTAGACATTCTGAAGACGTCCAGAAGATCTCCAGAAAAAAAGAATAAACCAACCGTGTTTGAGAACATCTTCAACTGATGAAGAAACCCAAAATTCGGATTAGCGGAAAACCGTCTATTCCGAATGTAGTCGACGGCTTCTCTCCACTTCATTTCGAACACCGAGATGAGGTAGAAGGCGACCAGCGTGGCACTTCTGGAGACGCCGAGGAAGCAGTGCACGAGGACGCCTTCTCCGCGGAGACGTGACTCGTGCATCAAGTGGAGTGCTTCTGGAAGAATTCCGTCGAATTTGGCGTTGGCGGTGTCGGAAGTGGGGTAGAATTTGTAGTGGTGGACGGAGGGGTGAAGTTCGAGGTAGTTGGGGATTTCTCGGTCTGACACGTTTATCACTGTCTGGAAATGATACTGATAGTATTCAGAAGTTTCACAGATCTTCAGAAGCATGAAAATTATCATTTCAAATTCAGAATGGAACTCACCGTCACATTCTTCTCCTTCAAGAGCTCCGAATTCTGAGCCACCGTCCTTCCTGCCAAGTACAAATTGGGCAGAATCTCGGAGATCTTCCCACTCGCCAAATTGTCGAGCTTCTCCGATTTGACGGCGTCCATCGGAATGTTGCCGACGGCTTTCCGAAGTTTGTCGTAACATGTTCGGAAGCCGTTCGGCTCGGCCATCTGGAGAGTTTTGGTGATGTTGGAAGAGAGAGAGGTGATAAAGATAAAGAATGCTGAAGGGTTACAGATGGGTTGGAAGATGGATGAGTTTCTAGATGATTTTCAGGGTTTATTTTGCGTTTTTCGCAGTTTTCAAAAAGTAACAGAATAACAGAACAAGTGGATAACTGTATAACGGAAGACAACAAGACTAAAGAAACAAAAACAAAAAATCAAATCAAAACGAATGTTTGAAAGCAGAAAACAATAAAAATAAAAAGAAAATGATTTTTCAACAACAATAACAAAAAGAGAATCAATCCTCCTCCTCCAAAACATTATCAGCGACCGCCTGAAGGAACTTCTCGGCCTTCGACTTGACGAGCTCCACGGCAGCGGCGTCTCCGTGCTTGCTCTCCATCTCGAGCCACTTCTTGTACAACGGACGCATCTTGTGAATCGAGAGTCCGAGGTTGCAAGCTCTTTCGAGCACCTTCCTCGCGTGCTCAATGCCCAAGTGCTTCAGAGCCGCGTCGGCGTACACCAACCAGAGGTCCGTCTTCTTCGGGTGAGCAGTGACGAGCCCCTCGAGCAGCGTTCTTCCTCTCTCCGCGTCTCCCGATTTGAACTCCAGCTGGGCGAACTTGGAGATCAGTTGGATGTCTGGAAAACGTGCTCATTGTAAATAAAGGCGCGAAAATAAACTCACGCTGCTGCGCCTTCGGAGCACTCTTCAAAGCCCTTGGGAGCAGATCTCTCGCGCCCTTCTGGTCCTTTTGAGCCATCAAGTGCTCGGCGAGCAAAGTCCACACTTCGATTTGGTTGGCACGGAACTTCTTCACCATCTGCTCCAGAATCTGAGTGGCCTCCGAGTTCTTCTCGAACTTTTGGTAGATCTTGGCAAGAGTTTTGTGCACATTGTAAGAGTTCGCATTGCGACACGCTCTCTCGAACACCTTCTGCACTGTGGTGGCGTCTCCGTAGGCGACTTCCATGTTCAGATAGGCCGTCCACATCTTCATCAACTCTTCTGATTCACTGAAATAATCAGAATTAGAATATCAAGAGACAAAAGTTAACGTACGTTGGATTGATGATTCCGAGCGCCTCTTCAGCAGTCTTTCTAGCAGCTGCCAAGTCCGACTTCTCCACAAACAGACTCATGTATTCAATCCAGTTGAGAGCACAGTTGGGCTCACTGCGAACGAGACGAGAGTGCTCCTCCTCGGTCTTCTCAACCAGCTCCACCTCCTCTTCAGAATCTTCTCCTTCTTCATCTTCAACGCCCTCCTCATCGTCAACGTCTTCTTCACCCTCGACGTCTTCATCACTGCCCTCTTCCTCTTCGTCATCCACATCTTCTTCGTCCTCCACGTCTTCATCGTCATCTTCATCATCCTGAGCTGTCAACTTGCCGACCGCAGCGAGGTCCTCATTTCTGAATCCCTTGTTGGACCAGTCGAATCCTGGATCCTCCGTCTCCACGGTCTCCTTCGACTTCTCCTCCTCCAGAAGAGCCACCTTCGTCGGCACGTCGTCTCCCTTCCTCTTCCTGTCCGCCTTCACCGTCCATTTTCTGATGAGAATGTCGTCGAGTTTCAGCACAATGTCCTCTTTGAACACCTTGACGACGGTGACACGAACCACGCTGTTCGATCCGATTTCCAGTCTGAAAACAAATAAAATTGATAGATTCAATGAGTGAAAAGAGCTCACGCTTGCTCGTTCTCCTCATTCACTTCGACGCGTCCCGAAATTCCGGGTCCCAACTCGACGAACAACGACTTTTTGGAGGCGTTCTCGACGATTCCATCCAACTGATCTCCCTTTTTGATGGTGCTCTTATCCAAAATCAGCCGTCTCTTCTCGTTATCGCTCGCATTGGAATATCGTTTCTTGAGCGCCACAAAGTATCGTTTCGGACTCTCTTGAATTCTGGCACAGATGACGTCAACGAGCTGTCCAGTCTTCAGTTGCTTCTCGATAATATCGTCGACAGATTCATACTTGTCAGTGATGGCTGTTGGAGAGAGCACTGCCTGCTCTCCTGAAGAGAGCTTCAGTCGGATGGCCGTTTTGTTGGCAAAGAAGATCCTTCCAGTCGCCTCTGCTCCCACCTCGAATCCCTTCTTGGCATCGGAAGTGTCCAGGGACAAATTCACAGTTCTGTTCTTCTTGTCGACGGACACAACCTTCGCCTGACGCATCTCTCCCTTCTTCAGTGACAGATCAACGATCGCCCCTTCAGCTGACTTCACATTCAGATCGCCGAGGTTCTCTCTCGAAATGGTTCCAGTCCACAGTGGGTTCACTTCCACTCGCACCTCCTGGTTGTCGGTCAAAGTGGCTGCTCCGAAGCACCTGATGAGATCTCCGACCGTGTAGTTCGTCTTGTAAGAGAGATCAGAGGCACGCACTTTTCCAGCTTGGATCTTGGAGGGAATCATCGTCAGTTCGGCGACCTTTCCTTTTCCGATCTTGTGGAAGTCAATGATACGAACTATGACCTTCTTGTGCAAGTTTCTCTTTAGGAAGTCGGCGAGTGGATCTTCAGACTTTTGCAAATTCGCTGGGAATTCAGAGACATGAAGACGTCCGATGTTGTCTCCAGGAAGACGGATTTCAGCGAACAGAGAGTTCGACTTCTGATTCTTCTGCGCCGTGACTTGTCCAATAACGATTCCCTCGTACACTCCGAAGTTCTTGATGCTAGACTTCTCCGACTTTTGGGATGACACCGACACAGCCTCTTCCTTCTTGCTCTTCTGCGGGTTTCCGATGAACTCTTTGCTCACGAGTTTGGCTCTCGCGACGTCATCGACATCACCTCCTCCTCGAACCGCCACATAAACTCCCTCACTGATAGATTTCAGTTGATCGAGGTCCACGACAGCGTGCACTTTCAGCTTCTCATCAGCTACAGGCAATTGATTCGGATGAAGTCGGGTGGGCAGATAGACGAGACCTTCTGGAGCAATCGCACAGAGATAGTCACGACGGATGGCCACAATTCTAGCAGATTCAGAGGAGGGAGCGGAGAGAACGACTTCACTTGTCGCGTGGTTCACATCGACCACAATCAGACTTTTTGACGGTGCCTTCTTCTTTTTCTTCGGAACTTTCTCCGCCTCCTCGTCGTTCTTCTTGGGGACCACTCCGGCGATTTTCTTTCCGTTGAACTCGAACTCCACCAATGTCAAATCATCGAGCTCCTTCGTCACTTTCGCCTCCACCTTCGTTCCAGGTGCTGGGAATTTCGAGCTCTCAGAGAGCCACTTCACCTCCTCCACAATCGATTCCAAGAGAGGAAGAGCATATTGTTTGAGCATGTGCTCTCCGTTTGTCATTTCAGCCTAAAAAGAGGTATTGTTGAGAAACTTCTTGAGTAAAACATTTAAGACATACGCAAGCATCAATCGAGAAGTTCTTCTTATCCGCGTCCACTTTATCAATCTTTCCGACGATCACCTGTCCGATTTCGAAAAGTTCGCTGGCACTCTTGGTTCCTTCTGAAAACAAACAATTATTGAAATAAAACAACTGGGAAACCGACTTCTCTCCAGAATCCTTCCAACGAGACCGCTTCCTCCGACGAGCTCTACGAACACCCCGACGTCTGTGATAACCTGTCCGACCACTCCGATCACCACTTTTCCCTCGTTCAAATCCTCCAGTTTCGTTGGAATCTTCGCTTCCTTCACGAAACGAGCCACGGACCGTTTCACACAGACCCGATTGATAGCTGCGAGTTTTCCCATCGGTACGATTCTCTCAATCTTCTCCTTGTTCTCCACGAGAAGTCGTTTGATGAGTCCGACCGGAGCATCGAGGAGATCGGAGAGCAAGTGGTCTTCTACCGAAGCGAACACTTCCTTCTTATTGTCTCCGGTGAACGTGACGTTGGCCTTCTCTCCCTTCTCTGCCTTCAGTGTTCCCTTGAAGATCTTCCCAATGCCTCCATCCGCTGGCTTCGGCTTCTGCACCAACTTCTTCTCGGACTTCTGACCATCGGCTGCCTTGGCGACTAGCTTGGTGTCCCGAAGGACGAACACGACTCGCTGATTGTCCTCGATCTTCTCCACATTCACCTCCACGTAGTCGTTGACTTTCGGAGTTCCCGGCAGAAGAGAAGCGTACTCTCTGCGGAGCACTCCCGCGATGTTGTTGTACGTGGTGAGAAGAAGGACGCCAGTGGGGAACACCTTCCTGATGAGGCAGGGGACAGTGTTGCCCACCTCGAGCTCTTCCACACTGTTCACAGTGGCTCCTTTCAGTGCGAGGAACTGTTCGCGGCAAGAGACGATCAGGTTGCGACGCTCATCGCAGATCTGCCAGACACGGCACTTCACTTCGGTCCCCACCTTGAACTTCGCCTTGAGCTTCGGGAGAGGGAGCGGCTTGTCGGAGAGCATGCTCAGTGGAGCGAACGCTTTCACGAAGTTGCACACCGAGAAGTGGACTCCGCTCTTTCCGACGTGACGGACACGGGCGTCGAGGATGTCTCCACACTTTGCGTCCTAAAGTTTCTCATTGAATTTTGAACGAATCTAATTAAAATCTCACTTGATACTTGGTAATCTTCTGATTGATGATATCCTTGCGCGTCGAAACCACGATGGTTCTGTCTGCATACCGATATCCAGTCACTCTGCACAGCTTCTCCTTCCCCACTTCGTACTCAGTGGCCACTGCATCCGGTTTCTCCAGAAGACCTCTAGAAGAGACCGCCGTCACGAGTGACTTCTTTCCGTCGGTTGGAGGGAGGGTGAAGTAGACGACGCTCTTCGAGACGATCACATCGATCACAGTGCACTTCACCTTGTCGCCGATGGAGATTCCTTCGAATGAAGTGCGTTTTTCGATGCGGGTGACTGCGACGATGTCTGGATGGGCGCTGAGCACCAGGACCTTGGAGTTTTGTTGGCAGAACATCACGATGGCACGAATCGCCTTTCCGAGTTTCTCCGGATTCTCGCGAAGACGAGGTGGAAGGTTGCGACGTGGAATGATGCCCTTCAGTCCGTTTCCAATGTTCACGAGGATTCCACTGTTGACGGCGTCTCCTGTTGGCTCACACTCGAGAATAGTTCCGGGCATCAGATGATTCAATTGCAACTTCTCGCAACTCGCCATATTCAGGTTGTCCTGCTCGACGAACGAGGTGACTTTGACGACTCGAGACGTCGAGGAGAGGATTCTAGTGATCAGTGGCTGACCCTCACGGAGTCCGGCGGCTGGGAACTGCGACTTTTCGATGAATCCTTTCATTTGATCCAATCCGACGTCCAACACGGCTCCTTTCTCTTCCAAACTGACAACGGAAGTGTGAATCACTAGTCCTGCTGCCATCATATTCGGGGAAAGGTGTTTGTTGAGTTTTGCCGGGTTGCAAGTGGCAGTTGCCTTTCCTTTCTCGTTTTTCGCCTTCTTCCCGATGACTCTGAACGGAACCATTTGTCCGATTTGGAAGACATCCTTCATCTCGATCTTCTCGTCGTTGATCAACTCGGAGAACTTCTTCGACACCTCCGACACATCGATTCGGACGCTTTGGGCAGCGACGGTGTGGAGGAGAACGCCATTGTCGAAGACTTCGGAGACCACACCGAGACCCGTCAATCCGTCGATGAACATGTCGTCTTCTACTTTCGGAATCCAGCTGCACTCTTCTTTCGTTTTCTTCGCTTCATTCTCTTCTGGAGCTGCTTTTCTCTGAAGTAACAACACTAAAACTGGGAGCAACATCTTTCAGTACTCACTTTCAATCCCTTTTTCGCTGATGGGCCATCATTTGCACTCTTTTTCGATGGTTTTGGACGATCGGAACCTCCACCACGTGGAAAGTACTTTTCATTTGTTACCTCATCAAGTTTTACCATCTGCAGAAATCAACTTTTAGGGAAAGAACATGAAGGCGTTTCAAGAAACACAAAAGAACTTGAAATATCGATTTATTGACACGGAATCGAATTTTCAAACTAAAATTTAAAGCCTTTTCTGAAAATTAGAAGTTTTTTGAAGAAAAAAAGTGAAAAATCGAGCGAAAAAATTTTTTTCGCATTTGAGTTGTGTGTACACACAGTCACGGCAGAATGCGGCGTTGACTACCGTAACCACAAGCACTGTTCAGTTCACCCTGATTGAAGACGATGGCCTTTTCAGCAAAAACGAGAAGTAAAATTTATTTGGCTGGAATTGGGGCATTATACACTTGAAAAGTCTTTGGGTTCTGGATTAAAGTTAGTAAACAGTGCTCCATTTTTCATAAGTTCTCAAAGTTTTGAGCTCTAAATACTGATTATGAGAGCTCTGCTATGAATTGAACATTACCGTCAAAAACATGTTAAATATCAGGTAATCTTTGCTGATTCTGAGTATTTAATTATCTTCCGGATTAGTAGAAACAAGAAATCCAGTTTTATTACAGTATCCAGAACTAAAGGGACATGCACATATGAAATCTGTCAGTTGCCAATATTTTGAGCTGAAAAGTATATGGTTGTGATCAGAAAAATCGTCTGATTCGAATGATATAATAATATCCCAACATTTAGAGAAAAGTATTTTGGCTCCCAAACCGATCGCCATTTGAGAAAGACGACGCTCGGGAAAATCGTCAGATTGGAAATTTTGAGTTTCGCGCTGAAACTTATATCATTCGAAAGAGAATTTCCTGCTGATTCCAAATATATAAACACCTTTCTGATTGATACCCGTTAAAATGGAAATCCAATTTTATTACAGTATCAGGAACTAAAGGGACATGCACATATGAAATCCGTCAGTTTTGCATATTTTGAGCTGAAAAGTATATGGTTGTGATCAGAAAAATCGTCTGATTCGAATGATATAATAATATCCTAATATTTGGAGAAAAGTATTTTGGCTCCCAAACCGATCGCCATTTGAGAAAGACGACGCTCGGGAAAATCGTCAAAGTGAAAATTTTGAATTTCCCGTCGAAACTTATATCATTCGAAAGAAAATTTCCTGCTGATTCCAAATATATAAACAACTTCCTGATTGGTGGACGTTAAAATAGAAATCCAGTTTTATTACAGTATCAAGAACTAAAGGGACATGCCCCTATGAAATCCGTCAGTTTTTCATATTTCGAGCTGAAAAGTATATGATTGTGATCAGAAAAATTGTCTGATTCGAATGATATAATAATATATCAACATTTTAAGAAAAGTATTTTGGCTCCCAAACCGATCGTCGTTCGCCCAGGACGACGCTCGGGAAAATCGTCAAAGTGGAAATTTTGAATTTCGTGCCGAAACTTATATCATTCGAAAGAGAATTTCCTGCTGATTCCAAATATATAAAGAACTTCCTGATTGGTAACCGTTCAATCAGAAATCCAATTTTATTACAGTATCCGGAACTAAAGGGACATGCACATATGAAAACTTTCAGTTTTCAATATATTGAGGTGAAAAGTATATGGTTGGAATCAGAAAAATCGTCTGATTCGAATGATATAATAATATCCTAACATTTTAAGAAAAGTTTTTTGGCTTCCAAACCGATCACCATTTGAGAAGAAAGTCGCTCGGAAAACTCGTCAAATTGAAAATTATGAATTTCGCGCCGAATATTATATCATTCGAAAGAGAATTTTATACTGATTCTGAATATATAAACAACTTCCTGATTGCTGGATGTTAAAATGGGAACTCAGTTTTGTTACAGTATCCAGAACTAAAGGGACATGCGATGAGTATCTGATGCTTCTGGCTTCAAGGCGAGGCTCAACTCTTGCTGCTCTCTAAATAATGTGTCAATTCTTCAAAACAACATAGCTTTTCATTGCGACTTCAGAAGTAACAGAACAATATTCAAATAAAAAAGAACAGCGTGTAACAGGATTAGACAACAAACGGATTGGGAAAAATGGGAATGAGTGGAAGGATCAGTGGTTGTCTCCAACGAATCCACGAGTCTTGAAGAGTTTGTTCGATTTGACAGCCACGCGCAAGTCGAACCGACGCTTGAATCTCTCCACGTACTTCATGTCTCTCGCCACCTTCTTCGCTTCCACCGCTGAAATTTAAAGTTGAATAAATGAAAAAAAAAGAGGAATCTTACTGGTCGTTCCAGTCCAGGCAAGTGCTGGATACAATCCTCTCGCCTTGTCAATAGCAGCTCGAGAAGCGAGTCTCTGTGTTCCATCCACCGGCTTCAGGTACTGTTTGAAGTAACGGAACAGATTGCGATGTCCGATTTTGGCTCCAGACGGAAGAGTGAGCGACCATCCGTCGTCGAACAACTCCGACTTGTCCTCGTCCTCTCCCTCGTACATCGGACTGTAGTCGTAGAAGTCGTCGAGCTCGATCATGCTCTCCGGGTCTCTGCGCAGTTTGCAGTGCTCCTTGTCCCTCATGTGCTTCTGACAACTCTCCACTGTCGCGTATCTCGCCTTTCTATCCGGACAGAAGATACAGCATCTGCCAGCTCCCACCTTGAGCCCCAAGTAGCTCAGACAGCCGAGCTCATCGACCAAGTACTTTCTGTCGGGGAGCTGGAAGCCGTGGTGGAAGTGCATGTGCTCGCGCATCTCCTCAAGGCTCGGCTTCGTCTGCGGACAGAAGAGACACGACGTCGCGGGGAGTGCGTCGTCCTCGTTGAGCTCCTCGACGCCCTCCTCGTCGTCCGTCTCCCAGCCACTCGACTCGTCGTCCTCCTCGTTCTCCTCCACAGAGTCCGCCTTCTTCGGCAGATTCTCCTGCTTCTTTCTCGGCTGCTTCGGCCCCTTCTTCTCCGTCTCCTGGCTCTTCTTCTCATTCTCCTTGTGCTTCTTGCTCGCCAAGTGATCCGTCATCGCATTCTCCGACTTTATCGACTTCCGGCACGCTTTGCAGTACAATGGCTCCACTTCTGCGACGACGGTCGGTTTCAGTGGGTTGAAAGAGGCGGACTTCTCTGTGAACAGCTCGAGCCCGATGGCGGGCAGCTCGGCGGCCTGTCTTTTCAGGTTGTACCTGTGCCATTCTGTTTTGTAGTGATCACGCTGGAGCTCTGCCGTCTCGAAGACGACTCGGCATGTGACACATGTGAATCCAGTGGAACCGTCCATGATTCCTGGAAAAGTGGGTTTTAGAAAGTAACGGTAATAAAGTAAATTACAAAGAGTTAGAGGTAATGATCGGAAGATAATACCGATAAAATAGTCATCGACTGAAGAGATACACGATTTACAATTCTATTTATTCAGGGGCGTTACCGTTAAGCTTAAAAAAAATCAAACGAAGAAAAAAAAAGTTCGATCTAAGGAAGTCCTCATTCAATCGTTCACTTGGCGGCCGGCAGCTGAGTCTGGATCGAAGCGATCTCCTGATCCCACGCCTTCTCGATCTTGGCCCAGTGAGCCAACAGCTCCTTCTTTCTCTGCTCACGAGTGTTGAAGTAGTACGGGAACTGCTCACGCTCGGCCAGCGTCCATTGGTCCGAATCGACGATCTCGTCGGGCGACTCACGCTCACGGTCGTAGCTCGAGCCTCCCGGGTCGAGAGCGAAGCGGAACGGCTTGAAGTGGCGCTTCTCCCACACCTGACGACATCCGTCGGCCAGAAGGATCTGGCTCTTGCGAGTGTCGTTCTCGTCTTTGTTGGCGTCGAAGCGAGCACGGATGATGCACTTCTGGAAGCGCACTTCCAGGTTGTCTCCTCCGTACCAGTTGTCCACTTCACGAAGACAGCGCTTGTAGAGGCGAGTCACCTGAAATTCAGAATCGTGTCACTTTCAGATGATGTGAAGCGAACCTTTTGTCTATGGCTCAACGCCTTGGTGAACATCCACGCCGGCGAATCCATGGCTTCTTCCCGGCTCTGAATTGGAAAGTTGAGAAGTGAAAAGTAAATCATAAAATAAGAGATATTTCAGTGGATTGAAACCAGAATAAAAAGAAACTTCCATATGGAAATTTCCCAAAAAAGCAACAACTTCATTCAGTGGAAAATAGAGAAAATTGAAGGAAAAAGAAGGGAATAATGGAACGGAAAAGAACAACAATGCGATGAAATGGGTTAAAAAGTTTGAAAAATTAAAAAGGAACATAACAATGGAAACAGATGAAATTCAAAAAGAAACAACAATATTTTAAGCCTTGACGCGCTGCCGAGCCTCTGGCTCCTCTTCGTACTCGATCTCGACGTGAGCCCTCTTCTTCAGCTTCTTCTTCTTTCCGTCGGCCTTCTTGACGACCTTCTTCTTCGCCTCCTTCTTCACCTTCTTCTTCGGCGGCTCCTCGATCTCCATCGGCTCTCCCGCATCCTCGTCGTCCTCTCCGTCCTCATCCGACTCCTCGACCTCTGGCTGCCAGTCGTCGTTCTCGCTGTCAGTCTCTTGTGGAGACCAGTGACCTCCACCGTCCTCCATGTCCTCCTCGTCGTCCGAACTGTCAAAGTCGGCGACGAACTGAGTCTCTCCGGTGTCTGGATCGTCCTGTTCCGTCTCCTGCTCCACTTCCAGCTCCTTCTCAGTGTTCTCGAGCATCTGTTCGAAGGCTTCTTGTCGGAAGTTGTAGACGTCTCCGTAAGTTCCTTGTCTGGAAAAAAATGGTTGTAGTCAGTAAAAATGACAGTATAAAGAGTACTCACTTCAATCTCGCGAGCAGCTCCTTCTCGATGGCGTGATCCAGCTTGGCAGCCACCAACGCCTTCTCCTCTCGACGCTTCTCACGTCTCTCCACCTTTCTACCAATCGTGATCAGCTTCTTCTGACTGAAACAACATAATTTACCCGAGCAGTTCTTCACCGTCAAACTCACTTTCCACGGACCGCCATCTTGCGCATTCGGATCAAGTACTGATGGATACGAATGAGACGAGCCTTGCACTTGTGACGGACGTACTCACTCCAGTGGATGAGCTGATCGCTGATCTGCTCGAGAGCCTTGTTCATGTCCTTCGACAGCTTCGTCTTCTCCCACAGACGACGTGGGTAGTGAGATCTCTCGACGACCTTCGCGTACAGGTAGCAGACGCCGTTCTCCTCGCGGACGGTGGCGTACTGCGAGTTGGCCAACGGGCACGAGGCACGGTTGCACAGTCCGGTCAAGTTCATCTCGTTGCGACAGAACATCTTCGGCTTGGACCACGCCTTGTAGGAGCACTGTCCCTTGTGCAGGATGTTCCAGGTAACATCGTCACACTGCATCTTTTTCCCAGTCTGTCAAAGGATTTTATGAATACCGAGAACAAGAAAGGCATAAAATATACAGAATGGGGTTCGAAACCCAAGAAGAGAGAAAATATTCTTTGAATCTGCAACAATCTATAATCTTTTCATTACAATTTGAGAGCTCAAATATTGAAAGTCATATGGAGAAAAAAGACACCGTAAATTTTGTAGTAGGAATTGATAGGGGATACAATAAAAAGATATGAAATCAAGATGATTGGGCTTCGTTATTCACCGCTTCTGCTGCTAGCTCGTCCTCATCCGCCTGATCTTCCCAAGTGGGCCCTTCTTTCTCTTCTTCTTCCTTCTTTCTGACTGCTTCAATCTCCTCCTCCGTCATTTCCCTCTCCACGTCGACGACGAACTCTTTCGGCTGCACCTTCTTCCATCCATCCGCCACGTCATCTGCCCACCAGTCTTTCGGTGGTGAGGAAGACGAGCCGCTCGTCTCCGCGACTGCTTTCTGCTCACTTTCGTCTTCTGAATCCACGTCGCTGCCTAGCAGAGCAAACTGATTTTTCTGCTTCAGAGGAACTGGAGCTGAGATTTCCTGAAAAATGCACAATTATGACTATTAGTATAACTCGAAGCACTCACTCTCATGGGTCGAGCTTCTCTCCTGATGACCATCTTCTCCGTGCACCGTAACGGCTTCATGATTCCCTCCGCTTCTTCCTTCTTGCTCATCGCCTGATCCAAGATGTCCTTTCGGATCACTGCTGGTCCAGGAGTCTTGAGAGCTCCCTTGTAGTTCACGAGGTCACTGATGAGAACAAGTGGCTGGTGAGACTTTCCACGAGTCGCTGTCAGAAGAATGCTTCGTTTTGGAGGACTATCCACACTTTCCGACGCAATGCTGAAATAATTGGCGTACTCGTGAACGAATCGTCGCTTTTCGATGTTCATCGGAGGGAGATGAGAACGGAACACTTCATGATAGGCTTCTCCCTGAAAATAGACAGTTGGTATTCGTTCGAAGAACCGAATTCACTTACGCTGAGTATCTGGATGACCAGATCAATGAAGACTTTCTCGACAGACTTGACGAATTCAATGTTGGTTCTGACCATATCCTTGAGATAACACGGGAACGAAATCGTCGGCGCGATCTTATTCATTCCGTACTCGTCAGTGTCCACTTCGAGAGCCTCGGCGACTTTCCTATTCCTCTCCAACTTCTTGCACTCGTCGTCACACTTCATGCAGTTCAGCTGGGAGAAACTGGAAGATCGCTTCAGCTTGCCTTCATCGATGTGAACACCGTCTTCTTTCCTTCGTTCCTCCTCCTTTTCCAGTCTTGATTGAATCATTCTCTCAACTTCGCAACATGGAACTTCCTTCTTGAGTCGACCGCATTCACAGGAAACTCTGACGATTGCCTTGCAGAGACTCGGCTCGCAGGGAGCATCTCCGTGGCAGGGAAGAGCACATGGATGTTCGCACGTCTCTCTGATCACCTCGCACTTCTTCACGCACTTCTCCCCTTCCTTCTCGCATTCGTCGCCGTGACAACTCCTCTGACAAACGTGGACTCCACATCTCAGAAGTTTGCGACACACGATTCCGCACGAGACGGACTGCATGTGGCACGGGATGTTCTTGCGAATCATGTGTCCTCCGTAGCACATTTTGTCGGTGAGGTGTGTGCACGGCGGACACTCCGGCTGACCGTGGCAGTTGTGACTCACTGGATGGTCGCAACTGTGTGGACGAGCGCACGGTTGGGAGCACGGTGGAAGACTTGCTCCGCATGGGATGGGAGGCATTCGGACTGTGTGACCGCAGTGGCAGAACTGCTCGTCGAAACTGGCTTGAAGACACGGGCGGCACTGTCCTGCATGACACACATTCTCACAGGTGTGTATTCCACAGGAGAGACGTTTGTTGCACATCTGGAGACAGAAGTGCTCGTCGAAGAGACAGCACACTTCTTGGCACTTGTGCATTCCACACGACTTCTTCTTCCGGCACCTCTTCGTGCAGAGATATTCGCCAGCTGCAAACAATTTGTTTTATAAAAGTTTAAAATAGGTGAAAACTCACTGGTTTTCATTATTTCCAGGTATTCATCGCAAGGAATGCAACCTTTCGATGACGCACAGCGACAGAGAACTGAAGTGTTCAGATTGCACGGAGGACAAGGTCCTTCGTGGCACTTCTTCTGACATCTGTGATTCTTCCCGGGTGTCCCACAACTCAGCCATTTGTCGCAGATCGCTTCGCAAGTAGGCACTTTGTCAGTGCATTTACTTCTGACGACTCCGAGTGACTGAAGAGTGTGTCTTCCGCACGGACAAGTTCGGATCTTGTTCACCCCGGTCTCGCACTCTCCACAATCACCCTCGTGGCACTTCCTGGTGCACCGATGTACTCCGCACGAGAAGACGCCGTCGCATTCAGTGTCACATACGTACTTCTCCCCGACGCTCGGATTGCAGAGGACTTCTCTCGGAGTCCGTCCACAATAACAGCTCTGCTCGATCATCATTTCACATTCACCGCATGGTCCAGAGTGGCAGATTTGCTCGCAAGTGTGTTGCTGGCAAGAAAGAAGCTTTCCACAGGGCGTGTCACACTGAAAAGTATAATGAGCTTATTGTCTTTTGTGCTGAATACCTTGACTTCTTCTCCAGTTCCACACCGAACGCTCTTCTTGGTCTTTCCACAACTGCACGTCCTAGTGGCATACAATTTGCACTCGACGCAAGGTCCCGGATGGCAGAGCTCAGTGCACGGATGCGGACATCCGAACTTTCGAGCTCTTCCGCAGATTTCGCCACAACTGTGAGGAGTCTCTCCCACTCGGAACGTTGGATTCCGTTGTCGTCCGCAGAAACAGAGATAGTTGTACGGCATAGTCTCGTTCTCCGTTTGGCAAGTGGGACATCTCCATGTGTTGGCTCCTTCCTTGTCTCTGCTCGATTTCGCCCAGTCTGTGATGCATCCAGTAGAGATGTGGAAGATGTGATAGCAGGTTTTGCAGGACCAAACTCCCTGTCGAGTGGTGATGCGAGTGTAGCAGATTGCACATTCGTACTTGTTGTTTTCCAGTTGATAAATCAACCTCTCGCGAAGCGGCTTGTCGGCCAACATCTTCACCTCCTCTTCAGTGAGCTGATCTTCTTTCTGCTCTCTTCTTCGAGCTCCTTGACCACGACGATTACTTCCTCGATTCGAGTTTTCCTGACGTCGTTCTCTTTGTGGAGCTTGAGTTGGTTTCCTTTGATTGTTTGGATCAGCACCCTGGTTTCCCGGGGCATTTCCTCGTTGTTCGGGCTGCCGACGACGATCATTTTGATTTCCACCTCGCCGTCGCTGGTTTGGTGGTTGCCTTTGACTATTGTGAATGTCGCCGGTTCCGTTTGTTGGAGGGGCAGACACATTGGACGGCTGTCCTGGATGGAAAATGGGCGCTTGTGGATTAAAGGCGAAGTCTGGTGGTGCTCGTTGTGAAACGCTTCCAGATGGACCTGAAACAATCGTTTAACAATTTAGAATAGTGCAAAACTAACCTCCTTGCTGCCCTCTTCCTCTGTATCCTCCCCTCTGACCTCGACGTCCTCCTCGTGGGTTCATCGCAGGTCCCGCATTTTGATTATCAGCGGTATTTTCTCCTTCTTGTCTTGGAGCTGGACGATTTCGTCCTCCTCTTCCTCTATTCGAACGAGAAGTCGAGTTGTTTGATGTAGTAGGAATACTGGACGATGTTCCTTCAGTATCGGCCATAATTACCTCAGTCTATAATAGAAACAGATAAAATCGATAGCGTTTCGTCGAGTTTATATATTGAGAAAACGTTTTTTGATCGATGAAGCATCGAACGTTGAGAAAAAGAGCGCAATGTTGTGCAATATTTTTTCGCTCGAAACACGAGATTAAAGGCACACAGACTGTCGCCGCCAGGCTCCTGCCGCGAAAAAGACACACTCGAGCGACCGCCACCGTAGCCCCATCGTTTAGGCCTGCTGCACGCTTTCTAAACTTTTCATTCTGCCGCAGCCTGTGCGTTTCTTCATTTTTTTTTTTCAATTTTGCTTTCTCGATGAGAGTTATTTTTTCCTGTTTTTAAAAAATAAGTATTTTTCCTTTCAGGTAATCCGCATCAACCATGGGTCGCATGCACAATCCAGGAAAGGGAATGGCCAAGTCGGCCATCCCATACCGCCGCTCTGTTCCATCATGGCAGAAGATGACCGCCGAGGAGGTCCAAGACCACATCGTCAAGATGGCTAAGAAGGTTTGCGACTGATCTGAGGAGCTATTCGGTGCGAATCCGGTAGTTTCCATATGATCACCAACTGGGCTACCGGTTTTCCAAGTTGAATCCGGGCCTAGGAAGAGTGAACGTCGAGAAATCGGTGACCTTTTCCTTTTAGTTTTTCCGACTTTCAGAACGTTTTTGTTTTCAGGGTCTCCGTCCATCCCAGATCGGAGTTATCCTCAGGGATTCCCACGGAGTCGGACAGGTCCGCCGTCTTGCTGGAAACAAGATCTTCCGCATTCTCAAGTCCAAGGTATGTTTCTATCAAAATTCTAATAAAGTATGCTCTTCAAAAGCACTGGCTATCGGGCTTAGTCTTGTCCATGCCAGCCGTCATAATGAGCTATATGAAATATCTTGTTTTTGGGTGAGGTGTAATTGTGTTTAGGTTAGATCTCAATAACACGATGACAATGAAACCTCTAAACTAAAATTTTCAAAATCCTTTTGAACATTCTAAGTATTCATTTTCAGGGAATGGCTCCAGAGCTCCCAGAGGACCTCTACCATCTCGTCAAGAAGGCCGTCGCCATCCGCAAGCATCTTGAGAGATCCCGCAAGGACATTGACAGCAAGTACAGACTCATTCTGGTCGAGTCCCGTATCCACCGTCTGGCTAGATACTACAAGACCAAGAAGCAGCTCCCGCCAACCTGGAAGTACGAGTCCGGAACTGCTGCTTCCCTTGTTTCGTAATTACTTGTTTTCAATAAATTGTTGTTAATTGAAATTTTCTTCATATTTTTTCAACTTCAGAAGTTTTTGTGCGCTATCGTTGAGCTTCACTGCGAAAAATCTTCTTGTGAGAGCGTGTCGATTGAATGGACTTATTTTACATCAGGCTCCTTGAAAGCGAATTTGGTTTCGGAAGAACATGACATTTCGTGACAGCATGACACACACTGCAGACATTCGAGAATTCTGAAAACTTCTCGCGAGTCGCGTCGTTCTCGGACGAAAATTTTTGAGACCGTCCCAAAATCGGAGAAAGCCCGCAAACCGGAGAAAATTGGACAAAATCGGAGAAGCTCCGCCCACTTTTGCAGCCCTGCGGCGCAGATTTTTTTGCTATTAAATTTCAGAGCAAAATTTGACGAAATGCTTAAAATACTCAAATTTTATCGATTTTAGTGATTTTTTCATCGACAATAATCTTAACTGCATTCTAATTTAGAATATTGTAAAACTTTTCGAAAATAATGACAGTCAATATTATTCATTCGCCAAAATCGGACGAATACTACTGTAGCCGGAGAACACGCTGTTGTGCGTGAACGCACAGAACGCGTGTAGTGCTTTGTAGTCCTCTCGGACAATCGAATTATTTTTTTTCTTTTTCATGTTTTTTCTTCATTTTTCTTCAAATATCCTAGTTTTTTCGAGTTTTTTCAATTAAAATTAAAAATTGTACTGATAAGCTAAGGATCTTCTGTAAAAATTCAGCATTTCATCGACCATTTAGCTCGGATTTGACAATTTTCTCGCCTGATACGTTTTTAGAGTAATTTGTCTGTTTCTAGTCTGAAAAGCATGCAAACTTTGTGATTTTATAGTATTTTTCAACCGTATTTGTCGTTTTTTGAAGAAAAAACTCGAAAAAACTATGCAAATTGATGAAAAATGAAGAAAAAACATGAAAAAGAAAAAAAAAATAATTCGATTGTCCGAGAGGACTACAAAGCACTACACGCGTTCTGTGCGTTCACGCACAACAGCGTGTTCTCCGGCTACAGTAGTATTCGTCCGATTTTGGCGAATGGATAATAGCAATTTCATGTCAAAAAATAACGCGTGCCACAAGGCTGCAAAAGTGGGCGGAGCTTCTCCGATTTTGTCCAATTTTCTCCGGTTTTGTCTTCTCCGATTTTGTCTTCTCCGGTTTGCGTTTTTCTCCGGATTTGGGACGGTCTCAAATTTTTTCTAGGTTTCAGGATTAAATGTGTTCAGTTCAATAAATTATTGATTTCATGTATTTTTCCGAGTTTCAGAATACGTTCGATTGTGTTTTTCGGTCGAAATATTTTTTTTTCTTCGATTCCTTTCCTCGAGGTGGCTTTGGAAGACTTGATTAAATTAAAAATTAAAAAAATTATTTAAAAAAAACGGGAAGAGGTGGCGAAAATGAGATAAGGGGGGGGGGGGGATCGTAAAATAGGTGACATTTATCATCACTTCTTCATCGCGCGCACCAACGCCGCCTCCACTTCCTCGCTCCTGCTTGCCATTTTCGCTGTCAAGCGACCCCGATCCTCCTGAAGACTCCTCTTCAGAATGTAGGAGGGCGTTCGGTCGTGGGCCTGCTCCAGCGCCCGCAGCTCCTGCGGTACTCGTCCTCCATTCTCCTCTTTGCCTCTTGGTGAGCCACTTCCGCCTCCTGGTGTCTTCTGGGAAGAAGCAGTGCTACTGCGTCGTTCGGGAGGCACGTGGCGCAAATTGTCATCCTAAAAATTTCAATCAATATTGTTCTTCCAGATGAGGAAACTTACTGCCGAACGTGCTCCTTTCTGCCACACTTGCAGAGCATCCTGTCGGCGTCCTCCTCCTTCAGCTCCTTCTCCTTCTCCGTCTCCTCTCCAGTGGCGAGTGCTCCGTCGGCGGCTTGTGGCGCGGTGTCCTCATTGTACTCGAGGAAAGCGATGTTGTTCGTCGCATCAGCCGACGATCCCTCCGAGGCGTCTGCGGATCCACCGGCCTGCCGAATCTCCGCGTCGACGTTGCGCGGGATGCCTCCGAAGATTGGGATGGCACCGCCAGTCGCAAGGTGTGAGAGGAGCTTGTCGTCGGCTCTCGGTGCGGTGAAAACAATCCCGCCAGCATCGAATCGGAGGATTCGGATGCCTTCAGGCGGGAGCACCTCGAACACCGACTCCTCGATCGCCCTCAACACCTGCTTGAGCGGGCCGTCCGTCTCCATCGGCTCGAGCTCCACCAGCTTCGTCAGCATCCACTGTCTCGGAGCATCTGAACGAGCTCTTTCCACCTCCTCCAACTCGTGGGGGGCGAGCCGGTCGGAAGAAGTAGTAGAAGCTCTTGTCTCTCAGAGCTTCCTCGGCTGTGGAGCGAAGTCTGGGATCGCTCCCTATCGTCGCCTCCACCAGACTCCTCATGAAGACGTACGGCACCAGCGACGCCTGATCCGGCCCGAAGACGTACGTCTTGTCTCGGCGCTTCTGCTGAAAATGCGAGCATTTCGAACGTATTCATGCAAATTTATAAGTTTTAAGTAATAATTTTATCCAAAAAGCCGAAAAAACATCAATTCTCTACCGAGAAACTAGTTTTTACGATGGTTTTCAGTGATTTCAGCAAAAACTCAGTCAGGATTACTGTAATTTTAAAAAATTTCAGAAAAACTCACGCGCCGTGAACTTCCACGTGCCCACGTCCTTCTTCAACTCCTCTCCAGGCGCCAGCTTGTGGGCGATTCCGAAGTCGCCGATCTTCGGGATGATGTGCCCGGAGCCGTCCACTACCAGAAGCACATTGTCTGGTTTGATGTCGTGGTGGACGACTCCTTTCCGGTGGACGAAGGCGAGGCCTTGGAGGACGTTCTTGGCGTAGAACTTGGCCTCCGCGACCTCGAACGGCTTTTGGCGTCTTCTGAGCAACGCCCATGACGAGCACCTCCCTTCGCCTGTCCTGACGGTGATCAAAAAATTTGATCACGTTCCTGGAAGCACACAGCTTCAACGTCCTCGCCTCCTTCGCCGCCATCCCGCGCACCTCCTCTTGTGTCCTCGGGCGCCCCGTGCGCACCAGCACTTTGAGCGCCACCTTCATACCCTTCTTCAATGCACCTTTCGTCCTGATCTTCTCCGCCCCCACTACGACTCCGAATGCCCCTTGCCCAACCACTTGGATCATCCTGAAGTGGCCGATCGGGCGCATTCCATTTCCAGCGTGAGAAGACGTACGTCTTGTCTCGGCGTGTGGGCGGCAGCAGAAGCTCGGCCACCAGAACTCCGAAGGAGTAGACGTCACACTGAGTGTTGTGACCAACTTCTTCACTTCTGCTGAAAACGTTTACATTTCGAACGCATTCAAGCAAATTCATAAGTTTAAGTGAGAATTTTGTCAAAAAAGCCGAGAAAACATAAATTATCTGCCGAGAAACAAGTTTTGACGATGATTTTCAGTGATTTCAGCAAAAACTCAGTCAGGATTACTGTAATTTTATAAAATTTCAGAAATACTCACGCGCCGTGAACTTCCACGGTCCCACGTCCTTCTTCAACTCCTCTCCAGGCGCCAGCTTGTGGGCGATTCCGAAGTCGCCGATCTTCGGGATGATGTGCCCGGAGCCGTCCACTACCAGAAGCACATTGTCTGGTTTGATGTCGTGGTGGACGACTCCTTTCCGGTGGACGAAGGCGAGGCCTTGGAGGCCAGCTCCATGACGAGCACCTCCCTTCTCCTGTCCTGACGGTGATCAAAGAATTTGATCACGTTCCCGGAAGCACACAGCTTCAACGTCCTCGCCTCCTTCGCCGCCATCCCGCGCACCTCCTCTTGGGTCCTCGGGCGCCCCGTGCGCTCCAGCACGTTGAGCGCCACCTTCATTCCTTTCTTCAAGGCTCCTATCGTATTGGCCTTCTCCGACTCCACTACGACTCCGAATGCCCCTTGCCCAGCCACTTGAATCGTCCTGAAGTGGTCGATCGGGCGCATTCCGTTCATTTTGCCTGAAGAAACTCAATTTTCAATGAAATTATCGAAAAACGAAGATTGGCGAGTATTCTCGAGAAAATAAAACGCCCCGCCTCCATATCAAAAATTTGGCGATTTCATGAATTTTTTGTTACTTTTTCCTGAATTTTCCAATTAGGAAGTTTTTCAATGTGAAAAAAAATGAGAGAAAATTGCTTTCGTCACCAAGAAAACCAATTTTTGAAACGCGCGCCGCAGCTGTGCAAAAAACAGGTGGAGCCTATCTTTTCAAATTGCTGAAGTTCGTGCGCTCGTAAGTATCGCATCTTTGTTTTTGACGATGCTTAAAATCCCCATTGTCTTCAATTTCAACCATCAATTTCAGGTCGAAGATAATGCCACGTCGCGAGCTTGGACGGTCCGGAGTGCACTAGCGGAACTCGGAAGAATTCAGTTCATTGTCGTCAAAAACAAAGGGCGAAAGATGATAGAAGAAAAACAGTTCTAGACGGCAAAGTGATTTTAAAAATTAAAGACCAGGCTCGAATTATTTTTAGAAAATCGAGAAATTCTGAGGAGATGCCAGTTGAGTTAAAAATCGCTGCAGTGGAGATGAAGCTCCTTTAATTTCTGTTTCTCTCGATTCTCTTGCGCCGCCGCGCTGTCTCACTTCATCGGCGCTGCGAGAGTCGCCGCAGCGATTTGAACTCAACTCACGGCGGCCCAACCTTCCAATAGCCAGAAAAAAAGTCCAATGGGGCGCACTTGCACAGCCCCTGCCGCACGGTGACACAAACGCGATGTCCAGTTGAAGCAAAAAAGTCCACCAATCAGCGAAAAAGTGGGCGGTGCAAAGCGTGCACAGCGTTTTGCAACGACGCGGCATGGGGAAATGTGGAAGGAAAGTGTGACTTTTCTCACTTGTTTCGAACTTCTGATGACATTTTTGAGAGGAACCAGCATTAGAAAACATTCACAAACGTTTCGATAATATAAAAAGTAGATTAAATCGTGTTTGCTTCAGAAATATTGAGTTTCAAAAATTCAAAGTGATCTTCAGATGTTATTTTTCATTTCTTCTCGGATGTTTTGTATTCAGAATGTTTATAATAAGCATAAGAACTAATCATGAAAATTTCAAAAAATTTCGTCGAAAGAGATTCGAGATATTCGCGAAAAACCCTGATGGCCTAAAAATTTCAGTTAGTCCCTCTCTTTAAGCCGTCCGTTCGGTATGCCTGCCTGG
Organism: Caenorhabditis imperialis; assembly: GCA_963572205.1. Lineage (NCBI taxonomy): Eukaryota > Metazoa > Nematoda > Chromadorea > Rhabditida > Rhabditidae > Caenorhabditis > Caenorhabditis imperialis. The sequence continues at coordinate 7,199,053 of OY751541.1, forward strand.
TTTGTTCTTAAACTTTTTATGTTTTAAAAGTTTCTAATGTATTTAAAAACTTATACTAAAAATTAAAAAAATTTTCATCGGAAGAATTCCGAGAAAATGGGAAAACTTTGAAATGGCCTAGAATTTACGCTCGGCCTCCAAACTTTGAGGCGTCCGTTAGGTGTTCCAGCCTGGTTTGTTTGAATTTTTTTTATACTTAAAATGTTTGTAATCTATTCGAAAATGTATCCTGAAAATTAAAAAAATTTTCATCGGAGGAATTTTGAGAAAATCGCGAAAAACCTGAAATGGCCTAAAAATCCGTTCGGCCACCGTCCTTCAAGGAGCTTTAAAAGTACCAAAAACTCTACTTTTTCTCGTTTTTTTGCTGTAATGTATTAAAAAATACATGTTCTATCGACACATTAAGTACAAAACAATTCGGTTCACAAGTTTTCGAGAAAAACAGGGGGACGAGTAATCCGCGCGAAACCTAGTCCCCGCGTGGCCGCGGACGAGTTTTTGCTCGTCCACATCGCGTTTGTGTCACCGTGCTGCCGGAGGGCGAGCGGCACTCAATTTTTTGCACTGAATTTTCAGATTTTCGCGTTTCTCTGTCGAATGAGAGGCTTTTTCTCAATTTTTCCTGCGCACTTTTATAAAACAGTGCATTGGGGAACTAGAAAACTTTGAAGTAAGCGGTTTGAGCAGATACGAAGAGAGAAAAGTAGGCTGGAAAATCACGAGTTTTTACAACTGAATTTTCAAACTTTGAATTTTTTAAAAATTGTGATTCCACTTTTCCGAAATGTTCGTGCGCACTTTTTTAGCCAGTTGTCTTAGCTTCATTTTGCGCTATCAAGTCAATGAAAATCATTCGAAAGAACTGAGATTTCTAATTTTTTAGATTGTAGAAGAGGGGGAGCGAATTACAAAAAATTGCCTTTTTTTCGTATTTAACTCAAATTTTCGGTCAGTAAGCAATCAATAACTGACATAAACCGTTTTTAAAGTGATAATCTTTATCAAGACGTCAAAAGACTTGAAGAAATGCATTTTTTTCGATGAATATTTTGCTCTGGTAACCATTTCTAGACTGACACCGCGCCTGAACTAATTGGTCAATCTCCGACGACACTGCTTCAGTTTGACACCTTGGTTGATTAGATTGACAACTCGCCTAATTAGGCTAACAATTATACTTGTTCGACAGGAAAAAAAATGAAGTTCAATTAAAAAGTAGATGATTTATTTTTTCGAAAAAAAAATACACATAAAAATCAAAATTTTGAATACAAAAATTAATTATCGATAAATATCTGTATATTTTTTACTCATTTTCGTCGTGTGCGCCTGATTGCTGCTTCTTCTCGTGAATTGACCCATCAAACAGCTGTCCGGACTTAGCAAATGAAGAATTTTCGTCATCCACATTGCGATGCTGAAAAAAATTGTTACCAATCATACATACATACATATAATCCATAAAATAGGCGATTTGAACAAAAAAACAGAACAAAAAAATACGATTTTCGTAGTTTTTTTGAGAAAAAATAAATAAAAAACGGCAAAAAATCGAGATACGCGTCAACACGAGAAATGCGCCAAGCGAAATGTGCGTCAGCATTCGTCCGGTCCTATTGGAAGGTTGGGCCGCCGTGCAACTGGCTTATCGCCAGAGATTCTGCAAAAATCACCAATTTTTCCAGAAAAATTTTCACTTTTACAAGCCTGCTGGCGCAGCCTTGCTGCGTATTTTTACTTTTGATCTACCGTTGGAAATTTTGATCTGCTAGTCAACCGATGAAACGATTTTGCTGCGGCGGACACCCATCCGGGCTCGCGATAAATGCGCACAGAATTGTCTACCCACACATACACACACCCAGACACAAACCCCATCCCAATTTTAAATATAAGGAAGATCTTGGAACTTTCTGAAGTTTTGCTGTGTTTCATTAGTGTGACACCAGTCCAGTTTCTTGCATCATTTTTTTAAAGATTTCTTTCTCAAAATTCTATATTTTCTCCTTTTCCTGATATTCCTGATGAATTTTTTTCCAGAATCTTCTCCTTTGATTGAATTCAACTTCGCAACATGGAATTTCCTTCTTGAGTCGACCGCCTTCACAGGAAACTGACAAAAAGCTCACTTTCTGTCGACTCCTCTCGCCGTTATCAGTCAGGTGGGCGGAATCGTGGTGTACTGTCACTGACGGGTACATCCGTTCCGAGCATTTGGCGGATCAGAGAGTTGAGTTTATCGATAAACATTCTCAGCAATGCATCAAAAGAGGGGCCGTAGAGTTCCCAGAATTGGTGGCGGCGGAGCTGGAGCTGCTCCGAATGTTGTCCTGGAGCCGGAACGAATGGAAAAACTGAATCTCAAAAACAAAGCCGCTGCAGACATCTTCGAGACCGGCGGTCTTTGGGAATTCAAGAAGACGTGTCGGCTCTCCGATCTGAAACTCAAAGATTGATAAGAGCAAGCTGGCGAGACGCCGACAAAGCGGAGCCCATCTGTGAGACTCGGCCTGTATTCCGTGGGATAGGAATGTATACGTTCAAAATCCTTCACCACTAGAAGTTGTAGAAGATCCCTGTCAACGTCGACTGCTACTTTTTCCCACTGGAAAGGTCTAGGCCAAGCTCTGCTCCAAACAGAGTGTTGTTTGATATTTTCTGTTTCAGTGACAAACTCAACTCTCTGATCCGCCAAGTGCTCGGAACGGATGTACCCGTCAGTGACAGTACACCACGATTCCGCCCACCTGGCTGATAACGGCGAGAGGAGTCGACTGAAAATTAGATTTTTGTGGCTCTCAACAGATTCTGGAATCAATTTTTTTGAAAACCTATCAAAACTCGAAGCATGACGTCAGAAACAGAGTCTTCGAAATGAAGCCGTTCTCTGTGTGCCAGTATACAACAAAAAAGCTTCGAGAATCCATATTTCTCGCGGCGCTTGCACATTTCCAGGTCAAGGGGCCTCCTTGGACAGTTCACGACGGACCTGAAAATTTGAAGGAGATCAAAAGTGGAACATGAAAAAATTTGTCTGAAAAAAGTGGGCTTCGAGAACAATTTTGATAGATCAAAAGATTTTGATTTTGATTTTGGGGCGATTTCTAGTTTTTCATTCAATTGTTGTTTTATTTTTTGAAAATTTGAGAATTCGAGCCTAGACTCACAAAGTTTCGTCAATCGTGTTCTTCTGCCGACTTCGTCTTCTAGAATTCCAAGTATTCTTCTTCTGTGTCGTTCACTTCTGACGACTCCGAGTGACTGAAGAGTATGTCTTTCGCACGGAATCGTTCGAATCTTGTTCACTCCGGTCGCGAACTCTCCAAGAACTGAAAGTTTGACAGGATATACTGTGATGAACACGTCTTGAACTGAATACTCTCACTTCTCCAGTATCACATTGAACAGTCCGTCTTTCTACAACTGCACGCCACGAGCTCGTCGACCAACACCTTCATCTTCCGTTCTTTTTTCTTCATCGAACCAGTCGACCACGACGGTTGTCTTCTCGGTTCAACCATTTCAGATCGAATGCTCCGCGAGCATTCGGCTCCGCTATCTTCGAAGCTCTCGGCAGCTCCTTGAGTTTCGAATATCTGAAAATCGTTTCATCCGATCTTTGTTGAGGGCTCTGACAATTGGAAACAAATCCTGGGAGCTTGATCACATCAATCACCTCTGGACCTGTTCTTCGGATCAGTTCGAATGGATGAGCTGAAAATTGGAATGAGATTATTGTGAGAATGAATTTCGTACAGAATACCTTAACTTCTTCATTGATTCCACCGCGATTTCTTTCTTTTGTCCGACAAGGCGCCTTCCCTGCTCCACGTGGCAGCTAGTGCGACGTGGCGCTAACTCCGGACCGTCCAAGCTCGTGACGTGGCAGCCCCCCCCCCCCCCTTTGAAACTGAGAGTGATTTTGACCACTGTCATTCGCTTATCTTTGTTTTTTTCTTTTACGAATCGAAAATTAAAGTTTGAAATTTAGGTTAAAAAGAAACGATGCACGTTAGGCACTACGAAGTTCTCAATGCGATTGGAAATGGGTCTTTCGCCACGTACTACAGGGCCAAGAAGGTGAAGACGTATGAAAAACTGCTGAAAGGGACGATCGTGGCCCTGAAAGCTTGGGAACAGAAGACAACGAAGAAGGACATGGGAGAGCTGAAGAAGTTGGCGTCGACGGAGACGAAAATCATGAAGCTCGTCGATTCGGAGCACGTCGTCCGCCTCCTGTCGACGTTCCAATTCAGGCGAAGTCATGGACTCGTTTTGGAGTTCGGAACGTGTTCCCTCCAGACGGTTCTCGAGAAGCGCCAGAAGCCGTTCGTGGATGGCGAAGTGAAGTTCTACGCCTGGAGCATTCTCACCGGGCTCGCCTACATCCACAGAAAGGGCGTTGTGCACCGAGCCATCAAGCCAAAGAACGTCATCCTCGTTATCGGCGCAGATGGCTCCATCACTCCGAAAATTGGTGAATTTGGAGTCGCCGTGCGGCTGAACCCCGGCGAGAAGCTTCCGACGGATGTCCGATGGAACGAGTACACGGCTCGTGAGTTCCTGCTGAAATTGTTGAAAATTATTAGGAAAAAGGTGCATTTTTCAGCTGAGGTCTGGGAATCGTTCGGACACGACTGGAAGTGCGACATCTACTCGACGGGAGCTCTGATGGCCGAGATGCTCGTGCCACTTGCTCTGGAAGAGATACTGCGCCGCCCACCCCAGCAAGCGCTCCCCATCGCGGACGTCTTGCTCAACACGATGGTGAAGACGATGACGGAGACGGACCCCAAGTTGCGCCCCACAGCCTCGGAGGCACTTCGTCAGGCTGCCTTCTTTTACGGCTTCCGCCCCACTCGGCTCTCACGATCTGCTCTCGAGCAGGAGCCCAACATGGCCGAGTTGGAGGCGGAGGAGGCGGCTCGCGATGATGCTCCAGTGCGCTGGGTGCTCACGAGTCTGGAGAAGGTCGATCCGTTGGAGGAGGACGGGCCCCGGCAACAAGTGCTGCGAGCAATTGAGGAGGCGGTGTTCGAGAAGATCCCGCCGGAAGGCGTCACAATCTTCCGTTGTGATGCTGAAGAGGTCGAGTTCGCCGCGACTCGAGGACAAGTCGACTCGAAGATGCTGGCACGCGTCTCCGGTGGTGTCGTCTCGATCTTCGGCGGCATTCCTGGAAACCCATTCGCGGAATTTCGAATCGCCGGGGAGGAGGGAGGACCGTCGAGCGAAGCCTCGAGCGAAGCATCCGTGGTTGGCGAGGAAGAGAAGGTGGTGGAGGAGGAGCCAAGAGACGCCGGAGCTCCGATCGCTGGAGAAGTCGTCGACGAGCTGGCGTGCTCATGCGGTCGACAGGTGGATGTGCGGCTGTAAGTTTGATCATTGGGAGGAACATTATTAATCGCTAAATTTAGGCTCCACATCTGCGGAACATGCCTCTCAAAGCCGCACTACGAGACGCCGCTGTCCGCCCTCAAACAGTCGCTCCTCTGTGGGCAGTGCGTCGCCGCCCAACACACGATGCCGGAGCACACAGTTCTGGACGCGGCGACGGTGCTGCTCCCCAAGATGCACCAGGAGGCGAGTGAGGCTCTCGGAGCAGCGCGTCGAGTCGAGGAGGAGGAAATGAAGACGACGATCAACGAGCTGATGAAGACGTTCCGCCGGAGCCACGAGACGTCGCAGAAGGAGCTCGAGACCCTCCAGGAGCACGAATATCGGACGCCGTCGATGGCAGTGAAGAGGAAGATTCAGATGGATCAGCAGAGGATCCTGGAGACGATGGCGAAGAGGAGGGTCACGATGACGGAGGCTGTGAAGAAGGCGATGGAGGAGTGCGGATTGTAATTTTCTTTTTTAATTCACTCTTTTTGATTTCTTCTGCTTTCTCTCTCTCTCTTGTATCATTCGGTCTGTTTTTATTGTTTTAATGAATGCTTTATTTAAATAACTCTTCGATTCCGCCTAACTTACCACAAGATAAAGTATGCATTGATTTTGGAGATCAACTCCATACAAAACACTTTCTTTCCAACAAGCGCATCAATAAACAAGAAAAAACATAAAAATTTTCATCTGGATGTAAAATAGAATAAAGTGGGAGTTAATATTAAACAGAATACACCTCGTCAACAAAAGGAATGAGATACTTATTTCGGGATATGTTCATCTGAATGCTCGATCGCCCCGCCCCCGATGATCACGGTCTCTGCTCGATCCTCGACTCGCGTTGGCTCCGCGAGCACTCGGCTCCGCTATCTTCGAAGCTCTCGGCAGCTCCTCCTTCTTCTCCTTCCGCTCTTTCTCCTTCCTTCCACTTTTCGAGTCTTCCAGATCGAATTCAATGGCCTTCCGAGACGGCTTCTTCTCCTCCTTCTCTCTCTTCGGCTCGGGGAGCTGCAAACCATTCAATTGACCACAAATCTGACCCGAACAACTCACAGCAGGTCCGGCCACTTCCCTCCGCTTCGCATCCTTCTTCAACTCGCTGTTCTCCCTCTTCTTCTCCGCCTTCTTCTCCTTGTTCCTCTCCCTGCTTCGTTCCCTTTTCTTCTTTCCCCCTTCACTCTTCTCCGATTCAGGCGACTCTTTCTCAATCTTCTCCTCTTCCGGCCGTTTCAATCTGTCCGTGATCCTCGTCTTTTTGGGTGGTGGTGGACTGGGTGTGACGACTTCTCCCTCCTCTGCCACTTCGCTTTTCCTGCTCTCCAATGGTCCTTTTGGTGCCACGTAGAGAGCCGTCTTCTGAAACAACGTGTTTGTGAGCTGAAAGCGAGAGTGACACCTACCACAGCCCTCTTCTTCCTCTCCTTCGTTTCCTCCTGCTTCTCATTCTTCTCGCTCTTCTCATTCTTCTCCACCTTTTCCGTCTTTTCCACCCCATTCTCCTCCACCTTCTTCTCCCCATTCTTCTCGACCTTCGCCTTCTTATCCACCGGCTCTCCGTCCGCCTTCTCCTCCTTCTTCTTCTTTTCCACCGAATTCTTCTTCGTTTGCACCGGCGCGAAGTCCGTCGTCGTCGTGTAGATCTTCACATTGCGCAACTTGAGTCTTCCGATGTACGATGCGCCCATCAACGAGAGATCGTCCCTTTTGCCCTTCTCTCTGTCTCTCAACTTGGCAGCGGCAGTCTCCATGTGCGAGATGGTGGAGGAGAGCAGCGGGAACGACGGCGTCAGCTTCGTCATCAGGATAAGCGTGTTTCTGATGAGCACGTAGTTGGCGTCCTCTTTGCCGAGCACCGCCACGAACATTTTGCCGAGTCGAATTTGCCAGCGATAGCACAGCTTGCGGAACGTCTGGTAGTCCATCGGCGACTTGGTGACCATTCCCGGGAAGCCGGCGCACTCCTTCTCGAAGATGTCCTTGTCGGAGTGCCAGCGCATCGCGTTCGTCAGCAGAATCTCGAGGTAGCGGGACAGCGAGTTCGCCTCGTTCTCCGTGAGACCTGCCACCAGAGTCACCACATTCTCGAATATCTGCAAATTATAATAAATGTTTGTTTTTTTTCTCAGGATTCTATCGCCTACCCGATCAATGATAAGTATCGTTGGGAAGTACGGCGTCTTCATTTCATGGATCAGGAAGAAGAACTGCCCACAGAACACCGCGTCGAGCTCCGAGAAGAGAGCCCTGGGGAGAGCACACTGTTGGATGTAGACCTCGAGTCCCCTTCCATTGGGCGTCTCCTCCATCAGCGAATCCTTGTTGCTGTTGAGCCATGCTCTGACTCTCTCCACGTGCTCGGCCTGTCTCTTCTGCTCGTCACGCAGCTTGCTCTCCAAGTTCCTATCCCCTCTCTTCGACTTGCCGTGATTGTCTTCTCTCGTCGACTTCTTCAACGCATCCAGAGTTCTTTCATAGGCAGCTGAAGGCGCTTCGATGTCGTACATGGAGAGCATCCAGAAGACCGCCAGGTACTTCATCGGCGTTTTCTGATTCTCCGTCGACGTCTCCTTCAGCTCTTCCACCAACGTCGCCACCTTCTCATCCATCGCCGTCGCGAACAGATCCGTCTTCTGCTGTGAGTCCAATCTCGCCTTCGGCCCTCCCTCTTCTCCGGCCGTCTTCGACGCTTTCTTCGCAGCCTCATAGCTCTCCGAGATCTTCGAGAAGATCGCAGGCCTCGCGAGACACATGGCGGCATCCATGCCCAGCGAGTACTCGGAGAGCAGCTCTTTCACCGACGGAGCACGCTTCGCGAACTCGTCGTTTTTCAGGTAGACACTGAGGAATGAAACGAGTTGCTGGAGAGTGTCACTGCACTGATCCACCATCTCGCCGATCAGTTTCAGCGGAAGGTTCTGACTCTCGTTGAAGATGATGTTGTTCTTCTGCTGAGCAATCGTGATGCACAACCCGACTGCGAGATCGCCCTTCAGAAGAGCATCCCGAAGACGTTGAGCCGCCTTCCGATTCTTGGTGGCAGTGGAGTATCCACCCGCTTCTTGCTTCAAAAGGTCGCCTCCTCCAAGCGCCTCGATCTGCTCTTTGGTGGCTCCACTGATGCTCTCAATCCACGACATATTCTGTATGATCTCTCGGAGCAGGAGCAAGTCGTAGCTTTTGCACAACTTCAACTGGTTGAGCACATAGTCGAGCATTCCATTGAGCTCGAGAGAGTAGCGACGGTAAAGTGAGCCCACAAGAGTTCCGAGGGCTTGGAGCCAAGGGGAAAGAGTGGCGTCAGTGGACTTGAGAGCCTGCTTGGATGGATCCGCGAGCTGTGAGATTATGCAGTCTGCAATTGATAAAATCAGTGCTCATTTTAAAAAACGGAGACTTACAAGTGAGCACATCAAACTCCAAACTCGTCAAGTATCTCAAACTATCCACCACTGGACCGATGAAATTGTCAAAAGTCTGCACTTGACTGAGAAGATAGGAGAGCACAGTGGAAGGATGCACATGGCACAACTTCCCCAACTGTCTCCCCATCATCTTCACCGTCTCCTTCGACAGTCTCTTCAGCACGTACTTGGTCCGTCCGTAGATCTTCCCCTTCATTATATTCATCTCGGGATGACGTCCCGTCTCCTGATTCCACTTCGAGTACATCCAGTATCTCCACGAGTAGGGGAACATTTGGAGCAACTGCCAGAGCTCTTCACTGAGCGCCACGTTCGCGTCGGAGAGGGTGAGCGAGGGGAGAAGGCACTCGGAGACGATCTCCACGAATATCTGATTGAGCTTCTCGTCGCGTGGCAACTCTTCTTTTTCCACTTTTCGGTAGTAGGTGGTCAGGAGTCGGAGCAATTTGAAGTTGGTGGAAGCTCGGAATGCGATTCGAGGTCCCAGATACCAGAGGATCGTTGACAGCTTTCCAAGGTCATCCCAGCTCTCGATCTGTATCAAAACCAATGTAATTTCCATTTCACCTTCTTCAAAATCTCACCGGCTTCAACCCATTTCCCATATCATTCAAAACCGGCTTGTTCGATTTGAGCAGCTCCCCGAAAAGGTTCAACGAGCAGTGCTCCTTGTAGAACTCATTGATGGCTCTCTCAATAATCTTGCAGAGAGCTCTACAGAGTCGAGGACTCGCCTGCACCGCATAATACTCGGGGAGTCTGTCAATGAGCATCTGAGCCATCTTCCAGTTGCCACTTTCCAGGAGAGCACACGCCAGACCGAGCTTCTGGTTGCCTCCGAGCACTGATTCCTCATTGAATCCTTCGGAGAGCTTGACATCCTCGTCTTCTTGGAGTTGGATGACAGTGGTGAAAGAGATGGTTTGTGTCGGCTGGAACTTAATGAATAATTGAAGAGGGATCTGAAACTTACTTTGAAGTCCGAATGTCCATTGTCCTCCAGAATCGGCATGGCGGCAGTGGAGATCGTCTCCGCCTGAGATGCTCTCGACTGTGCATTCTGCATCCTTGCTCGATGCCCTTCTTTAATAGAGTCCGCTTTCGGTACCATCTGTAACGTTTTTCTTCACCCCTTTCCAAACTTTCCAATTTGAATCCCAACTCACAAATGCCAAAATCTTCATCATATCGATCATCTCATGCTGGATGAGTGAGGAGGTGAGCACATACAACGAATAGGGCGTGCTCTTCTTCTCCCCCTGATAGAATGTGAACTTGAAGCCGAGAATGGCGCAGAGGTACTCTCGGACGACGTCGATCTCCTTCAGAAGCGCGATAAAGAAGAGCTTCTGTCTCGGACAGTGCTCGAAGATCTCGAGGATGACGTCAGTGACGCGATTCGGATCCAGATTGAACTGTCCGATGAGCGAGAGAATCCGTTGCTTCACAGTCTTCGCGTATTCGGCCGGAGCCGACGATTCTGCCGCTTCGATGAGCTCTGTGATCAGTTTCGAGTATCCTTCCGATTCTTCTCGGAACAAGTTGTATTTTGCTTGTTTGAAACTGAAATTTTCTTTTTAATCAGAAAAAAAATGGTGTTTTCTTCTTACTAGACTTTGGTTTTCAGCCTGATCAATGCCTTATTCTGCTCTTCCTTTCCTACTTTAAAACAATCGAGTTCCAGCCGCAGGATATCTTCGGGGATTATCTGATGATAAATCATTGATATTTCAAATAATTTGCTCTACTCACAGTATTTGCAATAAGATGAACGAACGCTTCAAAATGCGCTTTCGACGTTGCCGCATTCTCAGCTAACTCGCTCTCCGGCTCCGTGAGCACGAGCACATCGATCAGCTCGGAACTGATTTCATCACGAGCTTTCTGAAAAAATTGATTTTGTTCCAGTTTCTTTATTATTTTCAACCTTTTTGAGAAGAATCTGCTCGTAGGCATCCGCCGGGCCGATTCTCAAGTGAACGAGGTCCAGACATAAATTGGAGAGCGTCTCGAAATCGTCACTCATTGTTTACCTGCAAAATATCAAAATTAACAAGATAAAAGTATCAAAACTTTGGTTCTTCAAGCAAAAATACAAAAATTCGAATCAAAAAGCAATTTTAAAAAAGTGTCAAAATTGACTGATGGCCGAGGTGCGAATGCCGGACGGCCGTGGGATTTCTAGTCCCCAGACGTCAGAAAAAATGCGGGGCTCCAGAATCGTCAGTTCACGATGGCAGAGCTCTCCTTCGTCACACTTCACAGTCGGCCGAATCTCGAGTCATTCAGTGTGACCTTTTTGAATAGGGTGAGTCATTTGAGAGATGCGATATCGATCGGTGAGACCAGATAAGTCATTGAAACATTCAGTGGGTTGTAGGATTGCTCAGAGGCTCAGGTGGAGCTTGGAACTTTCTGGAGAGCTGCATCTATATGAGAGAAACAAGTTTGCAGTTGAAAATATTCCATGAAAATCTAAAATTTCAATAAAAGTGATGCTTTTTCGAGTTTTTGAACTGAAAACTGCACTTCTAGAAAACAAAAATGAGCAAAAATTTTACTTAAACAAGTTCTCTTAGGAATGGCCACTGAGCGATGGAGCCCGGGAACGCTCTCAGAGAGCATCTTGCCGGGATGCTCCTCCGATGTCGTTCCTTCTGATCAACGACTCCAAAACGCCTTCTGAGATAGTGGGCCACTCTAGAGTTCTTCCAGTTGTCAGTCGGTGAGCTCATTTTGTTAGGGTTTGTTGGAAAAATAAATCAAACTGACAAGGGAAGTCATTCCGCAGACGGTGTTGAGAACTTTATGAAACGGTGTAGTGATAATCCAGATCATCCTGATTCCAAAACAGCTTTCAAAATTTGCTCATTTCGAGTTTCAGCCAAATAAGGAAAGCTCAAAGTTTACAAATTAAAGACTTTTTCACTATTGAAGCATTTTTGATAATTTCAGAAGACTTCGAATGAGTTTCGTGGCAAAATTTTGGAGCTCTATGAAGCATTCGAACTTCAAAAGTTAAAAATCTTAAATTTTAGGAACGTTGAGTGCTTTTAATTTGCTGAATCTGAAAATTATCAAAATTTTAAACCTATTTTGGAATCAGGATGAGCTCGATTATCACTCCACCCATTTTCTTTTGAATGTTCTAGAATTCTAGAAGTTACAAGTTGATTTCTAATATTTTTCTCGGTGCTTTTATCGGAAAACCATTCTGATGATTCTAGAATCTGATTTTCTGCTTAATTCAAGCTCCATTCAGCCCACAAGCTCTCTACATCGAGTCAGTGCTCATTTGCTCCGAGCAGCGAAGACGTGGATTGGGACGTCTTCTGATGGATCACACCGAGCAGTGGATGCTCCAAAACGGCTTCAATGAGGTGAGCTCGAGCTCTCTCTTCTTTCGAAAAGTCTTCCTTTCAGGCATTTCTGGCCACCGACGACCAAGTCGAGTTCTACGAGGCTCTCGGCTATCAGAAGTGCAATCCGTGCATTTTTGTGCCTCTTTCCACCACCCGATTCCCGGCCATGGAGCTCATTATGGTGGGCTCTTCTCTTCCAGATTTCTCATTCTAATTCCTACTTTTTCAGCAAAAAGCAGCGGCTGCTCAAAACTGCTCGGCCCCGCCCCTTCCCCCTGGAAAAGCGGCTCAAGTGTCGCAGAACGCCCCTCCTCCACCACCGCCACCGACCAAAGTGGATCAGTCGACGGCCACCGAGAGATACTTTATGCACAAAAAGCTTGAACCGACAGTCTGAGGATCTTGATAGGATTTCTACTTTTTATTTGTTTTTTTCCGCATAACATAAAGATAATGGTGCTGTAATTGAAGGAATTACATTTGAGACGAGAGAATGTATGGGAGATTAAAGGAAGAAGAGGACTTTCTTGAAATTACAGAAAAAAGGGTAGCAGGGGTTGGTTTTTGGGGGGTGGAGAGAGATATAGCGGATATGAAGGTAGAACCTGGTGAAACGGGTCTGTAGAGGGTGGGATGAAAACCAAAAAATTCCTATGAAGAACTACGTGTCGTTTAAAAGAAAAGAGATAGTCGGGAAAGGGGTCTAACAAAAAAAACGAGTTTATGGGGGGAAAGAGCCGAGATCGCCTATCGCGAAACACGGATGGGTTCGGGAAATCAGGGGAAAAACAACAGTAGGTACAAAACAGTGCCATTTGTGCATGTATACAAGGAATCCATTCTGTGAATGCAGATAAAAACAGAAGAAAACAAGAATAAACGCGCAAAGTGGGCGGATTGTGAACTACCCTAGGTGTGTGTGGTGGATATCTATAACGGTTATTTGACGGCAGAGCGGCCAACTAGTGGTGGTTTTGGCACCAGGGGGGAAACAAAAAATAACATTACCAAAAAGAAAAGGGAAGACAGGAAGAAAGAGAAAGAGGGTTGGAATATTGGTTTCGAGAACAGACAAATCTACCGTACTCCACCTCGGAAACAAATTGGGAAGCAAATTCGCGTGGATTACAGGATAGCTTTGATAGGGAAACCCAAGCAAACTACGGAAATGCAAAAACAAAGTCGGTGTGTGGGGAAAAAAGAAAGAGGGCTAGGCATATAGAGACGTACTAATTGGATGTTAGCAATGGAATAATAAACGAAATATTCTTAGTGTTACTAGCCAGAAAACAGAGAGAGAGATAGCCGGAAAAGCACATGAGAAGAAAAATGATGATGAGAGGGAGAGGATACTTCGTAGAGCATGGGATCGGATGTGTGTTGTACTCGAGAAAAACCCGTAACAATGAGATTCAGAATTGGGCGATTTGTGTCTACAAGTCCCTGAATTCTCAAACTCTTTGCACTGGCACTCGAATATAACACACATTGAACCAATTTGGCAAAGCATGGACAAATAGAGTCAACATTAGCAAACAACGGTCGTTTGGGAAGTTTGCGATGCCAACGAAGGTCGCTTGATGGCGGAGATCGGCTGCGAGTGCGACGGACGGATCATCTTCGTCGGGTCGGCGGTGCGAGCCAAGCCTTCCTCCATCAGGATCTGATCGAATCGGATTTCCTGAAAACCAAGGGAATGATAACTTTTCTCAAGTGGATTCAGAACATACCCTGCTCTCTCCATCTTCTCCCTTGTTCATCACGAAGAGCTCGACCATCGGGATGCTGGTGTCAGCGGCCCATCCGACGAGCTTCGAGTTGATCACTTTGCCAGTGCAGAACTCCTTGAACTTGAGAAGAGCCGCCTCGCTCCAGTTGTTGGTTCCATCGACGGGGCGCACGTGGGCGAGAATCACCTCGGTCGACTGGAACGGCAGCGACATCAGGTCGGTTCTGATCTGACGGAGATCCTGTCTGGCCATCTTCGAGTAGCCTCCGTAGTCGACGAACTTGACGAACACCTCGTCGGTGTCCTCGAAGTAGTTGACAGTCACGGCGCGGTACCAGGCGTTTCCTATCGGGGCGGCGCACAGAAGTCCGTCTGCAACTTGTTAAAATGAGCAAACTGAACACATTTTCACACCCCATTCAATATAACCAGTCAGTCCCTAATCTTCTCCCACACATCGATTCGACCGACCCCCGACCGATCGACAACCAGTTCGAAGGGCGAGAAACAAGTGAGCTAATCATCCAAGTACATATCAGACGTCGTCAAAAGTACAAGTAGCGACAACTGACTCTCTCTCCCCCGCCCTGATCATCAATCTTCCTTCCGTCTCTCGTTCTCACTCTCTCTTTTTTCGTCTCATTTTCAATTTCATCCGGGTCGAAAAATCGGCAACAAAACGAGTGTGTGAGTGTGTGTGTGTGCCAACTGATCGAAACGCTTGATAGCCGTCTCGATTTCCGACAATCTCTTCTCACTCGACGACACCTTGATTAATTACCATCTCAGACAACCTTGCGTCACGATAACGGGCGGGGGGACATTAAAATATGGGTGTGCGCGCAATAAAACAACGGCTGGAAATAATAGGGGGGAAACCTACTTTGGCAAGGGATCGGCAGCTCCGGAAGGTTCGACTGCTCGCCGTAGAGGCTGTCCATGTACATTCCGAGGCCACGAAGCGAGGCGAACGACGGATGCGTCGGCTGCTGGAGGAAGAAGTGCGACGGCGAGATGATGGCAGACACCGCAACTTCGCACTTGATCTCCTCGGGAAGAGTGAGCTGTAAAAGGCAGTTTCTTGTAACGTTTGCAAGGACTGATAAGGGAGTTTGACCCCAAAACGTACCCAAGTTGGCTGCGTGGAGAGCATGTCAAAGTTGTTGTTGGGCATGACTGGCGGGACGACTGGCTGCAGGTTGAGCTCTGGGAAGCGTGCTGGCGGGAATCGACGACGGAGCATTTGGAGGCAGTGGTTGATCTCATCTCTCTTGCCACGCACCTAAAAAGGTCCCCCGATACATATCACTTTTGATCTTTTGATCGGTACCTGACAGATCTGGTGCGTCTTGACCTTGTCGTTGGCGTGGTGCTGACGAATTAGCATGCGAACATTGGTACGCAGACTGAGCTCCTGTAACATTGAGAGATTAGGACTACTCAAGTGGCTCAAGTGGGACTCACCTTGATGGTCTTTCCTTTCACTCCGATAATGAGGCCCACGAGAGTGTTGGGAATCTCGAACTCGTACATTGGCATGAAGTCATCGTCGGCTCCGGTGAGCCCTTCGTCGTGTGGAGACAGCGAGGAAGCGAGTCCTCCGGTGGCTCTTCCAGAATCTTGCGAGGAAGCCTGCAAAGCCTAAATTAAAAGGATTCTCTAGCTTTGAAATTAGAACGCTTTTTGGGGGAAATTTTCGGACCACTGTGTTCTTTTGAATAGAAAAATGAATGCAAACCGTGTCAAAGTATATTTCCGTGTTGGGTGTCATCGGTAAACTGTAATATCCGTAGGCTGATGAGCTGGTCGAAGGTCTTCGTTGCCTGCGTGCTTTCACTTCTCCTTGCGCTTTAGCGTACATTCGGAATTCGTCTTCTTCGTCGCCGGTCAATGGAAGAAGGTTGAGAGTGACGGTGCCGAGAGAGATGCTCTCCAAGGGTGGATGGATGTCCGACTCGCTTGATGAGCTAGAGAAGATCAGAGATTCCGAGAGGTCTGGCGAGATGCTTCCTGCGGTCAGCTGGTGAAGCTCCTCCTCGTCGCTGACTGCCGGGAACGGTGGTGGAAAGAAGCCTGGCGGGAAGATAAGTGTTCCGTCGGGTGACACGTAATATGGAGGTGGCGGCAAATGAGTTGGGAGTCTTGTCGGGTGTACAAGGACGGGCACAGATGTCAGCATTCGGTGTAGTTGGGTGAGGTTGGGGTGAGCGAGTAGTTTCGAGTTACTTGTGTAGGTGGTGAAGGAGCGGCTCGTGGCGTTTGCTCCTCTCACAGTTAAAAAGGACGAAGTCTAGGCCACGAGAAATGAGGGGAAGCCCTGAAGAGTGTGAAAGGTGAATAAGAATAGGTGGAGAAGCAGAGAGAATAGGAGGTAGTGGATAGAAGAATCACCGGAAGACGACCGAGTTGAGGTAGGTTGGAGTATGAAGTGATTAGGGTAGGGAGATGATAGGGGGGTAAGAATACCGATTACAAATGATCGGGGCACCCCTCCACTACGTTCTGCCTCGTTTGCAAAAATTATTAGGATGCGCAGGTCGACATACACTTTCCATAGGCCCGGGGGGCGGAGTCTGATCGCGGTCGCAGATAGAAGACGGTGCGCACACGCAGCAAGCATCGCAGAGGCAGAGGGGAAAGTCAGAGGGCGAAAAGATGAAGAAAGTAGACATTGTTGCGAGTGTGCGGTCAAAGACAGCTGACAAAATTTGGAAAAAGTGCGTGTGTGTCTACGATTGCAACCGAAAAAAAAAGAATCAGCGCCACACACACGCACAGAGGGTTAGGGGGCGAAACAGTTCAGTACTTTGCTGCCCCGCAGCAATGACAAAAAGATATGAAAAATCGGAGAAAGGGCAAATAGCAGAGAACAGAGAGAAGGAAGTTGCAACACGGCGCTGGGGGAGGACGACAGGCGCCGACCCCTAGGTATTTTCGAAAATATACGAAAAGTTTTCGCGAACACCTAACGGGGTTGTTGTTCTTACGAATTCGAAAATTTTTCCTGATACTTTCGGCAGAAAAAATTACAAAAGCCTACAGTAAATTCCAGAAAAATTGGGAAATTGGGATTTCGAAAAAAAAATTTCAGAGGCACCCCGAAGGACTACGGTAGACGAAAGTCCGCAATCCCTATGCAGACTTTCACCGTCTACCGTAACCAAAGATGACATTTTCAAATTTTTTCCTATCAAAATTGCACTTTTATGGCCTAAAACGCAACATTTTTGGGGTATCGCTTATCAAAACGCCGATTTTTTTCCCGTTTCGATATCAGCTCGAAAATCAGGTGGGGCGAGAGAGAGACAAAACACGACTAGAGCGTCGGCGTCTCCTCGCTTCACACACTCTTTCGCTCAAAAATGGCAACATTCGGAGCTCGTTATCAATGGAAGACAGAGCACAGTGACAAAGAGCTCTTATCAGTTGTCAATTAGTGGGGAAGACGGTTGCACTAGCAATCGGAAAAGGGGTTAAGTGGGGGGACCTAGACTGCGGGACATGGATTAGTGGGGGGGGGGGGGGGGGGGGGGCAATAAATCAAAAGATCATAATGTTTCTGTTTTGACTGTTGATGGGGCAATAATTAGACTATTAGAAGGCATTTTATAGACTTTAGAAAAAATTAGTCAAGAATTTTGAATAAAATAAGCTTAAAATAGCTTCTTTTTAATTAATTTTTTTCCCAAACTTATCAACGCACTTGAAGCCCTTCTCACAGACTAGACGCAATCCTTGAAACATAATTTTTAGAGGTCAAATTGCGTAAAAATAGTCTGGGAACCATACTACTCAACAGTCTCATCACAGTTGAAAAAAGAGAGAGAGAAAGTTGAATCGAAATAAAACAACTCTGTCACTGCTACCTATCGGCGAATCGCATCAGAGGCGGTCTGGCACGATTCCAAGTGCCTCCCCTCGCCAGGTGATCTTTTGCACCGAATGCACTTTCGAAAGTTTAGGGAAAGAGAGGGAGATGGTGGGAGAAGAGGAGCATAAAGCGCACTTTGCAATAAACGTAGACCACACCTTTGTGGCGGCTCACACAATTTATTGCAGAGTTGCCATTTTGGAAAATGAAAACCGATGAGAGGGATGGGATACGGTAAATGGAAAAGTGCACAGATATCAATCTCGCCAGGGCGAGAAACACAGTTCCTTTTTGTCACATGAACAATAACTCCCAACAAAAAAAACGGGAATCATATGATTCTTCGCCTTCACACTTTGAACACAAATCGCAACATGTCCAGTGGCTCGTGGGTAGACGAAAAGAGGAGGAGGAGGAGGAGGAGAGGCAAACGTTTTTTAGGCAAACAGTAGCCCCCCGAAAAAAAATAGTGCCAGTCGTCGAGGGGTGGTTCGACCTCAATCAGAGAGTGTTGATTGTTTGTCGTCGACTGTCTGGAGCATCAGAGATAAGATAGCGAGGGTCGCGCACTGTGACCCTTCCACTGGAAATGCCAGAGATCGTCTGTTGACGGACACGCCCACTTGCACTTTTTATTGCTTGAAAACAACACTTTGGAAAGTGATCAGATGATCGAACAGTTATCAGAGATACTCGAAATTGGAGTTTTCGACTGAGATACACAGTTTTTTTGACGTTCAGAAGTGAAAAAGGTCTGAGAACACCTTCACTGCCAAAAAAACATCTGTAGAAGGTATCGAAAAGTGACATTCTCTCTCTTCTTTTCAATCTTTGATTCAGTGGCCGTGTGTCGCTGTCAGACAGCATGTGACACTGGAGAAGGCACATGTGAAATTTATATAAATTGGTTCAATCGTCTCAAACCCAACGAGTGTGTTTTCACTGGGGGCCCTCTTCCCCTTCTTCCACCGATTCAACCACAGCATGTTCTCCGTGAATTTCGAAAAGTTTCGCCTCGGAAACAAAGAGCCATTTGGAGAAAGCGAGGAGCGCACCGGGAGATGTGTTGCGAAAACATGTTGCCATGATAAATACTGGGACGTATTGTGTCGCACCAATTCAGAAGACCCCTCTTCATGGGTGGTCTCGTCGCCCATAAAAGTGTCTGCCTATCTCATTTGCATGACGATCATCGTGGCAGCAACAAAGGGGGAAAAGAAAACGGTCGGGGAATCGGAAAACTGGAGAGCGTCGTAAAGATCTCTGAAGGTGTCATATGGCTTCGCAATGCTCGGGTCATGCGTACTTTTGATCCGTGGTTCTTTCTCTCTCTCTGTCGTCCTTTCTTCAAAATTCGCAACATTCTGACAGTTTTACAATACGTCCGTCTGCCATTGTCTGCCGTCGCGCCTGTCGGCGAGAGAGAGAGGAGAGGACGGTGACGGTGTGAAGGCGGCGAGGTGACGGGCAAAAGGACAGCGCCGAGGGACCAAACGCCGCCGCCGCACCCTGATTCATCACTTTCACCCTCGATTGTGTCTGGGCGAAACTATCAAAATTTGCAATGGCAGCTCGGAGGGTGCAAATGGAGGGAACAGGTTTAGATGGTAGTAAGTAGGAACATCAGGAATAAATCTTTCTCATAGAGTGCAGAAAGCCGTGAGAATTTCCTAGAACTTGACAGTTAACTCTTGACTAGAAGGCTAAAAGTCCGGATTGAAACTTTCGTTCAAAATCAAAGTTAGGCCACGCCCACAATAGCTTGAAGTTCTCAAGAGTATCGTTTCAAAGTGGACACTTGTCAGTGGCAGATCAAAAAGTCAAAACCTGAATGCGAAATCAGCCGTTTTCGCCTGCTGATTGATTTGACAAATCGAGTGCAGATATCAATCCTTCCTTGTTCTTCTCGACAAGGTCGTTTTTCCGTCCGTTTTCGAAACAGTTTATATGGTCGTCTCGTCACCCGAAAATGGGAGAGAGGGGGCGAGAAGTAATACATTTACGACTACGGCGATATAAAAAAGAAACACAGTGGTCCGAGAAAAAAGAAAATGACTGGGAAAAAGGAAAAACGACTAACCTCGCTGTTCTGGCTGTCCAATCCTGGCGATTCGCTCTTCTCGTAGGCCTCCGCTTCTGGATGGGGAGCCTCGATGATCTGCTCATGGACGGCGTCTCCTGCTTCGTGCTGGCTCACAACTGAAAGCTCTTCTATCAGAAAGCATATTTTTGAGCATGCTCCACAAGGAATTCAACGTTCAAAATCCCAACTCACCAACTTTCTTCTGCTTGGCACTCTCCTGCTTCGCCGGCTCCTCGACGCTCTTCTCCTTCACAAGACGTCGCTGTCCCTTCTTCAACGGCTTCTCCGGCTGATTGCGTCCCTTTCGGTTCTTGTTCTGACCCTTGCGATTATTCTGCTGCTGCTGCACGTGTCGCGGCGAGGCTGGCGATCTATCAATGTCACTGGACTCATTCAATCGGAACTCATCCTCCCTGAAATGAGCTATTTAGTGGGGGGTGGCTCCAGATGGCAACCCACTTCTCCATCTCTTCGCTCCACGAAAATGCGGCCGGCGACATTTGGGCGCTGATGTCGAGGCTCAGAGGAGTGTCGAGCACCTTCGTCGGCGTCGGCTCTTCGGGGATCTGAAATGATGATGAGGTTGGGATGCGATCCCCGCCCACTTTTACCTGCTCATGCTCGAGTACCTTCTTTTTCGACGGCATTGTGATGAGAGGAACGGGCGCCGACTGAAATAGGCTCGTTGATTCTGTCATTTCTCAACAGAATTCAGAAGTGGAATGATTTTGAACTGTGGCATATAGTAAAAACGTTCCAAAATTGACACAGATTACGAAATTCGCCACAATTTTGCGCAATACTCACTTTCAGCTTGATCTCCTCCTTCTTCACGAACTCCTCCTCGACGTCTCTTCCCTGATCCGAAATCTCAATCACTTTCGAGTCTTCCCCAATCTCGATTTCCTTCTGTCTGAATCCAGCCGGTAAAATATGAATTTCCTGAAAATATCCAAATCAAAACAGAAAAGGAAAAGCGGCGAGAAACAATAAAAATATAAAAATCGCTACGTTGTCGGAATAAAACGAGGAAGAAGAGAGTGAGGAAAAGCCATGAGAAAAACACAAAAAACTTGTGCTGCATAGCAACTGTAGGGGGTCCAACAACGGAGCACAATTCGCCAAAGAGCTCACCTCTTTCTGCGGCGACTCGTCGTGCTCCTCCTCGTGAACTCCGCTGTCTCCGCAGGCGGCGAAGTCTTCGTCGGACGGCAGATCGACGACAGTTTCTTCTTCTGAATCCTTTTCCACAGGGTACTCGATCGTTTCGTGTTCTTCGTCCTGCAACTTGGTTTTTTCTCAATTAAGTCATTACACTTTCAGTGCCACTGATAGAGTGCTCGCGGAGCCAATTGTTTACAAACGTCTAGTCAGGTCATTTTGAAACGCGTGATTCATGTAAATGTTGTGAAGGGAGGGAGGATCATCGATGGGGGCGAAAAAACGTATGATCGTGGAGGGCACGCGGGTGAAAAACGGGCAGAACAACAGGGACGGCGAACAAAATAGATCGCCATCGTGTTTGTTTCTACAATATTCGAAATTTTCGTGTTTCCAATGACACCAGGAAAATTGGATTACAGTATACTAAAATTATCCCTTGTATTGGATTCCAATTGGAAAAAGTATATACTTGAGAGGACGTTTTTGAGATGAAACTAATGTCTTTATTGTTTCCATATTGAATTTGATCATATCGTATCGTGGTACTGTAACTTTGGTATCTAGAACGAAAAAAGAATTGTTTCTGTATTTTCATTTCAGATCGCCTATTCTTTGTTTGCATTGTATGGTGACAGTAAAAACGAAAACAAAATGTGGTTGAAAATTGGAAACAAAGACATTCAAAAAATATAAAGAAGCTCCAGAAGACCACAGAGAGTGCAGTGAATCGAGAGACGCAGAGTGTTCGACAGAGCAACTTTATACTTTTTAAAAGTCCAATTTCAAAACGTGTGATCATCGTTTTTTGTCCACCTGCGCGGCCCAAAAAACTGTTTGTCTCTCTCTTTTTGAGGCGCTCACACGTTTTTTCCGTCTGCATCTCCACGAAAAAGTTGTTAAGAGTGTACACACTAAAGTGCATTCATCAATTACAGGGAACTGCTCGAGAGACTAATTGGAAAAGCCGAAGAGCCTCTTTAAATGGCTTCAACTGACAGCTGAGCTGATATCAGATAAATGCTAATACTGTGGATTAGTTTAAGTTTCCCCTCGTGATCATTGGCATTCCACACTAAAGCCCGGTCCCTGCATAAAACTTTGTTGCTCCGAGAGCCCATTCATCCGATACTCGCCGTCTAATTGGGCACAGACACGATGACCTTCTCTCCAGAAGACAACAAAATACGATCGTCTTTCATTCGAGAATCTCATTTCTTTTTGAGAGCTCGTTTCAATTATTTATCGTTCTGACTGCCCGAGCACACCTATTTCCTCCCCAGACAATTACACCCACCTGAACGTCGTCCTTGTGCGGCTCGTCGAGCTTCGCGCTGAAAACATGACATCATGGGGGAGCACGTCATCTGGAACAAAACAAACCTCTGCGCGTGTCCATTCTGCACTCTGCTCTCCGTCGGCGTCGTTCCGTTTGTGATCACATCGTTCA
Organism: Caenorhabditis imperialis; assembly: GCA_963572205.1. NCBI lineage: Eukaryota > Metazoa > Nematoda > Chromadorea > Rhabditida > Rhabditidae > Caenorhabditis > Caenorhabditis imperialis. Next base: position 7,221,525 of record OY751541.1, read on the forward strand.
GCTTCTTCTTTTTGCGTCCCTCTTTATCCGATTTTTTAATGTACCTGAAAATGGCACTTGTTGATAGAGCAGTGAGCAGAATAACTATATAAAAGTCTCAAAACTGGATGTGAGAAAAGTGCTCACCAAACGAAGAGAGCTGCAATGGAAAATCCACCGAGAGCGATGAGCAATGCGTGCTTTGAAGCAACTGATGACATTCTGGAATCGATTTGTTATATTTTAGTTTTTCTCAACTTTTAACCCATATTCCCCCCATCTAAATCTCCCACATGCAATCTGGAACACAGGAAACCCCCTTCATTTCCGCGTTTTCCCGTTTGATTCATGCATGGTGCGGCGCGGCTCGAAATGGTTGGAGCCACGAGAGCACACGCAAACACACCCTCATCTGACATCACCGACTTTCGTCCACATCCGTTTGGCATTATGACGGATCGAGGGGGGATAAAGAATGTGTGAAATTGATAGAGAATGAGAGCTCTTCGCGAAGAGCCATGCACTTCTAAATCGACGTTCCATAGATTGGAAAGAACTGAACTGAAAAACGGGTGGGGACCAGTGGATAGAGAAACGAAAACGACCGATTGTTAGCAGAGAGTGAGAGAGAAAGATAGTACAGTAACCCGGAAAAAAGGAATCACTGTGACGTGGCACATAAAGTAATCAATCAGTTGGGGGGAGCAATTTATCAAAATGTTTCCCACCGAATGACTTATTCATGTCAAATGCTCGTCACAGCTCCACAAAGTACGACGAACCACGCCACGATACGAATACTCACTGCGAGAGATAAAGGTAGTGATCGATGGTGAGGAATATCGACGAGAAGCGGAGGCATCGCTCACTCGGCCCATCCTCTTCGCCCGTCGACAAGTGCTTCGCCAGATCGTTGGACCAGTTGGAGATCGACATGAGCACATGGATGAGCTGACGGGTGACGACGTCGCACGCCGCGTACGACAGCGACGACGACTGCTCGGAAACGGAAAAGTGAGATGAGGCGGATGGCGACGACGAGTCAACGGACGCATCCGCCGTCGTCGCCGCCGCCGTGAATGCAGTCGGTGACGGAATGGTGAGTTTCAGTCAATCGACACGTGGCAAACCACGTGGATCGCTTCCGATGAGTTTGTTGTTGAATCTGTGAGTAGTGGAGGCTCGAGATGGAAGCGAAGAGAGAACGGATTAGGGAGAGCCCGGGCGAAAAAAGTACAGAAACGAGTGGAATAACAATGAGAAAGGAGCACGACTTGTGAAAGTGCTGCTCGCTGGGGGATATCTGGTGGGGAAAAGAGACTGAGAAAGGTAATATGTGTAATTGAGTATATTTCCAGTGACATGCGGTGTGACAGCTGCCCCCGAGAAATGTCAGAAAGGAAGAAAGAGCAGTCGTAAATAGATTTCACTGGAAAAAAAAGAAGAGCTCCCCCCAAGGGTAATAATAAGTGGGGGAGGGGGGAGAGCACGCGAACTTTTTCCGGGAATTCAAGTGACATCATGAAGAGCTCGCGTTTAATTTCCCAGAGAAGCATCGAATATCAACGGCGAACTTGCGAGAAACAAATGAGGGAAATGAGCACTTGAAAAACCGGAGGGAAAATGGGAGCCGAAGACGTCGATGAGCACGGAAAGAGCCAAGGTTAACTAAGTGGAGGGGGCGGCGGGGAGATCCACAAGACGCAGAGCTTTTTCCACTTTTTCATGCAGAAAAAAAATAAAGGGAAAAAACGCGGACAGACGGGGACGTCGAAACCGGAAGGGAAATCATAACTCGGCCATTATGTGGAGGGAAAAGAGACTAGGTGCACACTACTAGTTCTTTCCCTTCGCAATAAGGAACATGGAATGAGGATTAGGGTCTACTGGAAAGAAAAAACAGGAGAAGCAGCAGCAGCAGAAGGAGCAACGAAATGCATGTCTCTAATCAGACAGCTGAGCCCAAGAGGCAGCGGACACAAAAAATATATTCAAAGAAATGCACAAATGAGCCCAATGGGGGATGAATGGGAATGGGGGTCAAATTGAGTTGACGACTACAGTAAGCCAGGAGGCGATCACAAAACAAGCGAATAAAATGGGACCTCCGGCGAATTTTGAATCGCTTCAATAATTCCACGAATCGAGCCAAAAGAGAGAGGATGGATGGATGGATGGATGGAGCACAAAATACGCGAAAACAAAACAGCATCTTTTTTTTGTTCGTCCATTCAACCGACGGAAAATGGTAATGGAACAGAAACACACACACATCAGCGAGATGAAAGTGTTGCAGCAGAAGCAACGGAGGGAAATGAGAGGCCGATACGGGGGCATAAAAATAGGAAAAAGGAGCGAAGGGAGGAAGGAAAGCTCTCTCTCCGCATCACATGAATGTGGGCGTGGCGCCAATTGGATTCATTTTCAATTCATTAGCAGCGGCTCCCTCCCGAAAAAAGATATCGGGACTCTCGAATGTCCACGCTTTTCGAGCTCTAATTGGAGGAGGAGAAGGTTGTGGCTAATATCAAATTGACGATTCTCCGGAGATTTGGAGTGAAAACAGAAGGTGAAGAAAACGAGATTTCAGAATTCACCTGACTTCACGTCTTCTTGGTTCTTTTTTTTCAATTTCCTATCGACTTTCCGGATATTAATCCGAGTACGTATGGCGCGTTTTCGATCTATTTTAAATCTCAAAATCCCATTTCGGATTAGTGTGACGTGGCGAAACGCGGTAGAAACGTCTCTTTTGGTTTGCAAAAAGAGCTCATCCACTCGACGACAGTGGCTCGTCTTTCATGCAAAAGAGGACCGGTGAAGTGTCCACGCCTCCGTTCTGAAGCGCTTCATTGTTTTGCCCAGAAGCCACATCTTCTTAAAATATGCGCCCGTCAGAATCGTACAAAATGCGAGTGGGTCCGTCCGTCAAAAACAGAAAACGCACGACTCCATTCATTCCAGGCAACCTTCGATCAACTTCTTTTCAAGGGGGATAAAATGCGACGACGTCAGATGGACAAAAAAAATTGGAAAAAAAAGAGAAGAGGAACGCATATAAAAGGGTAGAGAAAGCGAGTGTGACGGAGAGAATGAGGGACACACAACTCAATAATCTTCGGCAGAATGCACTCAAGAAACATATCAGATTCGATTATCCGTCGTCGCGAGACGCTTCATCTGGAATGACGACGTCTTCTGGAGCACACATTCGTCACAGATGAAGGACAAAAAACACATGCGAAAACGGCTCTCCTTCTAATGAGGGAGCGGCGGAAATTCGAGAGCTCCTCGTCATTTAAGAGTCACGAAGGCTGTCAGATTCTCGGCGCTCGTTTCTATAGTGAACAGCAGCACCGTGCAAGAGATTCGATTTTTTGAACTGGGCAGCACCTGTTCAGATGTTGAACTGTGGCCTTTTTGAGCATTTAGATACGCCGCTTAAGTAGCAATTGCTCTAGAGATGATTAACACTTTCAACATTTCCAACTTTGAACTCGTGAACATGAATAGCGACTAGCAACGTGATTTATAAAAAAGGGTTTCAGTCTAGGAACAGATCGCGGTTTTGAGCCAGAAGGTGGGAGGAGACAAGAATAATAAAGCCGGCGGGATTCTAATTCTAATCCATCTGCACGCCACATCATTCTTTGAAAATGGCAGCGATGGCTGAAAAAACGAATCTCCAGATTCCGGATGAAGAGAGAAAGAGAGCTCTCCTTAATTGCAATTTCTGACATGTGAGAGGCGAGATTTGTGTGTGTGTGTTGTCGTGTCGTTTTCAGAAAATAGGACGACGAGGAGGAGAAGAAGAATGCAATTCAAACAAAAGCGAGGATGAGCACACAACAATCGGCCGAAATCAGCGTGTTTCTTGTCTCACAAAAGGACACGCTTTCACCCTCTCCGTCGACTCGTGATCCATTCTGGAACTGGCGCCGTGACGCCAATGAAGAGCAGAAGAAGAAGAAGGGAACGAGCAAAAAAGTGGGTGGGAAAACTAATATAAATATACCCCTGGGGCATGGTTTTAGGAGCGGGAAACTCTTCGGAATATTCTTCGCTCAAAATTAATATTCTTGATGGAGAAAAAAAAAGAAATTGAAATTTTCCCCCGTGATCGGAAAAAGTGACAGGTGGAATTGATGTTAGCCGCTGTGACTCTGTATGCAAATTCCTCGGAAACACCACAGAATCACACATCGGAATCGAGAGGGGCTTCTCTCGAATATAAACGAATTGCTCTTCGACTAAAAAAGAGCTCTCCTGGGCCGGAGCAGCCAAGTTGAAAAGAGGTCTAATTCGGATATTTTTAGTGCCTAAACTTCCGGAGACAAACAATAAAACGCGAGGACACTTTCCAAAGTCTCTCTCTCGTGTGCCTTCGGCCTTCTTCTCATATAAATTATTCAAAATCGGCGCCGTGGGCTGGCGAGAGAGAAGGACTCGAATTCGAGCATATGAAGGAGGACCTGTTGATGAAGGAAACAGAGAAGATGTGCATTCGTTTCGCTCGCCATCCAGATGACGTCACTCTAATGGCCGCTGGCCATTCGGCTGCTGCTCCCGGAGCAACATGCGTGCGTGGGGGCAGAGGGGAAAGGATCGAATCGGATGGATGGGTGGAGGGAAAACGAGTGGAAAAGGCGATGGTGCGAGAGCCCACTCAACTCTCGCGTGTTTTCCCTCCGTGTCCAGAGATCGCTTTATTTTTAGGACACTTCTTCCTATTTTCTATTTTTTCTTTCACGACGAATTTCACGTCATCAGACTGGTTTCTAGATTACAAATAGCATAAAACTCAAGCAGCGTGTCCAGTTCAAAACAATGCAATTTCAGTGTGAGCGCTATGCATTTCGAGTGTCTAATTAGCGAAGGGGGGTTAGCATAAAAACACACGAGAAAAAGAGAAAAGATATAGGAATAACAGAATCAACTGTTCGGGCAAAATATGGAATTTTCTATCTCGGAACTGAAAATTTTATAATAAATATATGAAAAGGGTGAATTGAATTGAATTAAAATTAAAATCAAAATCAACAGAAAACAGTGTGAGGTGGCAACAATTAATATGGGAAGACCGAAAACCATTAAAATAACTACAGTCTAGCTTCGTTTAAAACGGAGAGATCCTAAAAGGGAAATGAGAAGCGGGCGGATTCAGCTCATTAACATTCGGCTGATGAAGCTGTATACTTGTGCTCATACTGAAAGGGACGAGGGGCTCTTGATTGCTGCGACTGACTTGTTTTCGAACGTGTTCCAGTCAGAAGCACGTCACACGGCGAGTTCTCAGACTAGTCATTGGCGACATTCAAAGCCTTTTTTAATTCTCTTTCTCAAATGTATATTTCTGCTTCTCCTTTCAATCCGCATGACCGCCTGCTCCGCCCCCTTCTCAACCCTGAGTAGCGCTTATAATTGCTTCAGTCAGCTCTCGTCTCTCTTCCTCTCTCGCTCTACGTCGCAACGTCATCTGCTTCTTGTACTCGTCCTCGTGCGGATCTATCAGATGCCGTTTGCTGATGTTGTTGTGCAGCGCCGTGCTCCAATCGCCTCCGCTGACGTGCACGTGGCGGAGCACATTCATCAGATTCGGAAACGGTAAGAATTGCGGTCCCGACTTCCATTTCACGTATCGGTGAATGGGCAATCGATAGGCACGAATGCCGGCTCTTCGAGCAGCGCTCAGCGCCTCTCGTTTCCGTCCCATTGAGACGCAGACGCCGATGACGTCGGCGGTGAGCGGTCCGTCCAGAACGTCGCGAGCGTTCGACGAGAGGTAGATTGCGTTTTGCTGTTTCCCGTAGAACTCTTTGATTCCTGAAAAAATAGAAGATTAGTTTGACATCCAAGCATGATTTATTTCTGGGAACAAAAGAAGCGTGAGAATTTTGAATCGAGGTGATCAAAAAGCAGAAATTCCCAAGCTTTCGAAAAATTGAAGAAAGTAATCACCTTTTGTGGAGAAATCCGGCAGAATTGTTTGATTGAGGTAGCTGCTCGTGTAGTATCCGACGCTCTTCGCCAGCCATTTATCCATAAACTCCTTCGACGGCGCGTTCACAAAATCGAGCACCAGTGGGTTTTTCGACGTGAAGTTCTCGCTGATGACGTACTGCATCTGATTGCCGAGCTCCGCCGCCTCTCGATGGTTCGTTTCTCCCATAAACTGCAGATCCAGTGCGATCCGAGGTGCTCCAGAATTCATGCTCGCGATGATTCGCGACGCCTCCACCATATTCACTCTCTTCTGATTCCTCATGGGGTTCGACATCAGCTGATACATTTCTGGGCCATATCCCATTCCTCCCGCGCGGAATATCGCCTGTTGCTCATCCAAATACTCCTTGTACTTCGCCGTTCCCGTCTTCTGATTTCGTTCCTTTCGATTTTTCCTTCTTTCCGTGACGGCGAGATACTCCCAGAATCCAATTTTTTCGTTGAGCGATTCACACTGGAGAGTTTTGTTCCAATCCTCGTCCGTCATTCGTGAAGGCACATATTTGGCCATGTACACGAAAATCTCAAATTCGCTCAACGTCTTCTCGTACTTCTGCTTGAGATCTTTCCGCAATTTCGTCTCGAAATCACGTGACGGCTTCAGGCTTTCGAACGAGACCTCTTCCGGGTCAGCGACAGCGCACAAACTACGAGAGGGCCGGATCAGAAGAGTCCGGGCGAGAGAGCGCGCGAGAGGCAGCATCCTACCTGAAAGAGCCACAGATATGCACAGTGCGACGACATTGCGATGAGCCGACCGGTGGTGCACATCTGCAGACCCATCTCAACATCGCCAAAAAGTCCAGCCTAGTCAAGTCCAGAGGGGTGAGAGAGTCCAGAGGTTAGAAACAAACGACTCACTTTATTATTCGTTTCTCCGACCTGCTAGGAAGCAATATATTCCTTGAGTTTCTGGAAAATTGATTTGTGAGTTCTAGTTATTCCATGAGACTTACAATTATTACGAGGCACTTGATGGTGTGGCAGATTGCCAGGCGTTCACAGTGTCGCTTTTGACTTTTTTCGGGGGGTTGAATCGAGATTTACCTGGAAACTTGACGAAATTTAAGAGATTTTGCTAACATTAAAAGAGAGCGGAGAGATGAGAGAGAAAGAGAGAGAAAGCAGTGTTATTTACTGTTGGAGAGTTACTTATCTACATCAGATGGGCAGAATGAGCGAAGTATTTGTACATTTTGGAGAGGAACGGTCGGAAGGCGCGCCCGCGAGCACATCAACCGGTCTGTCCGCGTGTCAAAAGGCGTAGAAGGGACCTGATAGTGATGCAACGATAGGCGGAAAATGAAGTGCGAGATTGGGTGGAATATATGAAGAGACAATATTATTGTAAGGCGAAGATGATCGAGTGGCCGACGGAACCCGAACGACGGCGAAGCGGGCAAATTCAAGGTCGATCGACTAGCACAGGTGGCGGCGCCCGTCATTTTTGTCTAAGGTGTTTCAAGGTCACTGTAAGGGAGTGTGAAGCACTCGGGGCTCTTGGATTCGTGGAAAATCAATGAAACCTGAATTTCGATAAAACCAGTGAACAGAAAAACATCAAGTCACGCGGGAAAAAGGGCGATAAACATCAAAAGGCTTCCGAAATTTCAAAAATCGAAATCAAAATTTCTTTTTCAGAATAGCAATTCTAAAATTCTTCAAAAATTGGGACCTCGTGAGCCGTGGAAAAGCGAGAACTCATGATGACTTGAACTCTGATCGCCCGCCACCCTTGAAATAAATCCTAAAATTAGTTTTCAACCCAAAATTTCTCAGTTTAACTGAAACGGAACGACACTTCTTCCACGCAGCACGTTCCGGACACTCGGAATCACTTTTCAGATGGATTTTTGGAACTTTGAAGCTTTGAAATTTAATGAAAACAGGATGAAATTGGAGTAAAATCGGCAATTGGCATGAGGTCTCGGTTAGACAAACGACGAGAGAGCGCGGCGAAATGAGAGGGTGCACGAAAGGACAGTCGGTGTAAACAGCGGAGACGACGAGCCACTGCACACAATTGGATACCGTAGTGGACGGCGAGTGGAGCAGGGGAGCCGGAAGAGCATGGCGAACGTTGGCAAATATTGGGAATTGGAAATTGGAAATTGGAAATATTAGATGGCAGTTTTGTTGATTTTGACAAATAAAAGTCAGTATTGATTACTCGGAACAATGGCAATTGAAAAATTAAAAAACTTGCATCCTTTTTTGAGAAGTTGACGTCGAATGGAAAAGTGAAGATGCGATCTGCGATGGGATTCTGAATAAAATAACTTCTGTAAATCCTGGAATTCTGAACTATGTATCATTCCGACCAGATTCTGGAAGAAATCTCGATCTAACTCCAACTGTGATTGAAGCAGGTTTCGCAACTGATCCAAATCAACTCCATCTCGTGTACTTTATCAGTCCCATTGCTCCAGAGCTCCATCTCTTCCCACCATCACAATCTTTTCTCCATCTTCTCAGGTGTTTCCATGGAGAAACGGAGCCAATAAAAAAAATCCGAGAGCGGATTCAATTATGCCGTGCTCTTTTTGCCGTTTCTCCCACGCCGTCCGACAACACGCCTTCTTTCCTCCGCCCGTCAATCACTCACCGAGCCCCCGGCTCCTGATTAGAGCCGCTGTTTTCCTCCGCGAAAGCCCACAGTTTTGTAGGATGTCAACAGAATAGTTCTGATTGAGTTGCTCCTATCACCTTTATGCTTGAGATCACTCATTATCAAGAGTACTGTCTGCGTCTCTTCGCTTTGCATGCTCTCTCCACTTCCCACGCAAAGTTCCCATCATGAGTCAAGAATTTGTCCAAAATAGAGAGATAAAAGTGATGGAGGTAGATGGGCTACAATAATTTGTCACCTCGGCCACAATCAGCCCCTCCTCCTCCTTAAATAATCCGCCACTTCCTGCGTGTTTCCAAGGAGTCGTTACTCGATTACTCGCCCAATCTCCAATCCAATTTCCAGCCTTTCTTCCACTTGAGAGCAATGTTCAGCGAGCACAAGAAGAAAGAGGAGGCCAAGGTGAGTGCGGAGCATCATCAGTTCACGAGGGGGCTTTTCAGAAGAAGGAGAAGGAGCTCATCTTCGACGAGCTGAATGCGAGAACGGCAGAGTTGAAGGTGAACGAGGATCAGAGTAAGTCGAAGAGCAAGGCGGGACATAAAAAGATAAATCTGTCAGAGTACATGTCGGAGATGGATGGCAAGCCGCCGGTGAGTGACTGCTGTAGAGCATCCAGTAGAGTCCGTTTCAGAAGAGGAAGTCGATCAAGAAGGCGGATCAGAAGGCGTCGACGATGTCGTTGAACATCTCCAAGGGAGGCGAGAAGGAGGCCGTCTCCTCGCAGCGGAGCAACAGTCTCGAGTCGCCAGGGCTCAATGGAGCCAGCGTTGGGCTCAGCATTTTCGAGGCAGCCACCATGATGTGCAATATTGGTGAGTGGTAAACTTGGTGAATAATTAAAAGTGATTTTATTCAGTGGACATCACAACTGACTCGACGAACAAGACGATCAAGAACGAGAAGCAGAAGACGTTGAAGTCGAAGGAGAGCAAGACGTCGTTGGGCTCGGCGAGCGGCCCTTTCTCCCAGATGAAAGAGGCTCAGGAGCAGAAGAGAAAGAGCAAGCCGAGCTTTGATAACGATGATGAGGAGAACTGAATCAGTCGAATTGTTTTTGGGGTTTTCAGTGATTTCTATTGATAATCGAGAAAAGTTAGCTATCAGTGAAGTAATTGAAAACTTTTATCGAGCCATCAATGCATCCACTGAAAACTCAATTCTGTTCTTCTGATACTGATACTGATACTGATACTGTTTTCAAGTTTTATATTCATACTCTAATAAACTTTTTTGTATCAGTAACCTTCAGAATTCCATGATGGAAAACACATCCCATAAGTTATGGGTCATAAACACTCATTCAGTGAAGTTTCTAGAATTACTTTATGATATCATAGCGAAAACTTCTCACAATCAGTTGAGCACTTTTTCATGGAAACTAGAATAGATTATCAACCATTTTTACTGACTTTTATTTTCATTGCAGAGATTCAAAAGTGCTGGTTCTTCTTATAAGTGTTACTGGTTACTGTAAGGGCCTTGGATAAACTTCCCTTTCACCAACACCAAGGCCTTCTCCATATTCCATATTCCCTTTTGCGCCCAAACCGAAAATTCATCAACGTCTTCATCCCCATCTCGGCTTCAAAGGGACGAGGTGTCAATGAGCAGTGATTTACGACGCCCGCACCGTCTGTCGGCCACCAATCCAAACACTTGTGGTGCAATATGACCCCCTTTTTCTGCACCCCCTCTTTCTACTTATCTCCGCCGCTCCTCCTCATAAACTTCTCATCGAATGGATAAGTGTGAATGTTGTGCCTTCTGAAATATTCATGAGCCCCTTCGTTTTCATTCATCTCACTCGCCGCCCCGTTTACCTTTGTCGGACTTCTCGGGTAATTAGCCGTGTGTGCAATCAGGTGCTATGCCCGTTTCCGCTTTCTTAGGAGGTGTCGAACGGCAACAGGTGCCGACTTTTGCTTTATTATATTGTGAGCTTCTGTTAGGCGGAGCTCTTCTGAACAAGGAGCGTTTCTGTTGGCTCTTGTGATAACTTTTAACTATTGTTTGAAAGTTAAAAGTCAAAAGATCCACATTTTTTAAAGGTAAAATAGAATTGGATAGAGTGCGATGTCGCGCGACGTCGCTTTGCCGCGCGGCATCGCATTGGTTGCTGACTAGGGAATTTTCCGAGATAAGTTGATGTTTCAGAACAAGATTAGTATCATTCAAAAGGCCTTTTCATGAGGATTTCAAAACTGTTTTTCATTTTTGCTAAATGACACTTGGAGCCGAGATATGAAGCTTTAAAAAATCGAACAAAAAATTCACTAGTTCAAACTTTTGTCCTTCATATCTCGGCTCCAAGTGTCATTTAGAGAAAATAGAAAACAGTTTTGAAATCCTCATTTAAAGACCTTTTGAATGATACCTATCTCGATCTGAAAGGCCAAATTATCCCGGAAAAATTCTCCAGTTAACAAACCATGCGATGCCGCGCGGCAACGCGACGTCGCGCGACATCGCACCCTATTGTTACCTTTAAAAACATGTGTTATTCTACATGAGATTTCTAATTCTGACAATTCCGAGTTGACAAATGTGCTCTTTGTCAGATTTGCATTCCAATTTCCCATGCCTCCTGTTCCTCAATTCATCACCCCCTCCCGCCCCTTTCCTACCATATGTACCTTTCTTCCCATTATTCTAATCCCCCTCGTAACTCCAACTTTCGTGTTTATCATAAGCCACCCCCCAAAAAAGATGTGTATACAATGGGCTCACTTTTAATTTCCTATTTTTGCCTCCATCTCATTATTAATGGTAGTCAGCGAGCTTTTTCTTTGAAGCGCCGGAGACGTAGTTTTTGCAAATGAAGTAACCAATTATTCAAATTCGAGTTGTTGTTGTTGTCGAGGTCTCCTCTTCCGAAAAGAAGACGACCTTCGCCTATCACCTCCATTATATTTGTCCTCCGCCACAGAAGCATGACGAATCCCGAAGCCGTCGTGCAAACAGTTCCCCTCCATAAGTTTGCTCCTCTTTCATAATAACCTCCTTGACTTGTGGTGCTTAATGAGCCTTCCCACGAGATTTGCCACCCCCCTCATTATTATCCCTTCTCATGTTTCGCACCCCCTCGTCCCGTTCGCATTCGATTAATTTCACGACTTTTGATAAGTACTAGGAGAAGTTCCAATTATAAGTGAAGGGTGGGGGGGCGTGGTCAGGACATCTGCCAAATTATGGGGTTGGTGGTTGCACCTTGAGGCGAGGCTCAGTCCTTATCACCTGGTTGTGTATAGCGAGCTTTCAGTAGAGTGTTGTCGATGCTCCATTTAAAAGTGGTTTTGAATCGGAGAGTGACTTATTAAGAATTGTCTTTTATATTGTTTAGAAGCAATACTTTTGAGAATTGCTCTTTCAGAATTGGGTAGCATTGTGAATTGTGTAAAACTTTAAAAAGTAGAAAAATCAAAGTTCATTCTGATTTCCATAAAAAGTGTTCAACTGATAAGGTGTAGCTCTGATATCATTCATTAGCTCCTGAAAGTTTGAGCCACAAAGAGCACAAGTGGGCGGAGCCAGAACTTGACAAAGTATTTCTTGAAATCAGTAGCAAATAGACAAGCTAAAAATTTTTTTTCTTTCTAAAATTTATCGTTATCACATGTAAATTACCCAACACAATCTCCTTAACCACGTGTTTTGTATCAGTGGCTCCTTGCCCTTTAGTTAAAACAAATAAATAAAAATAACCATCATGCCCTCCACTAAACTAACTAACCAATTTTCCCCTTTGACCCCGCCCCCTTGGACATCCAAAAACATTGCTCTTCTCCCGCTTCTTCATCTCCTAAACTGGCCGCCCATTAGCCTCAAGTGGTATGTGACCTCCGAAGAGCCAAAAGATTCAAATCAAATTTGTGTGTATGTGACTCTCGAGACATTTCAATTCGAAACACTTTTGGATTGACTCTCCCCTCGGATTACCATCACAAAGTCCTCTTGTTCTCATAATTATGTGACCTCCTATTCTCCAGTGGATTTTTATTCTATTCTCATCCCTCTCATCTGCCACCATCATCATCATCGACGCCGTCGAACGTCGTCTAAACCACACCAAAACACTTGAAATGTTTCGTTTCGTTTCGCGCGCATTCGTTACGTCCTCTTGACTTCCAATCCCAATCCTAGGATCCATTTGGATCGTGTTTAATCTTTTTAGGACCATTGAGCTTCTGCTGCTTAATCCACCTTGCAAAACCATAAAGAAGTGTAAATGCGCGAACGCTATAAAACTCCGTCTGTTATCTGATACACACGTATCATATTTTTGCTCCGCGAGCAGGAGGAGATCTGTTGCTCACACATTTGTGCGCGCAAGAATATTATTATTCTCATTCTTATTCCCATTTTGATATCCCCCAATTTTTGATGGAAATCGGATACCCTCTCATTTTTTTGTGGAAGGCTGCTCACTGCTCAGAAGGCTCTCAATGATAAAAAGTGGGGGGTAAATGATATCAAATATTTGCTCAATGAGCCCCCCTCTAAAACATCCGTGTATCTGATGGATGTAACTCTGATATTGTCGAGCTCCATCAATCAGTGTTCACACTCTGTGACAAGAGGTGTCAAATTGAATCTCATTAGAACGCACATCCATCAATCGACATGCTCTTGTCATCCGGGAGACCTCCCCTTTTGTTTTCCCCTTCCACACCATTTACCTGTTATCAAACCGGATTGTTGCCACGTCGTTAAACCCATCGTCTGGAGAAACAAAAACTGGCTTATTACTCTACAGAATACTGTTTTTTGAGGCGAGTTGCAATAGTATTAGTTAGATAATGACTTGAAAATAAGATAAATAAGATATGTCCTAGATTCTAGTACCAGTTAACTTTATAGAAGCTGACTGTCTTAATAGAGAGATATTGTCGGTGAGGGGGTCAGCAAACGCGCTCCATTGGACTTCGACGCTTTTTTCGAGTTTTTCCAGCTTGTGTTATAAAGTAAATGACGGAAGTTGGTTTAAAATAGTCAATTAATGCCCAGATTTTATATTCGAGGCAAAAAATGCAAAAAACCCAAGATACAAGCATCGATTTTCCCATTTTCTGCAAGTTGGCGCCAGTTCCTGCGCAGACACCGTGCACTCATTTTTTTTATGACTAGAGATATTCTCCGCTTTCAAAGGAGACTTTTTCTAGATATAAAGAGCTTTATAGTCTCAAATGAAACTATATCTATCCTCAAAAGCTCTCAAAGTTACCCCAACTTCCCACCTCTTTTCAAAGCTCACTAACATAAAACACGTGTCCCTGGCTCGTTAGGTAACACCCCGGGTTACGGTAGCCTCAACTGCTCTTGACAATCTGTCAATTGTTTTGTCGACAAGTGGGCCACCCACACCACATTTGCCCTTTTGTGTTGCGCAAGCCCCCACTTCCGATTACTCCTCATCCAGTGTATACATCCCTTTCATTTTCTCACATTTCTTGACCATTCTTGCTTTCTTTTTGCTCATTAGTTTTCGTTTTTAGTCTTTCTCTTTCAAAATAGAAAAGAAGCCATTCCTTCTCCGCCCCAAGCCCCGCCCACATTTCACATTCATTTCAGTTCGCTGCTATCCCATGAATTGATGCTTCGCCACGTCTTCCTTCTGCTTCTGGTCGTCTGCCACGTGGCAAGTGTGTGTCGGGACACTGACACGTGCATCGAGAGAGTCAAGGAGGTGGTGGCTGCTCCGAGAAGGTAATTAGGGGACCACCCACTGGGAGAAAGACAGCAGGTAGCGATTAGTCAATTAGACGGCACAAAAGGGGGCGTGGCCTTCTTTTAGTCATTCTAAAGAAGCGATTATAGGGATTAGAAAGAACAGAATTGAGGTATTGTCTGCGCAAAAAAAATGAGTGCAGCGGAATGGGGTCTGCAAATGCGCTCCATTGGACTTGGACGCTTTTTTCGAGTTTTTCCAGCTTGTGTTATAAAATAAATGACGGAAATTGATTGAAAACAGTCAATTAATGCCCAGATTTTATATTCGAGGCAAAAAATGCAAAAAACCCAAGATAAAAGCATAGATTTTCCCTTTTTGTGCAAGTTGTCGCCAGTTCCTGCGCAGACAATAGGAATAGGGGAAGTTAGAACAAATTCAAAGAGTAAAATCTACAGATTCTGGTTCGGTGAGCAACGTTCGGCTCTGTGCTCTCATCGGAATGCCAAGTCTCTGGAATGTGGAGGACCTCCGCAACTCGCGAATTTCCACTCTATCGCGAGCCGTCTTTTCAGGTGACATAATCGTTTTTTTTTGTCTCCAAACCAAACCCATAATTATTTGTAGTGTTGTTTCACTATAATTAAAGTGACTATTGGAATCTTGCAGAGTGAAGACGTACCACTCGGCGTACCTCCGCAACCTGAACATCTTCCCACGCGTCACTTACCGCGCCTCTCCCGGCCATTATCGTGCGTGCGAGCACGACTTCTTCAGCGGCAACACTTCCGCCGTGGAGGCGGACCCTGATATGGAGCCCGTGGAGCCGTTCCGCATCCGAAAGCGTCCGGAGATCTCGTGGAGTGAGCTGCAGTTCGACGACCAGTACACCGTCGTCTTCACCGATGTGGGATACGCCACTCTCAACTACCTGGCCGTCGACTTCCCGAAGGCCACCAAGATTCTCAAGGACTACGAGCCCACCGAGAACTTCCGTCCGTCTCCGAACCCGATGGTGGTGCTCATCTTCCGGAAGGGAAGAGTAGACGTGGAGGCTCCAAAGACCGAGGAGGACTTCGATCTGCCACAGTTCATGTTGAAGCACGAACTGGAGGACGATCTGGTCGGTCTCTCACTCGTCGTGGCGAGCAGTGACCCGTTTGCAATTGAAAAGCAACGACTTCGCGGGAAAGTGGACTACTGTCACAGTCTGCTCCAGCAGAGACTCGCTTCCAACCCGCCACGTCATCACACGGTGCTCCACCGTCTTCCGATCGACGAAATCGACTCGTGGCTCTCGGTTTCTTTCGATCAACACGCGGTGAATGCGAATGTGTGCTGTCAAAAAGTGAAGCTACCGTAAGAGAAATTCAGGGAGTTGAAAAAGAGAATGATGTTCAGGAAGACGTCAGTGTTCCTGGATCCTTTGGGAGACGTGTCTATTTCCGCCTTGTCCACTATCACTCCTCCGATGATAAGTACGATGAGAATCACGGCGTCTCAATCCAATTATATCAATTATCACAGACAGACTAGGAACTTTGTTGGTGAGTTTTCAGGTTGGGTTATTCGGGATGAGATTGAATAAGTCTCCGCCCACAATTAATATGTGCAGATTAACTTTCTTTAGAGTGACTATTGATAAATATTAGAGCTACAACTTGTCAGGGACACTTTTCATGAAAATCAGAATGAACTTGGCTTAAAAATATGAAAGTCTATTTTGATTTTCATTAAAAGTTGTCACTGATAAGTTGGAGCTCTCATATCAATGAGTAACTCCGCCCACAATTGATCTAAAATTATCTAAAAAGAGCAATTGTAGTAGAAGCTCATCGAGCCACTAAAACTTCTGATTCCCCAACAAATTCAGAGCTCTCAAACGAGAAGTTCTCACTGGCGATAATCGACGCCCACCACGGGCACCTCCACTTTCTGGAAGTGGACATCCCGGCGGCCAACTTGAATGCGGCGAATGGAAATGGACTGACGGTGAGTGGCCACATAAAACTTTCATTTCGAATTCCTCACTTTTTGTTTGGCGCCAAGTGGAAACACCCGTCAAAAACTCATCAAAACTGGTACGAATGCAATAATGCTCTTTTCAATTCTTTCCGCTTCAAAAAATCAACAATCAAATGTTGTTGGAGCACAAACTCAATAAGAGGGGGGACGTGTTTCGGGAATGAAATCGGAAGACGTGCGAGATATGGCCACTTTACGAAAAGACAATCCGATTTCAGAAGGCAGACTACGTGCCGCTCATCCCGCGGAAGCCGTCCACGTGTCACTCGTACCTCTTCGTGCTCCTCGCGCAGCCTGCTTCGCTGCAGCCGTTGGAGCCGTTCTGCGAGGGAATGTGCGAGGCACGGAAGAAGTTCCGGCTGGAGCTGTTCAAGCAGCAGCACGGTCTGCGTCTCTCCGCCCTCTCCACTGTCTCCTCCTGCTACGATCTTCCGTACGCCTACCACATCCTCATGAGGGACGCCCTTCAGAATCGCACGATGGAGAGACGGGGCCGTCAGAAGACGTCGCTCCACTCTCCAATGTCTTCTGAAGTCTGCGCCGCTTTCCACGAGTCCCCGCACCACAAGTGTCCAGTTAGTCTCTCCTCTTCCGCTTCTCTTCTGATTTCCCTTCTCCTCGTCGTTGTTGCTCATCTAATCTAACGTCTTCAGAAGAAGCACTTTCCGTTAACGGGTCCCTCTTGTTTCCCATATTCTAGTTCATCATTCTCCACTGCTTCCCTGTGTTTTAACTGTATTTTGTATTTTTGAAATGATAAACGATTCAACTTTATCTTTTTCTAATAAACACAATAAATATTAAATAACTGAATGGCAAATAGGGGTATCTATCCAAATATCAACAAGTGAAAAAAGGGGAGAATCAGAATGGAGAATCACTGCGACTTGGCCTCTCTCTCCTTCTTTCTGAGGGCGGCGGCACGAGTTCCGACGCTCATGTTGGTGAGGATCTTGTCGCGGATGAACGTGGGAATGAGGCCCATCACTTCGAGTTGCAGCTGGTGGGAGATGTATCCGGTGGTGTCGCACACGTTTCCAACAGTGTTCAGGGCGGACTTGGCGAACGTGGCTCCGTCGGGCGTGAAGAAGGAGGTCCGTTTCACCTTGCTCATCTTGGTGGCCACCATCATTGGCGCAATCGTCTGGATGGTGATTCCGGAGCTCTCGTATTCCTTGCGAAGAATGGCGGTGAGCCACGAGACGTACTTCTGGAAATTTTCATGTTATTGAATGGAGATCGTTATTAAAAAGAACGCACCTTGGTGGCAGAGTAGACAGCCCAGAGGGTCATCTGGTTGGCTCCGGCGGAGGAGCCGACATTGATGATGACTCCAGCCTTACGAGCAACCATTTGTGGCAGGATTCCGGCGGAGAGCTGAACAAAAAGAATTTGAATCAATTGCCGAGTAAAGAATGGTAATTACAAGAGTTGGCGGGAGGGTGTTGATGGTGGTGATGTTGGCGAGTCTCTCGATGCCTCCGTCGACCTTGTGGAGCACATCCGGGTACTCGTAGCTCAATCCGACGTTGTTGACGAGCACTCCGATCTCGACCTGGTTGAGGGTGGCGAGAAGGTCCTTGTAGCCGGAAGAGGCGGCGTTGGTGAAGTCGTAGGCGGCGGTGCGGACCTCGACGTTCGAGTACTTCTCGAGGATCTCCTTCTTCGTCTCGTCGAGCTTCGACTGCGTGCGCGACACAATGAAGACGTTGAATCCACGGCGAGCCAACTCGAATGCGTACGCTTTTCCGATTCCATCGGTGGCTCCGGTGACAACTGCAAAGGGAGTTCTTTGTGCTCTGTCAATAAGAAGTTCCAGTTCCAGAGAACTTTGTAGCCAACTGATAGTCGCTTATCAATGATCACCCCACACAAAAAACTGACCAGCCCACGATGCTCCGGCTCTCTTCTTCAGGTCGATCGGCGACATGAGCACATAGGGTCCCAGAATGTTCGAGACGATCGTCAGAAGACGGTAGGCGACGGCGGCCAGCGCCACGTAGCCGGCTCCAACCAAGAAGCACTGACAGGCCATGCTGGAGAATGATGATTTGGAGGAACAAGTGAAACATAATGAAAGCTAACAAGAGTGAGTGTAACTTAAAAGTAGAAACTCCAAAAAAGGAGCAACTATTTGCTCATGACAGTGATCTTCACGTGAATATCATGCCATATCGAAAATATTCAAATCGCTCTAAACGATAGAATCCATATGAAAGGGTGTTGGATATTCTAGAAGCAATCCATTCAAATATTTATAAAAATCATCCGCCGAAGTATCGTTTTCTAAATAAATACGAGTTACAAGAAAAAGTGGGAGTGTGAAGGCCAAGGGGAAACGAATGGAAAAGAAATAGAAGACGGGGCGATAACCTTAACCTTATCACACCATTTCTGGCATGATAGGAGAGAGTTGGGTAGAGAAAAAGAGGGAACACGGTAGAGAGGGGGGACATATTCACAACGGGGGCGATTCTGGAGACGTCTCTTAATCGACGTCCATGTCGTCGAGGTCTGGACGATTGCGCTTCGGCTCTGGCTCACGAGTGGCATCGTCATCCGAGTTTTCTGCAAAACAAGTTATTCAGTGATGAGGCCAATTGGGCCGATGACATGAAAAGCACACAGATGTGAAACGACGTGGAAATGTGTGAGCTCGCGCGATGGAAAACAGAATGTGCAAGAGAGGGAACTATCACGGAAGAGCCACTGGAGGCGCCGTACCTAGCCGAGACACCGTCGCCGCAATTGAGGGGGAAAAGAAGCCAAGATAAGCGGACGGCATCACAGCTCTCCGGCAGACCGTCTTATCAGCCCGTGCTGAACGAACATGGTAAGTAGATGAGATGCGTGTGTTCCCACTAGTGCTCACCTGTCTTTTGCTCCTCCTCCGGAGCCGCGCCGCCCTCCGCCTTTGTGAGATTCTTGGCGAATCCACGGATGTCTCCCTGCTCCGCTGATTGGACCGTCTCGGCGTTCATTCCGAACTGTGAAAGAACTGGGCCGAGCTGTCCGGTTTGAAGAGCGTGTCCGAGTGTGTCAGCAGCCTGGAATTCATTTTTGGGAGCGTGCTCCACATCAAAACGATACCTGTCTGAATTGTGGAGTTCTGACAGTCTCTGCGAGCTCGCTTGCAGCATTCGCAGATGGCGGAACGTGTGGGGCCAGCTCTTCGGCGTGATTACGGACCACCTCGGCGACGGCTTCGTTGGAAAGCGCTTCTCCGAGAGACACGCTCACTCCTCTGTTGTTGCTGTTGCCACGTGCGAAGTTGTTCAGAATCGACTGGATGGCAGGGTTGTTCAAAGAAAGCGGGTTCCCTGATTCAGCGGCTCCGGTGGTCGGCTCACAATCCGCTTCGGCGGAAGCTCCTTGGCTGGCAGGAAGTGGAAGAGTGTCCGAGGTGTTTCCTTGAAGCGACTGGATCAGCGACATGAGCTGTCCCTGATCGAGCCCTCCGAGCGGAGCATTGAAGTCTTGTCCGGCAGTCATCAGAGAGCCTCCAGCAGCTGGACGTTCCGAGGTGGAGTTGGAAGCACCGGAGCGAGCGTTGGATGGGCGAGTGGTAGGTGGCTTGTTGAGAGCATCATTCACCTTCTTCACCAGATCCTTCTCAACGTCGGGGCTCGAGTCTTGGAGCCAGAAAAGTTTCATCTCGCCAGAAGACTTGAACTTCAGCATGTACACCTTCCCATCCGGGCATCCATTCACCACCTTGAATTCAGCGTCATCTGGGAATATTATGAGGTCATCGACAAGGGCACCGGACTCGCGATCCTTCCAGCAGAAGTGGATGAGCATGTCACTGCTCTGCTTGATGTAAACGAGTCCTTTCGTCGACTCGGCCACAACGCGACGCATGTTGTCAGCGGATCCGGGCTCCAATTTGGAGCGTCCAGCCTTGAACTCGACAATGTGGCCGGAAGATGAAGCGGAAGAACGGTTGTTGCTGAACATGGCCGTCATGTTCTGAAAAGAAAGAAGTCTTCTGAGTTTCAGATGGAAATTGAGATCTGATGCGATTAAAAATTGAAAGGAGTAACAAATTCTGAGAAATTCACGAAAAATGAGAAAGAAAAAAAATATTTTTGGAACAGAAAATTTTTCGGTGACTTTGGCGACGTCGCGACGAACGATGACAAAACTGGCCGTAGTTGCGCGGGAGACTTGGTGTTTGCGGACATTGCGCATCCAACATTGTCCACCGTATCTGTCTTCAAGAAGCGAGACCGTCCCAAAGTCCGAAGGAAAAGAAAGAAATTGCAAAAATAATGAACGGTTTATGGTCAATAAAACTTTTATCATTTCGTTATAAAAGTCATCAAATCTTATCACAGTTGTCCTAAAACTTCAAGATGAAGATGAACATTCTCGTGGCTTTTCTTGTTCTGACATCTGTCGTTCTGGGGGTAAGAATCAGAATGAAACTGAAGCTTCTTATAAATATGATTGATTTCAGAATGAGCAACCGACGTTCTTCCAACGATACTTCACTTTTCTGAGACATTGATTGTTGAATTGAAATGAATTGTTTCAAGACCTAGAAGATTTATTCGTAAAAATTGAAAAAGGAAAAAGAAAAATAATAATAAGAACACAAAATTATCACAGTGTCTATATATCCACCAGAAGGTTATCATCAAAACTATTCCACTCGAGACCCATTCAGTCCCTTCAAGTTCAGAGATAACCCTCTCAGTCTTAAAAGAAGTTAGACTCTTCTGAAGTCGCCCTTGAAGATGCGAGTGAGCGTCTTCTTGAACTGCTGATTGGCCATCGCGTAGCAGAACGGGTTGAGTGGCGAGTTCATGTAGCACAGGTAGTAGGAGATGGTGTAGAGCGTGTTGAACGACGGCGACGCCTTGCACGTCTCGCAGAAGCCGTAGATGGTGGCGAGCACGTAGAACGGCGTCCAGAGGATGATGAACGAGCCGAGGATGAAGGTGATGGTGCGGAGGGCCTTGCGGGCTCGGTTCTCCGACCGAGACTTGTACTCCTGCAAATGCAACTTTCATTGGGATAAGGGAACTGGTTTCGAGAAGCTGAAATGAGGATTCACTGTCAACTGGTTACTGGGGGTCAACACACCACTCCAGCTCACTTCAGCATGTGTTTTTTTCCCTACAGTACTTGCCAAAATTGTTTCAGAGGTTAATATTTTTAGATGAGAATATGATGATGATGACCTAGACGAATAAATGAGCATCAAAGTTAGATTCTTGTATTGTGCATCGGCCAGTGCCTGCGAGAGGGTCGTGAGGGACTAGAAAAATGGGTCGGATTCTAGGCCAGCTCAATTTTTTTGCGTTTTTGCGTCAATTTTCATGATTTTTCGAGGTTTTTTCAGCGAAAATGGCTTGCATTGAAATTGAAAATGACAAACTTCGACGAAAAACCTTGAAAAATCATGAAAATTGAAAGAAAAACGGAAAAAATCAACAAAAACCTGTGACGGATGCACAATATTATCCGTACATGGAGAGTGTTATCGTGCTCTATCGCACAGGCGAGAGAATACACGATTCCACTAGACGCAGACAGCATAATGATCTGCATCTCACCGAATGACGTGCTCTCTCACTAGAGATACAATAGAGCGTGATATCACTTCACAAGTAATCTCTCTGAAACTCAAAAAGACTTCCACTAGACACCCTTTCTCTACCACACTTCCACGAAAGCCATTTTTGTGTTTCAAACCACAAATCAACTCTGATGCTCACTATCTTCTCATCACTTTTTGGCGAGTACTGCACACTTTTATCGATTAGATTGTTTTCAAAAAAGGAATAGCATGCAAAAGCGTCATCAAACGACGACTCGGGGGGGCGAGGGATCCTTGTAGAAGTGGGGAGAAGCAAGCGAAGAGAGTCAAAACTCGGGTCCGATCGAGCTCTCCCAAAGGGTGTGCGGAAAAGTGGAGAGAGCTGACCGTCGTGAAGACCCTCCGTTACCTTTTTTCGTTGGAAAAAGTTAAGCGCCGCTAGGACTGTCTGAAATTGGAGGGAAATGGTGAGCGTCGGACGGAGCTCACGACGCCGCTGGGCATTGAGTGTCGAGTGGAGGAGGTCTGGGGACGGGGTGCTCACTTTTTTGTTCCGTTTCCGCTTGCTTCGGATGCTGTGGCTCCGCATTTGGGTGATCAGACGACGCACTTTTCCGCCCGCCGTGCTCTTCACACTTTCCACTCGGGAGACGGCGATCAGAGGCACCTGGAAGCAAGGAGGTGATACTGTCAGTGCTCTTTATGAGATGAGTATGAGACTTATATCATTCGAAAGCTCTAGTCTCAACGAGTTCAGAACTGTAATCCATTCTGTCTACGGAGCTCTGTGAGCCGAGATATAGAGCTCCAAAGTTTGAACTGATCATAATTGCACTAAAAATGTTGTTGGGGTTTAATTTGAAAACGAGCTAGTAAAACACTATATAATTTTGGGCCAACTTGTTTCAGAGCTTCTTCTATAAATTGAAACTTATAAAGTGTTTCAGAAGATTCGTTGAACAGGACAGCACTTATACACTTCTGGACTTGTAAACTTTTCAGTTCAAAGTTTGGAGCTTCATATCTGGGCTCACAGAGCTCGGTAGGAAAAATAAGACATAGTTCTGAACTCGTCAGAACAAGAGCTTTCGAACCATATTATTCAGAGTGAAAAAGAAATCCGGGGTTTTTCAGACCATCCACCTAAAAAAAACGCATGCAAGACCCTTCTCGGACCGTACTATCCTCTAATACCTTTACTTCTTCATGGTTATCCGGTGTCACTTCCTCCTTCTGATCCGATTCTCTCGACGTGGAAGGCTGAAAACACTTGCTCTCACTATCTTCCCCCTCCCCTCGAACCTGCTGCTCATCATCTGCAATGGTGACATGGTGCATTCCCCCGTTCTCCAATGTCTTCTCCTCGTGGTGCTCATGAAGTATCCCCTTGTGCTCTTTCTCTGGCTCCTCATGTTCCTCCTTTTCCGGCGTCGGCGGAGCCACCGTGCCGTGCATGGAAGTGCTCGCACTCCTCGACACCCGAATCGACATGGCTCTGCGCAAGTCGTCGGTGCCCACCATCGATGACACACTGTCCGCGTCGATGAAGGGCAACGATAGTTCGGGTCTGGAATTTCAAGTGGATGTGGGGGGGGGGGGGGGGGGGGGAGGGGGAAAGGAAAGGACAACGGCTCACTTGAAATGCGCATGATGATTTTCGTTGAAGTCGTTCTCTTGGGAGGCGTGCGAGGGTTCCGGAGACACGCACGGCGCCGTGCTCTCTCGTTCGATCACCGACGACGGCTCCTGACGCGAGAAGCCGTTCGTGAGTTGCTCCGACATCGAGAAGTTCGGGTTGCTGAAAGTGGATGTGGTGATGGAAAGGAGGAGTTGGAGGGAATGGGAAGAACATTAATTATTGTTTACATTACATTAATTACATCCGCCATTTTCTGCGCGAGGGTCGCGAAAAAGGACGACCAACTGTGGAGCGGTAGTTAGGCCACCTCCTGACGGCCACCATTTTTATTTTTTCGAATTTTTCGTTTTTCATCATATTTCATGATTTTTCTAGATTTTTTTTTCACAAAAACAGACTTTTATTTATTTTTTGTGCTATTTTTCATCCGTTTTTGCTGACAAAATCAAAAAAATCATGAAAATTGATGAAAAACGAAAAAATCGAGAAAAACAAAAATGGTGGCCGTCAGGAGGTGGCCTAACTACCGCTCCACAGTTGGTCGTGCTTTTTCGCGACCCTTCGCGCAGGAAATGGCGGATGCACAATGCAATTATAAGGACTGGATTTTTAGAGTCTTTTGTGCTCGGGATATTGCTCTTTTTCTCAGACTCTCTTGCTTCAACATACTCTTAATCCACCTCTGTGATTGCGCGCTCCATCGCGTGAGAGAGTGTACTTTCCACAAGACGCAGATAATCAGACAGTCTGCGTCTCGCCGTACAATAGAGCGCGCTATCACAGGGGATGAACAAAACCTTCCAGATAGATCAGATCATCCCCCACCTGTAAGTGTGTAAATCCGGTGGCGTGGGTGCTCTGACCGGCTCCAACTCTTTGGTCCTATCAATATTGTTATTGTGCAATGTCATGTGGTTCCTGAAGACGGGCGGCGGCGTGCTCACCGTCGTCTGCGTCGTCGGCATCGTGGTGGTCGGCGGTGCGGTGCGGAAGCATCTGCAAGCGTACTTTGTTGATGTGATTTGTTATGTACGTACTCGTGTGCCGAAGGGCACATCTACACACGTCATCAGTCTGTGGGGAGAAGAAGGCGAAGAAAGGGAAGGGGGTAATGAGATTTAAAGGGAAATTGGGCATCCAGCACACATCTTTCGTCCCTCTTTCTCTTATTATCTAATTTGCCACGTGTCACTTTCAATCTTCATCATCAGTTACAGTAAGCATTTGGTCCCTCGTCTCCCGTTTTTCTTCCCAGCCCATTTCGAGCAACATTTTGCAATGGGCTCATCAATTTTCTCCTCATTATCGGTCCCTCGATTAAAGAGTACGTCTTCTTCTCCTTCTCTCTTCAGCCCCCTTACGTCTTCTGAACTCAGAGGACCACTTCAGAACTTTCAAAATCTCACATTTCATTCGCATTTTTTCGCCGTTTTCCCCCTTTCCGATTGGAGAAGATTCAATTGAGCAATGCACACAACGGAAAGGGGAGGATAAGGTCGAAAGGGATGGGAAGGGAACGAATTTGCATACAGACTTCTTCTTAATATTCAACACATTTCACCACTATTTTGGGAATTCGGATGAGGAAACGAGGAAATTACGAAAAGTGCAGAAGATCACACAGTGCACGCGACCTTCTAGAATTGATCAATGAGCAGAAATACGGTAGAAATTCTAATATTGTCTAAAAATCTCTAAAGTTACTGATACTGATAACACAACTTATCAGTTGAAAGCTTATAGAATTCTCAATACATCTAGAAGATCCTCTCGAAGATATTAAACTGATAAGTTATATTGTGCATCCGCCATTTCCTGCGCGGAGGGTCGCGATAAAGAACGACCAACTGTGGAGCGGTAGTTAGGCCACCTCCTGACGGCCACCATTTTTATTTTTCTTGATTTTTTTTCGTTTTTCATCAATTTTCATGATTTTTCTCGATTTTTTCAGCAAAAACTGATAAAAAATAGCACAACAAACAGATAAGAGCTTGTTTTTGTGAAAAAAAATCGAGAAAAATCATGAAAATTGATGAAAAACGAAAAAAACGAGAAAAATAAAAATGGTGGCCGTCAGGAGGTGGCCTAACTACCGCTCCACAGTTGGTCGTTCTTTTTCGCGACCCTCGCGCAGGAAATGGCGGATGCACAATAGCTCTATTATCAATCAGTAACTTGAAAGATTGTTATGAATAGCTTTCCTTCCCCTGAAAAACAAAGGTTTCCAAACTCTGTAACACTTTGATCCCCAAAAAAACACTTTTATTGCTCTGTTTTTCTACTCTTTGCGACAAAGTCTCCCCGCAATAAATTGTCAATTCTCGCTAAATTCGCTCCCCGATTCGATTCGCCTTGTGCTGATAATCAAGCAGAGTAGTCTTCGACATATGCCCCCGCCAACTCCCTGGAGGCAGTCCCGGGCGGTGCGCGTCGAGATTTATGCGCATTTCTTCACATTTCGCCACTTGTCTTTTTGGCCGGTCATCGGGGAAAAAGAACTAACACTCGGCGCCGGGTTACAGAAGAAAAAGGGAAAAAGGAGGGGAGGAGAGGGGAACTGATTGAAATGCATGGCTCCTGCACGATTTATGACTTCTTTTTTGTTTCGGAGGTCTCGGGAGATCTGAAGGAACTCACTTGCTGCTGTTGGAAGTGTCGTTCGGCGAATCGGAACTGCTGTTGCCGGCGTCGCTCGTCCGCACACTCACTTCAGGTCTTCTCATCTCCGTCAACAGCGCCAGCCTCTTCGTCTTCTGAAAGTTAGCTCTTTGTAAACGAGCATCAAGTTCCAACCAACCTGATCACTTTTCAGTGCCAACTTCTTGGCGGCTCGATAGATTCCCCAGTACAAGTAGAGCATGACGAAGAGCGTCGTCCAGTAGTAGGAGATGTACATGCCCATGTTCAAGTAGGGGTTCGTCATGAATTGCACATAACACTCGGTCTCTTTCAGTATCCGACCGGTACCCGTAAATGTGCCGTATCCGAAGATGGAGACGGAGAAAAGGATGCTAGGAACCTGAAGGAAGAGGGCGTTTTGGGAAGATGCTCACTGTAAAGAACTTGTCCACGAGAACTACAAAATATGTTACTGTGAATCTGCCAGTGTCTGCGATTCGGGAGGGACTAGAAAAATGCGTCGGATTCTAGGCCAGCTCAATTTTTGCAGTTTTTCTTCAATTTTCTTGATTTTTCGAGGTTTTTTTTGACAAAAAATTGTTTAAACGAAATAGAAAATGATACATTCCGGCGAAAAAACCTCGAAAAAACATCAAAATTTAAGAAAAAACGGAGAAAATCGAGAAAAACTATCAGAAATCGAGGTGGCCTAGGATCCGACCCATTTTTCTAGTCCCTCGCTTCCAAATCACCGTCTTCATTCGCTACTGATTTTATTTGTATTGTGCATCCGCCGTTTCGTGCGCGAAGGGTCGCGAAAAAGAACGACCAACTGTGGAGCGGTAGTTAGGCCACCTCCTGACGGCCACCATTTTTATTTTTCTCGATTTGTTCGTTTTTCATCAATTTTCATGATTTTTCTTGATTTTTTCAGCAAAAACTAATGGAAAATAGCACAAAAAATAAATAAAAGTTTGTTTTTGTGAAAAAAAATCGAGAAAAATTATGAAATATGATGAAAAACGAAAAAATCGAGAAAAAAATGGTGGCCGTCAGGAGGTGGCCTAACTACCGCTCCACAGTTGGTCGTTCTTTTTCGCGACCCTCGCGCAGGAAATAGCAGATGCACAATAGTTCTCGTGGACAAATTCACTTTTTCCTAACCATAACCTCGAACAAAACTCACAAGCCATATAAAGATGATAATGAGAATGACGCGGCCAGGAGTCCTCCAGTTACGATAAGTCGCTGGCTTCTTCACAGAATAGTACCTATCAACAGTGATGCCGAGCACGGTGTAGATGGAAGCGAGGCACACGATGTAGTCGATGGAGAGCCACAGATCGCACAGCACGTCGCCCCATATCCACTCGTTGTTGTTCAGGTAGAACGCCGTGTACACCGGAATTCCTTCGAGTCCGATCAGCTGGAAACTTCCGACTTCCGGGAACCATCTAACACCGTCTCTTCCCCCGTTCCATCTTCCGAGGATTAACCAGAAAGCCCCCGAAGATAGCGAAAACTTCTTTTTTCGTCCCTCTCTCTCTCTGTTTATAAGCATCTCAAGAGGGGAAAAGACCACAAAAGAATTATAATAGGTGTCGAGCATGGTGTTTGAGCTCACGATGGGAATAGAGGGAGAGAGGGAGAGCACGCTCTATTCACGGAAATGTTTCGAGAAATGAAGAAAAGAGGTTTTGACCTCGACGATCGATGGAACTTTGGAGTCGAAATGGTTCAGATGACGTCGTTTATACTAGGGGAAAGTATGAAGGGGGGCTACAGTGTGATTGAGCTCCGCCCACAACTGCACTTTTGCTCTGAAACTTTCTGGAGTAGGTTATTGATATCAGAGCTACAGCTTTTTCGGGACTGATTATATGAATACCAGAGATAGTTTTAGATTTAAAGATTTGAATTATTTCGAAGGATTCACAATCAGAAGTTGAAGGACGTTCTAGAAAACTAGAAATATCTGAGTTAATTGTGGTTTTACTGAAAAGTGTTCAACTAATAAGTTATAGCTCTCATATCAATCAGTAACTCCAGAAAGTTTCAGCCAGAAAGAGCATTTGTGGGCGGAGTTATCAACACTATCCATTGCACAGAGAAAACCAGTCGTGTACTTCTCGTGGACAAGCTTACAGTACCATCCCCCCACATTTCAACCATCCCTCACAGGAAATGTACAAACTTTCCTCTCTCTCTTTCTCTCTCTTTCAGTTTCCCCCCTTCAGATTCTTTGTGAAAAAGAGAGGCGTCTTCTTCCCCTCCTGCCCCTCTCCAGCCAAAATAGGCTTCGTTTGGGCAATCGTGTCTGTGTGACTTGCGCATATTTCATTTGTATATAGGCGTCGACGTCTTCTAGAGTACTCGGAACAACTCAATTCGGAACGCACGTTGACACCGTCCGCGAATCATCACGGGAAGCGAGCAAAAAAAACCCTTGAAATGTGCGCGAAAAACATGGCACTCGAGAAATGCGCTCCATCGATATACAGACACGTCATCGGCCTCTCCTCTGAATTCGCTCCGATTCCACATAACGATAAGTTTGTCGAGCGGAACTAACGTGTTGTTCTTTCCCTGAGCCAATCACCGGCTCCGTCGTTTCTCGCACTGATGAGCACGCCGAGATACACACGCTGTTGCCTTCCCTCTTTCCAAAAAAGATCTGGAGCACTTCATGCCATAATTGATGCTATCTTGGCATGTGTGCATAGTAAAGAGGCTTTTCGAAGACGTTGGCGCTGAGCCCCGGGCGTCCCCCTATGATGATTTATGGGTTATGTGGAGAGGAGAGGCCTTCCGATTGTTCTGATTTCCGACTACAACGTCGACTCCACCTTTTTCGAAAACCGCAAAAGTTGTGTCCACTCGGGCGCATCGCATCAACTCGCTTACTCGCCTCTCTCTCT
Organism: Caenorhabditis imperialis; assembly: GCA_963572205.1. Taxonomy (NCBI): domain Eukaryota; kingdom Metazoa; phylum Nematoda; class Chromadorea; order Rhabditida; family Rhabditidae; genus Caenorhabditis; species Caenorhabditis imperialis. The sequence goes on from OY751541.1 coordinate 7,250,550, forward strand.
CCTTCTGTGCCTCGGTTCGGAAAATGTTCGAAAAATTAGGTTAGGGGCGGTGGGGAGCAGCGGGCCGAAAGTTGAGGGACGTAGAAGGAGGAGGAGGCGAAGAAGTCGTCTTCTTTACTAAGATTATGGTCGCTCTCGAGCACCGCATGTCATTTCACCACGTCTCTCGAGACATCACCCAACACATCCTCAAAAACTTGGCTCTCTTTGGCACCTTATCCATCCCTCACACACACCCTTTCGCACCCCTAAAAATCTTTTTGCGCCTAAACATTTCCGATTCGAATTAGACGGGCGGAGAAAGAAAAAAAAAACGAAAACGAACCAGATCGGAGATGGCGAGCGAGAAAATAAAGTAGTTGGTGGGCTGTCGGATGTTCTTGTCCAGATAGTAGGAGAGCAGCACCGCCAGGTTGCCGACGACAGTGACGATCGAGAGGACGAGCATGAAGAGTGCCAGGAGCACACTTGCCACCGCCATCTCACGTCCATGTCAGCAGACGGCGTCCGGCGACGACGACATTCAGCTGCCTGAAGAGAGCAAGGTTTGAGGTTGGAAGGAAGGTTGGGAGGGATCAGAATTGAGTTGCTCGAAGAGCTCATTTACAGAATCATTTGGGAGAGCACTTCAAGAGCTCCTAACTCATCCTAACTAAATTTTAGTGAGTTGTGAAGTACTGAAGTTATGATAAGCTTGAAATTTTGCATCTAATGGTATCAATATCACTATATTTGGAGCATGATTAACAGCCATCTAAATCTAAACTTACAATCAATTAACTTCAAAACTTCAAAACTAGTAAAGGTGTTAATCAGGGTTGAAATATGAAGAGAAAGAGAAAGAGCCGTTGAAAAAGGGACAGGTGATTCTGGAGAGAACTTCAAAACGTATTCAATTACAGATGAGCAACTTCAAGAGTTCAGATGATCGTCCATCTCAAAACACCACAATAAACGTTGCAAAAGAAAAGTGGCTCGAATTACCAACTCATTAACGGAAGTGGGCGGTCGGTTGTGTGGAAAAAGAGCACAATAATGCTCCAAGTGCACCCAGCGACGCCGATTATTTCACGACTCGACGCATCTATTTCATATAAAATTTACAAAAACTTTTAAACGTTTTTTTTCCACATTCTCCTGGTGCCTGCAATCAAAAGGGAAGATCAAAGATGAGGTGTTGAAAGGGGCGGAAAGGAAGAGATTGGCTGATAGATACGGAGGGGCTCGCGGAGCCCTGAACTGAAAGCCGAGAGGGAGTGGCCCCGCCCGTTCCTTGGCTCCGCCCCTTTTCAAGCTTCTTCTTCTTCTCCTTCTCCTTCGCCTCCTTCGCCCCTCTTCTTCACCCCGTTTTCTGCGCTAACCCCTTCAGTTTCGGAGCACAAGGCGGTTTGGCCTATTATTATGAGCAAACATGTGCTCGGATGAGAGGGGAGAAGCTGCAGAAGGAGCAAGGAAGTTCGAATTTGTCGGAAGGCGGAAACCAATTTGGGGCGAAAAAACGGGGCGAATTGGCGTTGGGCGAATGGCACGTAGCCAAAGGTGTTCCAGGATGTGCCGATTAGAAGAGAGAGGGTGCATTCAGAGATCTGGGTGGAGGAAGTGAAGAGCACTTCCTTAAGAATGGAATCTTTCCAGCAGATATCAAAAAGTGGTCGCTGAAAGAGAAAAGGGGAGGCTGAAAGTGGTTCCAGATCACTTCAGATTTCAGACAACGTTCACCAATTTGAGTCATTCCTAACTTTTATGAATCATAGAACCTATTTTTATAAAATGCTTCTTATGAACTGGAAAAGGAAAAACTTAGGGAAGTTTACTTGATAATATAAAAGCTATTCAAGAAGCATAGTCCGAGAGAACTACACGAATCATCCTGAATCCTTGAACCAAAAGTATTTTCTTTTTCACAAACACATTTTGTTCTGAAATTTCTAGAGCACTTATCGTATTGTTTGTGTAAAGATTCTGAAAATCTCCCACACTTCAATTGATTAAATTCCTTTCTATAATACATCGTAACTCCGCCCCTTTTGATATCGCGCTCCATTGCACGGTTGGTGAGAGTGTACACAATTCTACGAGACGCAGGTTGGCAGACAGTCTGCGTCTCCTCGAATCGTTTGCTCTCTCCCTTGGTTGTGACAGTGCGGGCGAGAGAACACACGATATGGCGAGACGCAGACTGTCTGACTGTCTGCAGACGCAGACTGTCTGACTGTCTGCGTCCTGTCGAATCGTGTACTCTCTCACCCGGGGTGCGATGGAGCGCGCTATCATAGGTCGTAGCATGTACGAATGATAATTTTTCAAAGAATATTGGAGATTCAATTGAAAATCAAAGATTTCAAGAAGATTCTTGAGAAGTTGCAGCTCTGATACTAATCAGTAACTCCAAAAAAAATAGGATAAAAAGAGAATTATGCACTGTAAGTTGCCACCACGATGCTGGACTAAAAAAAGCTTCTATAATCAGTAGACGCTAATTATAAAGTTGAAAGATTGGATCAAATCATTCAACTGAAAACTTTATCCTCGTCATTCTCTACTTTTTGATTCTTGGTGTCAGTTTTCTTGCTCTAACTTTTCCAAAATCTTTTCAAGTAGAACCAGAAATATGTTTCACATTATCAGGATGTGTTTTTCCAACAAAAAGAAAATCACCTGAAAAACCTTTCCGACTAATTGCTCCACTTCAGCTGCCCTCGAGAAGAATGTTCAGAATTCGTCACCAGTTCACCAGTATCTGGGTGATGTGTGAGCATCCGAGTAACTTCATAAATAACGGTGGCTGACGTCAGGCACGTCCAGGAAAGAGCATCTATATCTCGCGAAAACGAATGAAAAGACCGTTATGAGATGGGTTTTCCGGGGTGGCGAAAGAGAGGAAGGCGAGACGATATCCGCGAGCAGACATTGGTTTAGGCACATTTCGTTTTATGGGATCCGTCCGCTGGCGAATATACCTATCGTTATTTCTTCTTACAAGGGTTCAGGAGGTCTGGAGCAGGAGGGATGTCAAGGGAATCGAGTTTTCTGCGTAAAAATACAGTAGGGTTACTGTAGGGTTACGGTAGAACTTCTCGCTTGTCACTGAAAATCAATGTTTTTCTGTATGTTGTATTGTTTGTAATCAATTATTGATATTAAATTGAAAAAAACACTAGTCAGATCTTGAAATCAGCAGAAATCATGATAAAATCAGTTGAAAATCTCAAAAAAACGCGAAAAAACCTCGAAATTTTCAATCTGAAAAAGCCAAATTTGGGTATGCGCCTTTAATTGGACTACTGTTGTTTCAAAATTTTGCAGTTTTTCGAAACTTTTTTTTCGAAATTTTTCATTCGATTTCGAAAGTTTTTCCCGATTTTCACAGCCGTTTTTACATTTTTTTTTTCCAGTTTCCTTGTTTGCAACACTTCTTTTTCGCAATTCTTCGAATCTTTAATATCGAAATAAATCTGGAGCCTACTTTTTAAAAAAGTCCAATCAAAAGGCTCGCGAGATGCTCAAAATGTCACTTTCAGCCTGCTCATCTTCTACTTTTTCTTCAATACTTCGATCCCGCCCCTCCTTCAATACAGTGTCAATTCGTTTCAGATTCGACGTTTCCCTGTCATCCTTATCAATGCAGTTTCGTTTTGCATTCAGTACAACGTTCTTTGTGTTTGAACGTTCCCTATTCATTCGTTTTTTCTGCCATGTTTGTACAGCAGTCGTGGCAGACAAGGGCAGATTGATCTGCAGAGAAGTTTCCAACAACTCTCGTCGAATCACCTGACTCGTGATAACTGAACACCATCTGTTTCACTGATTGTTTATCTCCGAATTGTCTACGCAATCGCTCGCTTATCGGCAGTGTTTCTTTCGCAAAAACATTTGTGAAACCGAGTCACATGACGCCTTGTAGTAAATAACTTCTGACCCATTTCAGAAGCCTTGCCTGTCGCCGTCTTTCTTCGTCGTCACGATTCTCCACTGTTATTACACTCTGACGCCACTTTGCGTACATAGGGCACCGAAGAGAGACAGAGAGAGAGTGCTAGAAATAACAAGAGAGCCGAGAGAAGGAGAGGGACCGAGTGTGCGAGTGCCAAACGTGTCGCATGACTGCCATTGACGGGAGGGCGCCGTGCCATCTTCGCGAACGTCTGCTTCTTCTTTGAAGTTCCTTCTCCTTTTATATAGATCGCCTTCTTCAAATTCTCATTCACCTTAGATATTGATTTTCCAGAATGTCGAGGTACCGGTTGAGAAAGGCGCGGAGCAACTGGCCGATGGGCACTGACGACGCCCGATGGGAGCCACCGCCAGTCCATAAGAATGGTAATAAAACGCATCATCCCCCAATAAAAATGTGCTCGTTCAGAGCTGATCTCAAATGAGCCGCCACCAGTGGCCCAAGAAGAAGTTCCCTACGAGGGCGGCCCTCTCAATCTGACTGGATTCATGTACCATCCGCGCACCAAAAAGTACTACAAGATGACGAACGATCCGACGATGCCGCAAGGCTTCTGCAAGTCGGATCTGGAGCGGATGGAGAAGGCGAGGGAGGCCAAGTTCCAGGCGAATCGACCCAGATTCACGTCGGGATCGTTCGTTCAGCGTCCTGTTTTCAAGCCGGTCACAACGCTACTAGATGGTAATGATTACCACGAAAATGTTCTAAATTCTGGAAATTCTGCCGCTTATAGAAATCAATGAAGTGTTTGACCTCAAGGGTTGAACGTTTTACCAAATGTATACCAAAGATAGCTGATAGCTCCCTGAGCACACCCACGGAATCAGATTTTGCGGAATGCTCCTGAGAGCCGAGATATAGGTCATGCAATGTCAAAAATACAGTCAAAAAAGTGCACGTGACCCCTTTTCACTGTATTTTTGACATTGCGTGACCCATATCTCGGCTCTCAGGATCATTCCGCAAAATCTGATGGGTGTGCTCAGGGAGCTTTCAGCTATCTATGGTATAAATTTCGTAAAAAGCTCAACCCTTGTGGTCAGGCACTTCCTTTGTTACACTAAAGATATAAAAAGTATTCGCCAACTGATTCTAGCTCTATTATTCCAGATCTCACCCTCGGCCGTTGCTCAGTCTCGCGAATGGAACGCCACCTCCACGAGAGCCGACTGCTCAACTGCACGTCGCAGCCATCGTTCACCATCCGCACGCCCATCGAGCACTACACCATCGCCGGCTGCGAGTACCTCGACGTGTCCGACAACGGAGACCGTCTCGTCGGCACGTTCTCCGTCAACGCCATCGGCACCACACCGAAACACTCGGCGGTGTACGTCTTCGAAGTGGACTCCATCGGCGACACCATCCAGTGAGCTCTTTTGTTAATAATCTCATTCAGAAGGGATTTTAGGGACGAATGTGCTCGTCGGGAGGAGTATCAGTTGCTTCCAGTGCGATCTCGGCCTGCCAACAAGGGCTTCAACACTCTCGGGTTGACTGTGCAACCGATTCTCAACGACGACGACGAGACGGATCGTCTTCATATTCTCGACTACGCCGTCACTCGCTTTGACTCTTTCATCGTCGATCAGACGGTGGCTCGCGTCGATTCAGATGTCACTTGTATGCTCACGGCAACTGCCAGCGATACGTAAGGCTTTCTTTGTCTCCAGCTTGTCTCCAACACATCTTCTCCTTCAGAATCAATCGCTATGGCGCGGTGAGCTCCCAGTGCACAGTGTACCTCGAGCCACTGGTAGAGCTCAGTGATCCGGAGGCGGGGCCGATTCTCTACTCGCCAATATACAACAAACGGTGGATCGAGAAGACAAACATCTGGAGCGTCGGCTGGAACTCTCCCCAAATGTCGATCGGCTTCGGGCTCGAGTCGTGTTTCCGCATCGAGAACCTGCTCACCGACCGCTCGTTCCTCATGTCGAGTCGCAAACGCAACGTGCTCAGCCACTGCTTCTCCGCCGACGGCAACCACGTCTTCATGGGTCTCCGCAACGACGACGTCATCAAGTCGGACCTGCGAATGAACCGCGATCACATCACCGGACAGTTGAACGGGGCGCGCTCGTCGACGTTCGTGAAGGTGCTCGAGAACTCGCGTCCCGAATGCATCGTCACCGAGGGCTTCGACTCGATCATCCGCGTCTGGGACTTCAGATGGCCGAAGGAGCCCACGATGGAGTTGCAGGGACATCGGAATAAGTGCAATCGGCTCAATGTGTTCTTCGATAAGGAGGAGCGCTTTTTGTTCGCAGGTAAGCTTTTTTCAGATTTAAGAAAACCTCTGAATCTCTATGAATTTACAGCTGGCTCCGATCGCTGCGTGCGTGGCTGGTCGCTGACATCAGGAGACATGCTGTGCCAGATCAAGTCGCCGGAGCCCTCAAACCCCATTTTCCCTCGAGCCGTCTACTCGGACTGCTGGGGAGGCCGTCCTGGAAACCCCGCCCTGATAATCGCCGTCGGCGACAGCATGAGAGTGCACACCCTCGAATTGTAAAAAATGTAGTCACTTCCTTTCGCTTCTCACTGTACTTATCTAGCTTCTTTCCCTTTCTCTCATCCCGATTTGTCTCGTTGCCGGTAAAAAACCCCCAAAAAATGAACTCGCAAAAAAAAAATTGGAAAAAGGTGATTCAAAATGCCTCCCCGGTCTCGATTCCGTCTAGTTGTGTATATCTGACTAATATCTTCCCCCTTCCTCCTCCATTGGATGTGTTCATTCCGTCTGTCTAGCCATTTCTGCTGTTTCCTAGTTTCTCGTTGTGTTTCGTTTCTTTTCGCTCTATTTATTAAGTTACATGAATTGCCAATAAAAAAGCATTCGGTGGAGAAATCAATCAGAGTCCGAGTAGCACGCGTAGTACTTGTGCTGTCCGGTCAGCTTCCACAGCTTCTTTTTCAGCATTTCCCGGTACTTTTCGAGGCCGAAGAAGTCGGCCTCTGTGACGAGCGATTCCAGTGTGAACTTGTCCTCGGGCAGAGTTGTCAGTTTTCCGTTTCGGAGGTATTGGAGCACCTGGAATTTTGGAAGGTTTCTCTTGTTTTGATAGTGTTTTAATGATTGAATTTTCAGGTTGTATTGTCGGCGCAAAAAATGCACGGTGTTTACTATTTTTAAACAATTTGAGTTGTTTATTTCATAACACAAGCTGGAAAAACTCGAAAAAAACGTTCAAGTCCAATGGAGCGCATTTGCAGACCCCTCCCGATGCACTTATTTTTTTGCGCCGACAATAACTCCGCCCACAAATGCTCTTTTTGCTTTAAATTTTTTGAATACGTTTACTGACAAGTGTTATCTTTAAAATCAATGAAAAACTTCGAAACATTTCGGACAAAAAGAGCGTTTCTGGGCGGACAAATAGGCTCCGCCCCCCGAACGGTAAAACTGCGCCGCACTTTTTTGAACTCGAGAAAAAACCATTTTTCGGATTTTTCCTATATTTTTGGACATTTTTAGATTGCGAAAATTATTTTCTATGCTTCCTGTTGAAAACTGAAGGAAAATCTGTCAATTTACCGGCACTGAATTGAAAATTAGGGGCATGGCCTATCTTTTCAAATTTTGAGATTTCGCGCATTTTTTCAGGGCCACATTTGATTTTAAAAAAATTATTTTCTATGATCTCTATAAAGTAATTGACAGAAAATCGGTCAATTTACGCATCGAATAAAAGAAAACGCGCCGCAGGTTGCAAAAATAGAAGCAAGAATTAAAAACTCTTCAAATTTTATTTATAACGACGTCTACTTCCATTCATCTCAAAAAGTAAACCCACATGTCTGAAGAGCAATCCGTCCCTATCAATGTCGACGCGGAACTTGATGTGATTGGGCGACGTCTCCCACTGCACTCCCCTCACTTTGATCGCCGCGTCGGACACCTTGACGACATCTCGGAAGAATGTGCCGCACGTCGCCGGGTTCATCAACGTCTTCACTTGCACCGGATACAACTCGCCCGACACGAACAAATTGAGCCACGCGTCCTCGCAGTTGAACGACAGCTCGTTGACCATTTCTGGAAGTGTCACGTCTTCTGAATGGAAAAAGTGTCGAAAAAGGGGGCGGAGTTTAGTATAATAATAAGCATTCATGAAATATTGGGGTGGAAAACAGACAACTTTATATGGGAGAGAGAAAGAAACGTCGAACTCGAGACGGCTTTTGTTTCTCTTCCAAATATACACTCGCACAAATGAATGTATTTGTTTGAGAACATTCTTTTTCTCTTTCTTCGGAGCTCAGCCGAGGGCTCATCACGCCACGCCCATTTTGCCTCTTTTCTTCCAAAAAAAATGACAAAAAAAGGAAGAGTGCGTAGGGTTGAATGGAATGCACATACAATAATAATTTCATTCTCCACATAATTAAGCAAGAAATTCTGAAGAAGACGAAGAAGACGTTGAGCATCTGGAGCATTTGGAGCAAAAGAGAGGGGGCGGGGCTTTGACACTTGATTCCCCTGGGGAGAGGGAGAAAAAGTGTCAAGATTTTAGATTTCGGAACGAGATTGCAAGTTTAACTAGAACGGAGCAAAAAATGAGCACAATTTATGGCTTCGTCGCTGATAAGTCGCCTATCTTTTTCATCTCCTTTGCTGACTAACTTTAGAAAGAAATCAGTTCGCAAAAAGAGCTCTTCTTGCTTGCTCTTCGTGCTCTTCGTGCACTTCACCCACCAGGGACCGATTGATGTGGATGACGTGTCGTATCTTGATGATGAACGTGTTGGCAGTCAGTCTCCCTCAGGACGAGAACCTGGACGAAACAAAGACGAATCGGTTTTTCTCCAATTTCCTGGGGGAAATTGGTACCAATCTGCGAAATGAACGAGGAGCACTCGAAGAGTCAACAACTGGGAGGAGAGGTGGAGGGTTTGGACCATAAAAAAGTGGAAAATTATAATTTTTCCTGTTGATTTCTGGTTATTTTGACCTGCAGGTACCTGGATAACTCCGCTCACAAATGCTCCTTTATGATCATTTTTGTTTGAAATTTGCACTATTAATATCAAAACTGAAACTCTATAGAACGATACTTATGAATATCGAGATATATACCAAACTATTTCCGCTATTTGAATGACACCTTCACAACAATTCAGTTCCCTATTTTTCAAAACAATTTTTAGCTTCAATAGTCAAATTTAATCCAATTGTCATGATAAGTGTTCAACTGACAGTTTGAAGCTCAGAAATCAGAAAATAACTGTGTGAAAATAAAGATAACGAGAGCAAATGTGGGCGGAGCTACAGTAAGCCTAAAATGTCTTGAAGTCAATGAAAAATTGTTCCAATCATGTTAAGTTGAACATACTTGAATACAGTACGAACTTATCAGTATTGTTTTTGTTAACACTGTAGTTTCCAACAGAAAGTCGGAAATTCGGAAGCAGACTATATAAGTGAAAATGGATCTTCAGCTGTACCTCAACTGTTCATGACTGATAAGTCCGATGAGACCTATATCATTCGAAAGCTCTTGTTCTGACGAGTTCAGCACTGTGTTCCATTTTTCCTAAAAGTTTAGAGCTCCATATCTCGGCTCACAGAGCTCGGATGGAAAAATGGAAAACAGTTCTGAACTCGTTGAAACAAGAGCTTTTGAATGATATAAATCTCATTAAAAGATTCACCGGATTATGAGGCAGTTTTTCAAGTTTTCTCCAAAATTTTCAGAAAGTTCTTATCTTGGCTCATAATCGGAATATCAGAGCTTCACCAATTTGATTTGAATCGTCTTGAAGTAAAGATGATCGATGAAATTACATCTTAGTTTTAGTTTTGAACTCGATGACCTGGTAAATGAAGACGTTCTTGAATTCTGCTATTCAGAAGACCAATTGATATGGCTTGAAGACTCACTGAAGCTCTGATTGTCCCCCATTCAAGGTTTTTGAAACCCCTTTCTCTCGTCTCCTTCGTGAGCCCTTCTGGAGTTCAAAGACCCCTCTCGCACCTCGTCTCCATTTCCTTTTCCCATTGATAAGTGCAACCTCCTGCACTTTTAGTCCTCATCTCACAAATGCAAGCCACCCTTTCCCCGTGTTTCTTTCCGTTTTTATGTCCCTTTGGAAAAAGAAAAAGAAACGCCAATTTGGCAGTTGATCAGTCTCTGCGAGTCGTCGAGAGAACACATTTGCAAGTCGCCGACGACTTTAAACTTTTTGCTTTTTTTATTTTTCAACGGAGAAAAAAACGGATAAAAAGTTTGGAAATTCGAGCTCTTTGACGACTTTTTCCCGCATTCTCGAGGGTTTTTCTTAATTGACAAAAGTTTAAACATTTTCTTTTTTTTTGCTTCAAATTGTCAATGTTCTCGAGGAGAAGCTGGCTTTCGAAAGTCGTTGTCGAAAAGAGCGTGGCCTAACTTTTGCAAAAGCGGTTTTTCTGGATAACGTGACTTTTATTTTAAATATTGATAAAGGGTGATTGTGGTTGGGGGACGAGTTCGGAAATCTAGGCCATTGCCAATTTTCCGTTTTTTTCTTCAATTTTCATTATTTTTTGACATTTTTCTTTTATTTGATAGTGCCTTTGCAAAACATTTTTGCCGAAAATTCCTCGAAAAATCGATGAAAATTGAAGAAAAAACTGAAAAATCGGGAAAAATCAAAAATTTTTGCCGTTTTTTTTCAATTTTCATGATTTTTCGGGAAATTTCCGGCAAAAATGTTTTGTAAAGGAACAACAAAACAGAAAATAATTGATTTCATCAAAAATTCATCGAAAAATCATGAAAATTGAAGAAAAAACTGAAAAAATCGGGAAAAATTAAAAATTCAAAAATCGAGCTGGCCTAGGATCCGATTTCGTCATTTTCTAGTCCCTCACAGCCAAAATCGCAGGCGATTACTGCTGGCATAGATTTCTATCCTAGTCCTCCAGCCACGATTGCACCCGATTGAACGTTTAACCTACTTTTTTTCGAAATTTTAGCTGAAAAACACATGGAAGAGAAAAAGCTAGGCCACCGCCGATAAGAGCATTGTTTATAAGTACTGTTCGTCCATAAAGAACGTGCCCTTATGCTCCATTGACAAATCGGCAGCCGCTTTGGCTGTAGGTCAAAATTTTTGATTTTTGAATTTATTTTTTTCCGAATTTCCTTGTTTTTTCATTATTTTTGAGGTTTTTTCTAATTGTTCATAACAAAAAGTGATTTCTCGATACAATAAACGTTATTTTCTCTACTATTGCCACCTATTTTCACTGAAATTCCCATTTTTTCAGTGAACAACGGCTTTTTCGCAGAAAAATCCGAAATCTGTGATTATTCGCTTGTTTCTTATTTCTTTTCTCTATTTTTCGATTTTTTTCTCTTCTACATGTGCTGAAAAAGCAATTGCAAATGAAAAATCTCAAAAATCATGAAAATACAATCGAATTAGGGAAAAAATAAATTCGAAAATCAAAAATTTTGACCTACAACCAAAGCGGTTGCCGATTTGTCAATGGAGCATAAGGGCACGTTCTTTATGGAAACAGTGAGTCAAGTTCATTAAATTCAATTTCACAACACATCCAACTGATAAATGTGGAATGACTCACTTTGATATCAATTCTCTTTCTCTCCTCTCTGTTCTCATTTAACGAGCGGCCTTCCCCTTTCTTTTTTTCAGAAGCCCTCTCTATCTTATCACGTTTTAACAGTTTGATTGATGCAAACTGGTCTCTTTTCTCCAAGTCATTCGAGCCTTTTTCCCACCACTGTCATCGTGAATAAATGTCTCCTTTCTCTCCGATAATTGTGGAGGCGATGCATCGTACATGTTATTTCACACTTCCTCCCTGTTTGTAATTAATTCGCAAGTTTCAATTGTTGCAACTGGTTTTCTGGTTTCCGCGAGGAGTACACGACAGGTGGCCGAAGATTTTCGATGGATTATTTCCGTTTTTCTTTTGAAAAGTCACTTTGATAATCGGATGTGCAATTTCGCTGCGAGGGACTAGAAAAAATGGTCGGATCCTAGGCTAGCTCGATTTCTGATTGTGAATGTTTGGTTTTTCTCGATTTTTTCGGTTTTTTCTTCAATTTTCATGATTTTTCGAGATTTTTTTGCTAAAAATGATAAAAAGTAGAAATTTTACAAAGATTCTGCCAGAAAAATCATTAAAAAACATGAAAAAAATAACCGAAATTTTTGAATTTCTCGATTTTTCTTCAAATTTCATGATTCTTTCAATATTTTTCATGCAAAATTCTTGTAAATTTCTTCTTTTTATCATTTTTCACAAAAAAACCCTCGAAAAATCGTCAAAATTGAAGAAAAACGGGGTAAAAAAGAAAAATTGACGAATTAAGGTGGCCTAGAATTTCCTCTTCCACTAGGCCAGATTGCACTAATGTTTTCCAAAAATTTGAAATCTTCTCCCTCGTGTACTTCTCGTGGACAATCATGAAAACTTTAGCAAACAAATCAAAAACTTCCAATATTTGAACACCTTTTGAATCACTTTCAGTAGCTCTCTCCATCTCTGCACCCTCTCGTTTCCCCACACTCTCTCCTTTCCAGTTTAAATCCACTCAATATTAATCCCATCTACAGTAGTCTCTCTCTCTCCGTTTCAAATTATTGCCACCTCCCGAACCACTTATTTTTGTCGACACGCCTCAATGCGTTTTTGATGATGGCGACGATCAAAACATTTTTTCCCTTTTTTTCTTCTGATATTCTGCCACGTGTCTGTAAGTTGAGAAGGAGGAGGAAAAGAGAGTTGAAGGACGAAGGAAAATTAATTAGAAATTGGGGAACGGTGGAATAAAAGTTGCCACTTTGTCCCTTTGTTCCCTGATTTTCTCAATGCTGTTGAACATCCAATAATATTCCTTTCTTTGAATTCTTCCTGCTTTTGGTCGTGGTCGGGGGACGAGAAATGGAAGATTAGGCCAGCTACAATCGTTTTGCTGTTTTTCATCAATTCAGATAGTTTTTCAAGTTTTTTTTGTCAAAATTCATTAGTAAAGCTATTTTTGTGCCTTCAATTTTGCGAGGGACTATAAAAATAGCGAGGTCGGATCCTAGTCAAGCTCGATTTCAGAATTTTTGGGTTTTACACGATTTTTCCATTTTTTCGCCAATTTTCTTGATTTTTTTAATGAAAATAGTTGAAAAAAAACAAAAAATGATAAATTTCGGCAAAAAAAACCTCGAAAAATTATGAAAATTGAAGAAAAAACGGAAAAAATCGAGAAAAACCAAAAATTTAAAAATCGTGGTGGCCTAGGATCCGATATCGGCATTTTTCTAGTCCCTCGCTACCCTCCAAAACAAAAAAAAACGGTTTTTTATAAAAAAAAAAAAGAGAAAAAGCCATTAAATTTGAAAAAGAGTGAATTATTTTTTAAAAATTGGACATATTGTGGCCTAGATTTCACATTCTCGTCCCCCAGCCACGACAAATTCTGATAATAACTGAAAAAACTCAAAAAATGACCACATTTCTGAAAGTTTCAAACTATTTTATCCAAAAACACTTAAAATTTCAACAAAAATAAAACAATTCAATAATCTCATTACCATAATGACCTAGAGATGCAAAACTTCGGCCACCAAACACCTTGTACTTCTCGTGGAAACCACCATCGAAAAGTTCAAGATCAACTTGACCTCCTTCTTCTCCCCCTTCCCGCCGCCATTAAATAATGGCAAAAGTTGCGAACTCTTTTCATCGAGGTGTGAGCGTCGACATGTGCTCTTTGCTGCTCTCGAAACATGTGTCCGCCGCCGTCGAATTTCAACAATATCGGCTGGAGATGAAAAGAAAAAACGGGCGCGAGGCGAGGAGTTCCACTCGAAACTAACTATACAAATGACACTTGGCTTCTTCTTTTTGTTTCATTCCGCTATCAAATCTAACACTTTTTCTTCTCTACTTTGATTTTCCTTACTTTTTTTTTTGCTTTTTGCTTCTTTTTTTCTGATATGAAAAGGGTACTCTATGACGGATGGATATCCCTTCGAACTTTTACGACGTCCTCCGAAATCTCTCGTCGATTCAAAAACCATTAAACGTTTTAATGACGTGGCACTTTCCCTACACCTAATTCCTTCAGATCCTCGCCTATCATGGACATATAATGGACAATATCCAGACCTTCTTCGACAAATATGTACATCTTCCCAGGTATCTCTTCTTTTGAGTGTTCCTGGAATCTGAAATCCTTCAGCGAGATATCGGGCAAGCACGACCATGCGTACATCATTCTGATCCTCCTCTCCATCATTCTCATTCTGATTCTTTTAATCTGCAACCTCTGTATATGCTACTTTATCAGACAACGGCGGCGGAGAGAGGTGAGTCACTACTTTTTCGTTTTTGGGGTCTAAATCTGTCAATTTTCAATATTTTGTTATGCAAATAAGACAGTTTGATTCAGAATGTTTTTCTCTATCCAATGATATATAAAACCATTATATCCCTATCAAAAAATATTTTCCGTCTTTCACCGATCTGAAGAATCAAAATCTTGGCTCGGGAAACTGATGAAAATCGAAAATTCGAGTTTGCGTTAATTTTTATATCATTCGTCAGAGAATTTTACGCTTATTCCAAAAACATTGATTGTGTTACATAAATACTTCAAAAAGTGATTAATTAGCTCCAAACAAGAGGAGCTACAGTTACTTGTTAAACAGAACTCGTATTTTGGTCCTTAATCTGTCAATTTTTGATATTTTGGAATGAAAACAACACAGTTCGATTCAGAATGTTTTTCTCTTTCTAATGATATATAAAACATCTAAAATCAGATCAGAAAGTATCTTCCATATTTCACTGATCGGGTGGAGTTGTGCTTGTCACTCGAGAAAGTAATGAAAAACGAAAATTCGAGTTTCGCGATGATTCTTATATCATTCGATAGAGAATTTACGCTGATTTCGAAAATATAATCAATTCCTCAAAAATACAAAAAAAAACATTTTTCCACTATCAAACAAGACAGCTACAGTAACTTGTTAAACTGAACTCGTATTTTGGTCCTTATTCTGTCAGTTTTTATATTTCCGAATTGAAAACAAAACAGTTGTGATCAGAAAATTTTTCTCTATCCAATGATATATAAAACCATCGTATTCTGATCAAAAAATATTTCCGGTTTTTCTCCGTTCGGGAAGAATCGAGATCGCGGCTCGTGAAATTGATGAAAAACGAAAATTCGAGTTTCGCGATGCTTTTTATATCATTAAATAGAGAATTTTACGCTGATTTCGAAAATGTTGATAAAATTCCAAAATTGTCATCGAAAGTGATGAATTAGCTCCAAACAAGAAGAGCTACAGTAACTTGTTAAACAGAACTCGTGTTCCTTAATCTATCAGTTTTCACATTTTCGAGTTGAAAATACGATGACCATGATCAGAACATTTTTCTCTATCCAATGATATATAAAACAATCGTATTCTGATCAAAAAATATTTTCCGTCTTTCACCGATCGGAGGGAATCGCATCGTGGCTCGAAAATTTGATGAAAATCCAAAATCAGAATTTCGCGATGAGTTTTATATCAATCAATAGAGAATTTTACGCTGATTCTAAATATACAAATGATATCTCAATAGTACGAAAATTCGTTAAGTTGCGGGTCAAATAAGAAGAGCTACAGTAACTTGTTCTGTTCAAACTTTCAATACTTCCAGAAAATTCCACATTCTCAATCAGAAATCCATTTTTTTTTCTTTCAAATATATCATTTTCAGCTGATCGACTACCCGTCGAACACTCTCCAGTACATCCCGTTTCCTCGGAATGTCCGGAAGCCGTATCGGACCTCCTCGAATACCTCGTCGTCGAATCGCATGATGCTGCCACCTCGACAACACGTCTGATATCGGGTCTTCAATGAAGTTTCATAATTGAATCGTTCAGTAAAGTCAATAAAAACAGACAGACAGACAAGCACACGGCAATGGAGAGAGGGAGGGAAGAGAGAGAGTAGAGGCTTCATTGCGCTCGTAGAAAAATATTTCAATTTTGACGTTAAATTGGACCAAAAAAATCAAGGAAAAGGAATAAAAAACGAAGAGAAAAGGATGGGAGTTCAAAACGGGAATTGGCATATTGATTGAATACCTTATTTACAGGTTTCTTTTCTAGGAAAGGGATGATTCAGATCTAGAGGGGAACGAACATTTTGGAGGTTTATTGAGAATAGAACTTGTTTTAGACGAAATTAATCAATATTTATAATGAAAAGAAGAGGGAATTCTTCCTGCGGACTGGTAAAGTGAACGGTTGCGCTTAGGAGGGGGGAATTATGGGGGGAATTAATTAGAAAAGGGGGCGGGGCTTCAGTTGTGCATTTGATTCAGCTCATCCACGTGGACAACGTGTCCACTGTGGTGCTCGTCCTCGTATTGTGACTCGTGACCGCCCATCTTCTGCATTTCTGACTTGTAGTGGCGCATTTCCTGTAAAATTATTGATTTTGCGGTGAAAATAAGGAGAATGTGCTATTTTATCAGCAATTTCTTGAAAACTCTGTTGAATTCAACATATTTTTGAGAACAGCTGTCGATTTTTCGCGAATTTTGAAGAAAAACTGACAAATTTCGCTAAAAAACAAAAAAATTTCGAAAAAAAAGGAAAAAAAAATGTTGTGCTACCACTGGCGAAACCTAGTCCCCCGTTTTGTACTCCTCGTGGACAAACTTTTCGAAATTCGAAATTTTACAAAAATTCTCCTAAAATCGATGAAAAACCTCAGAATTTTCAGATTTTCCACTGAAAAACATTAATTAAAAATTAACCTCGGCATATCGGTCCTTATCCTGCTGCGCCTTGTGCTCATACATGTCCTTCGTCTCCTGTGGCACCGTTTTCCACAGTTTTCCGAGCTCCTGTGCGACTTGGCCAACTTTCCAGTCGGGATGTGCTGATTGGATGTCGGGACGTTTGTCTTGCGAGTAGAAGAAGAAGGCGGATCTGAAAATTGACAATAAATAAAAAAAATCGATAAATTGACTTACAGTGCTCTTTTAGGTGCATGTGGATCCTTCTTGGCACGCTTCCTCTTTCGCATCGCGTCTTCTCCACCATAGGCGGCGACCTGAAATCAGAAAGAGTCAGAAGACGTTCGATACCTCCTCAGAAGCCCAACATGTGTGAGTTGCTCGGAAGAGCCGGCCAACATCACGTCCTGGATACGGTCAGTTGTGTGAGAACGGATCAGGAGAGGGGATAGAGTGGATCAGAAGCAGAAGCAGAAGAAGAAGAGTTAAAAAACGTACACTCACCTCAGCCTGGTATCGCTCGGCGTCCTTCTGGGCGAGTTCGTAGAAGCGCCGCTTCTCGTCGTCCACCATCGTCTTCCACTTCTCCGAGCACTTTTTCGATATCTCCGTCACTTGCACGTTCTCGTTCGGGTACTTTTTCTTGTGCTCTTCGTAGCACATCTTCACGAAGAATCCGTACGGAGACGTCTTGCCCCGGACGGGCGGTTTGCCCATGTCGCGGGCTGTTGCCGTGTACATCGCAGTCGATGGGTTCGGCTGCTGAAAATATTGAAAGTTTAGGAAGATTTCGAGGAGTTTTCTGGCTGTTGTGTTCTGGAAAGCTGTTGTGCTCAATGTGGAAGATACAGTATTTTTTTGGAAATACCATAGCTCCGCCCACAAATGCTCCTTTGTCTGAAATTTTCAGGATCCAAGAAAGAGTGCTCAATTAGAAGTTGCAACTCTAAATCCGGAAATTTTCAGACAAAACGCATTAGTTCGCTGGAGCACAATTGCATTCCCTGGTGAGAATACACTTTTAAGTGACTCTCCCTTTCTCATGCTCAATTAACAACCCAGTTTCACAAAACCTCAAAAACCTGGACTTTTCACGATTCTAAGAGGTTTAAAGAACATTCAATGCGTATTACGGTATCAACTTATCAGATCGTGATGGCTATTACAACGAGATAACGGAACAGTTTCGACCATTTACCGGTTGTCACAACAACTTCTACTTTCTAATGGTATTATTAAAAGTTTGAGAAAAATGTTTCAAACCGATTGTTCACTCACAATATTGTGACTCTGGTACAGAGTGTTGGGCGGCGAAGAGCTGCTCGGGAAAATGTTTGCGCTGAAACCAGGATTCATCATGGTCGTCTGCTTTCAGCCAGTCGACAGTTCGGGCGCCCGCACGGTTATTTGAATTTTCTCGTCTCGCTCCAAGGAATCAGTGGCACGAGAGCACGCGAATAGAGGAGGGTGGAGGGGAATACGATTTGAAGGCGAAACGGAGAGACGACGGGCGAGTCGATGCGATGTGTGCGCGCAGTGTTTGTGAGTGTGTGTTGGGGAGGAAGGTCTCTCGCGAGACACCACACCTCCGCGCGGAGACGCAGACGCGAGAGAGTGAGAGAGAGCACAACAGACGACCATCTAGCGTCTGCGTCTCTCGCAAACCCGCGCTCTTATGGAACTTCTGCACGGGCCTGCTGCGCGTATGTCGCTCTCTTCTGGCCGTGTGTGTTTCTCGTCCTCTTCTCTCCGTCGGAGGCCGATGCTTCGCTCTCTCGAAGCGACGAGAGAGTGTGGGCACTGAGAGAGGCGAGACGGCGAGCGGAACAACACTTTCTGCCGTGTGGCAATTTCAATTCTTTCAAAAACAGATGCAGAATTTGGGAAAACGGAACTGAACAAAACGGTCACAAGGAACTGAAAGTTGAATGCGAGCCCTTCACCACTTTTCTTTTTCAAACAAAAAACCCATTTGAGCAAGTTATTAGCTTTCAAAGTACCAATAACAAACATTGTTTTCTGTGATTAGATGAGAAATTATCATAATGTTTCCCGATTTAGGTGAGCAAACGATTCTAAAATCTGAGCTCTCTATTGGCTCAATTCTCGGCTCAGATGAGCCCCAGAATCAATCAATTTCCAGCACTCCCATTAACCGTTTCTAACTTCTCAAGGTAAAGGGCGGAGCCAATTCTAATTGGATGCTCGAGAGCGCTCCGCGCGCCCCTCCATTTCTTTCCGCAGCCTTTCCCCCATTGTTCGCTTTTGCCTGATTTCATTCCGCAGATGTTTTACCAGTAAACTCACTGTGCACCTGTCAGACCTTTGAAAAAGTGCTCTCGGATCGAGAACTCTGTTCGTTTCTCTCTGCCCCGAGAGAAAGAGAACGGCTCGTGCACACACTGGCGCCGCTGTCACTCAATTATACAGCTCGGTCAGCTGACGCTTTTCAAATTGAAAAGTTGTAAATAGTAATCAAAAAGTTGAAGTTTTCAAGTTTTCGAAATTCCAAACTTTGAAAAAATGCGCAAAAACGGGAAGAGCCATCTGATTCCTTGGAGCATTTACAATTGAAAACTTTTTTCGCCGCAAAAAAATTGAAAAATTGAAGAAAAATTACAAAAATCGTCAAAATTGGCTGGAATACAATCAAAAAATATGGGAAAAATGCGAATGTTGGGAGAGAAAAAGTGTGTGGAAAAACGAGAGAGATAGACGCAGACGAGGAGAGAGCGTGCGGCTCGCGGACACGCAGACGACGAGCGGGCGTTGCGCCACACAAACGAGAGAGTGTGGCGACCGCGAGAGACGCAGGCCGAGAGCCGACGAGGTGATGACGAAGAGCGAAACATCATCGATTCGGGAGCATCGTTTTTACTCCATTTTACTGAAAACGTTCTGACAGTCATTCTAAATTTGTTCGTTTTCCAGACCAGATGCCGCTGGATTCGCCGGCGAAACTTGAGTATCCGCTCCACTGGGCAGTGTTTGGAGACCAGAAAGATGACCTGAAAGAGCTTCTTGCCAATAAAGAAACTCTGGAAATTGATAAAATAGACCCGAGGGGAAAGTGAGATTCAATAGAAAACCCTCCCAATAAAGCTCAATTTCCCAGAACTCCTTTGATGCTCGCCGTCGTCATGAAACGCTTCGAATGCGCACGTCTTCTACTGGAAGCGGGAGCCGATGCGAGCATCCCGAGCCGCGAGATGTGGTCAGTGTCGAATGAAGCGGCCGCCCAGGGAGACGAGGAGTTCATGGCTGAAGTGATCCACTACCGAGACTACCAGAAGGCGACTCGCGGAGCACGCACGATGAAGGCGATTCTGGAGAAGCTGAGAGATGTGCCCGACTTTTTCTGCGAGATGAACTGGGACTTTTCCAGTTGGGTGCCTTTCCTGACGCAAGTCTGTCCGTCGGATTGTCATAAGATTTACAAGAAAGGATCGAGTGTTCGCATCGACACCACACTGGTTTCCTTTGAAGATACTGACTGGGTCAGGGGGAATCAGTCATTCATGTTTCGTCTGAGCGCCGATGGATTCGTCGAGTTCGTCACACTCGATCACGATGAGAAAGTGGCGGCAGTTCAGGAGTTGCGAGACGATCATCCATTCAGTCACTTCGATCCGAGAGAAGGAGCCATGATTGATCGGTCCGTTTGTATTCATAATTTTCCCTTTATAGTTTGAACTTTCAGTCTGAACTCTCCGATCTCTACCACCTACGTCGACGTCGACAACATTGGCTTCGAGCGTACTTCTCGCGGCTTCCTCTCCTGGTTCTCCAGCTCCGACTCGACCGAGTCCGTGCAAGGGTACGATTGCCGCGTCCTCAACGCCTCCAACGTGCATCTGGTGACGAAGCGACGTTTCGACCATCTCGGCGAAAGAATGCGTGCCGAGCTCGCCAACGTGGTTTGTGGCGCTCGCGGCCCTGTTTGCATAGTATTTGATTTCCAGGACAAAGCATTCGAGGCAAAGGCGATGGCCGGATTGAAGCGATTTCTGGCGATGAACAAGAGCGAGGAGAACACGACGAGAGATCTGCTGAAGGAAGGGCTCACTGCCGAGCAGTACCTGGATGCGAACTACAAGTTCGAGCCGGGGTGCGATATCGGACAGTTGAGAGAGATCGAGAGGAAGTCGTCCGCTTTCAAGGCGACGTTGTGGATGGCGGATGGGTATCCATTGAACCTGAATGTAAACAAGAACTCCAATTCACAACTGATATAAAGATTCCTTTATTCCAGGACCAAATCATTCCGATAATCGAGCTGATGGCAGTGAACAGTGCTCACTTCGCACGTCTTCACAAGTTCATCCGTCTCCAATTGCCAGCAGGATTCCCCATCAAGATCGAGATCCCTCTGTTCCACATCGTCAGTGCCCGCATTGGCTTCCAGAATGTGAACGTGGCTGGAAAGCACGTGATTCCACTGGAAGACGAGAACGTTCACATCGAGGATGAAGCGTTTGCGATTCCAGTGGAGTACGTGACAGAGGGAGATGGGCGGTATGGAATCAACTGGGACGACTACGAGGATCGTGGGAGAAGGGCCGGAAGATCTGATGCCAGTGAGAATTGATTTGACTCATCGAATTTCTTACCACCTTTTTCCAGCTAGCTACTCTGAAGACATGCTCCTTCAGTACGCCATCCAGCAGAGTCTTCTGGAGTCATCTGGAAGTGACGAGCAACTGGCAGAAGCTCTGGCTCTTCCCGTGAGCCCAGTGACCAATGAGACCGCCTACTTCCGCGCCATCCGCGACTCGCAGATGGAGGACGATCGGCGACGGCTCGAAGAGCAGCAGTTCGAGGAGGAGATGCGCAAGGTGCTCGAGCTGAGCAAGACTGAACAATAAGCTGTTTTAACACCGGGTCTCCCTCAATATTGTGTATCAAATGTTCCTTGAAATTTCCCCGGGTGATGCTCACTTCTTGTAAATGTAAACGCATGAAAATAATATTTATTCAACTTGAAGGAGATGTCATTGGAAGAGTTACTCCCTTACGGAGAATCTCCTCGTTCGTCAGAGGAAGTCCAGACTTGGCGATTTTCTCCTGTAAACGCTTTGATTTGCCTTACTCATTCTCCTTTTCTTGATTTCTTACATTAATAGCGTTCTCCAACTGCGCCGAAGAGCCCGAGAACATATTCTGAAGCATTGTTCCCAGGTAGAATCCACTCATGGAGACGTTCTCAAGCGTCTGGGATATCTCCGTGAAATCAGAAGTCCCCATAACAGACTGCAAAGCAGAGAGCAGTTGTTTCAGCTCTTCCACACTCGACACATTCATTTTATCCAAAAGCTGAGCAACAGTGAACTCTCCATCCATTCCATTCAATGCACCGGACACTTTTTGACGGATGGAAGAGTCGCTGATGAAAGAGACGCCGAATTGCACAATGGATGCATTCAATTTGGTTGCCAATAGGGATTGCAGTTCGTCTCCAGATGACTCTCCAGAAGCCTCCACGTCATCACGAGGGTCCAACAGCTGATCGAGAAGGTCCGAGGTGTCAGTAGAGTTTCCCAGATCATCCTCAATGCTCACGTGCCTCTTCTCCTCTGAATGCTCCATTCCACTGCTCTCATCCTCCTCAAACTCCTCCCCTCCATCGAACTTTACATCTTGCTCGTTCCAACCGGGTGTCACGTCTTCAGGAGAAACTGTTCTTTTTATTCGAGACGATGTGAGCTTGTCAAACATGCTGCCGAGCACGCTAGGATTGAGCATTTTCATGATGTCTCCTGCTCCAGCTCCAGCTCCTCCACCTCTTGCTTCAGACCCTTTCAACACATCTCCAACTGTCTTATTGGTAAGGGAGTCATACTGTAGTTGAGAGATGTTGAATCGAGAGAGACACTGATTCGAGGAGACGTCAGAGAAAGAGCAGATCTGGACGATGGAGCAAATCACGGAGCCAATGTTCTGAGAAGCGAGAGAAGACAGGTTGGGGAGGGTGGAGATGTTGAAACAGTTGAGAAGATCCAAAGGATTCAAGTCCTTGATTGGCTCCGAGAGCATCGGACGGGAGTTGCTGTTGGTAAGAGAATAGAGAAGGACCTAGAAGAATCATGTACCTTACTCTCTCTCTCCCTCTATATCTCTTACCTGCGTCTTATTCTTGGTGGCTCCCTCTGGCAAGTAATCAATCAGATTCTGAAGCCTGCTCCCCAACGAATTCATCACTGACTTCAAGGAAACATCCACACGAGATCCTCCACTTTTCTTGAACTCTTCCAGAAGATCTTCCACCTCACCCAAAGTCGCTTTCGAGATGTTTACAAAAGATTCACAGTTCGGATAAGCAGGCAACGTGTCATTAGAAGACGTCAGATTCAGACTGGGGCCAGGGAAACAGGGCATGGCCTTACGGTACTCGGATATAGGGGCGGAGCCAAGTTGAGAAGACGTGTACTTCTCCCACGCATGGAAGATCTGAATTGTGAATATAGGGGGTTTATCAGGAGAGCATTTGATTGACCTCGATCACATCTGAAGACGTCAAATTCTGACCAACGTCGCTGACAGAGCACAGTGGCTCGAGCACATCACCGAAGAGAAATCCTCTATTCTGATTCACATTCAACTCGAATGCTTCAGAAGCAGGGAGGAAAAGGAGGAGCACGAAAAGTTGCATCTCCGAATGAGAATGCGCCTCTTTTCGGATGCGTCGCTATTCTGTCGGTTGCCATTGGAGCATTTCCACGGAGATGCGGCTCTTTTCTTGTTTCGTGTTCTAGTCTTTAGTCTGGAAACGGGTGGGCGAACAGGAAGTGTTAAATAAAACAAACACTTTATTTTTATATTTTAATCTACAAAAAAAGAAATGATAAAGAAAAAGAAAATTTAATGAGCGACGAAATGATGGGAGTCGTGGGAGTGGTGGGAGGATTGGGTGTCCGAGATGCTCTCCGAGCTGCTCGAAGCCGCCGTTAACAGTTCCTGAATAAAAAAAATGTTTTTGAAACTTCATTGTTCTCACCGCTACTTCGACTCCACACTTGTTCGCCGAATTCTTCAAAGCGTCCAGCAGACTGGCAGCCTGGGTCTCCGCTGAAAAGATACACATCAGCTGACGAATCATTATCAGTGCTACTCTCTCTATCTCTTATCATTCTTATCATTATATCATATGAACTCTATTGAATCTATTTCGCCGCCCGGTTAGCTCAGTCGGTAGAGCACCAGACTCTTAATCTGGTTGTCGCGGGTTCGAGCCCCGCATTGGGCTTACGTTTTTGAATGAGACTCACAAATTTCTTTGGCCGTGTGGATGACGTCTTCGATGGTGTCGAGCAGGGACTGAGCAGAGAGCGAAGAGAAGTCGGTGATTTCTCCAATGGTCGTGTCTTGCTTGTCGGGGTGGTTGACTCTAGGGATGCGGACGGCTGGGGTGTCTGCAGAGAGAGCAGTCTTCATGGTGAGCATCGAAGTGTCCGACACGGTTCCCGTTGCAGCGTTCTCAAATGTGGGCATCGATTGTCCGGACACTGAAAAACTTGAGAAAATTGACATAGAAAGTGCTCAAAAACTCACCAGAAGAGCAAGTAGTGTGCCCCGGATCAGAGGACTGACACTCGTAAGAGGAGAGAGTCCACGGCTCGCCCAGAGAGTTGGAAGCAACAAGTTGCTCGCCAGAAGAAGAGTACGCAGTGGCCAGCGAGGACCACGGATTCATCTCGATCACCCCGGTGGGTCCTCCCTCGGCGACTTTCATCCGAGCAGCACGCAGCTCTCCCTCCAAGTCATTCAACTTCGAGTCGGAGAGGTCAGCGAGAGAGAACGACGAGCTGTAGACCGCTCCGTTGAGATTGCACACACTTCTCCAGTCGTCGCTCTTCACAGACGCTGGACCCCAAACGCCCATGGTGGAGAACAGACGACGACAGATCAGATCGCACTTGTAGATTCTGCTGTACTCGAAGTGCTCCTCGGTCTGGTCGATGAAGCGCTGCAAATCGGCGCGTTCGGCCTGGCTGAGTGGCAGTTTCTTGATCATTTCAAGCAGATGGAAGTAGACTTGATCGTGGCGAATGTCCTCTCGCTCGAAGACAGTGAGTGGTCCGTTGTCCACCTTGTGCTCCATCACCAGCTCCTGCATCCTTTTGACGCGGCTCGCGTTGCTTTTCATTGTTGCCATTGTAATCAAGTTTTTCTCGTAAGCTCCTTCATTCTTGCGCACGAAGGATTCAATGTCCTTTTTCATGTAAAACTCGCGGAGAATCTGAAAGTCAATAATCATTTAGTGGGAGCTCCGAGCATATCACTCACATAGGATCCCGAGTCAAGAAGCGCGTTAGCCTTATTCTCGATGTTGTCGTGCGCAGTTTCCTCGCCATCTTTGACCGCCTTTACGAAGCGTCTCCACATTCCCCTCAGCCTCTTCATATTCTTTTTCTCCTCGTAGAACTTCACCTCGAGATTCACATGCAGGTCGATGCACTCGTCGATCTGCTCCTTGAGCACATCGTTGATCTCGTCGAGAGATTGGTGGTGCAGATTGAGGCACTCTTTGTTCTCCCGCTCCTCGAACAACTGGCGCGCCACTTCGATGTTGGCGGAGCGAGACGAGTCAGTGATGGAGGACGTGGATTCAGAAGACTTTTGATTCATGGTGGGCATCAGCGTCGAGTTCGACGAGGCTTCAGTAGAGGGCACTTTCAATTCGTGGGTGATCAACTCGTACGAAGAGGGTGGAGCCGAGACGATCGACGCGCTGCTCGCCGTGTTCTGCTTCTTCCAGTGAGGTCCCAGTCCGGAGGCGCTGCTCGCTGACATCATCGGCGAGGGGCCCATGTAGGCGGAGGCGACGAATGGAGTACTGGAAGGATGGCGAATCAGTAGAAGATCAGTAGGAACTCACTTCGCCGGCAGGTGCTCGTCAAGTTTTTCGAAGCGCATTCGAGGTCCGTAATTGTAGTTATCGCTCATCGTTTTCAAAAAGTTTTCGATAGAATTCGGAACGCTCGATGAGAGTCGGAGTGATAGGTGTGAAATGCGGACGGGCGGAACGGAGGTTGTGGTGTTGGATGGAAAAGGGGGAGAGGTCAGCGGGTCGGGTGTCCACGTGGAGAATTTGGATTTTGTTGCCACGTGGCAGAGACAGAATGGAGGTTTTGAAGAATAGACGAAAGTTTTCAAAGATTTTTGGCATACTTTGAGAGTTCGACTGATGATAAGAAAGGCAGATAGTGACTCTTGAATGCTGAAACACGGATGCATGTGTGGCGTACGCGACGCGACCGCGCTGCAACCGCTTTGAATAGCCAAAAAGTTTAAAAGCTCATAACTCGCTTCAATGTTGTCCGATCACGATGAAACTTAGTTCATTCAAAAGCTCTCGTTTAGACAAACTCACTAGCAAACGAAGTTTGATAATGCTGAATCCCGGATGCATGACAGGCGTACGCGACGCGGCCGCGCCGCAACCACTTTGAATAGCCAAAAACTTTAAAAGCTCATAACTCGCTTCAAAGTGGTCTGATTACGACGAAACTTGGCTCATTCGAAAGCTCTCGTCTGGGCAAACTCGCCAGCAAAAGCACTAGCAAACGAAGTGGTCTTGATAATGCTGAATCCCAGATGCATGTGTGGCATCCGCGACGCGGCCGCGCCGCAACCACTTTGAATAGCCAAAAAGTTTAAAAGCTCATAACTCCCTTCTAAGTGGTCTGATCACGACGAAACTTATTTCATTCAGAAGCTCTCGCCTGGGCGAACTCACTAGCAAACTCACTAGCAAACGAAGTAAACTTGATAATGCTGAATCACGGATGCATAATAGAGACCATCGTTTTCAGTATACAATCTGTACAACTAACAAGCTCTGTTACCCAAAAGACAATTCTCGTTTACACTCCCTTTCAAACTGTAGCTCCCAGTTCAAATGTTTCCTCGTGTGAAAGCAGTGTCGCAACACCTTCTTGATCTCCGCTGTAACATCATCCTTTTCTTGTCTTGGGGCATCTGCCAATCCGAAAACGAAACCGAAAACAGAACAGTTTGCTTCCCTTTCGAAAACCACCAAACATCCATCATAAACCAGTGTGATACTTTCCATGTTACACCGTCTCTCTCTTTCCGTGTCTTCTTCTGCTGCTTCAGCTTCTTCCTTCTGCTACAAGACGACCTTCCATCTCACCCCCATTTACCGTATACCCCACGTCTTCTTGACGTGTTACTACTAGGGGGGTGGCAAACCGGATCAGAAGCTGCAGAAGTGATGATTGAAACGGCATGTGACCTTTCTCGAGGAGGAAGGACGCACGCGCCAATGGACAACGTTGTTCGAGAAGACGTTCCGATGTGAAGATGAAGAAGAAGATGATGTTGGCAAGGTCGAACCAAATTGGTTTCGAAAAGTAGGACGATGGCAAGAAGACCTTCAGCCCACCTTTATCTTCTGATTCATGCCACGTCATCATCTCGTTTCAAAGTGGGCTAATAAAGCGAGTAGTTTATTGAAACAGTGTATTGGCAAGATGATGTGCAAACATTCTTCAACACAAAACCAGTTAGCCGTGAAGTGAACTCTTCTAGTTTCGAAGCATGACAATGGGCGCTGTAATCCTTACACATCGAGACTTTTACCCTTGACGCCGTCGGCCTTGAATAAGTGGACATGCTGAAAGTGCGATCAAGCGACGGACAATAAAAAAGACTGTGAGGGATAATCTGTTTTCCCCTTCCGCCATAATAATATTATTATTATTACTCGGCAGCCGTCTACCGCCAATAAACCAAAAAGCGAAAACTGTACTTTTGCCATTCCTTCCTCCCCATTGTTTCTTCTGTCTTTCATGGTCTTACAGAAGGAATTCTCGGAATTATTCTCCGATTGTTGGTTTTTCTGTTGTTGTTCAGGAAAGGGAAAGAACTGTTTGTTGTTTGTCAGCATTTTGCAATTCGGGGCTGATAGGCACTGTCCATAAGTTTTCCAGTTTCTTCAACTGGAAGTAATTGTGTGTAATTGTTGATTCCTTGTTGTTTCGTTTCGTTTTCTGTCTTCGAGAGTATTGTCGGCGCAAAAAAAAAGAGTGCACTGTGTCTGCGCAGGAACTGGCGGTAACTTGCACAAAATTGAAAAATCGATGCTTTTATCTTGGGTTTTTCGCATTTTTTGCCTCGAATATAAAATCTGTAGGCATTTTAACCAATTTCCATCATTTATTTCATAACGCAAGGTAGAAAAACTCGAGAAAAGCGACAAAGTCCAATGGAGCGCATTTGCAGACCCCCTCCCGCTGCACTCATTTTTTGGGCGCCGACAATAGTGAGTTGGAGAGCGAAAGAACAGTTTTTTGAGTCTTTGAAAGACAAAATGAAGAAGAGTTTTCCAATAGAACTACAAAACTTAAAAACTGAAAACCAGCTACCAATAAGAAAACTGAGCTTTTGAATTTGCTGGCTTTCTTTTTCACTCCAGAACTCCAGAAGAGCTACAGAATACAGGCTCTTCTGACTTCTTAAATCACGAAGTAAGTTACAATGAGATTACACCTCTTCCAAACTAGAGAACCTTTTCCATCAGCTGATATGCCCCCCTCTACTTTTCAGTGTCCGTTCACAGCCTCCCCCCGATATAGATTGTTCGTCTTCTACATCTTCTCCCCCCTTCTCAATATACTTTTGGGGCTGCCTCTCAAACCGGTGTATCCCTCTGGTCGCCTACTACTTCTCTAGTACCAGACACACCGTCCTCCTTCCCTCTTCGCCTTTTCTGAAATCTGAAACGACGTCGAACTGCTCCAGTCTCTCGACTCCGCCCCCTCGATCTCGACGCCCCTTGTGGCACCGTAACCCGCCTATCTCTCCGTGTCTGCCGTCTCGCGCCCCCTCTCTCTCAATCTACCCTTTCGATTTGCCATTCACTTCTTGTTTTATGTTATATTCTCATCTCGCTGCTTTCAGGTGTCGAAGCACCAATGACGCCATCATTGGTGCTCCTCATTGCTCCGCTGGCGTTCGTCGCCATCGGGGACGCCGCCTTCGGCAACAGCTCCAACAAGATCTTCGAGATTCCCGGACTGGAGGTGATGGCTTCCGACAAGTATCCGCACTTCACCACCATCGAGACTGTCAGCAGAACTAAAGTGTGTTTTTCATCCTTCTCTTCCCAATATCTAGATTTGTTTTCGCTTTTCAATCAAAAACGAAGGTCATGTGTTCTTATGTAATCAATGCCATCACTTTATCACACATCCAACGAACATTCCAGGTGCACCGACACCGCCGCGAAGTGATCGCGGGGCCGATCTACGACTGGAACTCGTACGAGATCCCCTTCCAAATCTGGGGAGGCGACTGTGAGTTTTCAAAGTCTTCTCGACGTCTCGCAAGAAATTCTTATGCAATCTAGTACAGTAAGCTGCTTAGGCGCACCGATTATGTTTCGCGGGGGAGAGTTTTGGCAGATGAAGTGAAAGTGCGGATGATCATTGCGTGAAGGAGAAGTGTTATGAGGAAGTGATCCGGCTGAAAAGCGGTGACCGGAGACGACTGAAAGCGAAGATCTCAAGTGTGCGGCCTTGTCGCTCTCTCTTTTTACCAACCAAAAAACTCGTCTTTTTGATTCACATAATTTACCGCTCTCCCCCGTTTTTCCGATTGAATTGACCTCGGGATTGGTTGTGGCAGATTGGGAGTGGCGGTGGGGAAAAGTGGATAAACGGGCGGGATTCGGAAAAAATGAAAATAGTTGGATTTCAGACAACTTCCAAAGCCTGATCAGAAGGGGAATTCGGATGTGGGAAGACTCGACATGTCTCCGGTTCCGGGAAAATATGCAGGTATGGATGGGATGAGAAATTTGAGGATAATAGAAGAAAATATGAAGAGACGCAGACTGTTAGATGATCTGCGTCTCCTCAAAACATAAAGTCTATGACTAGAAGCTCATGGAAACAATGATTTTCGTAAAAGTTGAAAACCATTTATTCAAAAAAAAGCCATAAAAACTGGGAATTGCACGAAAATTGCACAAAAAGCATCGAAAAATGTTCAGAATTAAATCTAATCATCAAAAATGGTTTTAAAATGATTTGAAAATTGAGAAAAACACAAAGAACCATCAGAGAAATCATTGAAAAGCTAGCGAAAATAACACTAACTTGATTCACACTCTGTTCACTAGAGCTCTGTACCACCAGACCTAGAGAAATATATATACGAACTGTATTGACCCTTCCTTTCCTTTCCCAACTCTCCCATCTTCCAGAGCCGCGACGCCATCCGATACGTGCTCGAAAAGGGCGACAGCTGCTTCACAGAATACATTGGTCGCAACGGCGGCCATCAAGACATCATCATCGGCTCAGAGTGCGCGGAAGAATACGTGGTGGCTCACGAAACAGGACACGCTCTCGGCTTCTGGCACACCCATCAGAGACCCGACAGAGACCGGCACATCTCGATCAACTGGAAGAACGTGATGGAGGAGGCGACGGCTTCTTTCATGCCGTTCCGCAGCATGCTCCAGGCGTTCGGCATCCGACAGGTCTCGCCACGAAGAGTGCCTTATGACTACGGTAGTTTGATGCACTATCATGCGGTGGCACATGCTGTCAAGGTGTCGGATTTTACGATTGTGCCGAAGGAGTTGAAGTATGTGACGACGATGGGCACTGAGAAGATGGCGTTTTTGGATGCGAAGGTTATCAACGACATCTACTGTCCCAGTGAGTTTTTGAATAGGGGGATCAAAAAGTTTGTTTGAAATTGAAAAATTGTTATGAACTGTCCACGAGAACTACACATGCTGATTTTTTATACGGAATATTCTGAAGTTCTTGATACAATTCTGTTATTGTGTATTTGCCATTTCCTGCGCGAGGGTCGCGATAAAGAACGACCAGCTGTGGAGCGGTAGTTAGGCCACCTCATACCGGCCATCATTTTTATATTTCTCGATTTTTTCGTTTTTCATCAATTTTCATGATTTTTCTCGATTTCTTTCACAAAAACAAACTTTTATTTATTTTTGTGCTATTTTTCATCAGTTTTTGCTGAAAAAATCAAGAAAAATCATGAAAATTGATGAAAAACGAAAAAAATCGAGAAAAATAAAAATGGTGGCCGTCAGGAGGTGGCCTAACTACCGCTCCACAGTTGGTCGTTCTTTTTCGCGACCCTCGCGCAGGAAATGGCGGATGTACAATACTTTCTCATCCATATTCTAATCAAAAAAGAATTCCAGACGCTTGCCAAGGAAGAAACAACCTGAACTGCCTTGCCGGCGGCTACCCAGATCCCAACAACTGCCACGTGTGCAGATGCCCCGAAGGACTCGGAGGAGCCGATTGCAGCCGCCTCCAACCTTCTCGTGAGTCCCCCCTCATCTGATCCTATAAACCTCCTAATTCAGCATGCGGAGGAGAGATCCACGCGTCCGACCAGTGGCAGACGCTGTCGAGTCCATCTGGCAAGGACGTGCACTGCTACTGGAGGATATCGGTTCCCGAGGGATCGCGTGTGCGCTTCCGTCTGTCCGACGGCGAGTTCCCGTGTTCGTACGGATGTCAGTCGTACGTCGAGATCAAACACAAGCTGGATGTGAGGCTTACTGGATTCAGGAGGTGAGTGTTTATTGATGAGGGGGTGTCGAGTGTGTTTGGAGGAGAAGTGGTGGTTTAGAAATTGAACTTATT
This sequence comes from Caenorhabditis imperialis, assembly GCA_963572205.1. NCBI lineage: Eukaryota > Metazoa > Nematoda > Chromadorea > Rhabditida > Rhabditidae > Caenorhabditis > Caenorhabditis imperialis. The sequence continues at coordinate 7,281,916 of OY751541.1, forward strand.
GAGAATGTGAAAGTATGGCATTTTGATTGAGGGTGAAATCAGGCTCAGATAATGTTAGGCTTATAAAATCATCATGGAGCTTTGAAAACAATGAATATTTATTGAAGGCGTTTCTAGAACATTCTAGACAATTCTGCAAATGTTAAAAGATATCATCGTTAAAACTTTAAAGGATTTTCAAAAGGAATTTCTAGAATACAAGTGTCAGTACTAGTAGAAAGAATAAAAAAGATAGATAATAACTGAAATAGAAAGAAGTTAAAGGGGGTAACAACTAATTCTGAAAGATGGAGTTTTATATATCAATCGACGCAGAATTTTGTGCTGATCACGACTTCAGTACTTCATTTTTCACGAAAACCGAGTTTGAAAAAGTTATGGGCGCGCAAAGTTGAATCTCGTCGCTTTTTTTGCAACGTGGCAAACGGCAGCTTTTCATCAATCTGAATGCTGGGCATGTGAAAATCTGATAAAGATCAATATAATTCACATAATAAACGCAAAATTAGACCAATTTCATCACTGAGATTTATTTTTCCGGTGAGCTGAAATCTATGCTGCTTTATGAGAAAAGAAGAGATAATTATATTTTTGTTGTATAATTTTTATTTTATGTTATTATGGTGTCTAACTTTATTATAAACTATTTTTCAAAGTTTAGTAGCATGAAAAAGATGATTTACAAAAAAAGTCAAAAGTATAATTTTTCACAAATCCGTCTTGACAGGAGCAACGAAAAATGTAGAGTTCACCGGAAAAATGAAAAAAATGAATCTCAGTGATGAAATTGGTCTAATTTTGTGTTAATTATGTGAACAATAATGATCTTTATCAGATTTTCACATGCCCAGCATTCAGATTGATGAAAAGCTGCGGTTTGCCACGTTGCAAAAAAAGCGACGAGATTCAACTTTGCGCGCCCATAACTTTTTCAAACTCGGTTTTCGTGAAAAATGAAGTACTGAAGTCGTGATCAGCACAAAATTCTGCGTCGATTGATATATGAAACTCCATCTTTCAGAATTAGTTGTTACCCCCTTTAAAAAGATAAGCTAAAATTGGAAGACTTTTTTGAGCCAATTACAGTAGAAGAGCAAGAAAAGGAGCACCTTTCATTCTGGAGCTCACCGACTCTCTCTCCCTCCCTCCCTCTCTCCCTAAAACTCTTTTCCAAATCTTAACCTAAAAACATTCCTTTATATTTCAGCTGCTGCTACCGTCCCAAGGAAGACACCGTCTCCGAGAGCAACCAGATCTTTGTGATCTACCATCCGAACGGCCGCACCGCCCGATTCTCCCTCCGCTTCCGTCGCCAACTGTGATCCTCCCAACTCTCTCCATTCAAACCCAGGCTTTTCCCTTCCGATCTCCACCTCTTCTCCTCTTCGTCCCCTTCTGTTCGACCCGGTGAACTCATTCGTTGAACGCTCAGTTTGTCCCCTTGTTTTCTGTATATTTTTGTGATATTCTATATAATGTTAATAATATAGGACTCCACTCACGGGATCTTTATGCACTTTTTCTTCTCTCGTCGCTCCCAATGAACTTTCTCTCTCTTTCCTCTCACAGCAACCGCTCTCACCATTGTTGACGCTGAAATTCTGGCGGAGCCCCCGTGATAATTACATCTCCATAGCAACGTGTCGGCGAGCCGCCCGTCTACCCGCCCGCTACACCAACTTTCGAGTTAAAGAAGACGTCTTGCTGTCAAGATGTACTTCTTCTCGGTCATCAATACGCTGGCCGATCTGGCCATGATGTGGCTCTTCCTCTCTTCGACTCATCCCGACGATAAGCTCCACCCCCTCGCTACGGTCGTCGCTTGCTCCACTGGTCCCTACTTTTTCAATCTGTACCCGACCATCATGAACTCGGCGCTGTTCGGACTCGACATCAGCAATCTGAGGGATATCAAGGAGGCGTTGCGCACTTTTGAAGTGTGAGTCAATTCACCTGTCTCGTGAAAACATCTGTCGGCGAATTGTTACATTTGAAACCTTCAATTTACAGCTTATTGTAGTCTGATTTTTGGTTGTTTGGTTTTTCGTATGAATCAGCTATTAGATAGCGCGCTCCATTGCGTCTCAGGTGAGAGAGTACGTCATTCTGCGAGACGTGGCAGAGAGTCTTCGTCTTGCCGGATCGTGTACTCTCTCACGACACGATAGAGCGCGTTAACACAAGGAGTGGCTCACAAGGAAAGATACACGTCGGTTGAGAATTTGATGAAACTTGGTGGAGTGTTAGTCCAACTCATCCTGATTCCAAAACAGTTTTCAAAATTTGCCTATTTTTAGTTTCAGCCGAGTTATGAGCGTTTAGGCTTAGGCTCACGGCCATAGGCTTAGGGCCTTAGGCTTAGGTCCTTAAGCTTAGGGCCTTAGGCTTACAATCAGGGTCTTATGCTTACGGTAGCCAGCGACCAGTCATGTTACTTCTATCATTATTTTCAAGTTTCCACGTCAGAAATGCTAGCCAGTTACTGTTTTCGCCAGAAGAACCACCGAAAATCAGCTGGCCTAACTTTTACACCTCCAGTTTTCCTCTTCCACTATCCATTTATCACTCCGTAGAACTTTTGAAACGCTCTTTTCGAGTTCAGCATCTACATCCGTGATGCCACGTTCAAATCCATCATGCTCGGCGCGTACACCTTCTTCGTCGTCTTCGCAGGTCTCCTGGTGGCCACCGGACTCATCCGTTGTGCCAGATACGATCGCAAAATGACCAGATGCGAGCTCTCGTGAGTGGTAGCAAGCCATCAGGTTACAGTACCCTAGAATTGCAGCGTGAGAACTGGATTGGCTTGTGCCTGCGGACTCATCTTCTCCATGGCGTTTTATAACAAGTTCTTTGATGTCCACCATTCAAAGGTTCTACTGATTAGTGATAAGTGATCAAAGTGTTTTGCAGTTCTTCCCGAACGGTCCTTTCTCTCTGCTGATCGCTGGTCACTTGTTGTTTGTGGGAGTGCTCCTTTGGGGCATGCTGGTCACTCGAAAGATCAGTGATCCGACTGAAAACCAACTGGAAGCCATCCGCAACTTCAACTCGCTCTACGTCTTCGGTCTCATCATCTCTGTCCCTCTCTGCTTCATGGAATGTAGGGAGAGAGCCGTGTCGGATCCTAGGCCAGCTCGATTTTTGTCGTTTTTTCATTATTTTTCATGATTTTTCGAGGTTTTTCTTCGAAAATCATGTGAACTGAAGAAAACCCCGAGAAAATCGAGATGGCCTAGGATCTGACCTTGGTGTTTTCTAGTCCCTCACACAATACCGTACCATGTGCCTTTTCAGTCCAAATGTTCTCGTTCCACACGATCCGCTTCATGTTCTCCGACTACGAGTCGTTCGTCCGTCTCATCTTCTTCGCCTCCATCCTGCTCCTCGAGCCCTACAACAGCCGCTTCCGCTTCCGTGAGCGCTTCTACCGCACCTCGCATGAATGTCCAGTCGCCCCGCAACCCGTCACCGTCGCCTCTCTCCCCAAGAAGATGGTAAGGCTCGCCGGTTTACGACCGTGTCATTCTGGCCGAGTGGTCTAAGGCGCTGCGTTCAGGTCGCAGTCCTCTCCGGAGGGCGCAGGTTCGAATCCTGCGGATGACAGACGATTTTTGCTTTCAGAACCTCGATGAGATGCCGCCCAACTACGAGAACGCCCCGCCGGCCTACGACGCAGCTCAAACTCTGCCGACCACCTGGACCGTGTCGGCGCCCTCGAAACAGTACACCGGAGTGCAGATGACTCCTGTCGAGACTAAATGAGAAACGTTCACCAATAAAGCGTCTCAACCTGTTTGTCCCATTTTCCAGCATCGGTTTCAGTGTGTCAACCCACTCGACTAATAAACCGAGAGGAGGCGGCGCCCGAAAAACGGCTGTGAAAGACAGAGAGAGAGACGGATTAGTGTGGTGTTCTCTCCAAAGAACCCTCTTTTTCTCTCTTCCTCATGGCCCCCGTCCCACAACAGAATAATAACAAACAGAACGAGAGTGGGAAGCATCTGGGAGACGCAGAGAAGCCATGTGACTGGTTGGCGAGACAGTGTGCGATGAGGGGAGACGGGCGAGACAGAGGAGAGAGTGTACGGCGCGACGGACAGACACAGCACGCGCCTATCGATCGACGAGAAGCGGCCTGGTGAGGCAGATTGCGCGGAGAAACGCCGCGTCACAGACGGTTCTCGAATGGTCTGCGTCTCCTGAGAAGCCGTGCGCTATTTCGCCATCCCACCCACACCATTGAATGCGCGCACATTCGCCCTCACCCAATTTCTCCTCGTTTTACTTTTTCTCTGATTAATCAACTTCTTTTTCGTGATTGAACGTTCAGTTTTTGATCTTTGAATCTTGTGCGCTTTGAATTTTGAATTCGCGCGGGAAGACGAAATGCAAATTGACTGTCAATACTCCGAATTCCTCGCATTTGCAACTGTTTCGTTGTTTCCTTTGCATCCTTTTTATTCCTTTGATTCTCCATTTTTATTGAACCTTTCGTTATTAGGATTTTGTTGTTAGTTTTGCAAAAAAAAAACTGCTGAAATTTTGAAAAATGTTCAGAATTCAAAGATTGTTTTTGTATTTTTTTCATGCGCCTTTAAAAATATTACTGTAGTTTTTCGTTTTTGCCGCAATTTTTCGAATTTTCAAATTTTTTTCCAAATTTTTCAAGAAAAACTCCTCAAAAAACTTCTTGAAAACTTTCTGAAAACTTTCAGAAAAACGAATAAAAAGCGTCTGCAACTTTCTGTTTGTGTCCTTATCTTTCTCTCCTCTCTCATCGGTTTCTTCGTTTTCCACATTATCAACAAAAAAAAACGAAAAGAATTCTCGACTGCCCTTCAATTCTGCCTCTTTTCCCACCCGTTCGCAACATCGATTCGTGTTTATGTCGTTCTTTTTCCAGTGAACAGATTATTCAAAACGACGCACAAAAGAAGAAGAAGAGCGGCGACGGAGTGAACTCACTGGCACTTTTCCCCCTTTCCATCCAGTGCGTTACAATACTTCTGCGAACTTGAATCAGAATCAGAATTTAGACTTCCAAGAAATCCCGGATCCATGACGGGAACATCGACTCCGGCCATTGACATCGGCGGTCGGCGATCCGAGCGCCTCGACTCGGACCACACCAGCGAGGACATGTCCTACATCCAGAGCCCTGGAATGGTCAGTCCTTTATTCCAATCGACTCATTGCTCTTTTTTCCAGATAAGTGCATCCTTCGTCGACGTCGGCGATGCGAGCAACACCCTCGGCGCCACAGCTGTGAGTTTTCTCTCCTCTTTTCGATTTTATTTCGATTCCCTTCCCCCTCGTCGCCGTTTTTCGTTTTTTGTCGTCGCCATGTTTAGCGAAGCACGTGTATCTATGGGAAAACCGTGAATAGAGAGAAAGACGGGGAGGAAAACAATGGTTATTGGGGAAGGGCGATAAGGGGAGCGAGTCAGGTGAGAAGGACAACTCTTTCACTGATAATGGCGGTAATTAGAAGTGACACTTTTAGCTAGAACAAGCGAAAGTTACTCGAAACGATAGACTACACACGGGTGCCATTTTGCAAGGGGTTGTAGCTTGGAATTGATCAAAAGTAGCAAAAGATAGTAAAAAGTACAAGCTTAAACACTAATTCTGAGCTCTGTTGGTAAATAGTAAAGATTCATTTTCCTTGAAATCGATATCCTTTTATTACTGGAATGTCTTATCAATAGATTTCGAAACAGTACATTCCTATATATTTACTGAAAACAAATTGGGACATCATTGAACGAGAATTTCCTGCTGAAAACAAGTTGAAGTTAGTTGTTGCCAGCCCACTGATATCGACGTTTCCACTCTGAACCAGCCAACCAGTTGCTCGCCCTCCGTCACGGATTTCTCTTTCCTCTTCCCACCGAAAACTGACGTCGTAAAAGACGATGGGCTATAATTTGGCCGTCAACTTCACGAAAAAGAAGGAACGTCGTCGAAATCCTCCCCTTTTCACCGACAGTTCCATAATTCAATGTGACGTCTCATAGAGCTCGTTAAACCCTCGACAGTTAAATAAGTTTCCCCCACGTCGCTTCTAGTCATCATAAAAGTTTCGGTGATTCCTTCTTCTTTGTTCTCTCACCTGTTTTCATACAATTCTTGCTAGAAGTAGAAGAGAGTGAAGAGACGCAGACGGTCTCTTAACTGGTCGAAGTGTGTTTGTTGGCAAAGACTACCGAAATTAGTTTTCGGACCAACTTTGCAGTCGTTTTTCTTGTTTTCTCCTCCTCGTTCAAAGTTTTCCTTCTCATTAAATCAGAGATCGTTAGGGAATGGAATGGAGGGGTTCACTTCAATAACAGCCCGATATAGGCCTTCGCCATGTGACACATGACCTTTATCTCTTCCGAACATGCTAATCGTCTCGCTTGACTGCGGAAGAATGACCACTCAAAAAGTGGAACGTAAACATGGGGTTTACCAAAAGTTTGGCTGAAGTGTTGACATGACAGTGAACCCGAGAGAGCAGTGCGGAACGGGCCGAACACGTGATTCTGCGATCAAAGAGTGTCGTGTCGGCAAAATAATTGAGAACTGAGAGAAAGCGTTTTTTTGCCTAAAGTTGAGATGATGGGGGTCAGATTGGCGGCAAGTCACGTGTTTACCAGATCGGAACTTTCCCCCCTGGGGTTCATATCGATTCTAGAAGTGGAGGAGATGCGTATCTTCGTTGGGTACATTGCCAGGGGGACGAAGAAGAAGAAGAAGAAGTTGCTTCATGTATTCTGAATAGTACGATCTGAACACTTTGAAAGCCTTAAAGCATTCACTAGACAGCGGGAATACGTTCTCCGAGTTGCAATCAGATTGAAGTTCATAATTTACGCTGAATGATACTATATTTTGATAGATCGTATTGAAATTGGTGCTCCACTGGCTTGCTCTGATTGTTCTGACTGATTTTGTAGTTTCGTAGTCTCTAGACACATTTTCTAGTCGTTTCGCACAAAAATGCAAATTGTGCTCCTCTTGAAAATCCACTTCCTCTCACCCTCCAATATCACACCGTGCTTTTTTTTGTTTCAAATGATGTGTGCTTGGCACGGAGCTCCAGTAGGCAGAGGGGAGATGAGCAAACAGAGTGTTGCACAGGAAGCTGCCATTTATTGATTATGCCTAGAGCCTAGATGCCAATCGTCAAGCTCATTCGCTCGTTCTACGTGGACCGAAACGTGTGTGACTCCTCTAGAAATCCACCAATTTATATGTCGTATCGTTATCGTGATGTATTTTCAGACGGTGCATGAGAACGGCTACCACTTCGGAAGCAGCATGGAACCCGTAACCGAAGAGAATGAATTGCAGAAGAGCAACGAGAGCGAGGTGCCTCTGCTGCCCGGCGAGACCTACTTTTTCATCAATGGCAAAGATTGCACAGTGCCACTCAGTGGCGGAGGTTATATTTGCATAACTAATTATCGGGTATGTCAAAGAAACGTTCGCAAAGGTTCTAAAAGTATCAATTTGCAGATAATATCATCATCTGGAGCAGAAGATGGCAGAGAGCCCCAATACCTGACATTCCCACTGAACGGAGTGGAGCAGTTCGATCTAAAACCCAATATAGTGGAGCTGAGCATGAAGTGTGGAATGAAGCACATCTACGGCTTCTGCTCGGACAGCGACGCCCAGAAGTTCCACAAACTGATGGCCGCCTGCTTCCACCGATTGAATCGCTCCTACTCCGCGCTCTACGGACAGACTTACAAAACAGCGGGCGATGCGACGCCTCTGATTCCTGACGACTTCTCTGTATTCGCATGGAAGTTCTCTGAAGCTGTGGATGCCGAGCTTCCTGTGTGGTTGAAGCCGGCGAATTCAATAGCCAATGAGATCACTCATGAAGACTTCAAGCGGCTAGAAATGGACGATTCCTTCAAGATCTCCAGTGTTAACACTGATTACTCGTACGTTTTTACGTTTTTGAGCAGTTTCTAAAGATTGAATAGTTTCAGTGTGTGTCCGACGTATCCGGAGAAAGTGATCGTGCCGAAAGGCATCAGCGATCAGGACATTCAAAAAGGAGCACCCTACCGTTCCATCGGACGGTTTCCAGCAGTTGTCTGGAGGTGTAAGAAGACGCGAGCAGTGTTACTACGAAGCTCCCAACCGCAAGTGGGAATTCTCTCCTGGCGGAATGAGCTGGATGAGAAGATCATCGAGGAGGCCGTGAAGGCGGGCAGGATAGAAGGAGAGGATCCGAAGCAGTTCATCATTATGGACGCCAGAGGCTACACCTCCGCCTTCGCCAACCGAGCACGAAGCGGTGGATTCGAGAACTCGGAGTACTACCAGCAGGCCAAGATGGAGTTCCTCGGACTGCCCAACATCCACTCGGTGCGGAGCTCGTTCAGCAACATCCGCAACTTGCTCCACAACCCGAGCCCTCCGAACCAGCTGCTGCAGTCGTTGCAGTCGACGATGTGGCTCAACAACATGAGCAACTTGTTGACGGCCGGCTTGAGCTGTGCCGAGTACCTGCAGAAGGGACACTCTGTCCTCGTGCACTGCTCCGATGGATGGGACAGGACCACCCAGGTGACTGCTCTCGCCAAGATCATGCTCGACGATTTCTACCGTACCATCGACGGGTTCGAGTACCTCATCAGAAGGGATTGGGTGGCTTTCGGACACAAACTGCACGACCGACAGTGCGTCCAGATCAACTGGAATGACAGCGAGCGGTGTCCGGTGTTCCTGCAGTTCCTCGAGGCGGTCCGACACTTGCAAAGGGAGCAGCCGACGGCCTTCGAGTTCACGCATGCCTACCTGATCAAGCTCGCGAAGCACGCCTACTCGGGGCTCTTCGGAACGTTCCTCTTCAACTCGCACAAGGAGCGGAAGGAGGCGATGGAGAAGCGGAATGGAACACTCGTCGAGATCTGGAGGTACATTGGAAAGCACAACGAGGAGTTTGTGAATCAGACGTATGACAACTCGTACAAGGGACCACTGAAGCCGATCAATCTGACTGTGCTCAATCTTCGCGTGTGGCACGAGGTGTTCGTCGACGAGGGACGAGATTATACGGTAAGTGGACAAAACCATTGAGCCCATTATAACTCCAAAAAGTATCAGATGATCTACGCGAAGGAGGACGCGCCACGGCCATCCTCGGGATGTGCCACCCCCATGGCGACCTCCACTTCTGGCACTCTGATCAAGAGCAAGAGCTCCGAGAGCATCAACTCGCTGAATGTGGACGAGAAGCCGAAGGAGAGCAGTGCGGGAACGTCGCCAACGGAGGCTGCCAACAACAGCTTCATGACGAGCAGCTTCCACCACGCCTCGTTCAATCAGCCACGGCTCGGACTGGCGTCGATCGACACGGATGGAATGACAAAGTTCCAGGATGACGAGCAAGAGACTTTGAGGAAGAAGAATAGAGCTAGAGATGTAAGTCCGATCGTTGGGAATCATTATTCTATTTCGATTTATTCCAGAGAGAGCTACGTGAGCGAGACCAAAGGATACTGGAATTGAAGATGGCGCAAGAAAGATTGGATCACGGAAGGAAAGGAAGGCTGAACTCGTTGTGCGATTTGGAGAGTGACCTGGACACGGGGCTCGAGAGAGCCATGTCCGACCTGTCGATGGTGGACCCGGAGAACGAGCTGCCGAACTTCAGGCCGAACACGACGTGGGAGACGAAGGCGACGAACTGTGCGGTTTGTCATCGGCACGTGGCCTCGTTGAGCATGTACACCGAGTCGCCGCACCACTGTAGGAACTGTGGGAAGGTGGTGTGCGAGTTGTGCTCAACGCAGAGGTATGCTGTCGTCGAGGAAGGAGCCAGCGTGTTCAAGAGGGTCTGTGACACTTGTTACGCCTCCATGCAAGAGCCCAAGATTACCAGGTAATTCATTTTGCATGATTTTAGGGGTACAGAGTCGCTTTCATACTTTTTAAAATGAACAAAAAAACGGAAACTAGTCATCAATGCTGGGGGGATGGTCAATTCATCGGTTGCAGTGGTTCAGTACAAGCGCAACAAGTACGAGAGCCCGAACAGATCACGTACAACGGCATAGTCTTTTCGACGAGTGACATAGAGAGTGAGGGCGAGGCGAGAAGTCTCGACGTGTTCCATCCGTTGGACGACAAGTTCACGGAGCTCGCGCCACTAGTCACGTCGACTCCGAACGCGACGAGCAAAAGCCCGAATTTCCCGGCGACGAGACGAGTTCCATTACGATCCGTGAACACGCCGAGTCCGTTCCATTCGCCTCTGAAAGTCGAGGAGGGCAATGAGAATAGGGAGAATGACGGCGTCTTCGAAATGGACGATTTGTCGGGTCGATAGTGAAGGGAAAGGTCTAATCGTTTCGGAGGGCTCTCTATTATCGATATTCTTATCATTCTCCAACTAATCCTATTCATTTTCAGAACGTCTTCACTGAGCGAGATGTCGTTCGACTCTTCCTCCTTTGGCCCTGTCTATCCACCCGCCTCTTCACCATCATCTTCCTCCCTCAATATGCTACCCACCACATCTCCCCAACCAATTCCAAGTTCGTGTAAATCCTCGAGCAACTCGATCTCTTCGCCCCGCCCCTCTCCTGGCGAGTTTAGTCGTCATGGCTCCTCGCAGGCCGTCAAGGGTTGAACTCTCTTCTCTCTCGCATTCTATTACCCTTTTTCTGCTGTCAATGGTTCTTTTTAATGTGCCTTTTGTTCATACCTTTAATCACTTGTAGTTGACTCGTGTGTACATTTTGGTTTAGATTTCTATGTGTCTCTCGGAGCAACATTTCAAAACGTTGCACTTTTTCCCCTACCGGTCTGGAGAAAGTGTGTCAAGTTCGTATTTTTTGAAGCAAGTTTGTACTATTTTGAAAAAAAAACACTGTGATTCTCTGTCAGGAGCCTGATCCCCTCTAGCCGTGCTCACTAACTCTCTGTACATATTGGTGTGCAACACGCCCATTTTTCTGATCCAAACTGCCCTTTCGCCCCCCATCTCTTTTGCAGGCTCACCACCTCTTGTATATTTATTTCTCTCTCCGTTTTCAGTGTCTCTAATTGCTCATTTCTGTTCCACTTTTTATTTGTAATTCCCTTTCTTTTCAATATCCTTCTTTTTTGTCACTGTTTAGATTTCATTTTGACACCATTTACACACATTTCAGACTTTTATTAAAACGGAATAAAGGAGTTTTAATACAGGAAATCAAAAAATGAAAATCTCGGAAATGTTATCAATGCAAAACTCGTTATCAGATAGAGGACCAATGGTCAAAAGGGAAACAATTCTTCTCTTTTCATCTTCTCTTCCGCATTTCACTTGATTTTACACTGCTCTCTCGCTCCACTCGACCACGTGTCTCGACCTTATCACTGCCAACTCGTCGAAATGGCCAAGTAAGTCACCTTTCCACCCCAATTTTATCAGTTGGGCGCACTTTCAGCACTCGATCCGATCGGATCACCCTTCCCCTGATATTCGCCGCTTTCATCGTCTCTTTGGGCGGCGGTTTCAGTTTCGGATATCAGTTGTTGATCACGAATCCAGCAGAAGATGCATTCAAGTCGTTCGTGGCGGAGTCTTATCAGAAGTCACACCAAGTCCCGACTCTTCCTAATTCGCCACGTGTCAAGGTTAGATTGAGATTGAAGAATTTTGTTGTAATTGGGCTATCAAATATAGAAAAAGTGATAAATAACGGAAGAGGCGTGGCTTAACAGGTTATGAATGAAACATACAATAGTTTTTTGAATTTTTGAAGCCGTCGTTTGCTGGATTAAAGGAAAAGTATAATAATTGATGTGAGCTCTAGGATGAGTCATCTGTTAAACTTTGTGTAGTTTCTCAACAGATACCAGTGGGAAAAAGAAGAATTTCTTGATCAGCATGTGCTCATTCCAATCAGTACTTCGTATTTTTTTAAAACTTTTCTTTACTGAAAAGATAATGGAGCATCTACAACTTTAGCACTTTCCCAGCTCAAAAAACCCAGTTTCCAGAATCTATGGGGAGTGATCCTTGCCATGTTCTTCTGGGGAGCCACGATCGGAGCATTCCTGATCCAGCCGACCAGTGAGAAACTCGGAAGAAAGTACGGACTCATCGCCTCGTTCGTCGCTCAATTGGCTGCCGTTTTCATGGTCTTTTTCTCTTTTGTGGTTAGTCTCACTCTTCCCCATGAAGATCCTCTTATCCAAACCCCCTTCTTTTCAGTACAAGAACTACATCGTGTACGCCATCTCCCGCTTCATCTCTGGTGGAGCCATCAGTGTCTCTTTGGGCATTGCCACCTTCTTCATCACCGAGTGCTCCCCAACTCACTGCCGAGGCACCGTCTCTCTCGCCACCGCCATTCTCATGCAGATGGGATTGGTGGTGGGAGCCATTGTGGCGATGCCTCAGATGTGGGGAACGTCATCTGATTGGCACCTGATTTACGCTGTGCAAGGAGTGGCTCTTCTCATCGCCCTCATCGGAACTTTCCTGATGAAAGAGTCCCCGAGCTTCCTATCATCTCGTGGGAAACACCAAGAAGCAATCGCCTCCCTGAAGTTCTATCATGGAGTCGATCCATCTGACGCGGAGACGTTCCTCTCTCAATCAGGAACTCATGAGGAGTCCATCGGACTGTTGAGCATCTTCCGCAAGCCAGCTGCTCGTCGTGGACTGCTCGTCGGCACCGTCGTGATGAGCGGGATGATCATGAGTGGAATCATCGCCATCAACGCGTTCGCCTTCAAGTTCCTGCTCCGCGTCGGCTTCAGTGCGCTGGAGGCGTCGATCGGCAACATCGTGATCTGCGTGATGACAGTGTTCGGAGTGATCCTCTCCTCGCAGTTCATCGAAAGATACGGTCGTCGCAGTCTTCTTCTGATCACCTTCTTGGTCCTGTGCCTCTTGAACATTGTCATTTTCATCTGCATGCTTCTGTTCGAGACCCATCAGTCTTCCCTTTTGGGATGGGGAGTCGTGTTGGCCATCTGCGTGTTCAATCTGGTCTTCTCCGCTGGACCTTGTCCGATTGCCTTCTTCATCACTGGAGAGCTCGTGGCTCAGAATGCGAGAGCTGCTGCCTGTACCTGGGTCATTGTCGCATTGAATGTTTTGTGAGTTTCTGGAATATATTTACGTTGGATTGGGCAGGAGATATTAAAGTTTGAAATTTGAGTTTGATCAAACTCATCTTCATTTAGAAAGTCTCTAAATTCTTCTATCTTGAAAACTTTAAGAAGCTTTTGGGTAACTCTTTACTTATAAGAAACACACTAACATTAAAATAGCTTTCTCATGCCAACTTTTCCAGGAGATCCATCGTCCTGGTGATCTACGAGCCCCTGGAAGAGCTGCTCGGCGGTCCGATCGCCTACTTCGTGCTCTTCTTCCCCCCGTGTGTGCTCTCCGTCCTGCTCATCTACTACTACCTCCCGGAGACCAAAGGAAAGAGCGCCGAGGAGGCGGCTGATAGCAACAAGGACCTTCCCAAACTTTGTGCCTAACTATTTTTCTTTTTTTTTTTTAATGTTTTTATGTTCTTTTCACATTTCATCTTGCCATAAAGGATTGTTTTCCTCGTTTCCCACTAGCTGGTACCATGTAATTACCGAAATTCGATTCGTGGCGTAGTGTGGTGGTGGAGGAAGTAAGCCAATTATTCTACATGGATGGTTTCATAACTGACTATCCGCGGGAGACACTTCTCACTGTCAATGTTTGTTCCAAATTTTTACTTTAAAGTTTACCAGCCGGTTGAGCTGCTGCGCAGCTCTCCGGCTGGCTTCTTATGGGGCCGGGGACTCGCCTAAATGTCCCAATACACTTTCCCAAAAAAAAAGCAAAAAAGTTTTGACTCGAAAAGGATCGAACTCCTGACCCTCTGCACACCGTCCGCCCGCGTAACCGCAGGGACCACCCCCCCACACTTGGACTGGGCAGCGCAGGTGCGTACATGTGCACGCGGTTTTGGGACCCCCTCGCAGGGTCATTTTCAGAAATGTTCAAGTAAACTACTCTTCAAATTAAAGCTATCAACTTCTAGTTTGGACGGGCATCACCGCGGGGTCAAATAAGGGGCGTAACCGAAAATTGGGCTCATTCCCATGGCTGGGAACTTCTCCAGGGTCGCATACACACAGATACAGCGACAGACACACAGAATTTGTCCGTTAGTAATAGTAAAGATTAGCTCCGCCTACAAATGCTCCAAATAAATGGAGTTGAATACTGTAACTCAACATTTCATCATATCTCTTCCAGTTTTGATTTTCAGAAAATTTGCTCAACTAATAAGTTATAGCTCTGATATCAATTATTAACTCCAGAAAATTTGAGCCAAGTAGAGCAAAAGTGGGCGGAGCTATGGCAGGTCAAAGTTATAAATGGTTATTGTTCGAAAGAGGAATGTGACTTTCACTAAAGTTATGGGTTTTGAAATTGTACTTATTGGAAACTTTTACAGTTAACACAACTTTTCACAATAAAGCTAATGAAAGGATCTTCTCCAATTGGCTCACTTTCTTCCAGTAAAAAGTAGGCGGAGCCTCAATTCTCACAACCATGCAATTGTTTTCCTTTCCCCTTGTTCAATCAGAGTAATATTTGTCCCCCATTCTAACCGCCCTCCATAAAATTCTCATGATTGTAAGAAAAGTAACAAAGAATATTGCCTTCCTTTTGAAAAACAGAGAGACTGCAGTAAACAAGAAGGTAAACAGAATTGAGAATTTCCAAACCGAATTTCATCTCGTTTCCTCCGTTTTTTCGCCCCGAACGAGGCGGTCGGCATTACCTAAATTGGCCTCCTAAATGGCAAAGCCACGCCCCTATTTGGAGAACAAAATGGTGGAGGGAAAAGGGGACGGAAAAGAGCTTCTTAGTTTTTATGAGATCTTTTCATTCTCCTCTCGTCCTTTTCTCGAAACGATTACTCTTTTCTCGTGTCCTGGTGTCACTTCGAATTTCCACCTTTTTTTGAGGACTACTGCTTCCGTTCTCTCTTGCTCTCGGCTCTTTTCTTGCTCATTTTATTATCGAAAAACCTACAAATAAATGAGCGCTCAAATTTTATTAGCGGCACAAAGTAAAGAGGCAGATGTTTTATTGGTTGTTCGAACTCAGAACTTTTTTTTCGAAAAAGCTAGTCCCCTCCCCGTGTACTTCTCTCGGACGAATTCAAATGCGAGCGATTATGCGGGCCATCTGCCCTCCTGATTATTGTTGTTCACACTTGTTCGGTGTTCCCAAAAACAAAAGTGTCAGTTGAGCATCTGGTCGACGTTTCTCCCTCCCCTCGCCGACCGCAAATCTACTTCACACCCCGGTTCACCCAATTTTCGCTCGTCGAAAACTTTGCAAAGTGTTCAGTTTAGTCAAGATCTCCGAGCTCTTTGATTTGCATAATGGAGAGGGACTCGCGATACGAGAATCTCAAATTAGTAATAGAGTTGTTATATTGAGGTCAGGAGATGAAAATGAAGTGATAAAAGCGTGGCCTAACTTTTTCCCTTTTCTAAAATTCTACCCAAAAGAAATGGATGATAAATCGTTTTTTCTTCCAGTTTTGTTTTAAATGAGGAAACATAAAGCTTTATAAAATAAAAATCCAGATTATCCCTTTGAAAATCAACAGTTTCAACCTTTCAACATGGTGGCCTAACTTTTCCCAGCTTTTGATATTATGCTTTTTTTCTAAATTTTTCAAAAGCTTTTTCGAAAACTCCTTTGACCATATTCTTGGAAATTTGAAACTCTACACTTTGGCTTTTAAATTTTTTGAAAATATTACCCGGGAAGCTAGAAAAACAAGTGGAAGAGAAACCCAAAAATTTGGTTTTTTCTTCCCCCTGTTTTTCTCACTGAAAAACGCATGTTTCAAATTGTACTTTTTACAACATAGTTTACATAAATTATGCAAAAAACTGTTCAGAACAGAATTCTAGAAAGAAGATCTTGAGCCTAGAAACTTCAACAAAATGTCTTCTCGAGGACTCCAAACTGTTTTCCATGCCGAAAAGCTCCAGATCCACTTGATACCTTTTGGGCAATTTGTGCGGACTTCCTTGTAATCGAATCCTCACCATCCTGGAGTGCTTCCCGTTTCCAACCACTTCTTCCTCTTCCCCAGCTCTTTCTCCCCCATTCATCCACCTCTTGCTCTCTGGTCCTTAACTTGCTCCTCCACCCGTATCACTTTCTCCGCCGTTCGCGTCCCAATGCTTCTGTCTCTCGCGGAAAGAGAAAGAGGCGGCCAGTCGTCTCTTTCTCTCTCTCAAATGAAACGTAGTGCACCAGGACGAGAGAGTGTGCCATCGCGAGAGACGCAGACAGCGAGGCAGATAACCGAAAGGACGAGAAACAGTCCGATGGGGCGGCGCCTCGGTCACTCTGTGTCTCTCCCCTCTTTCTTTGCCTCTTGCCGACACTGATACCTGAACCCCCCACTTCTCCTTGCTTTTTCCACACACACACATCCTTTTTCCAGACCAATCCTGTGTGCAGAGAAGAAGGTGGCTCCATGGGATTCTCCAGCGAATGGCTGGAACAGTCCTACCTGAACTGGAGGCACTCCGCCAGTGCACGGTGAGTTTTTTGGAATGATAGATGGATAGATAGGGAGGGAGGATTGTCCACGAGAAGTACACCAAGTGCCTGGTTTTGAAAAAGCTTGTACCAATGGAGAAGCTGGAGATAGAAGTGTTTCCTTCTAAAAAGACAAAATAAGCTAGAAAAACTGGAATTTTTCCAGTATTGAATTTGAATTCCAGTGTACTTCTCGTGAATCTGCTCTGTTCGAAAGATCCTGCGATGTAGAGAGACGCAGAGAGTCTGTTACTCTGCGTCTCCTAGTGTGAGAGAGTATTTTTCATCTGAAATCTTTATTTTACTCTTTTTTGGGCCTATATTTGTATTTTGCATCCGTCATTTCTTGTGATCTGGCAGCAAGGGACTAGAAAAACACTAGGATGCTAGGCCAGCTTCTGAATTTTGGTTTTTTCACGATTTCCCCGTTTTTCTTCTATTTTTCATGATTTTTCGAGAACTTTTCCCTAAAAATTCTTTTCAAAAACACAACAAAAATAGAAAACGATACATTTTGACACAAAAAACTTTAGAAAAATAATGAAAATTGAATAAAAATCGCATTTAAACGCAAAAAAGGCGAGCTGGCCTAGAATCCGACACAATTTTCTAGTCCCTCGGGTAAGAGAGTACTTCGTGCTGTGAGAAGCAGATAAGCAGACTGTCTGCGTCTCCTCGAATCGTCCACTCTCTCACCCACACTCCGATAGAGCGCACTATCATCTCCCATAGATAAAATTTTGCAGCCTGATCCGAGTGGTGCTCTTCGTGACGTCCGTATCAGCGTTCCTCCGCACCCTCGGCCACATCCCCGGCCTCTACTCGCTGTGGACGGCCTCGGTGCTCTTCCTCTCCACCCTCACCGCCGTCCTCCACGTGCTCCGTCCCGCCAAGATCGCCGCCTTCCAGATCCTTTCCGCCATCGTGCTCCTGCTCGACGTGGCGTTCGCCCTGCCCGGCTACGAGTCGCTGTTCCCTGCCCTGCTGGCGGTGTTCAGTCTGTACGCCTTCTTCTCGCTGCCCTTCTACGCCCTTCTGGCCACCTCCACGTTGGTCTCTATCGTTCAGACGTGCTCTTTTCTCCTGTTCGTCGAGCCGTTGCATACCAATGAGGTGCGTTTCTTATCGGGGGAAACTTTTTATTTTTATGGTGGTTGTGAAACCCAATTGATTTTAATTGCTAGATCATAATCGTTGCCCCATTGAATTAGATTCTTCTTCATCTTCTTGTTCATAAACTTCACTAGTTATATGAGAAAAATATAATAACTAGTGATGGCATTTATCTCCGTCCTTTCCGCCCTCTTTTATTGTTTTTTGATTGATAGGAAGAGAGAGTGCGCGAGACGGAGAGACGCAGACACTGGCAAAGAAATAATATACGTGGGAAAGTGTACAAAGGGAAGAGCTGATATTATAATAATAAGATGAGCAAAAAAGAACAAATTTCCGTTCCAATTTCCGGTTTCCAGTTTCTAGTTAGTTATATTATGTCCTCGTTTCCAATCAATTAATTTCTCTCTCTCTCACAGATAAATAGTTTCGGTGTGTGTGTTTTTTCCGGTTTCTCCTTTTCTCTCCTTGCTTTTCCTTCTACAAACAAAGCGATCCTCTTGGCCATTTCTTCGAGGGAGTAAAAGTAGTGAAAACATGAAATATTGAGAAGAGAAGAAGTCACTTGGATTAGAAGACGTCCCCTGTCACAAAAGGCAGAGGGCATTTATCAAAAATGTGTGTTTGTGAAGAGCCGTCCGACAGACGGAATGTGTCAAACTTATGACAGCAGACGACAAAAGGGGTTCGACGAGATGGAGAGATTAAAGGGCGAATATGAGAGATTACTGTAGTTTTTATTCAAGTTTTCGACTCTGCGTCTCTGAGTAAGTGGGTACTGTTCTTTTGGCAATTTTCGTGTAGTTCTCGTGGATGAGATTTACGATGAAATAAGCGAGTTTCAAAGAGAAATTCTGAAATCCTCGAGAACTACACGAACAAGAGCATTGACCAATAGAACGTATGGCCTAGGTTTTTAGAGGATTTTCTCTTCCACAGAAGGATTAGAATTGCGCACCGGGTGAGAGAGTACACAATCCGGCGAGACGCAGATCGGCAGAGTCTCGTTCCAGGCGAGAGAGTACAGGATTCGACAAGACGCAGACTGTTTGTTGATCTGCGTCTCACGGAATGACGTATTCTCTCACCTGCTACACGATAGAGCGCGCTTTCACAGGGGGCGAAACCTCCTCCACTCTGATTGGTCACTGATATTCTTTGTGTAGTTCTCGTGGACAAACCATTAAGTCTAGACATTTCCCTGAAACCCATGATACCTCCCAGGAGGCGCTTGTCCTTCATCACAAGCTCACAATATTTTGCCTCTCTCTGCCCTTTTTTCCAGTTTCGAAACGTGCGCCACCTGACACGCGGGACCAATCCATCCATCAACGAGCCCATTCGAAAAATCTTTCTGCACATTTCGAAACCCCCCCCCCCCCCCCCCCCCCCCGTCGCTTTGTTTTACAATCTTTTTTCGCCTTCCTTTCACTCACTTAATCACCGCCACCTCGCCAGAGAGAAATTACACTTGTAGCAGCTCGTAAGTGAGGGAAAGAGAGATTAAGAGATGAAGACTGAGAGAGGGAGTGGGGAACAGGTGAAGGCTTTTCGAAGCGACGCGTATGCGTGGCGTCTCGCCCATTTATCACGCCGGTGATAAAGTGGAAATGACCAGCCGAGTGTTGCGGTAACTCGTTTACACTCCACCAGTGTAACCAGCTCTTCGAAACGCCGGGTTTTTCCAGCTGCTAGCCGTCATCGTCGTGCACATTTGGACCAACTTCACCGGCATCTACCTGTGCTCCACCGCCGATCGGCTCGCGCGCAACGCCTTCTTGTCCGCCAGAAACTCGTCGGAGGCCGAGCAGACGGCCGAGTTCCAAAGCAACCGTCTGGTAAGTTGAATGAGCAAACAGAGAGCAAGGTGTCAAATCGTTTGCGCATTCATTCATTCACACGACTGTACAGGGGGGCAAATGAATGGGGAAAGTGAATTGGAAAGGGAATGGAGGCATGATCGAGTTACAAGGGACTTTCAGAACAAACTGCTCTCCTCGTTCCTCCCGTTCCACCTCATCAATCAGGCGAGACATCAGATCACACTCTACAAACCGCATTTGTACAATGAGACTTATTCACAGGTAGGGATTTGTTTGCATTGGAAGATACAATATTAACTCTATTGAATAGCTGGAGTTTTTTAATGAAACTAATATCATTTGAAAGCTCTTGTTCTGAAGAGTTCAGATATAGGTTTAGTTTTTCTTTTGGAGCTCTGTGAGCCGAGATAAAGAGCTCCAATTTGAGAACTGAAAAGTGTAATCAGTTCAAACTTCGGAGCTCCATATCTCGGCTCACAGAGCTCCATAAGAAAAATTAAACATAGTTCTGAATTTGTCTGAACAGGAGCTTTCGAATGATATAGATCTCATTATCAGAATGAGGAGACTCATCAAACCATACAGGAAAAAGAGTTTTGTACCCATCAGAACTCCGCACACAAATGATTCATTTCCTTCAATTTTCTGGAGCTTTGAACTCTATAGACTATAGTATACTCTGTTTTCCATCAGAACATCTTTTTTCCAGGTCTCCGTGGCGTACGGTCGTCTCATCGGCTTCGAGTCGGTGCTCGCGCAGTGCTCCTCCATCGACGCTGCCCGTGTGCTCAAAGAGCTCGACAACCGCATCGAACGACTCGCGGCGGCCAACGGATGCACTCGGGTGGCTTCAGAAGGCATCACCGCAGTGTGCTCAATCCCCGGGATCGACTCCCAACACGCCACGAAACTGTGCAGATTCGCCATGGAGCTAGAGACCCTTATCAACTCGTTCCGGGATGCCACTGGAGCCGATGTGGCAGTCTGTATTGGAATAGACAGTGGATGCATCACAGCGGGAGTTGTGGGCGTGTCCAAGTGGCATTATGATGTGATAGGGACGGTTGTGGATAATGCACTTCTGATGCAGAGCAATGCCACCGAGCCGTGAGTTGAAAATATCATTTGACTACGATCCCAGGAGGTTGATAGATTCTTTTTATAGAGGAGTGTTCGTTTCAAATGAAACTCGTCGTTTCCTGGGAACCACTGGAGAGTTCGAACTGGAAAAGTGTCCGATAGGATGGAAGTTGTACGGACACCTACCCTCTCCCGAACTTTTCCCGGTTAATAAAAGGTACCCTTGCTTTGCTCACTTTTATTTATTCGGATAGTTCATTGTAAAACCCCTCCAGATTCTCATTGGTGACAGTGCCACAAGCCGTCAACAGAGTGCTCCAAAGCGTCGTCGCCATGAATCCAACCCTGAAAGTGGGCACCAACAAGAAGCGCAAGACCGAGAAGAGCCAGGAGAAGTTCGACATGCAAAAGGAGAAGACGGGGCACTCGACGATCATCTCCACCCTCACCCAGCGGTTTCGCAACCCGGGACTGGAGACCGAGTACCACAAGGAGACGGACCACTGGTTCATCCCCTCGCTGGCCATCTCCATATTCTTCCTCGTCGTCTACGGCATCTATCACATGCTCGTAATGCCACGACTCATCACGAGTCTGGCACTGATCGTGGGGGCTCTCACAGTGATGTTCTTCATCTTGCTCATGCTCTACATTGACTACTTCCACACCTTCTCTCAGTTTATCACAAGGACATCGGCTGGCCATGCAGTCAGTATCATTCTCATCATTGTCATTCTGTTTGTGTGCGGTATTGTTAATACGGTAAGTTTTTTGATATAGTGTTGGAGGGGTTAAGGCGGGAAAGGGTAGAAAGTAGACTAGCCTTTTCAGTATTAGTTTTATCATAAAACTGATTATACCAAAGCTCTCAGTGTGTGCTTTCTGATAAAATTAAAATGATAACTGTACAATCAATATTCAATGGAGCACACCTTGTTCAAATTATCATTTCAATAAAAACCTTTCAATTCCAGTTCTCCTGCCCTCAACCGAACGCTCCGGATGTGTGTCAGAAGGCGCACTTCTCCGCCTACTCGTTCGCCATGTGGACCATCACCACCGCCGTCTTCGTCCGTTTCCCCTCCATCTACCTCGCCGTCCTCCTCGCCATCTCCCTCTTCACCTACGGCCTCCAGATCTATGTGACCCGTCCCGATGAGTTCGGACCGAAAGAGTTCATGACAGAGCTGGACCTCTCGTGCTTCCTCGTTTCTCTCGCCACACTCGTCTTCTTCCATTCGAGACGATGCGAGAAGTTGCTCCGGCTCGATTTCCTGGCAGTGGTGAAGGGGATCGAGGAGTCGGCGATGAAGGACAAGCTCATCGGGCTCAACAATCAGATGCTCCTTAACCTGGTGCCAGCCCATGTGGCTCCAGGAGTGATTCAGAAGGCGGGAGACGTCTGGCACCACGCCCATCAGTCCGTCGGAATTGCCTACCTGGCAGTGAGCGGATTCGATTTGGAGGGAGAGGCGGGCATCAATGGACTGAACTACGTGTTCTCGCACTTTGATCAGGCCATTTCCAACTTCAAGGGCGTGGAGAAAGTGAAGAGTGCGAATCGGTTCTACATTGTGGCCGTCGGATTGCTTCCAGATGCCGCTCAGAACGTCAATGAGACACCCTGGACGATCGGGGAACTTCTCAGTACACTTGCTCATTTCATCATCAGCATTTCGCAATTCGCGGTCGAGAATGATTTTCACGTTCAGATTGGTGAGTGGATCGTTTGCTGCTTGATGAGTCTTTAGATTCTTCTGATGAAACGTATATCATTCGAAAGCTCTTGTAATAAGACGTTCAGCTCTATATTTAGTTTTTCCTATGGAGCTCTGTGAGCTGAGATATGAAGCTCTGAAGTTGGGTACTGAATTGTTTACTAGTGCAGAATTGTTCAAACTTTGGAGCTCCATATCTCGGCTCACAAAGCTAGTTAGGAAAAATGGAATATAGTTTTGAATTTGTTAAAACAAGAGCTTTTGAATGATATAGGTCTCATTGATAAACTCTGGGATCTCATCAGACAATTTGGCTAATCATGACTCCGCCTACAAATGCTCAATTGTGAAGTTACTAGAGTTTCTGATATCAGAGCTTCTTCTTAAAGTTTGGCTTTGATTTTCACATCGAGTGAACCAAAAACCTTAACTTCTCCCCATAACTCTAATTTCCCAGGCGTCGACTGCGGAAGCACCCTCGCCGTCGTGGCGAACACCGACCAACCTCGCTACGAAATCTTCGGAGAGACCCTCGACCGCTCCCGAACTCTGATGCAGGCCGCCGGCCATGACACCACCCTGGTCTCGGAAGACGTGTTCCTCGCTCTCCGGCCACGCCCACTTCGCTTCAGCTCGCAGCCGGTGAAGGTGGCGCACAACTTGAATGCGTACGAGCTGGTGACGGGCACGAGGGACATGTCGGTGGAGGTGCCAACGATGCCGCGCGAAGAGCAGGAGAGGCACACGCAGGGCATGGTGGAGGCTCAGTTTGCATCGCATTCGCGGATGTATGATACACAGACATCGGAGGTAGGTGACGTTGAAGAATGTCATGAGGAGAGAAAGTATCTTCAGATGGCCTCCTCGATGGCCTCCTCCTTTTCATCGGAACTCCGCTCGATTGATGGGGACGCCGAGACAGACTCTGATCTGGAATGGGTCACTCCTGAGACAGCGCTGATGAATCAACAGCGAAAGATTCCCTCTAGAAATCAGAAATACGTCATGAGAAGCTCAGACTACGATCCCTATAGGGAGCCGGTGCATCACAACCTGCGAGCAATGTCTGCTGAGCAGGACTATCGAAGAAGGATCCAGTCGGGCTCGGACATGTCTGATGCAGAGTGTGGGCCTTCCACGAGCAGAGCCAGCAGTCGAAATGGATGTAAGCTTTTTGGTGTTGAGATATCTTGGATGAGAGAGTACGCGATTCGAATAGACGCAGACTGTCTGTTGACCTGCGTCTCGTAGAAAGGAAGATGCAATGGAGCGCGCTTGCATGTACTATCGATATATCAGTACTTCAAGTTTTACTCAAAGAAAAACTGTCTTTCGAAAATCAGCAACAGAGTATTCAACTCTTGATAATTTTCCCAACTCTTCCTCCCATCATCCCTAACATCTTCAGACCGTCGCGGCTGGCGTCCCTCTTCCAAAAACTCTCTTCGCAACGGCTTCGGCCTCTTCCGAAAAGATCGTTCCGACACGGAGCAGTCGATTGAAGCTATCAATCAAGTGGAAGCAGCTGCGAATCGCGTGGATCGAATGATCCAGGAGCTAAATGCATTCGGCGATTTTGCCGATGTCAAGCCCCTCGAGTACCAACCGTTCCCATCGAACTTTGGAGGATCGGTGAAGTCGATCCATCGTGCAATGTCATCAGCGTGTCACACGGAATACGATAACGCGGAGTCAGATGCAGTGATTTCAGACGTGGAGAGCAATGCAAACTCTAGAAGATCGCGATCTCGACAGAAGAAGAGGTGGAAGGAGGCGAAGAGGTGGCATCGGGATGCGGCCGACGGGGACACAGAGTCCCAGTGCAGCAGCATGACGGGAAGTTTGGATCTTGATCCAATTAGGTAAAAAAGAGCAAAAGAGATAAAGAGCCTATGAATACTCTTCAGATGGAAGTCCACTCACTCGATCGGCTACGAGAACGAGTACGAGATGCAGAGCGACGTGGAAGGACTGGCTCTCGAGGAGATGGCCGCCTTGTCCCGCGACATCCGCAACAATTTCGGCGACTTCCAACTCGCCACTTTCGACGATATCGATCAGGACTAGATCACATTCAGAATCTCCGTTGACAACCTCCTCACAAGCATCTTCCAAATGAAATAACCAACAATCGGGTGATCTCAAACCAATATTTTGCTCAACTTGTTGCCTTTCTCTCTCCCCCCATCAAAATTCATAATTGTTACCCGGTAACTTTCTCCTGTCTACTTATTTATTGCACTGTGCCTTTATGAATATTTTGACACTAGCTTTGTCTTTTCTTTGTTTTCATGGAAACCACTGTAGGGGCTTTCAGGATCATTCTTATTCAAACTTAATTGAACATGGATTATGAAAAGCAAATATATTCGGAATCAGCAGAAAATTCTCTTTCGAGTGATATAAGTTTCGGCGCGAACTTCAAAATTTTCACTTTGACGATTTTCCCGAGCGACGTCCTCCGCGGATGGCGATCGGTTTGGGAGCCAAAATACTTTTCTCCAAATGTTGGGATATTATTATATCATTCGAATCAGCCGATTTTTCTGATCACAACCATATACTTTTCAGCTCAAAATATGGAAAACTGACGGATTTCATATGTGCATGTCCCTTTAGTTCTGGATACGGTAATAAAATTGGATTTCTTGTTGAACGTCTTCAAATCAGGAAGTTGTTTATATATTTGGAATCAGCAGAAAATTCTCTTTCGAATGATATAAGTTTTGGCGCGGAATTCAAAATTTTCAATTTGACAATTTTCCCTAGCGACATCTTTCTCGAATGGCGATCGGATTTGGAGCCAAAATACTTTTTTCTAAATGCTGGGATAATATTATATCATTCGAATCAGACGATTTTTCTGATCACAACCATATACTTTTCAGCTCAAAATATGGAAAACTGACAGATTTCATATGTGCATGTCCCTTTAGTTCCGGATACGGTAATAAAACTGGGTTTCTGGTTGAACGTGTACTAATCAGGAAGATGTTTATATATTCGGAATCAGCAGGAAATCTTCTTTCAAATGATCTAAGTATTGGCGCGAAATTCAGAATTTTCAATCTGACGATTTTCCCGAGCGTCGTCCTTCTCGAGCGCCGATTGCTTGTTTGGGCCGAAAAACTTTTCTCTAAATGTTAGGATTATATTATATCATTCGAATCAGACGATTTTTCCGATCACAACCATATACTTTTCTGCTCGAAATATACAAAACTGACAGATTTCATATGTGCATGTCCCTTTAGTTCCGAATACGGTAATAAAAACGGGTTTCTGGTTGAACGAACACTAATCAGGAAGATAATTATAAATTTAGAATCAGCAGAAAATTCTCTTTCGAATGATATAAGTTTCGCTGCGGAATTCCAAATTTTCATTCCGACGATTTTCCCGAGCGATGTTCTCCGCAAATGACGATCGGTTTGGGAGCTGAAATGCTTTTTTCAAAATGTTGGGATATTTATATATCATCCGAATCAGACGATTTTTCTGATTACAGCCATATACTTTTCAGCTCAAAATATCAAAAACTGTCAGATTTCATAGGTGCATGTCCCTTTAGTTTCGCATACTGTAATAAAATTGGATTTTGGGTCTAACGACTACGAATCAGGGAGATGTTTATATATTCAGAATCAGCATAAAATTCTCTTTCGAATGGTATACGTTTCTACGAGATACATGTGCTTCTTCTGTGCTCGGAGCCAACGCAGAGCTCACAACCACTATAAATCATCGGCATTGTTTTCAGTCGTATCCCTCCTTTCCCATTGTTTCCCATCGGTACCACCAAAGACGGCCCCATCCCCACATCCATTAAATTTACAGCCTTATGGCCCAACCAGGTCACAACTTACGACATCCGTCTGAAAATCGATAGAACGGTCTGAAAGGGGCGTGGCCAAGTGGACCTATAAAAGGGTTCCCTGCCACCCAGTGTGCACACCATTCAGCCACCAACCGACCATGCTCCGCTACTCGTTCGTCGCCCACCCGAAGACTCGCAGACTGTCCGCCAACGAGAAGCAGTCACTGGATGTGCATGCACAGTACATGTACGCCTTCATGGAGCAACGCAACCAGCGGCTCCAGATGGACAACGAGTACGCCTACATGATGGAGCAGATCAGACACCACAAGAGGATGATGCGGAAGGAGAAGAAGGCAGCCAAACGTCATCTGATGGAGACTACGAATGTCAACGACGTCTTCTCGAATGTCGGCACCTGGTCGGACTTCTCCAAGCAACACAGTGAGAGTTCCTCCAACTCTTCTACTTCAACCAGCACCTCCACCTCCAACTCGACCTCCAGATCGACGTCTCCACTCCAGAAGTCTGTCGCCGTCCAGAAGAACATCGAGAGACCACTCTTCATCGAACTCGACCAACCAGTCGTCGTTCCCTTCTCCCAGATGCGCTTTTAACTACTCGAACTCTATAGTCGAGTCCTAAGTCATAATAATATTTAATTTGTCCGTTTAATAATCTCAATTTCATCGATACTTGTACTTTTCTCTTGTGATCTCTTCTGTATTTGTTTTCTTTTTCAAAAATTACAATAAAAATCTCAAAAATTTCAACTATTTTTGGTTTTATTGATTCGAAATCCGCTTCCATCAAAAATTCAGGATTCTTCAGAAGTGGATGAAAGAAACAATTGGAGAATCTGCAAAATTTTGCAAAAATAAATATCTTGAGTAATCATCTGAAGAATAGCGTTTCCTGATACCGATAGTGTTACAGATTCTGAACTATTCAGCAAAAAATCGCTTCAAAATTGCAAAAATGGTCTCGAAAAAGTTCTTTCCAGATCCGCCGGCGGCGCCAAATAAAAAAATTTCCAGAGGCGGTATGCGCCTTTAAACGAGGGCCGCAGAATTTCTAGTCCGCGTCCATCGAGCTTGGCTCGATTTTCAAATTTTTTGTTTCGTTTTGTTTTTTTTTCCATCAAAATTTTCACGAAATTTCGATTATCATTAACTTTTCCTATCTATTTCAACACATTGTTTTCGAACTTCAAAGTTTCGACATCAAAAAAACAAGAAAAGGGCCGACGCAAACAAAGCGGAGGAGAGGGAGGAAGGGAAATGAGTCAGTTCAGGGTCACCGATTTGAAATTGACACTGAAGTGACAGGAACTTTTGAAATTGAAGGAAGAGCGGCTCTAGCCTGAGACATTATATTTTTCAATGCGTTTTCATGCTTCGAGGCATTTTATTTAATATCAGTCTTTAACGCCAGGTCAAATAGAAATGATAAACTTTTTGAACAAACATCACTGTTAAACAGTCCAAGTTTCTAGAAACCGTCGATTGTTTCTTTAATCGCTCCGATTACTCATCCCTCCTCAAATATTTCGTCAGCCGATCTGTCGCCACAAACACCTTTTTTACTGTCCCTTTTTTCTCTTCTCTCCCATATCTCTCAAACGTAAAATTCAAAAGAACACTCATTTTCTCTCCCGCCTCTTGTTTACCACCCCTTCCCCTTCTCTCTGACTTCTTCTAAATAGCCTTGAAAATCAAGAGACGCTTCCTCTGATTCTCTAGCGTTTCTCAGTTTCTCGTGCACTCTCTTGTCTATTTGTCCACAAGATAAGCCCCGCCCATTTTTAGGTCGTCGAAGGGTTCCGCCTCAAAGTTAGTCTTGCTGTTGACATTCGACCACTTTCGGACGCACAAAAAATAATGGTGAGTGAGAGAGTTTCGATCAAAAATTTCACCTTGTTTTGTTAACTGAGCCATCTATTTGAATGTTGTATGGATAAAAAGCGAAGCCAATTTTTCTTCCAGACCTCCCACGACAACGACACTCCCCTGCCGGTGCCGTACACTTCTCGTCTCGGCCAACCCCTAGAGGCCGGACAGACTTTGAACGTTCACGGAAAGATCAACGATGGCGCGCAAGTGTGAGTTGTGTGCTCTGCGAATTAATGTGAATGGGAGACTTTCAGCGCCGAGATCAACCTTCTCCAGGGCGGAGGAGAGATCGGACCACAGACCCAAGTGATTCTCCACTTGAAGCTGAACTTCAAGGATAAGAAGATTGTGATGAATTCGTTCGAGGTACTGTTTATTTATTTATTTATTTATTCAATACGGCCAGAGAGGTCCGTGAGGAAAATTAATTTAGCGATAATATAAGAATTGACGAATTCAGAACGAAAAGCGATCTCGGAGATCTCGAGATGCCAGTTGAGTTCAAATCGCTACGAGACCCGCTGCGAATGTTATTTAAGATCCTTTAATCTCTGCTTCTCTCGACTCTCTCGCACCGCCGTGCTCTCTCACTGCGAAACTCACCGCAGCGATTTGAACTCAACTGGAATCTCCTAAAAATTGAAATTTTACAACCAATTCTCAAAAATACGCTTTCAGAACGGAGCCTGGGGAAAAGAAGAGCGCGAGTCGCTTCCCTTCCACGCCGGACAAGACTTTGACCTTCGCATCCGCGTGCTCGACGAAGGACTCGAAATCTCGGCGGACAACAAGAAGATTCACGAGTTCAAGCACCGCCTTCCCTTCCAGACCATCGAGTTCCTCGCCGTCCGTGGAGACGTCTCTCTGAACGGAATCCACTGGGGAGGCCGCTTCTACAAACTGCCATGGGAGACCGGATTCCCAGCGGGACACCTCGAGAGAGGACAACGCATCCATTTGTACGGAGTGCCGAAGGGAGACCGCTGGTCGTTCGACCTCGTCGCCCGCAATCAGGACGTGCTCTTCCACTTCAACCCGCGACTCAAGGAGAAGGCCGTCGTGCGCAACTCGCATCGCAACGGCTTCTGGGATAAGGAGGAGCGCGAGGGCGAGTTCCCATTCAAGAAGGACGTCGGATTCGATCTGACCATCGTCAACGAGGAGTTCTCCATCCAGATCTTCATCAACCGCCAGCGCTTCGGCACCTTCCAGCACCGCACCCCGAACCCGATCGGCGACTACATCGGTCTCCGAATCGATGGAGAGGTCGAGGTGACCGGCATCGAGTTCTCTCACTGATTTATTGCATAATTATATTCGCTTTGGGAAAAGAAAAAGCATGTATATTCTATTCTACACTCCATAATATTGAATAAACATGAAGAAAAATGGCGACTCGCACATTGGGGGAGCTCACAAGTAGGGTAAACCGGTATTGGGGAGGGGAATCACAGTAGAAACTAATTTCTATTCACATGAAAATTCGACTTTTAATACGACTGCTTGGATTAGAAAATAGAATGGGACACAAGAAGTACGAGAGGGGGTAATTATCATGATAAAACGCATTATAATTAGGGGTTTAAGTCTACAAATCAATGCTGGGACCGCGCTTGTTCTTCGACTTGAAGGCAGAAGACGTGGAAGGGTAGTCCTCGAACTTGACGACATCGATGAACTCCTCCGCGTCCTCGATGAACTCCACGGCGGTACGCGTGTCGCTGATAACGACTTCGGCTTGTTTCTGCTCCGGAAGCATCTGCTCCTTGCGACGGTTCTCCTCGGTCACCTTCCCTTGGATCTCCTGGAGCATCTCCTCGTGCTTTCGCTGCTGGTGCACACTTCTCTCGATCGACTGAACACGGTTCACCACCACGTTTTGAGCTCCCAGGGCGAATGCTCCGCGGCTCAGCATGTTGGCGACTGTAATTCTAGAGTATATGAAGAATAAGAGAATGTGCTCACCGTGAGGATTCATGGGCAGTTCCAGAGCAGTGTGCTTCAGGTTGATGGCAGAGACGATGATGTCATCACAGAAGTGGCCGATGACTCCGCATTGCTGCATTTGCGACCAGAAGCTGGAGGGATCTGGAAAAACTTTTACTCCTTTAGAATTAATGTGCTCCAAACCATCTTGAAGACAACTGATGATATCATTGTAGGAGGAGCATCCCTCGAGGAAACGTTCGGGTTGCGGAGCAGGCGGTGGGATCTCCATTTCAGGATGATAGGGAGGAGGCACCGGGGAGCCCGTGAAGAACTCGTTGAAGACGTGCTGATCCGTTCCGTCCATCTTCATCAGTCGCGGCTTGTTGACACTTCCACGTGGACGGCCACGCTTCTTGGTCGAGTCGCTTCTGGTGACCGATGGGATCTTCTCGGGCACCTCGCACGCGTTCCTCTCCGACTCTATCTCGTCCTTCAGAATGGAGACGTCCGCGGAGCGCTTCTGCTTTCTGGAAGACGTCGCCTCGTCTCGTTCCATTGGCACGTTGACGTAGTTGCGGCTCTGGCACTTGCCACTGCATCGCATCGGGTGGTTGTAGAAGTCGATGGTGTTCGCCTCCATGTGGGTGCGAAGTGACGACTTCCCGACGCGAATGCTCGCTTTCCAATCCTTCTGACGCTCTTTGTCGCCGCGAACGGTGAACTGTTTTGGGGACAGGAGCTCGTCTGGAAAGGCATTGAGCTTCACATAAATTTATTCGAACTCACTTCCCAGCTCGATGCACGGCTGATGGATGCCGGGACAGATGAACATGTTGAGGTGCATGATTCCATGGGCGGTGCCACAGGAAACAGGAACAGTGGGAGAGCACGAGCCATCGGAGAAGCTGATCTGGACAGGAGTCGCCGGGCGAGACGACTCTTGCGAGCTCTGGAAAACCCTGTAATTTATCAATTTTCAAATTTCGGCTCACCGGGAAAACAATTTGATACACATTCTTGCTCTCAACGGGCTTCTCCGGTCGAATCACCGGCGCGTTCTCCTCGTCGCCCCTCTGGAACGTCTTCTCATCGGCCGACGAGGTGAGTTTGGGTGGCGGAGAGCGCGGTTGGAGCACAAGTTCGTCGTTCTTCATACTTGACGACGTGATCGCGCGACGGCTAACGACTGATTGGGGACGGGCGGTGGCGGGTTGCCACGATGCAAGAACACGTGTCGCTTTTTGCGCGTGCCCATCTTTTGTCCTCGGGGTTTTCCGGATTCGCACTGAAACGAGGGGGCGGTGGGGAAAGAGTCATAGTAATCACGAATTATAAAAGAAATTTGAATTTGCACTTTCTTTTGCTCTTTTTCTACAAAAACAAAGTCCTTTTTTTTCATCAGGGGAATGTAGAATGGAGAATTGAGAGTCATGCAAAATTCCATAACTAATGAGCGATGACAAGCTCTTATCACAAGATATCAATTATGTTTTCGATTTTCTCTTTTGTCTTTCCATCCGGAAATTGCAGATTTTTTCCAGATTTTGATATTTTTTGAAAAATTTAAAGATTAAAAATCAAAAATCGAAACTTCGCGGCTACAAAAGTCCGTATCGTTGCGTCACATGTGTTGCGTACTGTAGCGCGGTAATTCAAAAAGTCGTTTGCATGCAAGCCTAGTTTTTGGTCTCCTGCTCCCGCCCTGCCCAAACTAAAAAAAAAAAAGAAACAGTATCAACCGTTAATATGATAGTCTCGTTTTGTTTTTCATCAAAATCTGAACGTGCTATCGTAAAACAAATGTTTTTCATAATAGCAAAGTTTCAAAATGCTCGCGTCGCAACTCGAGATTGATACCGATACACTCGCCAAACTGGAGTTCCCATTGTCACTCAACTTGTGGTGAGTGCCACCAGAGAGCCTGTTCCCCCCAATATATTAGGGCAAATTCCATGCTGATAAGGTCGTCTACATTATCATTCTATGTACACTACATCTCTGTGTCCATTATATATATTATTTGCCAATATGTTATAATAACCCAACCTTTTTAAAACCCTCCTCTCCCCTCCTCCCCCAATGAATCACAAGGCCCTCCCCCCGAGGGGAGGCTCACCGCGCATTCAATTCGTCCATCTCGTCGCCGTTATCACAAATCGTTGATAGTGAGCACTGTTGCGAGTCTGTTTCATTGACTTCTTTCGAAATCTGTTGCTCTTTTGGACTCACCCTCTCCCGGAACTCTTTTCTTTTTGTTTTGATGAGTTCAAAGTACTTTGCTAATTAGAGTGTTCCTGGTCTTTGAATTCTTATAGCTTACTCATATTCCTTGTGGGGCCGGAAACCGAAAAACGGTGACGTTCTGACTGAAACTGATAAGGCCATGTTAGTTTCGAGAACTGTAGCGCGACGCGACCGCACCGCAATCTCTTCTGACAGATCTGAAATTGCAGCCAAATGGGCATGACGAGTATGATTGCTCCGAGCGGTTCGAACAAGCGGAAGGCGTGCGTCATTGACAATCTTCTAAAGGTAAGCGTTCCTCATCGTTCAAATTCGCCCTTTCCCTTCTCGCCCTCACCTTTACTTCTCATCAACAAGTTTAAAAAGTGCAACATCATAAAGGGGCGCCGCGCGGGCAGGTTATTGTATTTGCGCGCCGACGGGCACAATATAAAGAGACATTCGAATCGAAAGGTCCTCTATTTTATGACTATTTGGGCGATGGAACAGTGCTCAATGATAGAGGGAGAGGGAAACAGGAACTCAATTGCAAAGTTGGTCTATTTAGGAGTACTGTAGCCAATAGTTCTGAAGATATTTATGAGTTTTGAACTGAAGAACATTGTAAAATTTTAAGAATTCAAAGAAAGTAGCAATCTATTCACTTCTTTAATCTGTTTTACTTGTAAAAACAGCAAAAATTTCGAAAAAAGTACAGTAACCCACCCTGCAAGACACAAAGTTACTGTATCTCAATTCAAGTTGTCATAACTCCGCCCACTTTTGCTCTTTTGATCTGAAATTTTCTGGAGTTACTCATTGATATCAGAGCTACAAATTGTCAGTTGAACACTTTTTATGAAAGCCAGAGAGAAAGGAGATATTTTGAAGTTTCTGAAATCTCTCCTTATTTTGTTGCACTGTTTCGAAAATTGAAAATATCGATTCTAATTTTGACTTTCATGAAAAGTTTTAAACTAACAATTTGTAGCTTTGATATCAATAAAACACTGCAGAAAATTTCAGACAAAAAGAGCAAAAGTGGGCGGAGTTATGATGTTATCAATTACACTGCTTGTAGTTTTGCTACATGTTGTGTTTTGTTCTGATTGTTAAAATTCAATAAATTGAAAAAAAAACTTTTCGGGTCACGCTCTACTCTTTTTACACCTCACTTTACACATTCTTACACACTTCTCAAGTGCATAGAAACAGTTCGCCCCCCACTAGAAATCAGAAATCAATAGTTGCAGACAGCGAAATGACCCTTTCCGTCTGACCCCGTTGCTCTTTCACCCTTATCAGCTTTTCAGGCGAAACGCACACACAACTTGGCACAAATGCGGCAAGAGCTCGCGTCACTGTGCGATAAGAAGGCAGAATTCCTGCGAGCCCAGAAAAGGGCATCGCTTTTTGTGGACGCTCGCCGAATCGGAGAACCGAGTGTGATGAACGAGTGAGTGATAACAGCGTGTGTCTGGCCACTGACCGCCTTCCAGATTCTCCGCCTTCTTCCGCAAAGTGTGCAGTGCTCCGTTGGAGGACCCCGAGGAGCAGAAGAGACTCATTGAAGACGTTGTCAGAGAGTCCATCGTCATCGAATGGCCCAGAACGTTTCCGGGGGTGTTTCCAGAGCAAGCAGAGACCGAGTTGGACTTTGCTCCGTTGATCCACAGGGCTAGAAATGTGGTGAAGTGCAGAACGAGCCATCCGACAATGCGGGTCAAGTGAGAACTATTGGAATAATGTCAACCCTCTTCTTCGTTTTCTCCAGAATCTTCGCAATCTCCGAGCACAACGAGTTGACCTGTCCCCAAATCGCCGAAACCTTCTACCGAGCATCTCTGGTGAAGCTCTCCGGAGACTCCGACTCGAAGCTCCGCCAACTCGCTGGAAAGATGATTCTGACGCAGAGAGAGGGAATCGCGGCGACAAAGAGCGCAGAGTTGAGTGGAGCCGTTGTGAACTCGGAGGGCAAGCTGTTGTGCTCACAGAGCTCGAGCAACGCACAGATTCTTCTGTTTGCCAATCAGTTGAATGAGGTGAATGTGAAGACGACGCCGTTGAAGTTCGACAATGGATTCCTCTGCGCCACGTTTCCAGAGATGGTAGGCTTTTTTTTATTTTTCAGTAGATTTAGGGTGTGAGAGAATAGAAGATGTTGTTCAGGGCGTCACCTTGAACTCAATGGTGGATCGTCGTCAGCTCTCAACTCGATATGCCATTCAAGTGGAGGTCCATATAAACATTGACAACCGCATCGTCATGTTTCATGTAAGTACTGAAGGTCTACCTGAAATTGAGAAATAATTAGTTGATTGCAGTCTCTGGTAACGCATCCATTCCTGATCGCCATCACCAATGATCAAACCGAGCCACTTCTTCAGTCCATTTTCTGGCATCGTCTTCTTAATTATGATCATCATGTGAGTTTTTAGGGAGAGAAGCAGAGAAATGGAGATATAACTTCATTAGAACCCCATTTTCTGAATCTGAAAACAAACCACATTCCAGGACCCATCTGACTACCTCCCTGACAAGAGCCAACTCGACTGGGGAACTCTTCGTCAAGCTCTCCGAGCCCTCATCAAGGCTCAAGTCCCCCAAGCTCGCTTTCTAACCGACTACGAGCTCCGTCACGTGCAGGCCATGCTCCTCCTCCCCCGAATTCTACGATGTGGCAGTAAAAACGAGCTACAATTGCTGGAAATCAACATGTTCGGAACGATCGAGAAACAAGAACGCGATCTGCACGAAGAAATGAAGCGTCTTCGCAATCGTCTGCTCGCCGAGCCCGTGCTCCACTCTTTCTTAGTCGAGAGAAGAGAGTTCATCACGGAGAGATGCACATCGATCCTCGACATGAGCACCGAGTTGGAGCACACCACGTGGCAATGGCTGCACAAAGCGTGCGAGATGATCCAGGACGTGGGCCACAAGTTGTGTCCCCCTCCGACTTGCGATAAGAAGACGTCGAAGACCAAGAAGCAGATGGCGGCCTGTGAGGACTATCAGACAGTTATCAGTCTCTTCAACAAGGGCTTTCTCTCGTTCTGCTCCACTCAGAAAGCCGCCGACGCGTTCCAATCAGTAGAACGGAACTCTGCAATGCTCCTGAGGTTCTGCGATGAGAACGTGGGTCACTTCTCAATCTGCTATGGCCTCGAGAGCAACAAACCGAAGATCGGCTCGATATCCGCTGAGCAAGTGAAAGACTTCAAACAGGGACTTCCGGAGGTGCTCATCGACGAGCACTACCCTTCCAAGTACCCGAATCTTCTGAAGATGAGTCTAGAAGACGATGAGCCAGTGGTTTTGGTGACAAAGCGAGAGGTGTTCAACACGTACAAGACGGAAAGGAGAGCAGTGGAGAGTGTCTCTATCATGGATAATGAGACGAATAGAGTGGATGTGCTCAGCGGAGCACTTCTGGCGAGGCAGAGCCCGTCACCTCAAAACGTCATGACGGGTTCATTGAGCTCGTTTGCAGCTCGTGAGTCGCTTTTTATTTTTTATTTTGTTTGAGAGATAGATTTTTTCAATCAGATTTGTTTTCAAATCCAAAGTTCATAGACCAATTCCAGACAACCCCCAACTGGCTCACACAATGTTTGCTCCACTGCTCCAAACCATTACGAGCAACTTGGACCACAACACGATTCTGAAGAATCTCTGCAAGTCTTCAACTCCAGATCCAGATGCTGAGGATCACGACCACTCGGACACTTCTGGCGACGAGCCTACCACGTCATCACTGCCCGAAGAGGACGGCAATCTGTCGCTTCTTCTGAAACAGTGCCAATAGTCACCTTCTTCCCACCCCTTTTCTTCCAGAATACTCTTGTTGTTGTACATGTCGGATTAGTCTTTCCCCATCTCCTCCCCTCTCTTTCCCCCCCCAACGGCTAGTGTGTAATAAACGGAAACCCGCATAAAGCTCTTCACACAAAAGGGATTATCTTTGATATCTGCGACTGTCTTCTCTCCTCACTCTCCCATCAATTACGGGGCCCATTCATTGTGCCACGCCCACTGAGCCCTCCTCGTCATCAGTCTCTAATCTTTCCAGCGCTCGCCCCGGATTATAATCTATTTCAACTTTGAATGCCCGGTCTGAAAATGCGACCGCCGCCGCTGGTTCTCGACGTCGCCATGGATCCGCCGAATATGCCGTCGCGGAATCAGAATGTGTCGGTGAGTCCATGATTAATGTTCACAGACGAAAAATGATGTGATGGTCTGAATATTCCATGAAATGTGTCTCTTTTTTTTGCAGATCAAAGGACAAAACTCGAGCTTTTCGACTCGGGCTCGCGCGTTTTTGACAGCTGTGATTAGGGGGAACCTCGTGGAAGTGTCCAGGAAAATGTCTCCGACTGCTTTAAAAGTACTCTTTCCAATACCTTTATCAACTCCCCATTTACCCCATTCATTTCCCGTCTAGATCCGCCACCCGCTCACCGGAAGTGTCGCCCTAATACTCGCCGTGCTCAACGGACACAAGGCCATCGTGGAAGCCATACTGGAGTACTCGCTGAATACTCTCAATCTACAAGACAACGTGAGCACGACACCCTGATGACGTCACAGATTATGTTTAGGATGGCCGCACGGCTCTTCATTACGCGGCGGCGCTCTACGGATTGCGTCAGGATCCCACGTTGTACTTCTTCTTGTTGGAGAAGGGCGCGAAGGACAATGTGCCGGATACGGAGGGGTTCACGGCGCAGGATGTCAAGAATAATCCGGGCTTGATTGACTTGGATAAGGCGAGATATGCCAACGTTTGTAAGTGGGATCATCTTGATTGTAAGGGAATGTGATGACAAATAATGGTGTTATGATGATCAGAGCTTCAGTATTTGTTTGTTGCTAGGCTCGGATTCAAAGCTTTTTCCATTTTTTCAATCAAAATTGCATCTTTTAATTGAAAGGGACTTCTGAATACTACCATTTTTTGAACAGGTTTCCAATTCACACTATCACAGTACTGACTTTCTTAATATCTCTACACCTGTCTATTTGTACTCCCCTTTTCAACCTTCAGACCCGATCCCCCGCGAGCCCGAATGGGAGATGCGATTCGCCACGAAAACCGAAGAGCAACTCGAAAAAGAGATCATCAATGGCACCCTAGACATGTCGCATGCTCCGGCTCTTCCCGAGTACACCGAGCTCATCAAGCAGCTCACAGTGCTCCAGTCGCAAGTCTATGGTATCTGGGACGCCGTCGCCGCTGAAGACGATCGCTCTCTGAAGCAGTTGATTTGCGAGAAGAAGATGGGACTGGTGAGAGATCGCGACGCTCGAACACCGCTCCATCATGCCCAAATGTAAGCGTGGGAAAACAGGAAATAAGGGGGGAAATACGAAGACGTTAAGCAGCTTTAATGCAAATCATTTTTTCAGGAAAAAACGAAAGGAGCTCATCTCCTACTTGCTCTTCATCTGCCCCGAAGCGGCCGACGTCAAAGACAGAGTAAATATCCGTAGACGTTTTTCATCAACATCATCTCGCCCGAATATTAATACCTTGCTAATCGCATCTAAATATACGAAATAGACAACTTCAGCACGGCAAGACGCCCATCGAGTACGGCCCGACGACGACGACGACGCCACTGCTGCTCGAGCCGCCGCAGGAAGTCTCCTCGCTGGGCATCCCGAGAAGGGAACGAAGGGTAAGCTGCTCCGGAAGTGATGTGAGATTGTGGAAAAGTGCCCACACATTCTATTTTTTCAATCTCTTCTCACCTTAATGTTGCTCATTCCCCGACACCTTCAAGTGCAGTCAACCGTCACTTCCTCTCTTGTTATTGACTTGTCCCCCATTTACCTTTTTCTTCATTCAGCCCTCACGAACAGCACTTCTGCACAAAGAACGATTCCATATTCCGGCGGCCGAGGAGAAGAGCACTGAGAAAAAGTCGGAGGAGAATATGAGGTGACTCCGTGTGTTTGTGGTTTCCCATTTTTCGTTTTAGTACGTCCTCTTCTTCTTCTAGAAGTCGCGAGGCCGACTCGCCGGATGGTGTTGAGCCGGATGTGCTCAGTCGCATTCAGAATATCGACATCAAGAATCGAGACTATACCGTGTTGGAGCAGTTGCAGATTGAAGGTGGGTTCGGGGCTCGTGGTCAAAAGTTAACTCACGACATTTTAATGTGAGAGAGAGGGAGATAGAGTGAGCAAGGCGTGGTTATCTTACAAGGGAATGGGTTTCTTTATGTCACGTATATCATTCGAAAGCTAATTTTATGGGATTCTCGAAACTGTAATCAGTTTTTCCTCAATGGCTCTGGGAGCCGAGATACAGCCGTCCTAAGCTGTGAAACTTTGAGCGTTTATAACTTTCTTCGGAATCAATGTTATAAAAATCCAAATATATACCTCGATTCGTTTTGAAATTCTGAATCGATTCATGCAACAACAACAGAGCATGTTAAAGTTGGCAACATTCAAACTATAGGAAAAGGCGATCAAATCTGGCGAGCCGCGAAACGGAGCAGCCAACGACTCTCTCGCCATGTGTACGAGTTCCGTCAGCTCCAGAGCCGACTCGGAATGGCAATCGACGCCATCGAACGGGATGAGAAGAAGGCGTTGATTCAAGCGGTTGACGAGGAAGTGATGTCTTCCAGGGATTCTCGAGGTATTCCATCTTCTCTAGGAACTTTCACTGTACTAACATACCTTCCCGTAGGAATGCGTCTCCTGCACATCGCCGTGCTCCGCGAGAAGCACGAGCTGGTCGAGTACCTCGCCGTCACCTTCCCCAACCAGCTCGACCTGACCGATACGGTAACCGATCCTCTTATCCCACTCATCCGCTCATCCTCACTTCTCATCCCTTCAGCTCGGCCGCACGGCTCTTCACTACGCCGCGTGTCAGCAGAATGCCATCTACGACTCTCTGGTGGATCTAGGCGCCAACAAGACGCTTCAAGATCAGGACGGACTGACTGCCGAGGAGTACCGACAGGATCCGGCGAGATTCGTGCGTCCCGCGTCCGCCGTGTCATCTGTCATGTTGAGGAGCATGTCGACCGATGATGAATTTTTTGATCCAGGTGGGTGGAGATTAATGGACTTTTTTGGAGGTGTCATCAGAATATGTAGAAAGTTTCCAAAAGTGGATTGCTCTTTTACTTTTTAGTTTCCTTTCTGCTTCGGTCTTGCAACGAAGTCACACAGCTCAATTCAGTGCTACCGTACCATTTCTATGCCGCGAAATTCAAAATTTCAATACTAACAAATGGCTTCTCGACTCCGCAAACACGCTCTATTGAGAAGCTCAAGAAGCCACATCCTCTCCGCTCCTCAATCTCATCATCCCCTCCCTTGCTCTTGCACACTTCCTGTTCAAAGTGTCGAAAAGTGCACCAAACGTGCCATTTGCCTTCCGTCCTCTCTATCAGTTCTCGAATTATTCATCGTGTTCCAAGACGAGAGGAGATGGAAAAACACCGAGCATTCGGAAAAGATCGGCTTCGTCTCGTCGTGGCGCTGAAAAACAAGATTATTGTGTGATCCTATTAGTGTATTTTGATTTTTGGATTTTCCTGATTTTCCTGAATTTGATGAGCTTGTTTTTATGAAAGGAAGTGACTCACTTGCCTCATTCAGTGTCTCTTTGGCTCTTCCACATCATTCTTTGAACTTCTGAATCCAGTGAAATCAGAATCAGCTCATCATTAGGTCAATCTTGTTTCACTTCCTGAGCTCTTATCCCGCTTCCTTCCTCCTCTCTTGCTCTTCTCCCATAATCCCATCTCTGTCACCGAGTGACAATCTCTGCATCTCTTCCTTCCCCACACTCTCTCACCCAACGTCTTCGCGTGTCATCCGGAATTGCGTGTCACGTCTTCTTGAATATTCCATCACCGTCTCCCTGATCCGAGTGCTCTTTCTCCATCAGCTGGTGATAAATTGATAACAACGTCTCGAAAGAGTCGCTGTCTGCGTCTCCTCGTCGCGCCTAGTCTCTCTCGTTTAGCGTCTCATGGATGCATGAGCGTCTACCATTCAACGATTTCTACTTCATGTCCTCCAGCGACCACTTTGAGAAACTGTACATTGAGCAGCATGGTGAGCATGAAAACTGAGAGTTCTGAGTGATGTCCTGGGCCCCCTTTAACCGAGACGTTTTGCAGATGCACCCTCCGAACAACAAGTGGAAGAGTGGCTCGCGATGGGCGATGTGGCGAAGCTCGAGCAAATCGTGCTCGACGGTCGAGGGCACATGCTCAAGGAGAAGAAGACGGTGAACTCGGCGAGCAACGAGTTTCTCTCCGGGCTCACTCAGTACCTCACGAAAATCGATGCGATCCATAAAGCGGTGGAGGAGGGTGATGTGAGAAGGGTGAAGTCGTTGATCGACAGACCCACGCTTTCCACGGCAAGGGATAACTATGGTGAGAGAGCCTTAAGATGTCTATGAGTATTTGGTATTCCTTCATTTAGGAATGACACCCATCCACAAGGCACTTCTTCACGGACAGACGAACACAGTGCGCTTCCTTCTGGGCAGGTTTCCGAG
Source organism: Caenorhabditis imperialis (assembly GCA_963572205.1). Taxonomy (NCBI): domain Eukaryota; kingdom Metazoa; phylum Nematoda; class Chromadorea; order Rhabditida; family Rhabditidae; genus Caenorhabditis; species Caenorhabditis imperialis. The sequence goes on from OY751541.1 coordinate 7,322,623, forward strand.
CTGTGTCAATGCCACAGATCACGTCAGTATTTTCCGGTTATTAGGAGGATAAGCCCTTCTGTTTTTGGAGGCGAGATGAATGATAAATAATCTCGGCGATTATCTCGAGTCTTTGGGGGGCTTCTTTTACTATTTTAGAGCTCTTTTAGACTTCAAATTCTTATCAATTATTGAAAGGTACGACTTGCTTTATATAAGAACAAGCTTCTCTCGTAAATCGTTTGTTTGTTCGAGATTTTGTAAAGGTTCTTATTGAAAGCGTTTCCTTGTGGGCGGAGCTTTGAGAGCTTCAAATTACCAAAAGCTCACCGAGCCGATGACTCAAACTTTCCCTCCAAATCTAACCTCCCCTTCCTCACCTCATGAATATTGCAGGCCGGACGAACCCCTCTCCACTATGCAGCCGCTGACCCGAACGGCGAGCACATGATAAAAGTGCTCCAGAAGAGTGGAGGTGACGCCTTCATCGAAGACAAGCACGGCCACACCCCCTTCTACTATCGCACCCACGGCCAACGCCTGAACGTGCGGTCGATGAAGGACAACGCGGTGATGAATCAGCTCATTTCCGGACAGCTCAACCGTCCGTTGCTCCAGGACCTCGAAGAAGACGTCTACGATTGGATCCAGACTGGAAATATTGGCAAACTGGAAGAGCTGGTGCTCACCGGGTACGCGGATCTACTGCTCGGAAGGAACCATGAAGTTGATGACTCGGACAGCATCGGCTTCCTGGAAGTATTGCCGCAGTATCAGGCGAAGATTCAGTCGATTCACAAGGCAGTGGAGACCGGGAACTTGAGAGCCGTGAAGTTGCTCACGGATAGAAAGAAGTTGTCTCTTTGTCGTGACACAAGAGGGCTCTCGCCTCTTCACAAAGCAATAGTTTTTGAGAGAACTGACATTGCCAAGTACTTGATAAGGAACTATCCACAGTCGGTGAACGCAATGGATCAGGTAAGACGATGGATGAAATAAAATGATAAAAATGAATGGGGTTTCAGAAAAAGAGAACTCCATTGCATTACGCGGCGGCTTTGAAAGATGGAGGTTATCTTTATAAAGTGATGAGAAAGTCTGGAGCTGACCCGAATATTTATGATTGTGTGAGTTTTTCTTGAAGCTTCAAAACGCCGTTCGTAAATTCATTCAATCTAAGAATCTGTTTTTCAGAGAAACGTTTTCTGCACACTTTAAATAGAAGCTTCTTCACTCTAAACTCTAAATTCCAGAACGGCCGCCCCGCCAAATACTACCTGAAACACGCTGGCGAAATCGACCTCTCCGCAATGCGCCTCGACACGCGAGCAGCTCTCAAACAAGTTCTCCACAACAGAGTGGCCCCGAGCTACTTGGAGAGCTCCATCCAGCAGTGGCTCCGTGATGGACAACTCGCCAAGTTGGAGCAACTCGTGCTCTCCGGATGCGGGGACCTTGTGCAGAACCGGACATCGAGTCATCCCGATACTCAAGCGTTCCTGGACAGTCTTCCGGATTACACGGAGAAGATCGATGGGATTCATAAGGCGATAAAGGAGGGAAGTTTGGATCGAGTGAAGGAGTTGATGAAGACGAAGAAGTTGGCGATCGCCAGGGATCGCTTCGGATGCACTCCACTTCACTCGGCGGTGGTTCATGAGCAGACGGAGATTGTCCGGTTCATAGCAGGACACTTTAATACGGTGCTCAATGCTCCCGATTATGTGAGTCCTTGTTCAAGGAAGTGTAGAGCAAGATCAAGGAAGTGAACGTTTTCAGAACAAAAGAACAGCAATGCACTACGCGGCAGCAGCTCGCGATGGAGGTCACTATCTCAAGATCCTTGGAAAAGCTGGAGCCGATCCAATGGCCGTGGACAACGAGGGACGAACTCCAGATTACTATAGACGAAATGCAGTGCTCGATCTGAAAATGATAAAGGATCGGGATGAGGACTTTGAAACCATCAATGAGGAGTACCTGGAGGATGGGCCTCTGATTGACTCCCCTGCTACTCCTGATTCTGGAAGTGAGGGCTCTTTTGTGGACAGTGCAAGGCTGTTGGAAGACGAGGACGAGAGCATCGAGAGACATCGTTTCGAGAAGACCTTCAAGGGCAAGATCGACCTTCCGACTTCCGAGAACGGCGTCTATCTCGCGAGAACAGTTGCTCCAGTGCTCACAAAGGCTCTCGCAGAGGTAATTAGTACCTTTTAATGCTCTTTTCTATGTGCTCATTCCTCAGGTGCTGCTCCGCCGTCCCGCCGACCCGATCGGTTTCATCGCTGAATGGCTGACAAAGTACGTCGTAGAAGTCCCGCGTCGCAATGGAAACGGACATTAGTGTTTTTTATTCATTCTATCATTATAAAGTCAGTGTGTGTCATTGGTATAAGTTATCATGGGCTCCAAGGAGGAGTGGAAGAGTCATTGGTAGAGGGGGAGTCTTGGTGGGAAGAAGGGTGTCATTGGGGAGGAGAGACTGGGTCACGGGGTGGGTCACCAATGAGAATAGGTTAGGGGGAATATGAGAAAATGGAGGAAAATAAAAATTAAAAGGAAAAGATAGAGAGAACTAAGGTGTCTAATTAGAGATCTTCTGTTTTGTGCTCGTGCTCTTCTTCTGAAGCTGAGTGAATCGGAGATACGCCGCGGAGAACGGGTGGACTGTCTTGATGTGGGTCAAGTACACCTCGAACTTTTCGTCAGTGTACCCACAGTCTTCGCAAACGAATACCTGAACTCGAAACATATGGGAACTTATTAGTTGATAAAGTGATTTCAGAAAGTTTTAGATAAAAGTATCCATTGTGGGCGGAGCTATGGTCAGTCAAAGTTGATGAAAATATTCAACTATTGTCGGCTCGAAAAAAAGAGTGCTGCGGCCTCCCGGGTCTGCAAATGCGCTCCATTGGACTTCGACGCTTTTTTCGAGTTTTCCAGCAATTAATACCTACAGATTTTATATTCGAGGCAAAAAATGCGAAAAACCCAAAATTAAAGCATCGATTTTCCCATTTTGTGCAAATTGGCGCCAGCTCTTGCGCAGACACCGCGCACTTATTTTTTGCGCCGACAATAGACGCCCGTAATTTTAAACCAACTTTAAGCCATACCATTTTTGAAATTGAGCTTTTCTCTACAACACTCATAGTATACTCCTAATAATTCTCTTGAATACCTTGCTCCTGCGTTCCTTGTAAGCGTACTGATGCGTGACTCCGTGCACTTTTCTAAGATGTGACTCCAGAGAGCATCTCTGAGTGAACGACTTCTCGCACTGCTCACATTTGTACGGTCTCACTCCTAGAAAAGCCCATCTCAAAAAAAAACATCACAGTTCAATCTCACCGGTATGAGTCCGAGTGTGTCTCTTCAAGTCGAACGTGTCATTGAACCCTTTGCCACAGAAAGTGCACAGGTACCGTTTCAGATCACTGTGACATTTGATATGGCGGTTCAGAAGACGTTGCAGACCGAACTTTTTTCCGCAAATGTGGCAAGTGAGAGAAGCGACGTCTTCGGTTGGAGGAAGGAGAGCGGGAGGAGCTGGGACAGAGGATTCGAGAGAGCTCATCAGAGGGGCCAGGGGGTTCTTGACCCCATAGCCGCCGTTGACGAATTCAACGGCGGACGGGAGAATTGGCTAGAAATAGAAGGCGTTGGAAGAGAATCAAAGGGAGAAGGAGGAAAGAGATGAAGAGACTCACACTGGGTATGGCTGCCTTTGGAGAGGGCGAAAGAACTGGAGGTGTGGAGGGTTCATCATCAAGGAATCGTTCGATGAGGAACTGGAAGTTTAAATAGGGAATAGTTTTTTATATCATTAGAAAGCTCTTGTCCTGACGAGTTCAGAACAATATTTCGTTTTTTCTTCAGAGCTCTATGAGCCGAGATATGAAGCTTCAAAGTTTGAACTGACTTCAAAAGTTTGGAGCTCCATATCTCGGCTCGCAGAGCTCGGAAAGAAAAATGAAAAACAGTTCCGAACTCGTCAAAACAAGACCTCTCAAATGATATAGGTTTCATCACACTAACATCAACCACTTTCAAATTAACATGCCAAAACAAAAAGGCATACCTTTTTCGAGTTCTTCTCATCGGGTTTGCTGCTGTTGCTACTGCTGCTACTACTCGAGGTGCTTGCATTGTTGTTATTCGCAAGAATCTGAATCACGTCTTCATTTTCAAACTCCCATCCCTTCCTGATAATGAACAGTACCTGAGTAATGACATTGATATCACGAGGCAGCAGATGGGCACCGATCAGCGGCAGCCATACCCGTGAATCCATGTGACGGAGAGCAGAGCTGGAAATGATAAAGGAATAAGAAAACATCGGATCCGAAGAAAAAGGGGCGTGGCTTATCACAATTACAATTATGCCGCGAATTCTCGGCGCCAGATAATGATACGTGGCGCATGCCGGAAATAATTGGCTCCGTGGAGCAACACAAAGGGGTACGGTAACGAGGTGAGGAAGGGTAAACGTATTATTATAATAATTGGGGGAAGGAAAATAGGGAACAAAGTGTTATGCAACTGGTATATTGAGACGGTTACAGTCTCTCACGAGCACTTGACGCACTTGAGAAGCGGTCGCTGAATAGCTGAATAGCAAAGCACTCGACAACAACATGACACGTGGCACGCCACGCCCCCCGGAACGTTTTGAGCTTGGGATTAAAAGGTTTGTTGGCAAGAGAAAGAACTGGCTGACTGACTGACTGAGAGAGGATTACGGTAGACCGTTGTCGAAGAAAAGGAAGGGATTATTGCGTAATCGTCGCGGGTTTCAAAGTTAGTTTTTTTCTAGAAGAGAACTGTTTTTCGTTTTTGAGACGATGACGACGACGACGAATCGAATTCAGAAGTCACACGAACAATGAGGGGGGGGGCCAGTTGTATTCCGGTCGCCACCACTGCGGACTACGGTATCACATAAAACGCTTGAGTCGGTCCGCAATATCACGACCTCCCCTATTCTGTTTGACTTTCCAAATTACCCCGTTTACCGTATCTCTCACGTCACGCAGTCTGCCGCCTTTCCTATTCAGAAGAAGAAACGACGATGGGGATGGAGGGGATGGGGAAGGTGTTGAAACTGTGCGAGGCATGTCTTCTGAACGAGAGACGGTGCATTTATGAAGCGTGACGGCAGCAGAGGACGCTTCTTTTTGAATCACTGCCGCATTCAGCCTGTTTTGGGGGGCACGATTTGCTTCTTTTGCTTCTTCTGTGAGGGAACAGTGGAGCAGGTTTGGGTTATAGTGGTAGAGGGGGTTCTCAGTTCTTCACTAGTGGAAATTTCACTACAGAAATGGTTGGAGTTCATTATGATTCTAACTCCGCTCACAAATGCTCATTTCGGCTGAAATTTTCTGGAGTTACTCATTGATATCAGAGCTAGAAGTTATCAGTAGAACACTTTTCATGAAAACCAACAATACATGAGATATGATCAATTTACAAGAACCAAGATAGTTTCAGATTGAAGAGAAAGAGAATAGGTGGCATTGAATGAGGTCTCAGATTCTAAATTCTGATGGGTTTATTCTAGCAGCATAATGAACAAGAATGATAAAGAATGCGTAAAAATGGCTTCCTCCGTCCTCTCCCGCCCCCCGATTCGTTACGGTAAATCGCGCACCGCAAACTTCTCCTCCTCCTCCCCCTCCTCACTTCCATCAATCCGGCCATATTTTCCGGCAAATTGCGGACAAAACTTGCGCACGTCTTCTTCTTCTTCTTCAACGCCTTCTTTTTGCGTCGGGCCACAACACCTTGGAGGCGAGAAGAGCGACACTAATTATACCGGGGCGACATGACAGCACATTAGCAAAGGCCGCCTGGCTTCTACAAAAAGCCGTGGAACATGATGAGATGAGGAGGAGGAGGATTGTTACTTCGGACACTCTATTCGAAATTCGAAATGGTTAGTGGAAGTGGGGGGATGGATGGGGGTGAGCAAATGAGAATGTTTCGGGAGCGCTTCTACAGTTTCTTAAAGTTTCAGGTCAGGAAGCGAATTCGGTTATGGTTTCGCTGATTTTGTACAAACAATCGATATGTGTTCATTGTTATTAGACGAATTGAGACATCTACAGTACCGGTCAAAAGATGCTGTAGAATTTCAATCAATTAGGATTCCATAACTCCGCCCACAAGTGCTCTTTTGGTCTCATTTTTTCTAGAGCTATTTATCACTCTTAGTGCAACAACTTGTCAGTTGAACACTTTTTAAGAAAATCACAACGGACTCCAGTATAAAGATTTTTCAAACAATGCCTTATGTACGGTATTCCAAAACTTGAAAATATCTCCGTTCATTCTGGTTTTCATAAAAAGTTTTTGACTGACAAATTATAGCTCTAGTGTTAATGAGTAACTCCAGAAAACTTCAGACAAAAAGAGCACAGATGGGCGGAGTTATGGAAGCTCAAAGTTGACACAGAACGGACAAAGTGAATCAAATATGAATTTTCGGGTACTGGAAGCAATCTTGAAATAGAATTCGATCAGATTAAAAACCAACTATGTAAAATATATAACCTATTGCTCTTACTAATTCTTAAAATCATACAATACAAGAGCCGGAAAAATGAGCCCAACTTTCAAATGAAAATCCCGCCAAAAGAGCAATACATGCACTTTACCACATTCCCCCCCCCCCCCCCCATTCGTACAGTCGAAAATATCGTACAGTTGAAAACAAGAGTCTAGACATGTAATCTAATTGACAGATTACTGTAGGGGCTCGAGCTCTCACATCAATAAAGAACTTTAGCACTTGAAACAAACGGAATGTGGACTGCCTTCCGACTGATTCTTGAAGAAACCAAGGACGCCTACAGTCTCTCTCTCTGAATGTGTATTTTATTCGGAAGACGTCTCTATTATTAAGAACCTGACGATGAAACGAATTATTACTTGGCGCTCCGTAGAGTAACTGTCCGCGAGTAAATTGACACCTACTTGTTGGAAGTGGAGACACTCAAGAAGACGTTCTTTCAGGATCTTCAGTGTTCTCATATCCATGATAAGCAAACAACGACCTCATAATCCCACAATGTTTGGAGTTGCCTCACAAAACCAATATAACTTGTCAGTTCACGCAACACGGATACTGTAGAAGACCCAACCCCTCCTGTGTGTTCTTCAGTGACTCTTGATACTCTATGTCATTTTTGTTCACCCACAAAAACACAATTTCTCGTTATTTTTCGATGCGTCGAGATGAAAGAGTACCGTCTGGCTGTCGCCTCCGTGTGATGCAATCGCGCTCCGCTGAGAAAACGGCGAGCGCGAAACTCGGTTTTTGAAACCAAATTTCAAAAAAATGTTCTTAAAATTCAGTTTTTCAACATTTTTCCTTCAAAATCTGTCAATTTCTAAGTTTCTTCATCTTAAAATTCATCTTCTTTCAGTTACAGATGCTCATCGAAGACGAATTCCGGCAAAAGTTCTACAACAATCTCAAAAAAGGCGACAAAGTTTGCACTTTTTGGAGGCGATCAATACATTTATCATTTTCAGAGTGTAGTGCTGTTGGTAGCAATTGATACAGATGCATTATGCACGACGATGATTCTGACGGTGAGAAAAATCAATAATCTATAGGTGTGACAACCTATTTTCCGATCTTCAGCACCTTCTTCGATGCGACGACATTCCGTTCTCACTGCGCGTTGTGGATGGTTGGGAATCTGTGGAGAATGTGTTTGCCACGTCACAAGATCAAAGTGAAGCTCTTATTCTGTTTATTCAAGATAATTTTTGATTCAGAGTGCTACTACATCATGATAAATTGCGGCGCGAACCGTGCCTTCTCACACCTCCAACTCCCTGCAGATTCTATCGCATTCGTCATCGATTCACATCGTCCGTTCAACATCGAGAATGTGTTTGCAAATGATCAAGTATTGATACTGATGCACTCTGAAGAGAGATCAGAACTCCGATTGCCAGAAGTGGATCAAGTGTTTCGAGACGATTCAGATGACGATAGCTCATCAGATGAAGAGGAAGATGAAGATGAGCATGTGTCCTATGAGCAGAGGATGGAAAAGATCCAGCGGAAAGCGATTCGGAGGGAAGAGAGACAGTTGTGGGATCGGCAGCGACGGAATATCCTGTGGAAGTACAACGAATCCACGTGGTACAGTGCGCCGAGCTGCGTGATGCTCCTCGAGCTGGCCGCCGACATGAACAGACTCTCCGCGGAGACCATGTGGTACGCCGCCGTCGGTCTGAACTCGGCGCTCAACGACAAGCTCATCTCGATCGAGCTCTACACGCTCATCTGTGTGGACAGAATGCGTCCCTTCGTGCCCCGCTTCATGCCCAACAACATCATCAACCAGGGCAAAGTGGACGACCTCCTGCACATCACTTTCGCCATGGAACTGCCGCTTGCCATATACGCCCACTGGGACCTGTTCAGTTCGATGATGGTCAACGAGTACTTCTCCATCAAGACGAAGAACTGGACACAAAAGGGCGACCACAATATTCGACACCTGCTCACCGATCTCGGCATCACGCTACATGAGACGAAGCAGAAGTTCGAGGCGTTGCCGACGGAGCAGAGGAACAATGTGGTGGCGACGTTGGAGAAGGAGATGGAGTCCTCGTTCGCCACGTTTTTCGGGACTTTGGGGTATTGTGGGAAGTTGAGTGCGTGCGACGTGGCAAGAGCAGTCACTGTGAGGATGGAGATGCCGACAAGTGACACGGTTAGTGAGAATGATACTCTTAAGATTGCTAAATACCTCTTTGTTTTGGTGGAAAATACCGTAATCCTCTGAAAAACTGCAAATTTCGTATGAAAATATCTTGAAGACGGGGTTTCTGAACTATTTTCTCGACACGGAACACCTTGAACAATACAACTTATCAAATTTTCCCCATTTCCAGATAGCAAACCGCTTCACAGCAGGCCAAACCGTCCTCAAGTCCTCGATCACCGGAACGCGAACCGTCCGTCAGAATCTGACGAACACCTTCGGATGCGTCTGCCAACGAACACTCCAAGTCATCTGGAAGACGGTGGCCGCCGCCATCAATCAGTGCGAGATCATACCCAACGGACCCTACTACCTCTTCACTTGCTCCCGATCCATCGGTGATTCTGAAGAAAACTAACAAAGTTTAATGCAAATTTTCAGACGAGGACATGGTGGAGTCCCGACACTTCCTCTACAACACTGTCCAGTTCATGCTCCGCGCGTTTGCCTCGATGAAGAAGGGAAGGACGTCGAAGCCGTTGATCGCCATGTTTCCACTGACTGGCGAGAGGACGGGATGGTTGGTGGTCACTGGGGTTATGCCAATTGGCACCAGCTACGATGACCAACTTCTGAAGACGTGAGAAATGACGTCTACTTCTATTATAAAAGCTGATATTTGTTCAGATGTATCGGCCGCGCGTTCTCCAGAGTGAAGAAGATGGCTCCGAACCTGCGCATCGTGGACGACTCCTTCCACTCGGACATCATCCGACTGAAGTCCGAAGACCGCACTCGCTTCATCGACTGTCTTCAGGCGATCTTTGAAGGCACTGTTAACTAATTCAAATAGCCTGTGATATCTTTTTATTCAATTGTTCTGTATTATCGACTATTCAAAAGTCTCACTTCTCAACTAGACGGGCTCTCTTTCTTTCAAATTGTATTATTATCCCTGTTTTTCGGCACTTCCAATGAAAACTTCTCCCCTTTTACAGGTATGTTTTATTATACCGGTCAATGATTGGAATGAGAATACGCCTTCTGGTTGATCGAATAGAGGCGCGAGCTGAGATCGTAGAAGATGATACCGCAGAAGATCCAGAAGGGGATGAAGTGGAGAAAATATGGGATCGGAATGGAGAAGGTGAGACGGACGGCGATGAGCACTTCGAATATCACTTTACATGTGATGCACACTGAAAAAATCACATTTTTAAGGAAAACTTCTAAAAATTAATATATTAAACTCAAAACTGACCAAACTGTCCAGTATACACATTGTTAAACGGGAACAAAAAGTTCCAGAAGGCAGCAATCCCGACGCCTTCCGTTTCCCTCGACCGGACTTCTTTGTAGATGGTGTGGAAGAGGTTCGCGTAGCAGATGGTGTCGGTGAGGAAGACGCACAGCGACAGGAAGATGTACTGCTTGTCGCCGGTTGGGTTGTCCTGGAAATAAGGAAAGGATAAGGAAGAGAGAGGGGATGGATCGATAATACCAGGAAGACAGTGAGACTGACGGCGGTGCCGAGGAGGAAGACGAATGCGACGAGCGCTTTTTGTCCAGAGACAAAACGCATTTTTTACTGATTTACATAATATTATGGAAGCGAATCGAGAAGCTGGAGGTAATGAGAGTGGAGAGATAGAGAGAGCAGGTGTAGCGATAGAGCGCGTTTGCATTGGGGAAGGGGAGGAGAGTAGAGGGAGGCCCCTCTCGCTGATGGAAAGAGAGACATTTAAAAATAGAGTAAAATTCTCAAGTCTCTCGGTTTTAATGATTAATGAAACCTATATCATTCGAAAGCTCTTGTTCTGACGAGTTCAGAACTGTTTTCCATTTTTCTTACCGAGCTCTGTGAGCCGAGATATAGAGCTCCGAGCTTGAGTATAAAATTACGGAAATGTTCATACTTTGGAGTTTCATATCTCGGCTCACAGAGCTCGGTAGGAAAAATAGAACACAGTGCTGAACTCGTCAAAACAAGCGCTTTCGAATGATATAGGTCATTCAGAGCATTAAAATAGTCTGGGACTCATCATCACTTGTAAGAAAAAGGCCGTCTAGTGATAACACGTCGACGTGAATCCATCCGAAAGTACTGTGCACAACTCAAATTTCTGAATGAGGTTTATATCATTCAAAAGCTCTTGTTCTGACAAGTTCAGACCTGTTCTCAATTTTTCTTTACGATCACGGTGAGCCGAGATATGGAGCTCCAAAGTTTGAACTGACTACAACACGTCTTTGGAGCTCCATATCTCGGCTCACAGAGCTCGGTAGGAAAAATGGAACACATTGCTGAACTCGTCAAGACAAGAGCTTTCGAATGATATAGGTCATTAGAAGAATCTGGGACTCATCATCACTTGAAAAAGAAAGGCCGGGCTACACGTCGACGTCGATCCCTCCGAGAGTACTGCGCACAACTCAAGTTCCTGAAAGTTCCTGAATGAAGCCTATATCATTGGAAAGCTCTTGTTTTGACAAGTTTAACGCTGTTTTCAATTTTTCTCTCCCAGCTCTGCGAGCAGAGATGTATGGAGCTCCGAATTTGAGTACTGAAAAGTGTAATCAGTTCAAACTTTGAAGCTTTATATCTCGGCTCACAGAGCTCGGTAGAAAAAATCAAGCACAGTTCTGAACTCGTCAAAACAAGAGCTTTCGAATGATATAGGTCATCCAGATCTTTCAAAGAACCTGGGACTCATCATCACTTGAAAAGGAAAGGCCGGGCAGCACGTCGACGTGATTCCCTCTTCAATGAACCCCTCATTTCTATATTTTCCCTACTCGATTTCTACTCGAAATAAATGACTGCGACTCTAAAAAGATGTCGAAATACGACCGTTTCCTCAAAAGTGAGCACTTTCCTCCTATTCAACTCTCCAGTCTCCAAATCTCTTTCCCCAGGAATCATACTTCATCAAAAACACTCCTCCAGCTCTCGATGGAGCGCAGTTTCTCGCTGTCAGCCCTGACGGATCAGTGGTGTACGGGCTGAAGGTGAAGGTGCAGATCAGTCTCGTCGAGGCGCCAGAGCTGGCTCCGGAAGTCGTGACGGAGGCGGTGGAGAAGTCAGTGTGCAAGTACCACGTGGCTTCTGGAGACAGTCGCACCTTCCAGCTGGACGCCGATTTTGACGTCATCTTGCTCACGAGAGTTTTAGAGTTCTACGTGCTCACCGAGGATTTGCTAGTGTTGCTCGCCTACGAGCCGGACAAATTCCAGTTCAGCCAAACGGTGGTTCATCTGGAGAGGTCGAGGGAGTGGGCGCAGACGGTGGTGGTGAGGCGGAAGACTGTGAGCAGGGTCAGCGGACCGCCCATCGTCAATTTGAGCTTTCTGGAGAAGGGGCGGGTGTTGTTGTGTGGAGCAAGAGCCACCGATGAGGGGAGGAACGAGAGGATGACTCTGAGCATCTCGGCGGATCCGATGAAAAGTGGGAAGGATGAGGATCTGAGTCAACTGGTGAGAAACTGATTGAATCGAGAAGCTAAGGTAAATTTTGTATTAGATGGAAGACTTCAACAAGTTCCTGACATCTCGCCCGCGGGATGTAGGCCCCAACCCCAATTCCCAACTCGTCAGTCTATTCCTGCTCCACTTGGACGAGGAGAAGGTGTCCATTGTGCTTTCAGAGTGAGTTTCTCGGGGAAAATTAAAAAACAACAAAGATAAAAGTTCAGATTAATAGGAGAGGACAATGATCCGATACTCGCGACGAATGCGATCGGGATGATTGACAGGAAGAAGAATCTATTTTCCGTGGAGACTGTCGATAACACGGCTATCAAGTGAGGGACTAGAAAAATGGCGAATTCGGATCCTAGGCCAGCTCGATTTCCGAATTTTGTCGAATTTTTCAGTTTTTTCTTGAATTTTCATCATTTTTCGATGAATTTTTGACAAAAAATGCACAAAAACCTTGGAAAATCGAGAAAAATCAAAGAAAAAACCGAAAAAATGATGCAAAATTGAAGAAAAAACGATAAAAACGAGCTGGCCTATCGTTTTTTCTTCAATTTTGCATTATTTTTTGGTTTTTCTTTGATTATTCATAATTTTCTGAGGTTTTTGTGCATTTTTTGTCGAAAATTCTTTCAAAAAATCATGAAAATTAATGAAAAAACTGAAAAATTCAGCAAAATTCGGAAACCGAGCTGGCCTAGGATCCGACATTGCCAGTTTTCTAGTCCCTCGCGGTCAAATCGCACAATGCACAGTACCAAAACTTAAAAAAAAACTGATATTTTTAGAGACACGGACCCCCTCCGAGTGACATCAATCGCCAATGTGAAAGTGAAAAATGGAAGTGTTTGGATGAGCTTCTCCGTTATGGACGTGGCGAAACTCCGCACTTTCTACTGGCGAATGAAGCATCTCTACGTGCGAATAATGCTCCGGCTCATGATCCTCGGCTTCCAGGCAAGTCTCTACATGTGGCGATTCGACAATGGTCTTTGCTTCAACTTGCTCACCCGACTGCTCATGTTCCTCCATGGACCCACCATGATCCCTGTGTATTCTCCGCAGAGAAAGTTTTGTCTTTGCTACCTCGACATGAAACGGAACGAGTTCTTCCGATTCGAGCACCAGGCGCGGATTCTGAAGAACAAGAGAGATCCGAACGACACTGACTTTGCGCTGAACTTTGATGTCGATGCGACAGGAGGGGCCACGGTGCTCGATTTTCCGACGGAAGAGGAGAATCATGAGGAGATGACGTGAGAGATTTGTCACTGTACACTTATAGATCTACATTTTCAGACTGACCTACTATCCGAATCCCACGATACCCAAGAGTCTGGCGAGAATGTGCACGTACACAGCCTACCGTAAATTCCCATCGTTCGAAAAGTCGAGTTTGCTGCGGAGACTGACTGGAATGTTTGACTGGAAGTGGACAGTGTGATCGACTAATTTTACTAACTTTTACTTTTTTATATGAATAAATCAGTTATTCTTTTTGATTTTCTTGATTGGAAAGGAGTCGGCTTACTGTAATTTATTCTCTAGTTTAGAAGAACTGAGGACTTGGCTTTTTAAAATCAATTCAAGTCCTAAAAACTTTTTTAGTGATTTAATATTTGAAACCCCTTTGAACAGCTCCGGAAAGTAAAAAATTCATGATTTTCGCAAGAAAATTGAAAATTATCCCTACAAGATAAATTTTTCGCTGCGAGACCCTTTGCATTTACACCTGCTCCTTTAAAAACTACCGTATTCTTCACGATGTTTTGTTTTTTTTTGTTTTGCTCAGCTCTTTTTCGCGCGATTTTCTATAGATCTCACCCACTTTCAATCGATTTTTCTCTCGAAAAATTGTCAGTTTCAGCTTTTTACTCAACTCAAAGTTCCTTTCTTTACAGAAATGAGGTTCCTCCCGCTTTTCATGATCCTCGCAGCAACATGGGCGTCTCCCATCCAGCTCAACGCCGATGACACCGCCAACATTGTCTCCAAAATCCTCGGTACTATTTAAATATTCGATAGTCTTCTCACCCCTTCCCGAGGCTCTTTCCAGGGAACCAGTTCGATGAATCTGACGCACTTCTTCACCTCGTTCGACATGCCGACGTGTCTCAGAAAGTGCATGCCAGCGATGGACAACATCGGAGCGCTGATGAACAGCGCCAAGGATCCGGAGACGATGAAGGCGTTGTGTGCGAACCTCACCGAGTCGTCAAAGTGTGCCACTGCGGCCGGGTGCAACGGACTGTTCGTCGGCGCCATGTCGAACGCCTTTCAGTTCATGTGCATGGACAATCTTGAAAGTAAAAGGAAAAAAAATGAGATTCTAATAAAAATTTTGTGTTTTTCAGAAGTCTCCAGTCAATTCGCTTGCATCCAAGAATCCGCCGGTGACATTCAACAAGAATGCGAAGGCGTTTGCTCCGTGCAAGCCGACGTCATCGAGAAGGCCGCCAAGAACCACGCGGATCAGCTGTTCAACATGGAGAACATGTGCAATGCGACTACCTGTCTGGCTCATTGCTACGAAGAGAAACTGCCCAAGTACTGCGAGATCGGCGAGGACAATGTGATCGATACGGTGTTCTCGCAACTGGAGCAGCTCCAGGAGCAACCGGGGCTTCTCGGGTATCTGAAGAAGGACGAGGGGAAGAAGAGCGGGGTGGCAAAGTTGCTCGCGCTGATGATGCCGAATGGGTGTAATGACGAGCAGCTGAAGATCAAGATCCCGAAGAAGATCCCGATGCTCGACAAGCCGAAAGCGGTGGGGGCTGCTGCGGAGAAGGTGAAGAATGTAGAGGTGCCGAGTCAGAAGACGTCGGGAACTCAGAATCAGAATCAGAAGAACGAAAAGTCTCCGATTGAGATGCAGGCGAAAGCGGGAAACTTGTCATCGGCGGCGATGCTCATCAACGGAAAGGTGCAGACATTGCAGTGCCAGGTTCTCGATTCTCGTGGCAACCCGCAATCCACACCGGACTTTGAGTCTCTCTCCAAAATTCTCTCGGTGAGCTTGACAATGAAGTAATGCTTGTAAATTCTGAATTCAGGAGCACTTCAACAAGAAATCGCCAACGTCTTATGATCGTGCTGAGAAGGAGAGCGAGGCGAAGAGCAGACCGTGTCGTGAAGTGCCATCCGAATCTCCGAAGACCAAGAATTCAGTGGCGCTCGCCACGATTCCAGCAGCTATTCTTATAATTTGCTTGAAATATTTGTAGACTTGTAATTTGAACTAACTCTACTAACCACTAACTTTACTCGCATGTGAATAATTCACTACATGAACCCCCTTCATGATTTTTATTGTTATTTTTTCGAAAAATTGTGTTTCTCATTCTCATTATCTGATATCGGAAGCTATGGAACCGAACCAATTCGAAAGCTCTTCCAGGCCACCCAGAAATGTCGGGCATTTTCAACATGGCGTCGATGTTGAATGCAGTGTACGAGGCGCCGGTGCGCGAGTACCACGTCCATCAGATGCCGCCCGAGATGGCGAGAATGCACTCGTTGCACTGTCTTCAGGAGCCACGTCAGAAGACGTCCAACGACCGCCTGGACAAGGGGAAGACGGAGTTGCGGCTGAAGACGTCGCCGCAGAAGACAAAGTCCGAGTCGACTGATTCGGCGATCGGGGAGGCCGACGACGACGTTCCGGCAACGGTGAGTGCTCATCATCCTTTTCCTTCGTCTCTAAAGGTTCCAAAAGGTTCAGAAGGCCGCGGATCGTCGCATTCAGTACACGAAGCTGACGAACGCGTGCACGGAAAGCGACTACGAGGACAACGGCTCCGAGACGGACCTGTCGAACATGTCGGAGGGGCACTACTCGGACGAGACGGCCGAGGATCGGGACATGCGTCGGAAGCGGAACGACGAAAAGGAGAGGAAGAGAATGATGCGACGCAGGGCGATTAATAAGAAGCACGGCATCGCTGGATAACTCGTTCTTCTTTTCGTTTTTTTATCAAAATTAATGAAAAATTGCACGCCTTTTTCAACTGCCAAAGAACACACAGACCAAAGAAACGCTGTCTCTGCTTCTCTCGCCTCTCTCTTTTGGACTTTTGACCGCATTCGTGTTGTGCAATCTTTTCACAATTTCCTTCTTTTTGAACCGCTTGAAAAGTTAGTTCTGTGAATTCAATTCAAATTCAGAATGTCTGAAGAAAACAACTCCGAAGAAGCCTTCGGATTCGGGCTCTTTGGCGATGCCTTCGAACTTGACAACGAGGAGGACGATATCAAACGAAAACCGAATCGGAGAGCGTGTCAAGAAGTAAGTCTTCACAGAATATTCCGAATTTCTCTGAATTCTCACGTTCAAAACTTCAGGAAATCAAAAGAATGTGCAAATTCATCGGCGGATTCGAGAAGTGGTCGCTATTGATCGATGACTGTAAACAGAAAGTCATCGAGTTTTTGGACTACAAGACGGCGTTCTCATTGTCGTTCTGCTCGAAATCCGACTACGAGATTGTCAACAAAACTCCAGTTTTTGTGCACAGTGTGGAGATTATTGATAATGAGACGAATCACTATGAATTTCAGATGGAGGAATTTGTAAGAAAAAGTGCTCGCGAACTTTTAAAACATGAACAATTTAGGACAATGTATTGGTTAAAGTCCAACTTCATCGTGACTTCAACACTGGAATTCGGTTCGAGCGAGTCTTCTCGCAACTCGGAGAGGATACTCAAGTCAGATGGTCACAGTACTCCCCTGGAAAACGTCCAGAGAAGAAGGAAGTGATTTGGAAGAACTGCAATTATTATCAGAAAGCTGTCGAGTTTGCGGAGAAGTGGATAAAGAGGGGAAACTTTGGTTTGGAATACTTTAAAGTGGAAATGGAGAAGTACCCGCTGGATTCCAGTATTATCAAAAGTCTTTCGAAGTGCACTGATATTCGGATTTGCTCCAATGATGAGAATGTTTATCGTTGGTGGCTCGACAAAGTGCCGGCGCAGCTCGTTGACCTCGAATTGTTGACGAATTATGAGGAAAGAGACAACTTTGTCATTTCAAGAGAGTTCCTCTCGCTTCCACAGATCATGAATACGAAGAGATTCTATTTCTATTGTGGGGCCGACTTTTCGAATGAGATGCTGATGGATCTAAAGGCCACTCGCCTCAGTTTCAATATATCGAGCATTACGGACGAGGGGATCAACGAATACGTCAAGGTATTTTTATTGATTTTTCTTTTTGATTAAAAAAACTATCGTTTCAGCGCTGGGTGAATGGAAAAGGTGTGAAAGGGTTCACTCAAGCATTGCTTTGGAAGGAGAGAGATTACGACATCGACAGGATCATTCGAGGACTCGAAGTGCGACCATGGGACGACAACTTCGACGATGAAGCGTGAGAATTAACTTCTTAAATCGGAGCAAAATCATTGATTTTAGGCGAGGATTCTGTGGAGACTTCCATCGAGTTTGTGGACGTGGAACCACTTATCAGGTGGCCAGCAAGGTCGATCCGTACGAGAGTCTGACGGTGGACATTTCGAGCGATCGAGTGTCAATCTACCACACTGGCAAAAGGCAAGAGTGGAATGGAAAAACATACACTTCGTACGGCATTCCATAAATATTTAAATAATGGTTTTTTCTGTGATCCCAATGAAAATAAAGCTCCATGTATTGATAAACGTTATCTTCTGTCTTGTGTAATGTCACATGCATACTTTCATGAATTCATGAATTCATCACAATCGTAAAGCACAAATCATGGTTCTGTGAGTCATTGTTCAAAAGACCAAGTCACAGAAAGTGTTGACCAATGAAACGCCTCGTTTTCTCTCCACTCATCTTGTCTACCACGATCTAGTTTTGAACTTTTGAACGTTTTCTTTCCTTTTGAAGTGAAATTATGAAAGAAGGGTCTCGCAACGAAAGTTACAGTAATTTTGTAGTGGCAAAATCAGCCAGAAGTTCAATAAGCCACGCCCATTATAGTTTTGAATCGATCGTGGAGAGCTTATTGCGAAACATTGCACAGCAATTGCACAACGTTGTCATATTTCTATAAAATGGGTGTATTCGAATTTCAAAAGGCGTCAAAACTTTCCATTTGAAAAATCTTGTGTTGTGTAGTCATTATCAACAACTAAAACTAATCCTCGACGTCTTCAGATAATGTCGGAAGAAGACTTGGCTTTTGGACTCTTTGCTCTCGATTTCGATAGTCCTGATGAGATCGAAAAGAACAAAAAGAAAGCGTCAATGATAGTGAGTGATTCTTTCGAAGTCCAATGGAGCATGATTACATGTTACAGAAAATAAAAGAAATGTGCGAGTTCATTGGCGGATTCGAAAACTGGTCAGCATTGATCGATGACTGCAAAGAGAAAGTGGTCGAGTTTCTGGACTGCAAAACTCGATTCTCACTGGCAGTTTGCTCCAAATCGGACAATGAGATCGTGAAGAAAGTGCCCTTGAATGTGCAACAAGTGGAGATGATTGATAACAATACGCATCATTATCAGTATCAGGAAGAAGCTTTTGTAAGTGGTCAGAGTCACTTCTCAAGGAAATTTACTTTTTAGGACAATGTGGTAGTTCGAGTTCAATTCAAAGAAGGCTTCTCTTTCGAGCGCATTTTCTCTCAATCAGACGAGGACACTCAAGTTAGATGGACACAGTATGCACCAAGAAAACGTCCGGAAAAGAAACACGCGATTCTGAAGGATAGTGATTACTATCAGGAAGCAGTGAATTTCGGAGAAATGTGGATGAAAAGAGGAAACTTTGGACTGGAAAAGATTACGATTGAAATGAAGAACTATCCACTGGAAGCCAGTATCATAAAGTCTCTTCCAAAGTGTACTGCTCTCCGTGTGAGCTCCAAGGATGAGAATGTGCTCCGTTGGTGGTTGGAGAAGGTTCCAGAGGAACTTGAAGACCTTCAGTTGCTCACGGGTTTCGATGAACGACAGAATGTTACAATTTCAAGAGAGCTCCTCTCTACTGATCGCGTAGGAGTTCACTGATTTGTCAATCCAGAAAAAGGAAGTGTTTAGGTGATGAATGTAAAGAGATTCTACTTCTGGGCGAGAGCTGACTTCTCCGACGAGCAATTGTTGAAGTTGAAAGCCGACCATATCAGTTTCGACACAGTGAGCATCACGGACGATGGCATCAATCAGTTTATCACGGTAACGTCTCCAGGATCACTGCCTTTCAACTAAAACAGATTGTTTAGCATTGGATCAATGGAAAAATCCATAGAAACTTCAAAGACGCGTTACTTTGGAGCAAAAGAGAATACGATCAAAGCAGAATACTGAGCGGAATCGAAGCGAGACCATGGGACGAGCACTTCGAGGAGGAATCGTGAGTTTCCATTCAAACCAATCGAGAGTTATATATTGTATATTGTAGACGTGGCTTCTGTTGCGACTTCCATCGATGTTGCGGTCGCGGAACCACTTTCCAAATCGCCAGCAAGATCGATCCGTACGAGAGTCTGACTCTTGATATTTCGAGCGATCGAGTGTCGATTTATCACACTGGGAGAAAGTCCACGTGGGGAGGAGTCACTCGCACTTCTTACTGCATACCGTAATCTACAGGAATCACTTTTTGAATGAATGTGGAAATAAATATTGCTCGATCATTGATAAAGGTTTTTGAAATTTTCTTCAGTACTTGCAAGTGTTTGGTCACGGAATTACTGTGAAAAAACGATCTGCCATATCGCGCTTGACATATACTCGCCGCACGCGACAGTAAGTGCGCTCCACTGCACAACTGGAGTTTTCTCGGCCACGGCCACCATCTCGAAATTCGCGCCACCGTTCAGAAAATTTCGCGGTGAAAAATCGATGGCCGCGGACAAGAAAACTCCAAATTTCTCTTCCATTTCGGCCATTTAGCAATGGAGCGCACTTACTGATGCGTGCAGCGAGTATAATTATTTTTAAAAAGGTCAGAATGCAAAGAGCTTCTCTTTTAGAAGTTGGCACTGTGCCAAACTCTCGTATTTCTCGTGAATGCCCATGTAATAGACTGTAACCTAAAATTAGAACAAGCGACCATCTTGTCTGAATCAAAGGTCACCTTCCTTCATCGATCTCGTGTTCTCTTTTCAAAACATTGCGCAACATCTGTGTCCTCTCCCAACCTAATCATTTCACTTTAAAGGGGGAGTCCGCTAATTCCAAGTTTTTGAGATTTTTACATCAATCGACGCGGAATTGCATGGGAATTACGACTTCAGTACTTCATTTTTCATGTAAATCGCTTTCAATCGAGTTATTAGCTCAAAACGTGCCAAAAAACGGGTTAAATATTCTCCCCCTTTAACTATCAATTCCAGCCTCCTCTCCTAAATGTCCTTCGATTTGCAAGATATGAATTATGCTCTCAACAATGTGGAGAAGAACAAAGTGGCCAGTAAACAGGTGAATCATCAGCTTGAACTAGTCGACTACTTCTCTTCCAGGAAATCAAATGGATGTGTAAATTTATCGGAGGCTTCGAAAAGTGGCCTTTATTGGTGGAGGACTGCAAACGGAAAGTGATCGAATTGCTCGATTACGAGACGCGGCTCTCGTTGGGAATGTGCTCGAAAGCAGATTATCACTTGATGAACACGACTCGATTCTTCGGTCACAGTATGCAACTCGACGGCGCCAGAACTGAATTTCCTTGTTTCCAAGAAGAAGAATTCGTGAGAAACACTTTTTATTCGAATTGTAAGGAAAATCTTAATTTCACAGGAAAGTGTAACAGTTGAATTGAAACGATTCAAAGGTTGGGAGAACCAGGATTCCGTGTTCCGCGTTTTTTCGCAACTCGGAGAGGATACTCTCGTCAGATGGATTCAGGGTCGCCGGAGAAGACCGGGCAGTGCGAACCGGGAAGTGGTTCTGAAGAACTGTAAGTATGATGAGGAGGCTGTCAAGTATGCAGAAGTGTGGATGAAAAGATGTCGTTTCGAAATGGAGCTGCTTAACATTGATATGAAAAAGTATCCTTATGAGACAAGTATCATAAGCTCTTTTCCAAGGTGTACTGACTTTCAATTGGCGTCAGAAAGCGAGGAAGACGTCAGATGGTGGCTTCAGAAGCTACCAAATCAAATGAACTCTCTCAGAGTTTTCGCTGAAGAAGGCGGAATTTCGAGGGAACTCTGCTCATTTCCACAGGTTTTTCGGGTCACAATTGATACAACTTTATTAATAAGATAAATAAGTTCAGATTATAAACACCAGAAGACTTGTCATGTACTGCGAGACTCAACTTTGAGCAACTGTTTGAATTGAAAGCAACACACATTACTATAAAAGCCGATTGTATCACTGACGACGCAATCAATCGGTTCATCAAAGTGAGGCGAATGTTAGGTCATTTGAAATTCAAATTTCAGCGTTGGATGAATGGAGAGTGTGTCGAGGGGTTCCATAAACTGACCATTAGAGACCGACCTCACTTCGAGTTGGATAGACTGATCAGTGGAATCGAAGTGAGACCATGGGATGACGAATTCAAGGATGAAGTGTAAGCGACCTTTCTAATAAAAAAACAAATATACTTTCTCAGGGGCTTCTTCTGGTACGAATTCAATCGATTCTGGGGTCGCGAGGAGTGCTACCAGATCACGAGCAACTTGGATCCTTACGAGAGTTTGACTCTCCACATCAATGAAAATCATGTATCGGTTTTCCACACGGGGAAGAAAACTAAGGATCAGGATGGAACATTCTACACGGATTATTGGGTTCCCTGTTAGAGTCAATGTTGTTTCACAGAGTACAAAAGTTTCACTTGTTTGTAAACTTCAAAAGAAGATTTGTTTGTTCATTCATTATCAATCAACATCGAATGAATCCAGGTGTAATAAATGCAATTCTTTCTTTTATTCGTTACGAGATCAAAAGATCATTCGGTAGAGAAGAAGTTCAAACTCCATAAAAGGCTTATCAGAGGCACACCTTTTCCCGAACTTTCTCTCTCAACAAATTTATTTCGCAACGTTGTCTTGTTCGTCCTCTTTTCACATTTCTAAACTTCACTTTTTCTAAAAGAATGGAAGAGGAAGTCGTCAAGTTTATGAACGCATTCACTGGAATTCTGGAGGACTGTGACTCCGCAGTGGATGTGAGCCCCTTGTTCGGAAGATTGGTGAGCTCATCCTCCCACGAAAACTCCAATTGGAATACTTTTCAGAGAGCACAAGAGTTGAACGCTTTCATCGGACAGTTTCCAAATTGGAAGCATTTAAACGAAGACTGCCAACGGAAAATAGTGGAATATCTCGATCACCGAACCAGATTCAAACTGAGTTTGTGCTCCAAATCCGACCAGCGACTCGTGAGCAAAGTTCCCTATTCCATCTTCTCCATCGGCGTTGATGACGGCCTCCGCTATATTGGAAATGAGAAATTTGTAAGATCTTGAAGACCATTCAGAAACCATAGAAACTTCCAGAATGAGAATGTACTCGTGAAGGTAAAATTCTCCAACCAGTCACATGATAAGTACAAAAAACGTATACAACTGATTTTCGAGAAAGCCGAAAAAGACACTCACATCCGGTGGGTGCAAAAATCGAAGGGGAGGCTCGAGAAGAAGAGGCTGGTTTTGAAGAACAAAGATCATGAAGAGGAAGCTGTGAAATTCATGGAGGAGTGGCTGAGAAGGTGCAATTATGGAGTGAGCGAGTTGTATGTTGAAATGGTGGGTCTGTTCGTTTTTTTTTTGACTGTGAATAGTTTTTGGTTGAATAGTCGTGGAATAGGCTAACACTACTACAATTCTGGACTTGTAAACTTTTCAGTACTCAACTTTGGAGCTCCATATCTCGACTCACAGAGATCCGTAGGAAAAATGAAACACAGTTCTGAACTCGTTGAAACCAGAGCTTTCGAATGATATAGGTTTCACTGGAAAACTCCGAGGGCTCATCAGACCATTCTACTACAACAAACTTCTAGTAAAATTGAACTAGTTGCGAAAACTTTTCTGAAACAGAGACGATCGTTTCATGTTTCCAGACCAACTACCCATTCAAATCGAGCCGAATCAGCTTCCTTCCCAAGTGCACCTCCCTGGGAGTCCGTTCGGACGACGAGAACGTGTATCGCTGGTGGCTGGAAAGAGTTCCAGAGCACCTTCAGAACCTTTCACTTTTTATCTACAATGACTATGATATGGTGCTTTCTCCCGGATTCCTCTCGTCCCCACAGGTTTCTCTATTAGTTTCTTCTCATCAGATTCAGTTTCCCAGATCCTCAACACGAAAGAGTTCTTCTCAATGGCCGATTGCCCATTCTCAGAAGCCCAGTTCCTGGCGGGAATTGTAAACTGGAACAACGTGAGCTTCCGTTCAACGAACATCCCAGATTCCGGAATCAATGAATTCATCAGAGTGAGTCACTGACTTGTTCCTCTAGAAGTCTTTAAATGATGTAGAGATGGGTGAATGGAACATACAAGATATTCCGATCGGCGTACTTTCTTCACCGAGAAACGCGTGACGTGGAGGCATTGTTAGACGGAGTGAGAGCAGAGGAGTACGAGGATAGCCATTATGGGAGGACGTTTATCAGAATTCGGAGCAAAGTGGATCCGTTGGCATGGTTGAAAGTGCAAGTCGATGATGATACAGTGACTATTTTGAAACTACCTTATGATTTGTAAAGTTTGCATGTCGCTATTCTATTCGAATTGACATTTGGATTCTTTTAATGAGATGTATATCGTTCGAAAGCTCTTGTTTCGACGAATTCAGAACTATGCTTTATTTTTCATACCGAGTCCTGTGAGCCAGGATATGGAGCTCCAAAGCTGAGTACTGACCTGGTCCAGAAATGTCGAAGGTCTATTCAACGATTCTTCTGAATCATTTAATGTATTTTAGATTATGGGAGCTCTAGAACAAGTTTGCTCAAAAGTTCATAGCGATTTTCCAATTCGTTTTTGAATTAAACCCCAATTTAGCGCAAGAGTTTGGAGCTCCATATCTCGGCTCACAGAACTCGATAGGAAAAACAGAACATACTTCTGAATTCGTCAAAACAAGAGCTTTTGAATGATATATCATGCTCTGATCAAACCATGTTAATTCTACAGCTGATCACAAAAGCTCTAACATTCGTTCATTTCATAAAAATTCAAGTTAAACAAAGACTCTCTACTGTTTCTTAGTCTCCTCCTTCTTCCCAATTAACGTCTTCTTCTTCCTCTTCCTCCTCGACTTGATCGTCTTCGGCTTATCCCCAATAGCCGCATCATGCACAACACCTGTGCTCACCGCGAACTTCATCAGCATCTCCCTGGCATTCATATACGGAGTCGGAGAGCGAAACGAGCCGTAGCGCTGCGAGAGGATCGCCGCCATGGTTTCTTTGAAGCCCACCGTGTGCTCTTCGGTCATTCGGCTCGCGACGATGTCGATGGTGGCGTAGAAGGCGCACTTGGAGACTCCAGTGGCGCACACCAGCATGACAGGTCCCTTGCCAGAGGTGGCCTTCTTTTGGCTCCGGATGTATTGCACTTTGATCTGAATTGATGTTTGTTTTTTTTAAATTGAAAACTAAAATTTGTTTCATTCACCGATGCTCTCATGTCGAGCATGTACTCTGGCAACTCATCGTCTCCCCACTCGTGAAAGTGCATCAGAATCGTCTCGTCCCCTCCGATTCCGATCCCGAACGTCTTCATGTGTGCTTCTCCCCTCTCCTCCATCGTCTTCACCACCAACTTCCCATATCGTCTGTCACCCTTCCCCGGCCAAAACATCCTACAAATTCTCGCCTTCCTCTCACACTCTTCCAGTCTCTTCGCTCCAAACTCCAGAAGAATCGTCTTTTCAAAGTTCCTCTGCTCGATTTGAAGCCGTGCTTTTCGACACTGTCGCGGATCGATGCCCCCGAAGACCAGAATCATGGACGGCTTCTGATCGGCGACCATTCTCCAGAAGACGTGCTCGGTGGCATCGTCAAATGGGGCTTGTGCGAAGATGTAGGCGTCTGGAAGTGTGTCTTTGAAAACTGTTTCACAAAATGAGAAAGTCGATGCTTTTATCTTGTGTTTTTCGCATTTTTTGGCTCGAAAATAAGATCTGTAGGCATTAATTGCCTATTTTTAACCGATTTCCGTCATTTATTTTATAACACAAGCTGGAAAAACTCGAAAAACCGTCCAAGTCCAATGGAGCGCATTTGCAGACACCCTCCCGCTGCACTCATTTTTTTTTGCGCCGACAATAAAAGAAGAAGAAGCACATACTCTTCTTATGATAGCCATCCACAAAAGACGCATGATAGTAGCTGCCCTTCCCGTACTTTTCAGACACCACGACTCTCGAGTGATCATAGCAGTAGAGGCTGGGAATGCGGTTCATCTCCTGATGGTTGAGACACTTGTCGAACCGAGGAGGGAAGCCCATCGCAGAGGAGTGCATGTCGGAGAGCAGCACGACGCCTTCTGACTTCACAGCCGAGGCTGCTTCTTTGGGAGAGATGTCCTGGTTGTCTTCGTTTTCTAGGGGTGGAGGTGTCATCTCGTTTCCAGCGAGGTGACGACTACTAGCTTCCGTGGTCTCGTCTTCCACCCAAGACTTACTGAAAGCAATGGAGATGTACTGTGTGGAAGATGTGATGGTTTACCTACCTTATGAAGCTTCTCATGTATTCTGAAGGCGTCATTTTTTCTTTTGATGTATTCGGCAATTGGAAATGAATGAAGATAAGCGAAAGTAGTGAAATTAGTGACAGTTCTCAAGGTTTTAGGAGCACCGGGACTAGCCTCCCCCTAGCCTGAAAATGATAAGTTTCAGATTCATTTCGTATCTCCAGATCCAAAACGACAATCGATCCAAAACGACACTCGCACTTTTCCCCAGAGACGCCTTCTCGCTCGAGTTGTTATCTATCATTAGGCCGTTTCTCGTGATGGGTTGTCATGGAGATGTCTCCAGTTTTTTCTCGAATTCTCAATCTAGACGTGTTTAAGTTTTTCGAAGCTCAAACAGAAGAAGCTCTGCCTCAATTTGATCCGGTAGATGAGAGTTGGACTTTGAGCACAACATGTTATCTCCCTAATTCATGTTGACTTGTTGTCTGATAGGCTGATAGGCTAGTGAAAGCTCATTTTCCTTTTTCTTTATGATAACTTCTTCTTCTAACTTCCCTTGATTTCCAGCAAGTTTTCAGCCCAGAAAATGTTCAAACTCGTCGACAAGATCGACGCGTGGCTCCTGGCTCCACAACCCGAATCCAATGTACCCACTTTTCTCTCTACCCTCTTTCTAAATTACAATCAAACTTCCAGTGCCCGATAATCCTCCTCCGCGTCCGCTACTTCCTCTCCACCTTCTTCGGCATGGTGTTCTGCATTGGCGCCATTCTCAAGGTGCCGGCTCACGAGTCCTTCTACCAGCCGCTCACTCTCGTCTGCGGACTCTTCATGGCCGTCGGTTTCCTGCTGAACAGCTCCCCGAAGAAGTTTGTGGTGAGTTTCGTTTTGGATGGGAGTCTGTATGAGCAGAATACTTTCAGAAGACGTGCATTATTCTCACTTTGACTCGTCTCTTCACATTCTACATGTCCTGCCTGTCACTGTTCAAAGAAGGTTCATCTCCTCCACTTCAGTTCAAGAACGTCGAGTTGTGAGTCTCCAGATGAATGTAAAAATGATCATTTGGAAAGTTCAGTTTCGGAGACGAGAAGAGCAGTGCCAACGAGAGCTACTTCATGCGCTTGACGACCATGTGCATCTACACGATGCTTTTCCTTTACTGTGAGTTTCAGGGTGATTCTTTTGCTGATATTCGTATTGTGCTCGCTGTGAGAAAATTGTTTGGAAGCTCAATCATAAGGTTTATGAATTTGATTTCGACTCCGGGGAACCAAGGTGCTCCAAAGTTCTGAAAGGGTACTGAAAGGGTACTGAAAACGATCTATTTTGTGATATGTTCTATATCTGATTGAAACTGCTCTTTAAATCATAAAGATTATATGGTTTAAGATGTGATACCTCACTTATTTTTGACCTAAAAGTACTCTCGATTCTATCTGACTAGGGAATGTTCCACAGTAAGTTGGCTTTCCAGAACGAGATTGGTATCGTTCGAAAGGTCGTTTTGTGAGGATTTCAAAACTGTTTTCCATTTTTGCTAAATGACACATTGAACCGAGATATGGAGCTTTAAAGATGCGCAAAAAATAAAACAAGTCCAAACGTGTATCAGTATTGACCTATTTAAAACATTTCCCCAAGCAGAAAACATTGTTCAGATTGTAGAAAATGCTTAAAAATGATGTGGCTCAAAGGTTCATAGTGTGTACGCTGACCGAATTCCGAAAGCGACGTCGGGAGAAAAATGCACTAGTTCAACCTTTTGCCCTCCATATCTCGGTTCAATGTGTCATTTAGCAAAAATGGAAAACAGTTTTGGAATCCTCATAAAAAGACCTTTCGAACGATACCAATCTCGTTCTGAAAAGCCAACTTACCTGTGGAACATTCCCTAGTAAGCTTTTTGAAAATTCGGAGCTCTTTATTTTGGCTCCCAGATCTTCTTACCAACCCAACAACTTCCAAAAACCTGTTAGCAAAAGCTTTCCAAAACTCTCTTCTGAAAGACTTCCCCATTGCCACTGAGACCAACCATTCCAGGCCTCTACAGCCGCACGATCAACCGCAAGAAGATCCACGAGCGAAAGACACGTCTCTACGCGGAAAAGGTGAAGCTCGAGGAGAAGACGCGCGAGGACAGTTGGAACGAGTCGAGCTACATCTGAACAATTCCTCTTTTCCCACTTGTCCCATTCATTCTCTCGACACGCATCATCCGTCTCTCTTTCTTTCCCCTCGTGTCCCTGTTTTTTGCTATTTTTCTCGAATTTCCTCCCCACACTTTCGAAATGCGCCAACTTCTCGTGAGTCATTGATTTTAGCCCCCGATTCCATTAGATCCCTTTCCAGTTCTTCTACCTTCTCATCGGTCTTCTGTTCTGCGATGACTTGAATATCACCTCTCCAGAAAAGGAGGTCTTCATTCCCCTATCCTCCACCTTCTCCGATTCCGAAGAGATTCTCATCGAGAGCCAGAAAGAGGACGTGCCAATGACCACTACCCCCGATATCCCGTACCTCCCACTGATCCAACGATGCTCCACGTCATCCGAGTGTTCTGTCGACAAAGAGTGCAACGATGGAAAGTGCCTCGTCTCGTCGCCGAACAAGTTTGATTTCCTTCCCGCCATCTTCTACCGATGTCAGAACCGAGTGGAGTGTCCATCTGGAAACAGGTGCATTCTCAATCGATGTATTCCTTTTCATTGGTGATCTTTTATTTGAATAAAGTGGTTTTCATTATGGAAATTGTGAAAATGTTAATTTTATTGTCAGTTTGATTGTATTGAATAGTGGCTTGCTTTCAAAATGTTCGAGCTATCATAACTCCGCCCACTTTTGCTCTTTTTGGCTCAAGTTTCTTGGAGTGACTCATTGATATCAGAGCTATAACTTGTCAGTTGAAGACGTTCCATGAAAATCAAAAAGAACTGCGATATTTGATGTCTTTTGAAAGAGACTTTGTTAGAAGTTTGTGAAGTTTTCAGATTTTTTCAAAAAATCGCAACAGTCAAGTTTATTCTGATTTTGAAGACAAGTATTTTGAATGAGATGAAGCTCAAATATCAATAGAAAAGTCCAGAAAGTTTCAGACAAAATGAGCAACTGTGGGCGGAGTTATGATAGGTCAAAAGTTATACAAAATGCACTGAAACCACGTGTATTCAAGATAAGTTTCAATTAAAAAGTTGACAACCTTTGAGAGCCTTAACTCTATAATTCCAACAAAGCAGTGCTCATTATCAAGCTCTCTGGAACTTTAAATTGACTAGAATCTGTGTTACTTGTTCCAAATCACCCCATCTTCCAACACCCGAACATATCAGTGTAGCTCCACATCAAAACAACCCAAAAAGACGTCTCCGTATTGTTTATATGCTTCATTAGTGTGTATCGATAACCCCGTCCCGTCCCGCAGGTAAGAGAAGTTTAACAATCCGAACTGCCAATAAAGTGTCCGTCTCTTACACTCCGAGACCAGCTGACTCCACTAATCAGTCCCCTCTCTTACTAGTTCCACTTTGCTACCTTGCAAAAACATTGAATAATGCATACGATTCCATAATAATGCATGTCTGCGTCTCTCCCCCCGCCGTGCTCTCTCCGGCTTCTTCCATATGTTCTCCGTATCGCCTTGTATTCCGGCTGTTCGTCGCCCTCCGACCTCTGTGTCTGCGTCTCTCCATCTCGCGTGCTCTCTCTCGCCTTCCGTCAAATGTTGCGATCGGCGAGAAGAAGAAGAGAATATTGCTGCTTTGATTTGCATCCGATACCTCTCGTAACTTCTGGGATACATCATTTATTTAATTGACACTATTCTTTGTTCCATTTCTGATTTATGTTCCTTTGAGACCCCAATCCAACCCGAACCTCAATTTTCTCATCGTAAAACGCAGTTTCCCAGGCCGAAAGAAAAGTTTCTTGGGCGAATAATTGGAAATGCGCGCATATCAATGTTGTCGCTCTCTTCGCACACTTCCAATCGCATAAATCAAACAAAAAATGGACATGAGGAGGACGGACGGGGAACATGCTGCTCTGTTTGCCAGAT
The DNA here is from genome assembly GCA_963572205.1 of Caenorhabditis imperialis. Taxonomy (NCBI): domain Eukaryota; kingdom Metazoa; phylum Nematoda; class Chromadorea; order Rhabditida; family Rhabditidae; genus Caenorhabditis; species Caenorhabditis imperialis. The sequence goes on from OY751541.1 coordinate 7,352,445, forward strand.
AGTTTAGGTCGTTTCCTGATTGCGCAACCCCCTCGTTTCCCACCCTAACAGAGAGCACCCCCCATTTTCTTGTCCATACACAGCGTCTTTTTTTCTTCATTGATTGTGACTAGAGAGAATCAAAAATGGCGAGGTCGGATCCTAGGCCAGCTCGATTTTTGAATTTTTTGGTTTTTCTCGATTTTTTCCGTTTTTCCTTCAATTTTCATGATTTTTCGTGGTTTTTTTCGTTGAAATTCAGAATTTTCTAACTTTTCGTGCTTTTGGAAACAATTTCTGTCGAAAAAACATAGAAAAATCATGAAAATTGAAGAAAAAACGATAAAAAATCGAGAAAACCAACAATTCAGAAATCGAGCTGGCCTAGAATCCGACCTTGCCGTTTTTCTAGTCCCTCGCGATCCTTTATGACATTTTTCAAGTATTTTCAAGCAAAGAATTGGAAAATGACAAGAAAATAAAGAAAAAATTCATAAAAACTCAAAAATTCCGCATTCTCATTGAATTTTCTGTCTTTTTGAGGTTTTTTCGGTTGAAAAATGATGGTTGTCTTCTTTTTTATCAAATTTTCATTCATATTTTACTGAAAAAAATAACGAAAAATCTTCAAAAATCGAGAAAAACCCTAAAATTTTCGAGTTTTCAAATTAGAGATGGCCTAACTTTCAACCCCTGCCCAGATCCTAGTCCCCCAGCCACGATCGTAAAGTCTGATGCATTCTAATCGAAAAATTGTATAAGAAAATCGATATTTTTTAAGTTTTCAAACTTTTTAGCACTAGACAGATCTACCAGTATGACTTCTGACACCATCAGAACTTCCGTTACTATTTTCTTGATTTTTACTTCATTATTAACCTGAAACCAAAGAATTTCAAACTATAATATCTTCTCCAACAAAATACATCACCTATCTTCTCGAACACTCTCTCTATCATCCGTCCTCATTTTAAAAACGCCAACCTTTGCGACCTCTCCGGAAGTCGCCTCTCCTCCTCCCCCACCAATCTTCTCTCTTCCCGATCATCAATAAATCGCCCTCATAAAAATGTTCTTGCTCTTCTCGAGCTCGAGCTCCATGAGCAACTTTGTCGATCAATTCGAAAAGCCGTGGGGGTCCGTCGTTTTTATTACTCGAAGTCTCGTTTTACACTTTCCGTGCTCTTTTTGTGTTTCGAGAATCTTTCGCCTCGATCTTTTACGAATTCGAATTCGAATTCAAATTCAAATTAACTGAATGCTCGTAAAAAGTGGGAAGGTTTGTTCGGAATCACAAACTGGTTGCCATTGTTAACGCAATGATGATGATGATTCGATTTCTTTCCCAACTTTTCCAACGTTATTCTGGATTCTGGATTCTGGATTCTATATTCTGTATTCAGATTTCTATTCTTCTCCCCCAACTTCCTACCTCCAACCCTTTTTTCGTCCGAAAACTCTTCCATCTAACGACTTCTATCATTTGTGTCTGCGTCTCTCCCACTCGCACACTCTCTCTTCTCCCCAATACATCATTGGCACGTCTTCTGATCCCCCAAAGGGATTCATGTTTTGCGGCGCAAAAAGGACAACGATTCCGCCAAAAACCCGGGTTCATTTCATATGCACAATTTGGCGCTTGACCCTCTCCGAGAGTGCGAAAAGAGCCGAGTATGTTTCGGAGCACCACTTCTTCCTCTTCCTTTGTGGCTCCATTCGCCTCCCAGTTTCGCTTCTTATTAGTTTCGAACTTTTTCGAACTTTTAACAACATTTTGAAGCTTTTTAGGATGAGAAAATGGTAGTTTTCGCCGATTATCAGGATAAAATGGTTCAAAAAGGAGCTAATTTCCTAATAAAATTGTCTTTTTTGGTAGTTTTCATAAAATTCTAGACTTTTTCTTTACTTTTTCATGTTTTGAATGATTTTGAGTGTTAAATTTATCAAAAAGTCCAAATTTTGATGGTTAGGTTATCAGAAAAACTTTCCAATGGGTCTCGCAGCGAAAAGCTACAGTAACTTTGTGAATTTTCAATTTTCGGGGATTTTGATTGATTTTTTGAAGGAAAATATGTTTTTTTTGTAATTTAAACAAAAAACACTTTTGAAAAGTAGGAAAAACTATAATATTTCACAAAAATTGAGAAAAAAACTCAGTTTCTCTTGATTACAATGTAAAAACTGCTCAATTTCTCTGCCCTCTCACTTTCCCACACTTTCTCGACACTCTCGGCTGATTTTTAGGGAAAATCGATGAAAAACAACTTTTTAAAAGTTGAAAAACTGTAAAATTCGCCAAAAATTCCGAAAAATCGCTCTGCGTCTCCCACCCAACGCACACTTTTTCTCCTCCTCTTTCTCTACCCTCTCTCACTTCCCCACACTCTCTCAACAGTTCTCTGTTCCTGCCTTCCAACTGGTCCTTGTGCCTAATTCCATCATTCAATTATATCATAAGCTGCCCTCCAACTCTTTGCTCCTTAATTTCTAATCCGCTTTCTTCTTGCTCGCCGGCTCGAAAGTGCTCGTGTCACATATGCCCAATAATGCCCTTTTGCATTGAGTAGTCACTGCCGCCTGAATAATTGCCTTCAATCCGTCGTTTTTCTTCCTCCAAAAACCTATTTGGCTCTTTTTTTGCTCCGACTCTCTTCCACTTCATAATGTGTTGCTCGTGGTGTGCGCCTTTTTCTCATTTATTCCATCTGTTTGTGGCCGGCTCTTCTTTCTTTTTTTTGGTGTACGGGGGCTTTCAGTAGCCTTCTTGAATTCAGAATTCAGAATTCAGAATCTAGAAAAGCACTCTCACCTCATTACGTCTTCTGGTCTTCTGAATCTCTCTGAATCACAAGATGCAAAAATAGAGTGCCCCGACAACATCCATCAATCGCCACGAAATTCATTTCCCGGTCCCCCATGATTTAACCGCACTCTCGCCTCGCCCCGATCTTCCCCCCGTGGTGTAGTGGCTAGTGCGGTTGTCCGGCGCGCAAGCGGAAGGGGTTCGACACCGGGGGCTCTCTTGGGAGTTGCGGAAGGAATCGCGAGTAAAACAAGATGTCTGAATCTTGGCGTTTCATATCAAAGAGTTGTCCAAAACAAACAAAGTTGAATTCCACTATCCTTTTCGGATCGCATTGCACTTTCCCCATCTGTTTTCCATCCGTTCTCTCTCTCTTGAGCCACTAACTTTTTCTCAAACGAACAAATTGCGTTTTGCAGCTGACCACTCTTTTGTTTTCGTCTCCCTCTTCGTATTTTTGTTTTTTCCAGACGATGAGCTAGAAGAATGCGTCTCGGCTCGAACAGTTACGACGTGCAGCGGACCGAGGCGATGGTGCCCGCCAAGACTCCGCCCCCGAATCAGATCAGGTGCACCGTCACTTTCCTCGATGGAACTCTCTTTCATTTCGAGATTGAGGTGAGTGAAAGGGGCGGGGCTTCATAATAATGAGAATGTGGTTTCAGAAGAACTCACTAGGTATCGTTCTACTGGAAAAAGTGTTCAGTTACTTGGAAATCATCGAAAAGGACTACTTTGGACTGATTTTCATCGCTGTTGATAACTCGAGTGTACAGCAGAAAGTGAGTTTTTCATTGACATTTGAAAAAGTTGATTGGATTGTCCGAGAGAACTTCACTACCTTTGATAAGAGCTTTTTTAAAGCTTATTTCAAAATCAAAATAAAATGAGCAATCGCTATCAAAGTATAGTGATATGTATATCAATTGACGCAGAATTTTATGATGAACAAGTTTGCAGTACTTTATTTTTGACGAACATTATTATTGAGTGAGTTATGAGCTGTCAAAGTTGAGTCGGTTTCCTGTGAAGAGCGAGGCGAGCAACGAGAGCTTGAGAGCTCATAACTCGCCCGAATATAATTTTCAAGTATTGAAAGTATTGAAATCATTTTCAGCATGAAATTCTGCGTCGATTGATATACATATCGATATACTTTCAAGATTTATAAATTATAATTGACGAGTTCCTAGAAGACGTTCCTCTCGAAAGTTTTCGGTGTTGCTCTTTTTTTGCTCTTTTTTCTTTGATGAGGAGTAGTTAAAACAGTTCATTATATCACCAACCTCCTTTTCAACTATTGAAAACCATATATGGTCCACTTCCACTTCCAGAAATGGCTGGACCCTGCAAAATGTCTCCGAAAGCAGATGGTGTGTCCCCCTTATCACCTCTTCTTCCGCGTCAAGTTCTTTGTCCGTGACCCAAATCGCCTTCGCGACGAGTTCACGAGGTTCCAGTTCTACCAGCAGGTCAGGAAGAACCTCGAGGAGGGCCGTCTTCCCTGCAACGAGGGCTCTTTGGCTCTGCTCGCCAGCTATGTCGTGCAGGCGGAGGTCGGCGACTTCGAGGAGAAGACGCATGGGATCGCGAGGACTTGTCTCTGTTACAAGATACAGTTTGCTACGTTGCCAGATGACTTTTCGGATCGAGTGGCCGAGTTGCATCAGTTGCACGTGTGAGTTGTCCACGAGAAGTACACGGGTTTATGGGAGTGGCCAAGGGTGAAGGTTGCATTTTGGTGGCTTTGATGAAAAATCGGGGGAAAGATAGTTCGAAGTAGTTTTTCATTTGAAAGCTCTTGATTTTCCGAGTTCAGAACTGTGCTCCATTTTTTCTACAGAACTCTGTGAGCCGAGATATGACGCTCCAAATGTTGAACTGACTGCTACTTTATAAGTTTATCAGTGCTCAAATTCAAAGCTCCGTATCTCGGCTCACAGAGCTCCATAAGAAAAACTAAACATAGTTATGAACTCGTCACAACAAGACCTTTCGAACCATATAGATATCATTTAAAGAATCTAAGAACTCACCAACCCCTCCAATTTCCAGCGGTCAAACCCCTGACATCGCCGAGCAGAACTTTCTCGAACACGCACGTCGCCTTGAAATGTACGGAATGGACGTCTACGACGGCTGTGACGCCAACCAACTGCCCATCGAGATTGGTGTGGGGGCAGTGGGTATCAAGGTGTTCCACGACGGCATCAAGATGAACGAGTACGTGTGGGCGAGGATCAGGAAGCTCAGTTTCAAGAAGAAGCAGTTCCAAGTGCTGGTGGCGAACGAGGAGGACCCGAACGAGACGATCATGGTGTTCAACATTCTGTCTTCGAAGACGTGCAAATTGCTTTGGAAGTGCTGCATCGAACAGCACACGTTCTTCCGACTCAAGACTCCGCCAAAGACGCCCCAGAGGAAGGTGTTCAATTTCGGGTCAAAGTTCCGGTATAGTGGGAGGACGGAGTATCAGACATTGGAGGAGAACGAGCAGAGGAAACAGGCCGGACATCGCAATTTTCATCGGTTTGTTTTTTACATTTTTTTTTAATTAGTGTTTTTATTGAAAGCTACAGTAAATTGGATTCGTATATTTGTTCCAAATCAGTCAAATTTTAAAATTTCGAGTTGAAAAAGTTACAATCATGATCAGAAAAATGTTCTCTTTCCAATGATATAAGAAACATTTAATTTCCAGTCAAAAAATATTTTTCGTTTTTCGCTGGATCCGAGGAGTTGAGCGACTTCACTCGAGAAAATCATAAAATTTCAAATTTTAAATTTCGCGCTCTTTTTTATATCATTCGATAGAGAATTTTTTGCTGATTTAGAATATCTAAAAGAAACTTCTGAAAAACACAGAAAAATTGTTTTTATGGGACAAAACAAGAAAGCTACAGTAATTTGTTAAATGTAATCCTTATTTGCGGCATAAGTCAGTCAGTTTTTGTTATTTCGTTATGAAAATAAGACCATCTTAATCAGAAAATTTTTCTCTATTGAATGATATATAAAACATTAGCATTTCGAACAAAAAACATTTTTCGTTTCCCAGCGATTTGGAGGCATGGAGTTGTTCATGAAAATTCATGAAAATCAAAATTTTGAATTTCGCGCTCATTTAGATATCATTCGATAGAGAACGCTGATTCAGATTATCTAAGTTAAACTTCAGATAAACAAACAGAAATTGTTTTTATGGGGCAAAACATGAAAGCTACAGTAATTTGTTAAATCAAATCCGTATTTTCGGCATAAGTCAGTCAGTTTTTGTTATTTCGATCTGAAAACAAGACCATCTTAATCAGAAAAATTTGCTCTTTCCAATGATATAAGAAATATTTGATTTCCAGTCAAAAAATAATTTTCGACTTTCGGTGTCCGGACGAGGAACTCGAAAAATCATGAAAATTCAAATTTTGAATTTCGCGCTCTTTTTTATATCATTCGATAGAGAATTTTTTGCTGATTCAGAATATCTAAACAAAACTTCGAAAAAACAAAGAAAAATTGATTTATGGGACAAAACTTAAAAGCTACAGTAATTTGTTAAATGGAGTTCCTAATTCGATTCTAAATCAGCCAGTTTTCAAAATTTCAAAGTGAAAGCAAGACAATCTTGATCAAAAATTTTTTCTCTATTTAATGATATATAAAACACAAATATTCCGATCAAAAAATGTTTTTCGTTTCTCATGGATCCGAGGGAATTGAGGAAATCGAAAAAATCATAAAAATTCAAATTTTGAGTTTCGCGCTCTTTTTTATATGATTCGATAGAAAATTTTTTGCTGATTCAGAATATCTAAACAAAACTTCGAAAAAACAAAGAAAAATTGATTTATGGGACAAAATATGAAAGCTACAGTATTTTGTTAACTGCAATCTGTATTTGCGGCATAAGTCAGCCAGTTTTTGTTATTTCGATCTAAAAACAAGACCATCTTTATCAGAAAATTTTTCTCTATTGAGTAATATATAAAACATCAGTATTCCGAACAAAAAATTTGTTTCGACATTCGGTATCCGGACAAGGAACTCGAAAAAATCATAAAAATTCAAAATTTGAGTTTCGCGCTCATTTTTATATCATTCGATAGAGAATTTTTTGTTGATTCAGAATATCAAAAATAAACTTCGGAAAAACAGAAAAATTTGTAATTCTGAGGCGAAACAAGGAAATAAGAAAGCTACAGTAACTTGTAAAATGAAACCTTCAACAACTCCCCTGAATCTTCAGATCCCTGTCAAAGAACTCATTCCTCCGCTCAACATTCTCCGGAAACACGCAATCCATCGACTCCTCCAGATACACGAACACAACGACCACAGACTCTCCAGAATTGCCCTCCAGGTAAGCCATCACAGTCACCATCACCTCACCCCCCGCATGTTCACAGTGGCCAACTGCTCGCACGACGTCTTCTGAGTGCCGCCCGTCACGACACCGACTCGTCGGACGCGTTGGGCTACGCGTCGGACGGCGCCGTCGTCTGCGCGCCACTCACCACTCCACTCTCACCGCGACGCACTCGAGACTACGCCACCGATAGGTAAATACCGCCAAGTTTGGGGTTGATTAGTTCTTTTCTCATTCAACGAATCGGAATGGCGGGGGGAAACGCCTAGCTTATTCTACTGGTTTCGTGTTATTGTTTCCTTTATCATGTGGTCAAATCGAATCAATACTTCCCTTCTGATCAAGGTCGTTTAATTTACCAACTTGGGCTGTGTTCGACTGTTTTTTTCTCCAACCAAGTATTTGAGTAATCAGGTTCTTTTTGCTGGCAGTTTTTGTAGATTTTTAGTGAATTTTTGTGTGGAAAATTGGAAAAATGACACAACATTATCGAAAAATTGAAATACGGGAAAAATTCAATTGGAGAGCCAAAAAGGGGAGTGGAAGAAAACCCCAAATTTTGGGTTTCTAGTCCCCCTTTTTTTCCAGCTTCCTAGTGAACCAATCTCTTCAAATTTTTCACAGTTTCCAACAATTTTAAATTTCCAATCGAACTATCAAAACAGAATTTTGAAAATATAATCAATGGCCTAGAAAAAGCGCATAAAACTAAAATATGCAAAGTTTTTTTTTGATTTTCGAATTCTTCTCTTCAATTTCTTCCATCTGTGACAAACTGTGAGCGTAGATTTAAAAGGAATTTTTCCGTTTGGAAATTGAAAACTATACAAAAAGAAGCTGAAAATTTCATTGTAAGGCTTTGTAAACCCCAAATTTAGGGTTTCTAGTCCCCCTTTTTTTCCAGCTTCCTGGTGAACCACTCTCTACAAATTTCACACAGTTTCCAACAATTTCAAATTTCCAATCGAACTATCAAAACAGATTTTTGAAAACGCAATCAATGACCTAGAAAAAGCGCCTCAAACTAATATATGCAAAAGTTAGGCCACCACTTTCTTTAAGCTTCCCCTGGACTTTTTTCAATGCTTTTTTCTGATTTTCGAATTCTTCTCTTCAATTTCATCAATCTGTGACAAACTGTGAGCTTCCATAAAGTATCGTGTGTGCTTTTTCACTCTCCTCCCGACCAATGTGAATTGTCCCCAATTCAAACAGGAAATTGTAAAAGCAGCAAAAAATAAGTGATTTATACCGAGCGAGTGAGTGTGTCTGTTGTCCGTCTCCAAACACACACCTAAATGGGCGTCTATTTGTCGGCCCTTTCTCGCCCCCCGTTTCCCTTGCTCATTCCTGTGTGACCATTGAGCCCAGTGGAGTGGAGGGGATATCAAGAAATTTTCCGCGCGTCCTCTTTATTTATCCGCGCCGCCTGTCATTTATCTGTCACATTTTTTGTTGGTGAGGGGGGCTCGCCGAGCTCGTGAACCGGAAACAGAAGGAGAAACACCTCGTTTTCCCTTTTCCCTTTCGATGTGTTTCTCTTCTTAAAACAACCAGTTCTACGGTGATTAGCGACCTCTTCTTTTTTCTTCTTCCTTTTTTTTGGGTTCTAGAAGAACAGTTCATGGTCATTTACAGTAATTGAGTGCACCTGCACACTGTTTAACCTACTATTAAAGTTAATTTCATTTTCTGACTCATGCCCACATTCATTTCATGGTCTTTTCAAAGTTTTGAAATGTCATAGCTCCGCCCACAATCATAATTGCGAGTTGAAGTTCATATATAATGGTGTGTTATTATCAGAGCTACAACTTGATAATGGAATAGTTATCTTGAACTTTAAAAGAAGTCAGAATTCATTGATTTTGAAGGTGAACTTTCATAAAGTCACTCGGACATATTCTTTATTTTAGAGCTGTCATAACTCCGCCCACAATTGCTCTTTTTGGCTCAAATTTTCTAGAGTGATAGATCAGTATCAGAGCTCCAAATTGTCAGTTATACACTTTCCATGAAAATCAGTACAAACTGAGATAATTAACCTTTTTCGAAAGTCCTCAGCTTTCAGTGCAAATTAACCGGTTTTAGAAAAATCAAAATATCAGACTTTTTTTTTTTATTTTCATGAAAAGTGTTCAACAGACAAATTATAGCTCTTGTGTCAATGAGTAATTCTAGAAAATTTCAGCACTAAAGAGCATGTGTGGGCGGAGTTATGAGAGCTCGAAAGTGACCCTGCTCTTTCAGTATAATTTTTAACTATACTCACACCAAACTCTATTTCAAATTGAATTTGAAGCAGTGATTGTCTAATTTTTATTATAAGAATATCAATTAGAAAGTTGTAGCTCTTCTGATACACATCATTACCCATTTTCCATCTCCAGAACCCTCCCCCTTTCAAATTGTTCACTGTTTGTATTCCTCCCTCCCTATTTGCCTCCACTTCTAGTACTTTTATTGTTGTATATGTCAAAAAGTAGAAGATGTCGTCAGGTTGGTCGCCCATTTTCGGCTTCTCCCCCCACAATTAGGGGATGAAGCCCTCGCCCCATCCGTCTGTACTTTGAAGATCCTTGACACCTTCCTCCCAAAAGGCCATCATGCCCCTTTTGAAATGATGGCTATTGACCTCCTCATGCTTTTCAATATCCAAATCGTAATGACCGACGCTTTTTTGGTGACCCTGAACGGCATCGGATGCATTGAATAGTGTTGTTGATTCATGCTTACTTTTTGGAAAAATGGTATTGTCGACCTTTTGATGAGTCGTAGCTCCGCCCACAATTGCTCTTTTTGGCTCTATTTTTGTAGAGTTAAAGATTGATATCAGAGCTACAAATTGTTAGTTGAAAACTTTTCATGAAAATTGAAATTGACAGAGATATTTAAGTTTTTCAATATAACAAAGTTCATTGTAATTATCATAAAAAGTGTTCAACTAACAATTTGTTGCTCTAATAACAGTGTACAATTCCAGAAAGTTTCAGCCTAAAAGAGCAAAAGTGGGCGGAGTTATGTTCAATAAAGAAGTTTCAAACGCTTCCTTTCGTTCCAATTCGCTTCCAAACCCATTGATTTACAGTGTTTCCCACTCCCTTCTCCTTTCATCCCTGATCATTATCTCATTTCCCTCATTTTCTCTCTCTTTTCCTTCCCTCGATCCGTCGACCTTCAGCCGACCTCATGTCCCAAAACGAACCACGAAACTAAATCGAATCCCGATCCGAAAAGAACCATGGAAGTGCCGTCGTTCGTCGGCAAAGCGTGTCTAAAGCTGAAAGGGCTGTGCGTGAACGTGTGGACCGCCACGTTGTCCACGTGTCACGAGCGAGAACACGAGAAGGACGTGACGGCGTTTCGGTGAGTGTTTCTGTCCATCCATCCCCATCTCCCTCCTTCCCTTTTTAAAATGTTGCTTGGTGGTCATACATGCAAATGTGTCCCTTGAGACGCCGCGCGTGTCCTTTTTTGTTGATAAAAGTTGAGCTGTCTGAGATGTGTATATCGTAAAGTGTGGGAGGGAAGGGCCCCCGGAAATGCAATCAGGAGAGCATGGAGAGCTCCGAGAGGGGGGTAATGGGGAGGAACGGAGGTGTAAAGTCACAATGGGCTCACCGCAACGAGCATGTGATCTTCGACCGGGTGGTGTTGTGTTGATGAGAATGTCTGATTGTGAGGGAGCGGTGGCCTAGGAATGGTTTTCTAGGCCATGAAGTTTGAAAAGGGAGTAGTGGCCTAGAAAGGAAATCCTAGGCCATAGATAACTCAAATAAGAATTGAAATAATGGCCTAGGTGTGGTTTTCTAGGCCATGAGAAGAATGTCTTTGAGCGGTGGCCTAGAAAGAGAATTCTAGGCCATAGATAACTCAAAGAGGTATTTGAAATAATGGCCTAGAAATGGTTTTCTAGGCCACAGAATAATTTCTGCAAGTGGTGGCTTAGAATGAAAATCCTAGGCCATAGATAACTTAGAGGTATTTGAAATAATGGCCTAGGAATGGTTTTCTAGACGACAAGTGTCAAAACTTCTGAATGTTTTATACGCAAACTTCATAGAAATGGAGTAGAAACACACTATGAAAAGTTAGGCCATATGATTCAAATTTCAAATTTCGCGCCAAATATTCGCTGCGTAGCGACCATTTCGTTTTTGTGCAATAGAGCGCGTTTGCTTCAATTCTTTAACTTGTATCACTTCAATTTCTTCTCCAAAATCTTCTCAAAACCTTCTCTTTCCGACTTCACTTTATACGAACTCCACCCCAATAACATAAGAGCCCATAAAGGACCATAATACCTTATTCAATTTCCCTTCTCCACTATTAACGCCCAACGGCAACATAATCCGTGGCCGTCCAGGTAAACAATATTTGATTGCGGACCACCCGGCTTTCGAACCGGGTGGTCCCTGAGAAAAGGGAGAGGGTAGAAGGGGCTTCTCTTCTAAGGATGGAAAAGTGGAAATGTTTGAAAGAGCAAAAAGAGCACATTCTGATCTTAAGTAGAAGACGTAAAGTTCTTGAACTTTTCCTGGAACCTTTGGGACAAATGTATGTTTGAGTTTTAGTCTTTGATTAAGTTTGAAGTCCATGATTCCACCTCGTAACTGCCAAACACTATACGGCGGCAGCTGACGCCTTCTTCTTTCTTTTCTCGCCCCTTCCAGTGTCAAACAACAATCAGTTTTTGTCTTCTCCCTTCTTCCCTTCCTTCCCATCTGATTGACTCGACTCCGCCCCCTTGTCTCTGCGTCTCTCGCTCCCCCACACTCTCTCGGCGGGCAGCTGTAAATTCGGGGTGGAGTGAGAGGAGAGAGGGGAAGCGGCTCGTGGTGTGCTCACTAGACACCCCCACGCAATCCGACCTATTCTGGAGACGATGCTGAAATTCGCGGTGGGGCCCTGGGTCGCTGATAAGTACGGCACGACGAGTGTGGTGCGGAATGTGCGGAATGTGCCCGTTCGACGAGTACGGTAGGTGTTTTTTGTGGTTTTTTGGGGGATGGGATGGAACTTTGTGGTTTGGACGATTGTTTTTTGTTTCTCTTAGGGAAACTCGTTCTTGAGGTTCTCGAGGTGAACGAGAGGAATCGACAACAGCTGGAAAAAAGACTTTCATTTTCATTCTCTCATAACTTTGTCGAGAGGCATTCGATTGATTTGAACTTTATACCATTTTGTAGAGAATTTCAAGGGCTACAACTTTGTAGTTGAACGTTTTTAGGGAAAATTTGAAATAAAGCCAGGAAATGTAATTTTTCAAAAGGTGTCATTTCGGGCTAGGAAGAAAGGGGCGATTGATGTTCTAATCACTGACTTTTGAATTTCTTGAAATTACAAAGTTGTAAACCTTGAAATTTTCTATTTATTTTATACAAAATTGATAGGGTTTTTGACAAAAAAACAAAAAAAAAGTAAGAAAAACTCAAAATTTTTCCTGTCAAAAAAAAAATTTTTTTTCGATTAGTTTCCATTTCTTCGCATTCTCTTGAATTCCTCCGACCATTTTCCTGTACTGATAACAACTCCTGAATAGATAACACCTCAACCCGATGACAAACTCAAAAAGTTCACTTCCCTTCCTAATCGTTCAAAAGTATTGAAAAGAGGAAAAGACCAATTTTCCTCTATGCACACATGCATAAAACATTCCATCCCCCGCATGAAAAAAATATAAAATCATATTTATTTGGGGTCACATTCAAAAGAGAAGGGAAAAAGAGAAGGGGAAAGGGAAAAGCCACAAGGGTACGGTCGGCTGGTCAGGGTAATTACTGTCGGGACGGGAGGAAAGGGGGCAATTACCTCGACGTTCTCTGATTCTTCATCCCTTTCGAAAGTAACCCAATCCAAGTTGCAGTTGTTGCTCAGGTGTCATGTCATCCATCACTTTGACGGCTCTTCCCTTTTTTTTGTTTTCCTCCCGAAAACTATACGCTTTCCCACGCCATCTGATGTTCCTTTGATTCGCAAGTGTATTTGCCGCGTAACCGTAATTCGATACTCTTGAAAACCGCCTGGTGGAGCCCTGGAGCCAGAGCCAGCTCCAGGAGAGACCGGTTGGCCGAGAGAGCGTGCGAGGCGAGGAGGGCGCCAGAGAAACAAAGTTTGATACCGAGCTCACAATTGAGCCGCGCGATCAATTTGCACGTCGTATTATATTGTATGTGCCCACTCTTTTTCACGTTTTTGGGGGGAGTTCAGAAGGTGCTCTTTTTTAGCTGGAAATGTGTAGAAGAAGTTGGAGTTTTGTAGGAAACGTCTTCTAAAAACTAACTTTTTCTACAACCCCCAAACTGTACCTTTTAAAAAACCCTAATTTCCCGCCTTATTTTCAATTTTCAAGCAAAACCTTCAACTACAAAGTTGAAGCCCTTGAAATTTCCTATCCCTCTGCAAAATTTCAACCAAAAATCTCTATTCTATCAAAAGTTACTCGAGGTCAAAGTCTCGGTAGAGCGCACTTGCACACTCACACGCATTCCACCTCCGAAATAAATAAGATCGATGCGGTCGGTCTACATTTTTGTACAGTCGAGGAAGCCTCACTTAGCATGTTTGTCCAAATACTTGCATTCCGTCTCCTTCTCCTCCACAACGTCTTCTTTTTTCGCCCACACTCTCATTGTATTGCGGAGGAGGAGAAGGAGGACAGTCTCTCTCCAAGTGCAGATTATAGTCTCCCCCACACATACAAATTCATATATTCTGAATTCTGAAGTTTTAGCGAGTCGTCGGCGCCTTCTCTCCGCCAGCAACGTCTCAGCAAAGAGGCGATCTACTACGGAACACAAGAGAGCTGCGACGAGAAGAGCTGGACTCCGAGCATGGTGAGTCGTTTCCCCCCTTTATTTTTATCCCTTATCCCCTCTGAACCCCCAACTGATAAGAGGATATTTGCTGACGATCGAGTAACGACGCAAAACTGCGAACAGAGATGACCAGAGAGTAAATTTACTCGTGCGGTGGCCGAACTTTTGGGAATAGTTCGTTTTTCTAGCGGATAGGGGATCGGTAATGAGAATGTAGTTTGAACAGATTTTTTATTAGTTGAAATAATGAACATTTGTAGAAGAAAATTTGGAAATTTGCATTGATAGACGAGAAAAATGAGTGGAAGAGAAATCCAAAAATCGTTAGGTCATTCTCTGATTGGATGGCACAGTCGTATTGAAAAATTGAAACTTTGAAATTCTAAAGATCGTTGAAACAATAGGGGGAGCGTTTATCACTTCCCTTGGAGTGTCCGCCCGGATTGCTCCTGTGGCGCAGTGGGTAACGCGTTTGCCGACCACTCTCGCGCCCGCTGGCTCGACCCCGCTCTACGCTAATTTGGAATTGAAAAGCGATAGGGGGAACACTCGATGAAAACAAGGCACACTTACTGCCAAGAGTGCCTTCGTCTTTCCGCTTCCCGGCCGGTTTGTGACACAGATTCGCCACCCCGCGCTCCCCTCGCTCTCTGCGCGAACTGTCGCGATTCGTGGATTAGAGAGAAAAGAGCCCAAGGAGACGGTTGAGCATACAACCGTCTCTCTCTCTCTCTCTTGCCGCATGTGAGGTGGTAGTAGACCACGGCTTTAACTTTATATTCTGCTCAACGTTTTTGGTGGTGGGGCCGAATGCCCATTGGCAACTCGGTCTCGTTTCGCGTCAACGCGGCGCCCGGCAAAATTGATATTGCCGAGACGATCAAGAAGTTCAATCGACAGGTTCGGATTTATTGATTTTTGTAGGGGAATTTCAAATTTTTTTAAATTTCAAGCAGCTTTTCTCTTCCACCTTCTTTTTTCATGTTTTTCTCGTTGCAATGCCATTGTTTTCGAAATTCCTTAGAACAATTGTTAAAAAAGAACATTTGAAGCACTTTTTTTTAAACAAAAACTTGAAAAAATGCCCGAAAACCCGAAAAAATACCAAAAACTTGGTGCTTGCAAAACCTAGGCCACCGGTATTTGGTTTTCTCTTCCATCGATTTTTCTCGACGATTTGATGGAATTTTAATGATTTTCTCTTACAAAAATGTTGAATTTGAGATTTCTAAAAGTTCTATCAGATTAGAGTTTAGAATTTTACACTTCAACGTGAGAAAATCGGCCACCTGTTTTGTAGTTCTCGTGGCAATCAGAAATCAGATTTCCATCCAAATTTCCACTTCCCATTCTGAAGATCTTTCCATCTAGAACACAACTTTTGTTCCCAAAGTAGTAAATGACGTGGCAATCGATAAATTCCTGAGCGCCCCTTAAAATGTGTCAATTAGTTGTCTTTTGTGTGTGTCTCCACTCACTCGGCGAAAAAAAAACGGTCTTGCGCAGCCGAGAGAGAGGAGCCAGATCACAAACAGAGCAAGATTCGAGAGCAGCATGTGCTCCCCCCTCTTATCCACCCACATATATTACAGGCGTGCACCTCGACGTCTCCAGGCGTCCACGCCACCGCCCGTCCCGCCACTTCGGGCAACGGGAACGGCAGGAAGGCGAACGGATATGGATACGGCTATGCGACACAGACACAACAGCCCACGAGCACCACGAACGCAAACTATTCGCCTTATTTGAGTGAGAAGACTTCTGAAGCGATTTGGATGTCAGAATAATATGAAAAACGATTCAGATGGAACGATATCCAGGTCATCTGGAGTGGCAGTGACGAAGGCGCGGGGAGGACTGCCGCCCACGCAGAATGCGTACAATACGTCGAGTCCGAGGAATTCGGTGGCCAGTTACTCATCGTTCGCGTCGGCGGGCATTGGAGGCAGTCCTCCGAGGTCGAGGAGGTCGCCACAGAGTAACAAGGTTAGGGGTTTTCAATTGAGTTTTTGATTATTTAATTGTCCTTTTTTCGTCGTATCAGATGATGTTAGGCGTTTGCAACTCGGTTATTGAGTAATTTGGATCTAGTTCATCAGTTTTATTAGAAAATAACCTTGAAAAACTATCAAATTCAAAGAAAAATCTACAAAAGACATTATTTGTCAGTGCTCTATCAACTATAGTTTTCTCCGAGGTAAGATGGCCTTCCAGAATGAGAGTGGTATCATTCAAAAGGTCTTTTCATGAGGATTTCAAAACTGTTTTCCATTTTTTCTAAATCACAATATGAGCCGAGATATAAAGGGCAACATATTGAACTAGTGAAGTTTTCTGTCGTAACGGCTTTCGGAATTCTGTCTTCGCACAAGCTATGAAACTTTGAGCCATATTATTTTTAACCATTCTCTAGAATCTTAACAATGTTTCCACTATCAGCTTGGAGGAATTCGCAAAATGGGTCAACACTACTACAGTTTTGTACCTGTTTTTGTGCAAATCTTCAAAGCTTCATATCTCGGTTCAAATTATTATTCCGCAAAAATGAAAAACAGTTCTGAAATCCTCATGAAAAGACCTTTCGAATGATATTAATCTCGTTTTGAAAGGTCAACTTTGAACAAATCTGTTGAACATTCTGTAGTGAGAGCTCGTTGCTGGACTAGATTGATTATCTAGGCCATCTGTAACTTCTTCTTTTCGAATCAGATGTTTTTACGTGTTTGTAACTTGGTTTTTGAGTATTTTTATCAGTTTCATCAGAAAAAACCTAGAAAAATCTACAAAAACCATGACATTACTCGCCATGATCATACTGATTATCAATTGTATTTTTCTCTAACTTCTCATATTCACAAAGTACACACAATTATGAAATCCCAAAATCAAGCCTCTTCCAGTCGAGCAGTCCCGTCGGCGAGGACCAAGTGGTCACCATCAAAATGCGACCGGACCGTCACGGCCGCTTCGGCTTCAACGTGAAAGGCGGTGCCGATCAGAACTACCCGGTGATCGTGTCGCGAGTGGCTCCCGGCAGCTCGGCCGACAAGTGCCAACCGCGTCTCAACGAGGGCGACCAGGTGCTGTTCATCGACGGTCGCGATGTGTCCACGATGTCGCACGATCATGTGGTGCAGTTCATCAGGAGTGCGAGGAGTGGCGCGAATGGAGGGGAGCTGCATTTGACGATTAGGCCGAATGGTGAGTGGAAAGGAGAAGTTGAATAGGATGAGGATTAATGAAGAGTAAAAGAAGAATGATAGTAGTTGATGTACTGATAGTGAGTAGATGAAAGAGCACAAGATTAAAGAAATGGGGGAAAGTCATAGTTGTAAAGTTAAAAGTTATATCAAAGTCATTTGAGCCCATATAACTCCGCCCACAATTGCTCATTTTATCTGAAACTTTCTGGAGTTAAGTATTGATATCAGAGCTATAACTTTTCAGTTACACATTACACTAGAATCCAAAGCAGAGTTGATTGTATTGACTTTTCTGGATCTTTCAAAAGTTTCAAATAAAAAGTGCCTTTTGAAAAACTGAAAATATCTCAGCCAATTTTGACTCTCATGAAAAGTGTTCAACTGATAATTTGTTGCTCTGATATCAATCTATCACTCCACCAATTTTGAGCCAAAATGAGCAATTGTGGGCGGAGTTATAGTAGGTCAAAAACTCGTATACATCAATTGTAAGAAGCAGAGAATAAATGATAAGAACAGAAGCTTTCCGTCCTGCCGATGACTCAACCCGAATGAATCACTCGTTCCCCTCCGTTTTTAGTCAGTAATAACCTCCTCCTCCTCCCACTGTCATCATCATCGATTCATTCACCGTCCCCCCATTCACTACCAGTTTTCACTCTCGATTTCCACATGACGTAGCTTTCACAATTTGTTTCCAAAGGGGGCGTGGCCTACTGTTTTGCTCATTTCTTATCGTTTTCACAAGTTTTGTTTTGTAAAAAAAAACAATTGAAAATTTTGGTAGACGAATTCTGAAAAAATGATACAAAATTGGAGGAGACGAATTTGGCCGCAAGACATGTTTCGTTGTGAGTTTGTTTTGGGAGCTAGGGAAAAATTCCGATTGGAATTCGGGGTTTTTAGTAAATATAGAAGTACAGTAGTCTAGAAAAGCTTCAAAAAATGTGAATTATTACGTGAAAATGTGTTATATAGCCAATTGGGATGTTTCTTTTCTGTCCAATGTGTTTTTGTCTGAAATTCTCAGTGTTATCAGTTATCATAATCAAAACTTAATGTGACTTATATCATTTGAAAGCTCTTGTTTTGACAAGTTCAGCACTATGTTTAGTTTTTTCTATGGAGCTCTGTGAGCCGAGATATAGAGCTCCAAAGTTGAGTACTGAAACGTTAAAAGTGTTCAAACTTTGGAGCTTCGTATCTCGGCTCACAGAGCTCCAAAGCAAAATCTAAACATAGTTCCAAACTCGTCAGAACAAGAGCTTTTGAATGATATTTGTCTCATTAGAAAAATTCAAAGACTCATCAGACTATTCCCCTGTAAAATATCTAAAATAAGGTTTTTCAAAAGTACTATCCTTACCCTTTTCTTCACACCTCTCATCACTATCCCATTTCCAGTCTACCGCCTCGGAGAAGAAGTCGACGAGCCCGACAGCACAATGGTGCCAGAGCCCGCCCGTGTCGCCGACTCAGTGCCCCGCTCCGACAAACTCTCGCAGTCCCTCCGCCTCCTGGCAGACGCCCTCAACACCGGCAAAGTGGTCGACCAGTTCGAGATGCTCTACCGGAAGAAGCCCGGCATGTCGATGAACATCTGCCGGCTCAACGTGAACCTCAACAAGAACCGCTACCGGGACGTGTGTCCCTACGACGAGACGAGGGTGGCTCTTCAGACGTCGTCGTCTGGAGATTACATCAATGCTAATTATGTTAATGTGAGTTTCTTTCTCTTTTTTTGCTTTCAATTTTGTTTTTTCAATGTCCTCATAACCTAAGTTTGTTTCCTTTTCAGATGGAAATCCCTTCCTCCGGCATCATCAATCGGTACATCGCGTGCCAGGGACCCCTTGCTCACACCTCCGCCGACTTCTGGCTCATGGTATGGGAGCAGCTGTGCGCCACAATTGTGATGCTCACAACTATCACGGAACGAGGAAGAGTGAAGTGCCATCAGTACTGGCCACGCCTGTTTGAGACGCAAGAGTACGGGAAGCTGATGGTGAGGTGCATCAAGGACAGACAGACCACGAATTGCTGCTACAGAGAGTTCAGTATCAGGGATAGAACTGTGAGTTTCAATTTCCCTTTTTCTTTTCTCTTTCACTCACACTCAATCTATAATCTTTACTATTACTAACGGATGAATTCTGTGTATCTGTCCGTGTATCTGTGAGTAGCGGACCCTGGAGAAGTCCCCAGCCATAGGAATGAGCCCAATTTTCGGTTACGGCCCTTATTTGGTGCCGCGATGATGTGAAAAGTGAAAACATTTTTGCTTTCTTTGGAAAAGTGTATTAGGACATTTTAGTGAATTCCCGGCTCCATAAGAAGCCAGCCGAAGAGCTGCGGAGCAGCTCGACCGGCTGGTAGACTATAAATTCCAAATTCAGACAAACGAGGAACGAAGAGTAACGCAAATGCAGTACATCGCGTGGCCCGACCACGGCGTGCCCGACGACCCAAAACACTTCATCCAGTTTGTCGACGAAGTGCGGAAAGCGAGAATGGGCTCCGTGGACCCGATTGTGGTGCACTGCTCGGCGGGCATTGGAAGGACTGGAGTGCTCATTCTGATGGAGACGGCGGCGTGTTTGGTGGAGTCGAATGAGCCCGTCTATCCGCTGGATATTGTGCGGACGATGAGAGATCAGAGGGCGATGCTCATTCAGACACCGGTTCGTTTTTGATTTTTAATGATAGGGGGAAAAGAAAAGGAAAATAAATAATGAAGCCTTTGAAAGTGTGATAGACTGATTTTGAAAGTAAAAAGTCTAGCTCATTCTGTGCAGTATTCTATAACTTTTAACATATTTTAGTTAAGTTAGTAACTTATTCTGTAACTTCAAACTTGAACTTAAGTTATAAGTAATCTATTAGTTCTAGCTCTGATATCCAAAAGTTACTCCAAACAAAAATAATCCAAAAAGAGGATTTGTGGGCGGAGCCTTCCATAACTCCGCCCACTTTTGCTCTTTTTCTCGGAAACTTTCTGGAGTTACTAATTGATATCAGAGCTATAAATTGCCAGTAGAAAACATCTTCTGAATATCAAAACTAACTTTTTTATATCGAGTTTTCTAACACAGCCTAGAGTTTCACAATCAGTTTTCTATCAAATTTGATTCAGGGTCTGATAATTCTTCAGATTCTGTTAACAAAACATATATCAATCAAAAGCTCTTGATTTGACAAATTCATAACTATGTTCTATTTTTCTATCGGAGCTCTGTGAGCCGAGATATGGAGCTCCAAAGTTTGAACTGCAAACTTTTCACTACTCAAATTTAGAGCTTCATATCTTGGCTCACAGAGCTCCGTAGAAAAAATGGAAAACAGTTCTGAATTTGTCGAAACGAGAGCTTTCGAATGATATAAATTTCAAAGTAGCTTATCAAACCATTCTCTAGTAAAACTCAACTCTTTCAGGGCCAGTACACATTCGTGTGCGAGTCGATCCTCCGCGCGTACGAGGACGGGACGATCAAGCCGCTCGCCGAGTACCAGAAGCGCTGAGACTCCGCCCACTTCTCCCTTCCATTCAGAACTCTCTCTCTCATTTTACGGATCCCTCGAGGTGCTAGCTCATTTGCCCCTGTAGTACAATAGTCGCACCGCCCCCATTTTTAACTTGATCAACTAGTCATATTTCCTTTTTTCTATTTCTTTTTTCGGTTACTCGATATATATTAATTGTTCCCCCCTTTGCAAAAAATATCTCAATGGGTCACCTTTGTGATTTTCGTACCTTATTGTTTTCTAACTGCTCCTTAACTCCTTATCATCTGTACGAAAACACAAAAACTTGTATGTATAGGACGAAAACACTTTCCTTTCATTTCATAAAATGTTACAGAGATGCTTGCGTATTGTCATAAACAATAAGAGAGAATGGGGGGCGTGGTTTAGATGGACGAATAAAGGACGATTTTTTGAAAATCACCAGGAGAACGAAAAGAATTGGGGGGAAATGGGGAAATAGACGAATATCGGACAGAAAAAGGGGCGGGGCCAAAGAGAGAGAAAAGTTTCAGTTCGATCCAGCGAACAAACAACATTTTACATCGGGACGGGAATAAATGGGAAAAGGGAAAACGGTACATAATAGAATGGTCCTGCCATTGTCGAATAAATAGGCACTAGAAGGGGGGACTAGATGGTACAACTCAAGGGGGCGGGGCAAGACCGGGAAGGGGAGGAGTTTCATGGTAACTGGGAGATTGCACAGGAGGATCAGTTCATGTTGGCGAACGCCGTGTGGTGGCCGTAGGACGGGTGCACGTGCATCTGTTGGGGGTAGCCGTTCGGCACTCCGTAGCCGCCCATCATTTGGGATTGCTGCTGATGGTGGGCTTGTTGTTGGTGTTGCTGCTGCTGTTGTTGGTGGTATCTGGAAATGGAATGGGTGAGAATGGTGGGGTGGAGAGGGAGATTGAGGAGAGAGAGAGAGAGAGAAAAGAGTGAGAGAGAGTGAAAAAATTGGAGAGAAATAGACAGCAAAGTCATCTGCGTCTCTTCAATTTGGTAACATTCTCTTGAAACTGGCTTTCAATTGAGCTCTAAGTTTTCAGTGACTTTTTGAAAGTGGGCGGGACTTAAATTCAGAGCAGAGTTGCTCATTTTAGTATCTTACTTATCACAATAAATAAGCGTACTCGAATTTACTTGGAAAACTTCAAACAATGAGCTCAAAGTCTTCAGTATCTTTTAGAATTTTTGAAAGTGGGCGGGGCTTAAATTTTGCTCATTTCAGAGTCTCTTCTATTGAATTTACATTCTAAAAAGCGCAAAAAGTGGGCGGAGCTTGTAACGATAAACAGTATTAGGTTGAAATAGAAGAGGAGGTCTAAAATGAGCAACCTTTATGTGAAATTCATTGAGCAACTTGCACATTTCTTGAATGAACACTGTTTTTGGAAAACTTCGGAATGGAGCTCTAAATCTTCGGTGTCTTTTCGTATTAAATATAGTGGGCGGGGCTCAATTTTGCTCATTTCAGAGCCTTTTTTATTGAATTTTCATTCTACAAGCTCAATAAATAGGCGGATCTTGTTATAGTAAACAGTATTAGGCTGAAATGGATGCTGAGCTCATTGAAAAGCTTAACTTTCTGCTTTCAAACTTGCTCTTTCTCAATATCCCTTTCATTTTAAGCTCCAAATCTCCAAAAAAGCTCACCGCATCTGCTGCATCCTCATTTGCTGCTGCATGTAAGCCTGCTGCGTGGCAAACTGTCCGTTCATCTGTGGCTGCTGCTGTTGCATTTGTTGCTGTTGCTGCTGATGGAGCAACATCTGATGCCGTTGCTGCTGGAGGTGCTGCTGTTGCTGGAACTGCCGCTGTCTCTGCTCCTCGGCCTGAATGTGCAGCATTCGGAGCTTGTTCGCTTCTTGCTGTTGTTGCATCTGGAGCTGTTGTTGGGATGGCGGTGGAGCAGAAGTGGGTGCCGACGGGAGACGATCCGAGAACGTCGCCGGTGAGACTTTGGCAGGGAAATCGAGCTCGGTGAGCACATCATAGGTGTCTGGGCCCAGGACGGTGTCGCTGTATTGCTTCTGAAAACGAATAGATGGTAAGGATGGTTTCTTGGGCTCAAAATGGGCGAAGTTCAGAGCCTAATTGCTCCAAATGCTCCAAGCTTTATTATGGTTATTTGGGCTCACAATGAGCGCAGTTCAAAGCGGAATTGCTCCAAACTTTAAAGAATTCAATCAAAAACTCACCGCAACCGCCACCGCAAGCTCATCAAACCAGTCTCCCTCGGGCACCGCAAGATTCTCCTCATTCCGATCCATCGACGGCGGGTTCATCCCATTATTAGCCGGACTTGGCTGATGCATCGACGCCGGCGTGGGCACCGAGTGCACCGATTCGGCAGAAGACGTGGAGGGCATGTGGTGGTGCATCTGCATGCCGTGAGCCATTTGTTGTTGTTGCATCATCATGTACTGTTGTTGCTGCTGATAGTGTTGTCCGGGGAATGCGTGCTGTCCCATCCACTGGCTCCTCTTCCACTCCTCCTCGGCCGTCGGCTCGTTGCGTCGCTTCCGACTGTCGGCGTGTCCGTTGCGAGCCGCCGGCGCCGCCGCACTCATCGCCTCCTTGTTCTTCTGCTGCTCGATGCGCTTCCGCTCCTCGTCTTCCGAATAGCGCTGGTGGAGCTGCGAGGTGACGGCACGATGGTCGGCGAGCATCTCCGGCAGCACCTTGTTGTACTTGATGGCGGCGGCTTGCGACTTCTGCCGATGGAGCTCGTCGCTGGAGATGATGCCTTGCAGATCGGACGTCAGTCTGGAATCGTTTTCGCTTTGTTAGACGGGGTGCTCTAAAACTAACGGCTCGTCGTCCGGATTCGGCAGATCCGTGTTCACGTACTGTGCTGTCGGCTCTTCTGGAGGTGGCGAAGAAGTCGTCGTCGTCTTGCTCGTCGACGGCTTCATTCGAGCGTTCGAATCGGGCGTTCTGGAGAGAGAAAACAAATAGGAAAGGGCTAGAGAAGAGAATAACAAAGAGTGAGAGACTAGTCAATTTCAAACATCTGATGTGCTTGTTATTAGGAGGGTTGTGTGTGAGTGAGTGGGGAAGAGCACAAAATCTCGCGAAGCAGAAGAAGAAGAAGAAGAAGAGCACGAAATGAATGAGAGCGGAATGGAAAGGCGGCGATGCCAAATGTGGAAGCAAACGAGAAAAGTATCTTGAATTTCTGAGCACGTATAAAGAGCAAGTGGAAGGGAAAGAGCAGCACTTTTAGAACCGAAGGCTACCGTAATCCAGTGTAGTTTTGCTCTATTCAAAGTCTCGCCACCTCAAAACTGTACACAATTGTCTGACCGAAAAGAGACGGGAAGAGACTGTATATCGATGACGAAACGTTCTTCGGGGCGGCACATGGCGAGAGGAAACGAATAGAGACGGCCAGGAAAAAAACGATGGAGAAACAAAAAAAATTCTTGCCAAAGAGTCATCGAGAGCACACGGGTGTTGTGTGTGTGTGTGGGGGGAGGGCCATTCTTCGTCGTCGTCGCGGTGAGCACAGAGGAGGGGCACATCGTGGGGCAGGAGAAGAAGAAGAAGAAGCGGAGAGGAGGGCCGTTTACATATACACACAGAGATACGCACAAAACATATACATACATGCATACACACAAGCTTCGTCTCGGGCGCCAACGCAAAAAAAAGAACAGAGCGAGAGAGGGAAGAGAGACATTGGGCTTCACTCGGGGCGCCGAAAAACGAGAACGCGAACGGCGAGAGTGGGCGAGACGAAGAGACGCAGACGTGGTGCGTAAAAGTACAATTCCAGATGCAGAAGCAGAAAGGAGCGGATGATCTCGTGGGCTTTGTGAGCTCTGCGAGCCCCGTTTGTAGCCTGCACTGGGTGCCAAGGAGCCAGGTGAGAGTGTCGAGCATTTGGGGGAGTCGAGAGACTGGAGCAATTATAGGTATATAGGTGAGATGACGTGAGCAAGGGTGGGCGGGGTGTCGCTTGAAACTATAAACAAGGTGAAGTCAGATGGATTTTGGTTCTGATACAGAGAACGATGAAAGGGTTACGGTAGCCCATAGGACTTTGAAGCTTGGTAACAACACTAACTATACTTCCATTGAGAAGAGAGCTGGTGTGCTCCTTTAGAGAGGTAGACAGTCTCGATTAATAGCTTAATCATCCCGTTAAAGTGCAAGTTCTACTAGTTCATTCTGATGACACAAAACCCCCTTGGAAAAAGCGGATATCCCGTAGACATCACACTGATCACGGACCGTGGAGTGCAACAAGAGAGCACATGGTGGCGGCGGTCAGATGAGAGGCAAAAGAGGGACCCTAATCCTCTCCGAAAAACCGCAAACACGGTGACAGAGAGAAAGAGTGAGAGCGCGTGTGTGTGGTCCAACCTCTAAACTGATCGACTTCTCTTTCTCCTTATTCAGCTTTCCCGAAAAAGGGGGGAAAAGAGCACATACACTCGTGCTCTCCTACTCGAAGAGCCATATCCTTTTGGTAGGCGAAGAAGAGGCGGCGGGGCCGGGATGAGATATGGACACACTACCAATGCGCACACACACTCCGAGACACCCCCCAAACCGCGATAGAAGAGGGGAGGGCGAAAAGAGGGACATACGCGTTGGGGGCCAAACGGCCCTCCCCATATACCACATCAACATTCGGCCGCCTTTTTTCTCTCCTCTCTAAGTCTCTGGGCGAGAGAGAGCCTTGCGAGTGGAAGACGTAAGAAGCAGTAGTTTCGAACAGAGAGAGCGAATGACCCGCTTGCCCTTTCGACTCTTTCGCGAATCAATTAAAACGCACATAATTCGAGGGCGAGGGGCGTTTCGAATTCGAAACGCTTCTTCTTCTTCTTCTTCAGAGATGACTTCTGAGACGACGACAGGTGGCATATAGTTCGAGGGAGAGACCAGTTACAAATGATAAGCATACTAGGAGGGCGTTTGCCGCTGATGGAGGGCGAAGGAGAAGGAGAAGAAGAAGCGGACGGAACACACGAAAACACATCATCGTCATTTCGGCGAAAAACGGGCTGATAGTGAGGCGTCGGGTCGAGGAGGCACACTCTCACCCAACATACACAATCGATTATCGGGAATGAAATGACAGGAACAAAAAACATTTCGATATAGCAATAAATGTTCGTCCACTCTCTCCTCTCCTCTTCATCCGCCGAAATGATCAGCGTCCGGAGGAGGAGAATGAAATGGCGGTCAGCAGAACAGAGACAGACACCGCTTGGTAGAACACGAGATGAGGTGACGGGGGGCGCCACCGCGCACCTTTCCGAAATAATTCATTCGGCGTCTTTCAAGTCACCGCTTCGGTTCGGGGGTGATCGGCTAGACGTGAAGCTCAGATACTACAAATCATAAAAAATTTGTCATGTTGTGGTGTCTTGAAGTGGAAACGGAGAAGAATATAATGCTTGCGTGTGTTTGGAGTTTCATGGTGCGTTAGATGAAACATAAGAATATTCCGGTTTGCGACACACAAAAATTCTGGAGACGTCGTCGTCAATGACCAGGGAAAACAAAAACGGCGAAAGCAATCAGATCTCAATCTGTATTCTCGCCATGTTTGTCATGCGAACGTCCCGCTTCCTGGTATAGCGAACGATGAAGACCCGGTTCTTGATGACACGTGTCTCCCCCCGATGACGTTACCAGCCTAATCCTCACCTACAAGTCGCCGCCACGTCATCTGAGGTGCCCACTTCGTCTGGGCAGCTCACAAAGAGGAATGCGCCAAAGTGAACTATAGCCGGAAAAGCGAATGTAACCCCTTGGTGGGAGACGGCGAAGAAGACGAAGAAGACGTCGTCGAAGAAGAAGCATATTTCCTACTTGATGTGTGTGTATAAACGCACACGCAATCTCCCGTTGTTTCGCCGCTAGCCACCCGGTCACCCACTTTTCACTTCTCTCGGCGCCCCAAACGATGATGATTAATTGGCAAAAACGAGCCAAACGAATAATAGAAGTGTCTGGTCTGCTGCTGGGAGGAGGAACAAAAATATGAGCAGTCTGGATCAATGAGAAGCGAAAATTCTGACAAATTGAGATTCTAGAACCACATGTGGCGGCGACTGCGACAACATGTTTCAAAAACCACGTGTTTTCTTCACTAGAAATCGAGAGAACTCTTCGGAGCAAGCCTCTGGTCACTCTTTCTCTTTTCTTCTTGTTGACGGCGTCAAAGAACTGACAACACAAACATAAACAAACTGGAGGGATAGAGAGAGGAGGGATGGCATCCGCCACAAGCGTCCACTGTATGCGCCCGGCAACAATAACAAGGAAAGCGAAAGAGAGCGGATGAAGAGAGGAGAGGAGACCGTACTGCGCGAGCTGGTATTCAGGCGGGAGGGAGAGAGAGTGTGGAATGAGGGAGAGGGAGACCACCTGCACGTGCGAGGGTGTGCAACCCGGTCAATGACGATCATAACAGCCTGATGAATAGGCGGAGAGAGGGACAGAGTTTCGGGGTCACGCACTGTCTCCGTTCATCCGGCAGGTGCACACTGGCTTCTGATAATTCAGAGGCTTCTCAAGATTCTGATGCTTCTAAAGATTCTGATGCTTCTAAAGATTCTGATGATTCTGCAGCTTCAGATGCTTCTAAAGCTAATGGTGCTTCTAAAGGTTCTGATGCTTCTAAAGCTTCTGAAGCTTTCGAAGATTCTGATTCTTCTAAAGCTTCTGATGCTTCATTTCGAAGATCGAGACAACTATCTCCTAGAAATCCATTTTTAGGCCATGTACTCTCTGCTAAAGTCTAGACCATGGGTTTCTTGTGAATTCCGCATGGCCTAAAATGGTTTTCTAGGCCACAGATTCAAGAATTGGTTTGATCTCCAGAAGCTTGATAACTCTGAACTCAAATAGAATTTAGAATTATTCAGCTTCTGGCGTAGATTAAAATAATTATTGAATCTGTGGCCTAGAAAACCATTTTAGGCCATGTGGAATTTGCTTATCCATAGCCTAGGCTTCAGTGAATAGGAAGTGGCCTAAAAATGAATTTCTAGATCATGAAGCTTTAGAAGTTTTAGAAACATCAGAAGCTTCAGACGGATCAGAAACATCATATAAGCTTCAGAAGCAACTGAAGCTTCAGTCGGATCAGAAGCTAGTGTGCTCCTACCGGATGGATGGACTTTCTAGTCTAGTTTTCAGAACATCAGAAATTGAAAAAAAAAACTAGGTTTCAGTTTGACAATTTCAAACTAGCAAGACTAAAAAGCTAAAGCCTTGATGCCAGAACTGATCAAGCTCCAATCCGTTATCAGCTCGCAAAACAGTTGGCACATTGCATAAACACGAATAACTAGCGCGGCTCCCAAGGGCTTGTATAGTCGAGGAACAAAACGATATACGTCCTGTACGGCTCGTGACTCACTTTCTGTGCAGGTGTTCGGCTTTTCATAAGTTCACACCAATGGGATGCAGGTGGTGCACTTTCGGCACCTGTGTGGCCATGCAATCCGACCTGTTTACGTAAAGACGAAATGGCGGAAAACGGATAAATCCGCCGTGAAACTTGACGAAAATCACTTCGAAACCGTCTCGTTTTCACCTCTCTTCACCGCCCCGAAATTTACGGCCGCCGACTACGAAATGATCACGCAATTTTCGAGGCGATTCTCCCAACACTGTCAAGTCGCGAATGCAGCAAAAAGTGCGGACAAGTTGGAAAGGACGACGAGGTGCGTGCGCGCTTTAATTGGTTCCGTTGCGTCTGACGGCCGATCATACCTTCTCTCCAACACGTACGTCTTCTTGCCGACCGCCACTTGCTCGGTGACGAAGAACTCGGCCATGCAGTCGTCCACGTCCATCATCTCCATCTGTGAGAACTCGCTGTCTCTGGTGTGACTCAATTTTTCCGCTTCATATATTTCGGGGATCATTCCACACTTTCTCACTCTCTTTTCCAAAACATTATTACGAAGGAGGAGGGGGGATTTTCATGGTTTTTTGGGGGGAAACGGAGAAAAACAAGATATGATCATAAATATTTTCGGAAAAGAATTTGATGCAAAAACACAGAGAACAATAACGACGGAGAATAATCCTAATCAAAACGAAAAACAGAGCCTACGATTCTACAAAAATACAACGGATTCAAACGGTTTAGAGAGCGTTCTGAGCAGCGATTTGCTCCTGTTCGTGGAGTTTGTGGACGAGCTTTTGCTTCTCCGTATTGAAATAATCGGCGAACCACTTCAGATGTTCCCGCTTCTTCGCCGCCGTCATGTAAGGATTCTTGGAGAGACCCACGCAGACCTGGAAGTTAGAATAATTGAATCGAAGCTAGCTGAAATTTCCACTCACCAAGTGCATAAAATGAGCAATGGGGCCTGTCTTCGGGATGCCTAACGATGGAAGGTGTCGCTCCAGGAAGACGTGATCGATGAAGGAGACGTTCGCCTCGTCGCCCATTCTGAATTCGTTGTCGATCGGGTACTCCCACTGCTTTCCTTGCGTCGTCCACTGAATCTGCTCTTCGAATGAGTTCGTCGGACCGAATGAGTTGTTGGCGATTCTGAAACATATCTTCAGGTGCTGAGCTCCAAGAGCAACTCACGTTGCTGCTCTCTGATCCCAGTCTCCCCAGAATCCAAGAGAAACATTTTCATATTGCTCCGTTTTCTTCCAGATTCCAAGAGGACGCTGATCGAACAGTTTGATAGCATTCGGATTCACATTCACTGGTTTTCGAGCATCACTGTCCACCAGATCATCCCTGTAGATCTTCTCCATGTACTCCATCGCCATCGTGAACAGCTTCTGCTCCTTCTCACTCCTGTTCGATTGCTCCACTTCCTCCTGCTCCGTCTTCACTTGCACATCCGCGAGCAGTGCTCTTCTCTGCTCGCCGAGTTTGATTTGCGCTTCATTGACGATGGCCTCTGATTTGACGCGAGCCTCTTCTGTCGTGTACCCACTTTGCACCGCCTGATAGAAGATCTCTTTTCGGAGGAGAACGAGTCCTCGTTTCTCCTGGCGAAGTTGGGCGGATCTATAAGGAAGTCGTGCGGTACGGATGACTGAAAACGACTCACTTGGGAGGAAGGGTCTTCTCCACTTTCGCATCCCCGGCGACGTCAGCCAGAAGTCCAATGAGCGCCTGGTCGTCGAGCATTTCACTGCTCGCCGAAGCGGCGGCTGCGTCGAAGCTCGCTTTCTCGGTAGCCACTAATCGATTGATCAGTGTGTTTTTGAGTCTAAACTCATAAAATCATTAAAAAACAATTACTTCAAATTTTCAATCTCTTACGATTTCTTCTCTGTATTGCTTTGTGGATGAATGTTATTTGCAACACCATCAATAGCTTTTAATAAATCCTCATCAATCACATCTTTCGCCTTGGGTCCTTTCTGAAATTGGAAAGAAGCCGTTGAATTTTAATCCTCCAAAACTCACACCATCATCTCCCTCGCCACCTGCCGCGTTTGAGAGGAAGCGCGGTTGTCGGCCAAGTCGGACTGCTGTCGAGCACAAATTTCGGAGCATCTGGAATATGATTTCAGTGAGTTTTCATCAATTTCTAGGGAATTTTTCGTGAAATTTTGAAAAAAAAAAGTTGGAAAAGTCGAAAAAGCGGCGTCGCTAAACAACGAGCGGTGCGTTATTTCGGAGCCTCGTTGCGAGTTTTTCGTCGATCGAAGTTTCCTTTTTTTCTTTTTCTGTCTCGCTTTTCCTCCCTTATCTCTGTTTTTTCGGAATTCTGGGCGTGATTAGGGAATAAAAATAGAGTGAGAAACGAATTGTGGAGGGAATTCAAAGTGGAATGTGCTTCTGAATGACGATGTGATGGAAAGTCGATGGAATTTCAGATGACTTTCAGACTCATTAAAAAGAGAAGACGGATTTGAAGCTCAATTCTAGTGTGCACTTTTACATTGTCATGTTGAACTTTTCATGAACATAAAAGTTGAATTTTCGGCTCCAGTAACACTCAGCTGAGCTCAGATGTTATAATTTCATGTGCGAGAACGAATTCTTCAATTAGATTAGACGTCCTCGCACTTTTCCCCCACAATTCTGAATCAGAATGCGTCCATCCAAGTTGTAAACAAGAGGTCACATGTCCATCCAAATCTCCATGGTTCGGCCATAAACGCCCCTCCTCGAATTGTTTATCCCTTCGGAATCGAAAGTGCCGTTGTTATACATTGTACGGCATCAAAACAACGCGAAATGTTCAGTGAAGAGCCTCCGAGCCAATAGGCCTCATCATGCCGGGCGGTGCCTTCGCGAAAAAAGTGTACGAAAGGGAGCCCCCCGCTTTCCCACTCGCACTTGATTTTTGTGCCACTTTCCTAAACGACGTCTTCTTTTTCGTGCCTCTCTTTGCAAATATTGTTGCTCTTTCTGTTTCACTATATATTTGCATGGATTGTGAAATTCTGTCTTTCTATTCGTTTGGAGAGGTCGAAAAATGTCGAAAAAGATAGAAACTGGAGATAATTAGGTTTCCAGTCCTCAGTTTTCAGTTTCCGTACTCTTTCCATTCGCATAGACGTCACTTCCAGTTGTGCAAAAGAAGTGAAATGTTCCATGTTACAGTAATCCTCATAAGCTCATAATCTCCAGAGTTCTCTTATCGTTGCATCTAACACGGAGGCTCTTCAAAAGGCCCTCAATTATTCGACAAGCAGCTCTTTGCTGCTTCTGCTCTTCCTCATGGGTTCGTCCCAATTAGAAGCTCTCTCCTTTCTCTTTCTCTCGAGAGCCCCATGATAAACGGGACCTCTTTGGCTCTAGCACCACACACTCACATTCACATCCATTTCCTTTTTTGACGAAGACGAAGAATTTCAGAATTTCAAATTCATGACTTCGTCACCAGTCACTCAGCGCCCACGAACCCCTTTTCCCCGTGGGAATGGTCTCGGCCTTGAAAAGAGCCGGCTCGGAGAGCTCGCGCTCCATTCCGAACATTGCAAACATTTCGGCGCTTTCTCTTTTGTTTCTCCCGGCATCGATTACGCAACATTCCGGTCGTTCTGGTCAGCTGTGGGTGAACGGGAAGTCGTGGTGATCTGAGTCGCCGTTTGGAATTTGTGAAATGGGCACGGTGGAAGTAGTTGAGCAAATAGAAATGAGTCAAGGTGACTTGTTGAGTCGTTCCCAACAGTTACCAGCAGTTGTTCTAATAGTGAGTCAATTCCCTAGTTTTTGAGCTGAACTGTTTTTTCCGAAACTTGGTATTTTTCCAGTTGATCTTCTAAGGTCCTAAGGTGTCCAATTATTCGAAGATCTAATCAAAATCCTCGCGCTTCCATCTCAAAAACCAACGTACAATGACATTGAACTCTGTAGTCATTGTAGTTTGTACCGAGCATCGATCAATTATGATAATCATGGAGCTCATCCAATTTGCTTATCGTATTATGATACGCATCGTTCGACTCTCGAGTGGACACTTGAAAGTGATCCAACTGATAAGAGAGCACTTATCAGTTCCGTTCTTTATTCCGATAAGAATAAGGTCAATTAGGTCTCATGAGCCCATAGTGCAACTTCCTTAGTGCATTCCGTTTGCATAAGCCTCTCATCCATTTCTAATCAAGCTCCCTTCCTTGAAAGGAGTCCCTTCTGACTCCCAATTTGCACTTATTGCGCACTGTGGAGTAATTTATTCTTGAATGCCCGAGCCACGCCCCTCTGGTGTGTGTCTCAGGAGTACTTTTCCTGAAGTAATCATCTCGTCACTTTCGTCAACAAAAAGAGAGAATTGGTCCTTCTTGGTCGAAACTTGATATCCTCAGCCATCCATCGCGGCTCAGTCCTTTTCTTCTTCTCCTGAACCAGATGGCGTTGTGAATACGACTAATCAAATTAAGTTAATCGAGGAGAAGAACGAGAATCCCCTTCTCTTTCCCCACAACCACTTCCCTTTCTCCTCCTATATACGGCTGCCGTCAGCTCGAAATAGTACCTAATGGATGAGACACCGATCCGGTTCTGTTCGCTTCCCAAGTAGTGTTATTGCCTTTTCCGCGATTTGTATTTGTAGTTCCGTCGTCTGTAGAGCTATCGTCGATAACAAATTCAACTAGGGGAAAATATTTTGAAAAGTCACGAGAAGTTGCAAACGAAAAAAGACACAAATTAGTCATCCTCCCATATTGGACAACAAATGTTATTTCCTCTGTGTTGGAGGTGACGTGTGACTGAATTTGAGTAACGTGTTCAATTGAGCTTGAACTTGAACACTTTGCTCAAAGAGCTCTGATATCGAGTTTCCCTTCAGTGCATGACGTGGTCTAAAAGCTTTTCGAGATGTTGAGATCTAGATTGAAATCTCACTTGTGAGAGATGCCACTATGGCTCTTCTCCCTGACTTTTCTGATTAGATACAGTTTAACTTTGAACAAACTGAAATTTGTTGCCAGTATACATGCACAAGATGCACATTGAGCATCGGAAACCAACCAAAAAACGCGACTGGCACAATCAGATTTGGCGGTATCTTGTGTCGCCCCGTCATCCGGTGCCCCCTCCCTTTCCCCCATCGCCTCTCCTTTTTCTCACCCTCCCTTCCCCCAACTTGACTCCGCCCACTCTTGCCATTTCGCGTGTTCATCTGGCCACGTCAAACTGTCAGTGAGCATCGCAAGGTGTCCATGAGCAAACAGTCTCGCCTCGCTACTATTCCATGGCGTCGTTCGTGCTCTCCAACCGTTGCTTCCAAGATGAGCGTTCAGATCGTCCGTCGGTCGCCGCCGTCCACGCACTTCACCGGCAGAGGAAGAAGATTTCCGCGTTCGTGAACGCGATGGCTGCCGCGAGAGCTTCCTCGCCGCAGAGTCCCAGCAAGCAGATTACGGTAGGTTTTGGAGACGTTCGTTCCTTAGAAACTGAATCAGCGGGAAATTCCTAAATGATAGGGAATTATTCATCCAGCCTCCGAGAGAGAGAGTCTATGAGTCAACCGGATAATGATGCAGAGTATTAGCAATTCAATAAAACTTATGAAATGGGCAATTAGCGCCAATTGCGGCTACTTCCCTATTACCAATCGATTCTCTCTCCGATCATCTCCAAAAAGGCGAGACATAACAGGTTTCCAGTAGGGCGCGAGACAGAAAAACAAATTTTTTCTTCACCGCCGCCATAGGGGCGTGATTTTTGCGGGAGGAAGCAAACAGACGACAAAACACGACTGTGTCTGTCTGTCCGTCCCCTTATTCCGACACTTTTTGCTCTCGGAGCCATTCTGTACGTGCGAATGGTATGTTAAATTAAATTGAACTGATAGGAATGAGCCTGGTGGTGAATTGTCTTATCTTCCCACCTTTCGATATGAAATTTTCGTCGCTTATCAGTGTCATTCGACTTTTTCCCTGATTTTTTCTCCGCGAAACCTAATAAAATGCTCAACAAGAATTGTAAGGTTAGATTTCTTCGTGTTTTCCGAAAAACAATAATCTGAAAATGGCTCTGAAACCCAACCCTCAATGTGATGAACTTTGTAACTCGAGCTTACAACTGTTTTCCCTTTACTGGCTCCGCGGAGCACTGGCTCTGAAAAATGAGAAATGAGGCGACGTTGTTTCGAAAATTTATGAGCCGTAGTATTAGGAGAGCTCGTGGAGCCCCCACTCAAAACAGAGAATGACGGAAGAGGATAATAAATGTGTTCGGCTCAGGTCGTCGACGTCTACGATTTGGCCGCCTCGATTGGAAATGACTTTGAGAAGCTCATCGACAATTATGGAAACGAGTGTGTGCGCGGAATTATGCCAAAGGTAGGTTTTGGAAGGTTTTTGATGGTTGGAAAGAGCAAAGAATGAGAAAAATTGACTTTTTTCTAAGCTTCTGTTAAATTTTCATACAATTTCCATCAAAGTTGTTGAAAACCAAGTCAGAAAATGTGTTTTTTGCAAAAAATTCAGCAAAAAGCATGAAAACACTCAAAATTCCTCTCTCTCTTTCGCAATATTTATCACAAAAATCAAAGTGCCATTAAAAATGAATCAGCTCTTACAGGTCATCTCCGCCCTTGAGACACTCGAAGCGCTCGCCGCCGGAAACGACCGGGAAAACGAAGAAATCGTGAGGTTATCGCGAGCAGTGGAGCGATTGGAGCAAGAGAAGCATCAGAGGAACCAGCAACACCTAAAGTTCGAGGAAGAGCTCGAGCAGGTCGAGAAGACGTACCGGAAGGACATCGACGACCTCCAGCAGATGGTGAAGAACCTGGTCAGCGAGAATCGGAATCTGTCGACGACGGTCTCCTCCCTCCCGGTCAATGACAGTCCTGTGAGCAGTTCGATGCGGGAGGCGGATCTGAAGATGTTGCTCGAGTTGAAGGAGATGTCCTCGCAGCAGAAGGACGAGATCAAGGCGTTGCAGAAGGATGTGGACACTTATCAGTGTCAGGTCGAGAATGTTAGTGATTGGGCTCATTCTTTGAAGAAAGATGAATATTTTCTCATTTTCAGCTCCAAAACTCGATAGAAAAGCTGATCCGACAGAACGAAGAGCTGTTACGGAAGAACGCGTCGCTTCAGAAGCAAGGACGAGTCATCGTGGAGGAGAAGATGGAGGTGTTGAAGCGACTCGAGAAGGCGGAAGAGTCGAACATCGAACTCACGAAGCTGGTGAAAGAGGCGGATCGGACGTGCAAGGATATGCAGACGTACACGCAGGACAACAACGAGCCGCGATTCACGTTGAGCGAGCTGCGGGAGGTTATCAAGGAGAAGAACATTCTGAAGGGGCGGGTCATGGAGCTGGAGGAGGAGCTCGAGCAGTTCAAGCCGGGAGCCAAGAAGGAGATCATGCGGTTGGATGATGATGAGGAGGCTGACAGGCTTGCTCCGTGAGTTTGAATTGAAAAAAATAAAGGAAAAAGTTAATTTTTCTATATTTCTCAGCATATTCATTGGAAGTTGTACTTTCAAGAGTATTTGAAACGAAAAACATTCAAAAAATTTCATTTTCATGCAAAAAACTAAAAAAAAACTGCAGAAACACAACAAAACTCTACTTTTTTCGAGCTTCCAGTTCATCAGAAGTGCCTTCCACTTCTAAAATGCTCATTTCCAGCTTCCCCGACCGCCCATCCACCACGTGCTCTGGAAACGAGGAGGAAGACCTTCCAGTGTACGGTCCGATGCCAAAAGAGCCAGACGAGAAGCTCCACCCCTGGAAGTACGAACGGAAAGATTCCGGAGTCCGCAAGTTGTAAGTCCCATTCCCTTCTGCCTCCAACAATCTGAAAAGTGTTCAGCTTCCGCTTCTTCAAAGACTTTGGCGCGACGGCGTCCCCCCGCCGCGGCTCATCTGCGAACGCGTCGCCCCGACTGCCGGCTCGAGCCATCCCACCCTCCCTCAACTGATGCTGCTGGCTCCGATGCTGCCCGTGCACATCATGTTCAACTCTCTTGTCTATATGTTTCAGTGTCTTTGAGCTCTTCTGGAATCTCAATTTGATCTCATCCACTAGTCGAATCCTACCATTTCAGCTTCAAAGTATTACCGCCATCTCTCTCTCTATCTTTTTGCCTCCCTATCTCTACTTTTTCCTTGATGATATTGAATATTTTGTCTATCTCCCCTATCTAGGCTCCATTCTGCTTATTGCTCCCTTTCTCACCATCTCCAAAAAATGACAAAAACTCCCTGGGTGCTGTATTTTCTCCGACTTTTTCTTCCTGAAACTATGTCTTCCCCGTGTAAATTTTTCTGTCCCTTTTCTCTTGTGACATACACTTGATGTGCTTTTTTCTACGGAAAACTAAAACAATTTTCTCAAATTTATAGAGAAAGAGCAACTATATTTCAGTAAACAAATGCGAACGTACACATGTTTTCAATTGAGCTGCCAACGAGCTCTTCCTGCTCGCTTCGCTTTCACTTTTTGCGTGGTCACTTGAGTGTAATACGTGGAAGGAGGCGGGGAGACAAACGAAATGCAGACAGCTGTTAGCACACAATCCCAGTCGATTTCCCCCCTGTTTTTGTACTTTTTTCACTTTTTTATTGATAATGGGCGACTCGAATACCTGGGATCTGGTGGGCAGCGATCAGAGGAAGAAGAGCAGGTCGCCGTCGAGAGGCAGTCGAGTCGATCCTGAGGTGAGCTCTTTAGGGAAAGGTTGGAGCAGTGATGTATATCATTTGAAAGCTGATTTTGTGAGGATTCCGAATCTGTAATTTATTTTTTCATAGTGTCTCTGTGAGCTGAGATACAGTCGCTTAAAGGGGAAATTTTTTTTTTTCAAAATTTTTCTAGGATTTTTGTGAATCTTTAAACGTTCATAACTTTCTTCAGAATCAATTTTGTGAAAATCCGAAAATATATTTGAATTTCTCTTGAAATTCTGAATCGATCCATGTACAAAATAATTGTTTACTGATTACGGAGCTCTTGTCTTCATCGTTTGAATAGTGATAACTTTAAAATGCTCATTAAAACTTTCCAGATATTTCGAATTGTAACGTTAATATATGGATCGATTCAGAATTTTAAGACAAACTCAAATATATATTTGGATTTTTACAAAATTGATTCTCAAGAAAGTTATGAGCCCTCAAAGTTTTACAACAATCCCATTTTTGAGCTTCTCGGATTTTTGTGAAACTTTAAACGTTCATAACTTACTTCGGAATCAATTTTATGAAAATGCAATTACATATTTGGATTTGTCTTAAAATTCTGAATCGATCCATGTAATAATCTTGCAAATTTAAAATTAAAAAAAAATTTTATGAGCATTTAAGAATTTCCAAGACAAATTCAAATATGTATTTGGATTTTTATAAAATTGATTCTAAAAAAAGTTATGAGCTCTCAAAGTTTTCACAAAAATTCGAACAAAAAAATTTGTTTAACTTTTGGGCTACTGTATCTGGACTCCCTGAGCCATTCAGGAAACATTGAATACAAATTTTCTAATTCCATTAGCTTTCAAATAATATAGATTCCCAGGTGCTAGTAGGAATGGAATCTGCCGCAGAGCTCGAAGCCTTGGGGCTCGGAAAAGAGCAACTGGAAGAGGAAGCGAGAGAGCAACGGAGGCAGAAGAAACAGCGGAGCAAGTCGCCGGCTCTCGAGAACATCCGGAAGACGTCGATCCACATCTTCCAAAAGTTCGGAGTGCTCCCGAAGAAGAAGGATGACAGTGTGCTCCTTTATCGACGTCCCGATATTCCAGACATCCCTCTGGACTCGCTTTGTATACGGTAACATAATTATATCAGTAATGAGAAGAGCAATATCTTTTCATAGACCAAAAGAATACTTCGAAGAGCCCAAATTCTTCTCATTCCGAGATATGGGCAGAGAGCAACAGAAGGCCGAGGTCAACGAGAAGTGTTCTTATTTATTCCGAGGCACTTCCTTTGAGGACAATGAGCTCTTTGAGCTGCCCACGGAGCAGTCCAGGATTCCGGAGTATGATCACTTTTGTCCGATTCATGGATCAAGGCGGAGATTGGCGAGGAATAGGCTAGTGACGATGACACATCTGATGCATTCGGTGGATGATGAGGGAGAGGATCTCGAGTTTTTGTGCAAGTAGGGAAGAGAGAAAGAGAGGAGTGAAAATTTGAAATTACAGCAAGGACATCATACAAAAACTGATTCGAAAAAAGAAACGAGCATTGCAAACTCCATCGGAGAAGGAGAAGAGCTCGAAGATAAAGAGGAAAATTATGGTGAGTTGTTGCTCACAATCAGTTTGATAACGATTGGAAGCCCTTAATCAGAAAGTTTGAAAATGATCTGCAAAAAAGTTACTGAAATTTTGAGCATCGGAGCTCTTGGCTTCCCGGTTTTGTAGGAATAGGTAGACCATTTTCAAAACAATACTATTCGATGAGTCCTTCCATTCCTTTTATGAAAACTTTATCTTTTGAAAGCTCTTGTCTTTCCGAGTTCAGAACTGTTTTCGATTTTTCCTACCGAGCTCTGTGAGCCGAGATATGGAGCTTCAAAGTTGGAAACTGTTCGAATTGTAAATTTTTCAGTACTCAACTTTGAAGCTCCATATCTTGGCTCACAGAGCTCCGATAGAAAAACTAAAAATAGTTCTGAGCTCGTCAGAACAACAGCTTTTGAATCATATAGGTCTCATTGAGAAACTCCAAAGGCTCATCCATTCCATTTCCAGAGCAACCTGTGGATCATCTCCGTCGCCTTCCTCTTCCTCTTCACCGCGTTCAATGGTCTTCAGAATTTGCAAACCTCCGTTAATGGAGATCTAGGATCGGATAGTTTAGTGTGAGTCTTCCAATCCTTTTCATCAGAACTAAAATAACCTTCCTTCTCTCCAGAGCTCTCTACCTCTCCCTGGCGATCTCCTCGCTCTTCGTACCATCCTTCATGATCAACCGACTCGGGTGCAAACTCACGTTCCTCGTGGCCATCTTCATCTACTTCCTCTACATCATCATCAACCTCCGTCCCACCTATTCCTCCATGATCCCCGCCTCCATCTGCTGTGGAATCGCCGCCTCGTGCATCTGG
Source organism: Caenorhabditis imperialis (assembly GCA_963572205.1). Lineage (NCBI taxonomy): Eukaryota > Metazoa > Nematoda > Chromadorea > Rhabditida > Rhabditidae > Caenorhabditis > Caenorhabditis imperialis. The sequence goes on from OY751541.1 coordinate 7,391,609, forward strand.
TCGGCAAAGTGCACCTATATCACCGAGATGGGCATTCGGTATGCTCAACTCAACTTTGAGAATAAGTCGACGGTGATTGTCCGCTTCTTCGGCTACTTCTTCATGATCGTGCACTGCGGTCAGGTAGTGGGCAACGTCGTCTCCTCGTACATCTTCACCCTCTCGATGGCCGCCAACATTCGGAAGCCAGAAGACGCCATCTACGACACCTGCGGATACTTGTTCCCCAAGAATTTGACACTTTTATCCGATCTCGCGGAGAGCAACCTTGCTCGTCCACCTCAGAAGGTGTACGTGGCGGTGTGTCTCGCATATCTGGCGTGTGTGATAATCAGTGGAATGATAGTGAGCATGTTCCTGAATGCTCTTACGAAGGACACGTTGAGCAGGAAGAAGGCGCAACGGTTCAACTCGGAAATCATCAGTCTCATGTTGAGACATCTGATCAAGATGAAGTTCATGCTGTTGGTGCCTTTGACGATTTTCAATGGATTGGAGCAGGCGTTTTTAGTTGGAGTCTACACTAAGGTAGGTCTTTTAGAATTAACTGAAGAATCTGTCAGTTATCATAATTTTGTAGGCCGGAAAGTGTTCTTTGCAACTGACAAAGGAATAGTCTAATTAGTGCCCAGATTTTTTATTGAAACCTATATTTTACAAAAGCTCTTGTTTTAACAAATTCAAAACTATGTCTCATTTTTCTTAGCGAGCTCTGTGAGCCGAGATACGGAGCTCCAAAGTTTGAACACTTTAAACTTTTCAGTACTCAAATTCGAAGCTCCATATCTCGGCTCATAGAACTCCATTGAAAAAATTAAATATAGCTATGAACTCGCCAAAACAAGAGCTCGAATGATATTGATCGCAACTTAATAATTCAAAAATTTATCAAACTATTGTAAAAAGTTGGCTCTGATATCAATGAGTAACTTCAAAGAAAATTATCAAAAGAGCTCCAAACCCAACTTCAACTCTTCCAGGCCTTCGTAGGATGCGGCCTCGGCATCTGGCAAATCGGCTTCGTGATGGCGTGCTTCGGAATCTCCGACGCCATCTGCTCCCTGGTCTTCGGCCCATTGATCAAGCTCTTCGGAAGAATGCCACTTTTCGTGTTCGGCGCGGTCGTCAACCTTCTGATGATCGTCACATTGATGGTAAGTCTTAACATTATTCCTAAAAAGAAGAGGTCCTTCATCAGGTGTGGCCACTGAACGCCGCCGATACTCAAATCTTCTACGTGGTCGCCACGATCTGGGGAATGGCCGACGGGGTGTGGAACACGCAGATCAACGGTGACCCCTTTTTCCCCTTCTTCCCTTTTTTCTAGTAGATAGGTTTCAGGATTCTGGGTGGCTCTCGTCGGCGACCGATCCCTCCAGTTCGCCTTCACCAAGTACCGCTTTTGGGAGTCATTGGGCATCGCCATCGGGTTCGCTCTTATCAGGTGAGCTCTAGAAGTGTGCAAAAAAAAAAGCTGGAGTTTGTAGGCACGTGACAGTGGAAATCTATCTCCTCATCACATTCTTCGTCCTTCTCCTCGGAATGTGCGGATTTGTGGCGATCGAGAATTTCGAGCACATTGTGGTTGGTTTTTCTTCGAGAGAACTACAAAAGGGTGTCTGGGGATGCAGACTGCAAAATGCAGAGACTCTAGTTCTAATTGGTCAATGATAAGATCCGTGTAGTTCACGAGGACAAAGGGATCAGAAAAGCTTGTTCACTCGGCCGCGATCCCCTATTGAATCTCGACCGCGTTCCCCTATTGTTCAACATAGGCTCCTGTGTAGTTCTCGTGGACAACTATCACCAGAATGATTTTCCTCGAGAACTACACGATCGAGTTTGATCCTGCTGAACTTCGACCACTATTGTGTAGTTCTCGTGGACTATCAGGATCAGAAAATATTATCCACGAGAACTACATGGTTTGATTCCATCCTGTGTAGTTCTCGAGAAGTATCTCGTATCATCAATCTTTTCCACGAGAACTACAAAATGAGTCTGAGTTTGATGCTTGTGAAATCTCGACCGCGATAGCCCATTGGTCAATAGTCGTTTCCGTGTAGTTCTCGTGGACCACTTTCACCAGAATGCTTTTCCTCGAGAACTACACAATTTCTCATTGATTGTAGTTCTCGTGGACAACTGTAACACCCCTAATCACTTCCATTTCCAGTCGATATGGGAGACGATAAAACGAGCCTACTGCGGGAAGAAGCCGGAGCCGGAGCCCAGTGCATGATGTCCCTTTGTCATCCATTGCCCATAAAAATGTCAAATGATGTGAAACGAGGGGAGCAACGTGGCGGTAACCCCGCGCGACGGGTACTTGAGCCCCCCTACCGTATTTGTATCCCTTGACTACAAGTGCTCTCCCCTGAGCCCCCATCCAATTGTACATTTCACTTGTGCTCTTTCATTTGTCACTTTCATGTTTTTTGGAAGAATTTACGAGACTTTTTGTTACTTTTTCGTTCGTGCTTTAATTAAAAATTGAATAAAAGTTTTGAGCGCATGAAACGTTTCCGGGGAATGGAGAAAACTGGAGTTTTTTCAAAAATTTAATAAAAAGGGGAGGAGTCTGAGGAGCGGAGCCAACTTGAAACTCTCTCTCCAAGTACCAACGAGCTCAAGTTTTGATCTTGCTCTTTTGTGCATATCCATTTCGAAATTGGCCTCACTTGTAGTGTAGAGACCGCCCGTTGCCACTCATCGAGCCATTTATCCTTGTGCCTCTTCATTCAATTTCCTCCTCCTTTTCTCCATTCTTCTTTTTTTCTGGCGCTGTTCGCCCCCTGCTCCGCATAATTAGAGACTTTTTGGGAGCACTTCTTGTTGATTTCCCGCCCCCTTTTCTTTCTCGATCCCCCCTCCAATCTCATTTCCCTTCGCGCCTTATTTATCTTTTTTTGGATTCCCTGGTTGCTTCTGACGTTCTTGTTTACCCCGACATCGACTCTCGTAAAAGTCTGAGCACACTTTGCGGACGATGGCTTCTGACTCTTCGCCGGCGCCGCTGGAGCTCAAGTTTTTCGAGCCGTCGTACGTCTGGAATCCGCCGTCGGAGGGCACGCCGAAGAGGGTGGGTCATCTGGAGAGTTTGAAGATATTGAGTTGAAGGTTTAGGGAATATGGTCGAGGATCTGGAAGCCGTCGGAGAAGGTGGGTTATGGTAGTTTAGAACAGATTCTGAGCAAGATTCTGCTCCGAGATATGGGTCATGTAAGGTCAAGAATAAGTGAAAAAGAGAACCATATCTCGGAGCAGATTCTTGCTCAGCTGTTGATAAAAAGATCAACATCTTCATAACCCTTGAAAGGTTCTGAAAGTCATCTCTGGTTTTCCATTCGTATCTCTGATATCAATTTGTTCATAATCATAACAAAACAAAAAGCTCACTTCATCAGTAGCAAAGAGTATATACTTCCGCTACATTCCCTGTCTACCTGCTCATTCAGAAAGTGAAAGTCTCTGACAAGAGCGACATTCTGCACAAGGCCAAGGACTACGCGGGCATTGTACTCGTCAAAATCCGCGACAAACCAGAAGACCCGTCCCTCGTCGAGTTCACCTTCAGAAACAAGCACGGGGAGAGCAAGTCGTTCCTCAAATCCACCAACCACGACACTCAACAGTGGCTCTGCGAAGTGCTCTCTTCCAATGGGTGGAAGCTCGACGAGCTCGACCTGCAGCTCAAGAGCTTTTGCCTGGAGAGCACACGGTTGTTGGAGGTGGGGAAGGTGTTTCTCAAGGTGGCGTCATTGGCGATGCTCGACAGTTGGCTCGCGAGGCTCCATCCGCAGCGGCTCGCCGAGTTGAACTTGTCCCCGTACGCCGAGACGCCCATTAGTCTTCCCCGCGAAGTGTTCGACAAGCCTCATGTAATACTTTTTGTGTTTTTTTTTATTCTTTTCATGGTCTTCTGCAGTTCGTCCACTCGCGAGTGTTGCGCATTTCTCAGCACTGCCACTTCGAGCCCGGCCAATTTCTGGCTCTTTGCGAGTCGACGCCACACTTTTCGTTCTACTCGGACACCATCGATGAGGACACTGTCAGGAAGGGCGTCGAGGTGGGCTCTTTTGTGCTTTTTTGGGTTTGGAAAAGGGTTGAAAGCTGGAAACAGTTAGAGAGCTGATGGAAGTGGTAGGGAGAGAGAAAGAGTGTAGTCCTTGCAAATTTCTGAAAAAGTTCCAATTTCCGGAGCTCTTTAATTGGAGTTCTGAATTCGGGAGGAGTTCGGATGAGAGAGTACACGATGAGGCAAGACGCAGACTGTCTCTGCGTCTCGCACAACCGTTCACTCTCTCAGGTGCGATGGAGCGCGCTTTCAAAAGGGGTGGACGGAGAGTAGTAATAGAATAGAAAGTATATAGATATTTATATCAATCGACGCAGAATTTCATGCTTGTCACAATTACAACATCCAATTTTTACTAAAATCAAACTTCACCGAGAACGAGTACTGAGCACTCAAAGTTGTTCCCCTTCGCAGCTCTAAGAATAAGAACCTCCACCTCAAAAAATGAACCAACCTTCAGAACCATATAAAAACAATCGACTCCGCCGACTTCACCGTAATGGAATGGCTGTTCGGAAGACGTGTGGACACCGAGAGAGTCATGAAGAGACTCGTCCGTCCCGACGGACACAAACAGTTAGTGGAGCCAATTTGTCCGTCTCCTCTCTAAACTTCTTTTCAGAGAGCGTCTGAACCACCCGAAGGGCATCTACGAGTCGGTCGACATCTTCTTCGTCGTCCACGACTCGGACAAGAAGCTGTCGATGATGACGGCGAAGGATGCGGTTACCCGGGAGATCTACTCGCTTGCTCTTTATACGTGATTTCTGAGTGTAGTGTGATTATATATCACTCATTGCCATTTCGTCTCCAAATAAAGCATTCTCGGTTGTCATTCTTTATGACGAATCATTCTCTCTGCGTCTTACTGATAAGTAGAAAGTAAATAAATGATTGCAAACTTCACACGATTTCTTTTCTATCAAAGTGAAGAAAATGTCAGAAGAAGATCTGTTTCTATTTGGAGACTATGTGGATGATTTGGTGGAGGATCAGAAACAGGATGTTCGCAGAAAAGCTACTAAACAGGTGAGCTTATCAGTACTTCAGAATTTTGAAAGTTTTGCACTGATAAAAATCAATCTAGGAACGTCTAGACCTTACCAATTTCATTGGAGGATTCGAGAAGTGGTCAGAATTGGACGAGGACTGTAAACGTCACGTGGTCGCCAATCTGGACTACTGGACGCGGTGCAATCTTTCACTTTGCTCCAAATCCGACCACCAGGTCGTCAAGAATGCAGTCCTTTTCGAGTCGAAGGAAAAAGGGCTGCGCATCAAGCCAACGAGTTTGTCGGCAATGTGTCATGGAAGTGTTGAGAGTATTAAAATGGTAAAAGAATGAGCAACTGGTATCATAAGAAGGATTCGTTCAGAAAAAGGACTTTATCGAATGCAAAACTTCATCTGGAGTTTGCCAGTCTTGGAAACTGATTCGGAATGAGAAAGAGTGCAAAATAGTGAGCAAAACGTACATGAAAAACGTCTTTGCTTATACGAATCATCGGATACTTCAACGCGATCAGGAAGACGAGGAGTTTGGAAAACTGATGAAGAAAGTGATCGAGCAAGGTCGTGAAGACGTGGTGGTTCTGAATGTTCTAGTGAATTGGGTAAGCAATTGACACGGTTTAATGAGATCTATATCATTCAAAAGCTCTTGTTGTGACGAGTTCAAATCTGTGTTCAGTTTCTCATTCGGAGCTTTGTGAGCCGAGATATGGAGCTCCAAAGTTTGAAATGACTGCAAAAGTTTAAAGCTTCATATCTCGGCTCACAGAGCTCGGTAGAAAAAATTAAACATAGTTCTGAACTCGTCACAACAAGAGCTTTCAAATGATCCAGGTCTCATTAGAAAAATGTTTCCAAATAATGCTCGCATTCCAGAACTTTGCAATTCCCTTGCCAATCACATTCCCCAATCTGAAAAAGTTCACACTCGAATACAAATCTCCGGAAGCTTGTCAATTCTGGCTCTCCAAAATTGAGAGCTCTCTCGAAGAATTTCAATTTTACCGAAACTACCATTGGTTCGATGAAGGACCCAGAGACACTCCCTTCGAGCACATTGAGCACCCAGTGGTGAGCTCCAACTGTAGAATAAAGTAGAACTTGGAAGTTGAAGGTGTACAATGTAAAGTCCTTCTGCTCCTATAACGACATCAATATTTCGGAGGAAAAGTTCCTGAAATGGGTGAGAAATGTGAATAGACTGGAGATGTGGGCAACTTCATTGGGACATGAGGTTCTTATGGAGATGGTGGAGGTATTTGAGATTTTTTTGTTGAGAATACACACTATTGGATCGAATGTTTAGAAATGGAGAGACGGAGAACTGAGCGATGACTTTTCATACTGCACAATTTACAACAGCAACAACAACTTTCTAAGTATGCGGGAGACTCTACGAGAGAGATTCGAGGCCACTGAATACAACTACACCGACGAGAGACAGTGAGTTAGCAGGTGTGCAATAGAGCGAGGTTCCAATTGCAGTCCCCGTCGAGAATTCTTCGAACACTTTGATCGTTATCATAGATATCCTGGAAGATATTATGAAGTGCGGAGTGCTCACAATTACTTCAATGTTTTGTCAGTGTTTATTCGACAACATTGCTTTCCTATTATGAGAACTGGATTTCATCGTGTGGAGTATGCGGATACCGAGTTCAGGTTTCCAGTTTTAATGGCTAGTGTTGAGTTTTGAGATGGAACTTTTTTTGATAATTCTTCTCTGACTTGTTGTTTTGTTTTCCACATGAAATTTTCCAAATATTTCTCTTTTTCTTCATTCTTGTGTTTTTGAAGAAGTGAAAGTGCGCGCAGAAATTGCAAAAAATCGTGCCTCTGGGTCTCGCCGCGAATGATACAGTAACTTTGTAAATAAGACCGTTTTTTTTTTCGTTTTTTGGGCAATTTTCGCAAAGATCAGAAGAATTTTTACTTCAAAAATAGTTTTTTTTTCAGTTTCAGTTAAGGAAACAAGTTAACAAACAAAAAATCTAGAAAAATTAGAAAAAAAATCAACAAAAATCTAGAAAAATTGGAAAAAATCAACAAAAATCTAGAAAAATTGGAAAAAAACTCAAAAATTACAAAATGTTTCTCGGCGAACCCTCGGGCATGCTTTTTCGCAATTTCTGCGCACTGAAGAAGTTAGGCCAGCTCGAATTCTTTGATTTTTTCCGTTTTTCTTCAAATTTCATGGATTTTCGAGGTTTTTTCGACAAAAAGTGATTGAAAATTATTCAAAAAGGAAATATTAACAATTTTTATCAAAAAAAACCTTGAAAATCTATGAAAATTGAGGAAAAATCGGGAAAAAAACGGGAAAAACTGGCCTAAAAACTGAAACAACAAAATACAGTAACATTCGCTGCGAGACCCGATGTTCTTCGGTCACACTGCCGAAACTAGAATGCGAATAAACACAGCGAATCTGGATAGTCCAAGAAGCCAACGTATCATCTTATCACCCGGCCCCCGCCAAAATTCGTAGTTTGGAAACCCGTCGTCTCCATGAACTTTATCCAGGGGCATTCTGTCCGTCGCCTCGACACATCCCATAAAACACGTTCTGGTCTCCAGAATGTTGCATTCTGTGGCCGAATCGATGGGCTAACAGGGGGCGGCACGCGCTTCCATTAGAAGCCGTCTCCCCTGCAACACGACGTTTCGTAATCGGCGATCTCATGTTTTCGCTCGATTTATTAGAACAGTTTAAACTAGGTTAAACCCATCTTTTTTCCCTTCTCTCTCATGGCTCATCACTTTTTCTCTATTTGCCCTCTCCCCTCCGAAGGGTCTTCCAAGGCCGTTCACCTCACTGCCAATGTGCGAGCGCTGACTCGCCGCTTCCGTAGCGCAGTAGGCAGCGCGTCAGTCTCATAATCTGAAGGTCGTGAGTTCGAGCCTCACCGGGAGCAACGGTTTTTTGCTTAAATGATCAAGTACGCATTCTGAAGATCGGGGAACCACGGACAACCAGTTTCGGTTATAAACAACACCCTCACAGTGGATGACAAGTTGTCTTCCCTCCGTTCTCGCCTCCATCGATTACCCTTCCGTTTTCAAAATGATATCAGAATGCAACCTGCTTCTGAATCACTTCCATTGTTGGCCCGTCGTCTGCGTCTCCACTCCCTCGTTTTTCATTGTGTCGCTTCGAAAAAACGAATTGGCGGTCACTTTGTCCATTCATCCCTCTCATTTCTATCAGAATACCTTCCCCTCATAACTCAATTCTGATCGTCGAAATACGGAGAAGTGTTCTTCTTCAGTTCTTCAGTTCTTCAGAATCGGGTCTTCCCACGAACAAGTTACTGTAGTTTTTTTGTTTTTCGCTGTTTTTCTGATCCTTATCCGTTTCATACTTATTTATTGCCTATTAACTGTTTCTCATCGATTGAAAGCATCAAAAACCGAAAAAAAAATTAAAAATTGTTGTATGCGCCTTTAAAATCCATGTGTTTTGAACCTCTCATCTCTCCTTAGTCTGTCCGTCGCAAAACGAGAATTGTGGCCGGTGCGAAGTGGACATTCAGGTGTTAAGAAGATGTGAAATGACACCAAACTAAATCCACACCTTCTCGATATTTTTATAAGCATGGAAAAACGTTGAAAATCAGAAAATTCTGGAGAAAATCAAGTTACTGTACCTCTTCGTTGCGAGACCCGCTTGCGTAACACTCTCAACCTAGCTTTTCCCAACTTCCCCCCCCCCCTCTCTTTGTGTCGCCCTCTCGTATATCCACTCCCCGCAGTCCCCCGCCACTGCCCGCTGGCCGAGTGGCAACGCGCCCGTGTGCCGAGAGACCCTTTTGGGTTCGACCCCACCCTACTCGCTTTCTTCCTTTCTTCATTCTCCAAGTGGTTTTTCAACAGACAAACTTGACCCTGTTCTTCCCCTCTTATCGCCCCCCTATCACTTTGATTTGTGATCGTCCCCCTTCCATAAATTATCCGCCCTTTCATCAATCTCCCCGCATTTCAGATGGCCGTCGTCGCCTCCACTTCCGATGACTTTTATGCAAATCACGCCTTCCAATCAAATGATCGCAATGCCATTAGAGTAAGATAGAAGGGGAACTTGAAAAAAGAGACATCCATGGTGTAGTGGTTAACATGGATATCTGAACGACCAGGGTTCGAGTCCTTCCTCATGATAAATCTTCAGGTGCCTCGAAATGCAGAAGAGAACCGACGACTCAAATACGGCCATCAGGAAGATGACAACGCCGACATCGCCTATCTGAATTTCCCGGTCATCGTCCCCTCTATCATGTTCACGGTGCTATCTATTGGCTGTTTTATAGGTTAGTGTCAAAATATTTTGGAAAATTTTTGAAAATTTTTTTCAAATTTTTGAAGAATTTTGAAAAATTCGAAAATTTAAATTTTCGAATTTTTTGCCAGTTTTCATATCATTAAATAGCAAATTTTTTGCTGATTCAGAATATATATATAACTTTCTCCTCTAATCCGCAATTTTGAGTGATGAAAAAGGCCTGAACAAGAAGAACAAGAAAGCTACAGTAATTTGTTAAACGGAATTTGTTTTTGTTTTCTAACTCAATCAGTTTAAATATTTTGAACTGAAAATAAAATAGTCATAATCAGAAAATTTTTCTCTTTCCAATGATATACAAAACTTGTGTATTCCGATCAAAAAATATTTTTCGCTTTTCACCGCTCCAGTCGGCACCGAAACTTCATGAAAATTCAAATTCTAAATTTCGCGCCAACTCTCATATCAATCGATAGAGAATTTTACGCTGATTTCGAATATATAATTTAAACTGCAAAAGCGTAGGAAAATAGATTTATAATGACAATTTTCGAAAGCTACAGTCATTTGTTAAACTGAATTTGTTTTTGAGCTCTAAAGCAGCTCGTTTCAGTATTTTGATTTGAAAATAGCATAGTCTTTATCAGAAAATTTTTCTCTTTCGATTGATATTAAAATCATTCAATAACCCGTCAAAAAAAATTCGCCTCGAACCGCTCTGCCTTTTTTTTCGCCAAACTCGAAAAAATCACAACAATTTCAAATTTTGAATTTCGCGCTGAATCTTATATCATTCGAAAGAGAATTTCACGCTGATTCTGAATATACAACTGTCGTCTTGAAAAAAAATTCCAAGTCATCACAAAACAGGTTCTAAAATAGCTACAGTAACCCGTTACTGTAACTCGGCTGTATCATAACTTTTTCGTGTTGCAGGTGCCATCATAACCTCATTAGCAACAGATTACATTCCGGACGAAAGGGAGTTATTACGAGGTTTTATAGTCGAGTACGGTAGCAGTCGGTTCAGGTGTAATGTGAGTTTTTGGAAGATTAATTTGGAAAGTTAGGCCGTGTACTTCTCGTGGAGAACTTCAAGCTTCTTTCCACGAGAACTACAAAACGTTACTTCTCGAGAACAACCATTGCAGTCCTCGATCCCATTCCCTCTCGACGGCCTCCCCTCAGTGCTGAACCTGTTCGAGCTGAACGTCATCGGCAACGTGCTCTTCCGATACGCCACGTGCATCCCCATCGTCATCCGGATATTCAATGCGATCACTCTCCGTAACTTGCTCCGCCACGAGTACAGCACAAAGTTCTCTCCGCTGCACAAAGTGATGGCCGACTCGATGCCAGTCTTCACCACTTTGGAGACACTCATGTTGGCACTGTTCAGCATTGTCACTGTTCATGAGGACTTTCCTGGTGAGAGATCTCAACTTCGAAGTTATATTTTGATGGGATTGAGAGGTTTTGTTGGGGATGAGCTGGTTTTTTGGTGGTTTTTGATCTACCGTAGTTTTCATAATTAAGAAGCTACAGTACCCTTGAAGAGTTGAGTTTCAGCCAGTTTTGTATCTTTCGTAACTCCGCCCACGAATGCTCTTTTTAAATGAAAACTTCTGGAGTAACAGAATGATATCAGTGCTACAATTCATCAGTTGAACATTTTTCATCAAAGCTACAGCGAAACGAGATATTTTCATTTTTCCGAGCTCAATTTTAATTTTCATGAGAAGTTTTGAACTGAACAATATCGCTCACTTTTAGCTTCTCATTCGTCAGTGAAAGATTCTTATCAAAATTACTAACAAAGGAATGTTTTGATGAGTCCCCGGATTCTTTTAATAAGACCTACATCACTTGAAAGCTCCTGTTTTGACAATTTAAGAACTCAATAAAATTTTTAATCAGTTCAAACTTTAAAACTCCATAGCTCGGCTCACAGAGCTCGGTAGAAAAAATGGAATACAGTTCACAGCTTGTCAAAACAAGAGCTTTCGAATGATATAAGTACCATTGGGAAACTCCGGGGACTCATTAGACCATTCTCTATTTAATAATCCGTGTACTTCTCGTGGACAACCTCCTTATTTTCAGAAGCCAATCGCTTCTTCAAAATCGTGTTCGCGATGGCGTCCTCCGTGAACATCTTCGCCACAACTCTAGTCATGTTCCAGTTCTCCAATGATATGGCCACGGTAATCTTCTTTTCCTTACTTTTTCTTTACTTTTTCTACTTTTTTTGTCTTCAATGACTAACTGATATCACATTCAGAGCCTGGACACATTATCGATAAGTGTGAAAGTGCTCTCCTGCTTTGTCTACGGCTACTTTATGCCCCAGTACATTCAGTACCATCAGTCCTCCATCACTTTTCCCATTTGCCATTCCTACAGTAAGTTTTTGAGGAAAATGACTCTGCAAATGCGCTCTATTGCACTCAAGATGTTTTTTTGAAAATTTTGGACAAGAAAAAGGGTGAAAATTCACTGTGAAAAGTTTAAAAAATGAGATAGTTTTAAAATCAGGGAAGCTCCGCCCACTTTTGCAATTTGCGGCACTTTTCATCATTCAATTACCAACATTTGACCGAAAAAACTTCAAAAAGTCCGCAACTTGTCGTCAAATTCACTGTTTTGCAGTGCCCCAACTGTTCGCCATGATGGAGTACTGTGTGATCGCCGCCTATGGAGTGTTCCACCTCTCCTTCCTCATCGACATTCGCCACGTGTCGTTCGTCTGTTTCCCGCGATCCGCGAGCGGCGAATGCGAACCGATCGATCCGGCCAACTTCCGGAAGGGCGGCAAGTACGAGCACTGCCGAGCATTCGAGTACAATCAACGAAGGATAATGAGTCTTTAGCTGATCACATTCATTCACTTAATGTCAATAAAAGACGAAAAACAAGAGAAAAGTCGATTTGATAAGGGGGAGATAAAGAAACATGAGATAAAAAACATGAGGGGGAAATGGAACACCGAAAAAGAAGAAAAGTCGCATGAAAAAGGGATTTCAACCTGAAATTTTCAGGGGGAAAACGAGGGAATAAAAAGTCGATGTACTCGTAGTCAAACACGTATAATAACCATAAAGTCAGAGAATGATGACTAGAGGAAAGGGTTACTCGTCGTCGGAGAGCAGCTCGTACTCGAGGGGTCCGCACGACGTGCCCTTGAAGTCCCTCACCGATGCGACGCCGTTCTCGCCGCCGATTTGGATCTTCTTCGCCGGGTTTGGAGTTATGCGGATCTTTCCCTCGGCGATGAAGTCGATCGCCGATTTGTAGTGGCTGTCTGCAAAATTTGGAATGACTTTTTTAAGGGGGAAATGCTCATTTTGAGGATTATAAATGGATAGAGAATGCACTTTTGGAAAGAGCAAGTGTTATATATAAAAGATTTATGTGCTCTTGAATCGAAAAAGGAAGCCACGAATACAAAAACTCACTTGGCCCAGGAGGAATTCTAGTCTGATCGAGTTGTCTCAGAGCTGCTCTATCATCGTCTTCAGTAGTCTCTCCAGGACGAGCCGCCTTTGGAGCACTCGGCGGAGCAGCCTGAATAGAAGGAGAGGGCATCGGAGCCACTGGAGCCGGCGGGAGGTACGGAATCGACGACATCAGTTGCGATGTCGACGGTCTCTGCACTGCGAACTGACTCGTCGTCGTCGGAATCGGACGGTGGATGTCTCCAGGTTGTCTCTGAAACTTTACACTTTGCTCAGAATGGCTCTGCGAACTCACCAGCAACTGATACTTCTCATGCGGATCCGTCTTCTGTTGCGGTGACGGCATCTGAGCCGCCTGCACCAGTTGCATCTGATGGTTCACCTTTCGCATCCGCAACGCGTCCTCGTTCTGCTTCTGTGCTCTTTTCAGCGCGTCCTCCTCTCTGGCCTTCTGCATCGACATTCGCTGCTCGTCGAGCTTCCTGGCCACCCCGTAGCACTCCAAATAGTTCGGCCGTCGTTTCGCACTCGCCGCCGCGGCTTCCTCACGGTGCACGGCCAGGGTCACCGGGCCGACCTGCTTCTGTCCGTTGCTCTTCTGCACCTTCTCCTCCTCCCACATGAGCAACGCGAGACAGTCGAGCACATCGGGCTCCTCCTCCAGCTTGTCCATCAGCTCTCGCTTGTAGGGCTCCTGGGCGAGTTGCGCCTGCAGTTTCTTGCCGGCCTCTGTGCGCGGCTGGTTGTTGGGGACGAGCGCCTTGTGGAGGGCGGGAGTGATGTGGTGGATAATCTGGATGTCCGAGCCAGTCGAGTTGGCTGGAGAGGCGGCGTTCGAGGTGCTCGGCATCGATTTGGCGGCGTTCATAAAGTTGTGGGGTAGTTGGTGGACCAGTTGGGTTGCTTGTTCCTGAAGCTTGGGGAACGTTGGATGGGGGGAGAAGTCAAAGAGAGAGAGAGAGAGTTTGGCACGTGGCTCCACGTTGATCGGGTGCCGGAATTGCAGGGGGCGTGGTCTAATGGATTTGAAACTGCCTACAGGATTACTGTATGTGTATTAGGACTCACTAAGTCACGCCCCTTTTACACTTATTCGAAATTGTAACATTCTACAGTACCCCTACAAAAAAAAAGGAAAAGCTAAAAATTATCAGAAAACCGTCAACGTAATATCAGTCAAATGTGGCGCGAAAAGGCGGCGAAAGAAACAAAATAAAACAGTGAATCATCGGTTCCCCCTTCCCTTTTTGGCACGCAGCCAACATTTGTGTATACAAACCTTGACGAGTTCCGAGTGAATCGAGTGTCCCGACGTGCCCGCCGTGATGGACCGTCCCGGCGTGGAGAGGGCGGGGCTCATTCCGCGGCCCCCGTGCATCCGGGCCGACGGGCCGAGTTGCACGTGGCGGTGCGGGGCCGTCTGCACGCTCGTGATGTTCTCGATGCCCGACTTTCGTTTGGTTTTCGGTGGCTCTGTGTGGTGTTGTTGCTGTTGTTGTTGTTGTTGTTGTTGCTGTTGAAGTTGCTGCTGTTGGATCTGGAGAAGTTGTTGCTGATACAACTGCAAAATCTTCTCTTGCTCGGTCATCGTCTGAAACAGTTTTATATTCAAATTGCTCACTGAGCTCTCTAAGGTGCAAAGGTCAAATCGACTCAACACAAGAGATCATGCTCCTTCTACTGACCTTCTTCTGTTGCTGCTGCTGGAAGGCCTGCTGCTGTTGCTGCTGACTGATCAGTCTCGCCATCATTTCCGGATTGATGCCCACTGGTGGAGTGGCCGCCGCAGGAGAAGCTTGCGAGCTGCCGACCTGCGATGGAGCCGTGCTCCGCTTCACTCCAACTCCGCCCAACTTGCGCTTCTGCATCTGCTGGTGAGACTGGTGGCTCGGCGCGACGGGCTGCGAAATCGATGGATAATGTGGTTGCTGGAAGGAAAAACAAAGGGTGTCAATCGGGGGGAGGAGGGGGTGAGAGGCATGCATGAGGGACGTCTTCTGCACTCACCTGAACCGACTGCGGACGCATCATGTTCGAGTTGTGCATGCTACGGAGGAGGGCCATCTGGTTCTGCTGTTGCTGTTGTTGCTGTTGTTGTTGCTGATGCTGCTGTTGATTGTGCGCATGCAGCTCCATCCGCTTGCTACTCGAGTATCGCGCCAGAATATCAGCGAGTGTGGCCCTGTCATCCTTGTCCAAATCCATTTTCGGGACTTCTCCCCACACTTCCAACAACTTTTCAACACTGAAAATCAAACAAATTTACATTCAAAACCAGCGAGATTGCTCACGTCTTCACATGCGCGTCCAAAATGTTCTTCGTGTTCTGCAGCTCTGTGGCGTGGAATGCCAGCCGCTGCTCGAGCTGAGCAACTGTATGCACGTGGCCGGGACCCTGAGCTCTGAGGCTATTCGCCAGCATTGTCATCTCTTCGCTTTCCTTTATAAGTTTCGCCTCGGCGAGCAGATTTCCACGGATCAATCGGAGATTCTGAAAGTCGACGATGAATAAAACATAATATAATAGAATCAAGCAACTCTGAGCTCACCTTCGTCATCTCATCCTTGATCTTGCGCATCTCCGCCTCATGCACACTATTCTTGTGCGTTTTCGCTCCGACCGTCGTGGCGGCTCGCGGCCGATGTGCCGGTGGAGTCGCACTGGTAGATGGCTCCGAAGGCGTGAGCGCCTTCTGGTAGGCCGTGTTTATGCCAATCGGCATGTGGATCGAGTGAGGTGGCATGAGTTGAGGACGAGAGTACTGAGTGGTGGCGGCTTTTTGAGCCTGCTGCAAGAGCTGTGCCTGTTGGACCTGCGCCTGAGCCAATGCTTGCTGCTGCTGCAGAGCCTGCTTCGACTTGGCTTCTGCTTGCGCTTGAGCCTGAGCTTGAGCCTGAGCCTGCGCCTGTGCTTGAGCATGATTATGAGCATGGACGGCATTCACTTGAGCCTGCATAGCTTGAGCAGCTTGCGCCTGACTGAGCAGCATCATTATGAGCTGCTGTTGCTGCGGAGTCATCTGCGGTTGCGAGTTCTGTGCGGTGGTCGAGGAGGGCGTCATGTAGCTGAGTGTCTCCATGAAGTCTAAAACTGTTCGAGGATGAAATATATCAAGTGCTTTTTCCCATTCCTCCCCTCTTATATTGTTGCCTAGCGAGAAATTGACGGTGGAGAAAAAATGATTCTCCGTTTCTTTTTCTCCCCCATTCAATCAAACAAAAAGAAACGAATTTTCAGGAAAGGGGGAGAGGGAGAGAAATGAAAACAAAACAAAACGAACAGTCCTCGTCATCGCTTCGGAATTTTTTCGTATCTCTTTTTCGAAAAGTTGTGCACCTTTTCAATACTTTTTCCCCAATAACTTACCGGGATTGATGGCGGCGATCTGCTCCAAACTGCGACCTTGGAGCAACGGTGCTGCTCCGCCGGGCTTCAGGAGTGTCAGAAGAGCTTGCATGTTCTGGTGGGCTTGGGCTTGAGCCTGAGCTTGAGCTTGAGCTTGAGCTTGTGCTTGAGCCTGAGCTTGAGCCTGAGCTTGAGCCTGAGCCTGAGCCTGAGCAGCAGCTTGTTGAGCAGCTTGCTGTGCAGCAGCCTGTTGAGCGGCAGCTTGTTGAGCAGCAGCAGCCGCAGCAGCCTGCTGCGCCGCAACTTGCTGAGCTCGAGCTACTTGCTCGGCTTGAGCCTGAGCCTGTTGCTGAGCTTGCTGCTGGGCTTGCTGCTGTGCAATCATTTGCTGATACTGGAACATCACGAGCAGTTGCTGCTGCTGATTGGGACCAGCTGCCATCAGAGCATTCAGAAGGTTCGCATCCATCGCGTTCTGCGGTGGCTGCGGAGGCTGGGAACTGGAAGGACGCACCGGGGTGGGCGTGTGAATTTGAGCCGGCGTGGAGACGGCCGGTGGGAGGAGCTGCTGAGCCACCGAATGCTGCGGCTGCTGTCCAATAGAGGGCACTGGCGATGGTACGGCTTGTTGAATGAGTGGCGCGGCGGCGATAGACGGCGTCGCAGACGATGAGGAAGACGTGACTCCGCCCTCTCCAGAGATGAGCACCACCGGCTGCTGCTGCTGAGTGACGGCGGGCGGCGGTGGTAAAGTGTCGTGTGTGGTCGCCGGTGCCACTGGAGGCGACGGGGCGGCGTCGGCGTGTCTCTCCCCTCCGGACGCGTGTTGTTCTGACGGTGCTAGGCCACGCCCCTCGGCGAGAAGCGTCGAGTTGAGAGACGAGGGCGGCGACGGACGCTTCGCGGGAGGCTCGTACACATCGATCTCGAGCACGTCGTCGTCCTCGTCTTCCTTGTATCGTTTCTCATCTCTAGTGGGAGCGTTGCGGGGGAAATCTGGAGGTTTCAGCGTCGACGCAGTTATCTTTGGCGACAACAGTTGCGGCTTTTCAATCAACGTCTTCACAGGCGACGTCATCTCTTCTCGGTCCGCATCGTCGATCGTCTCCTCTTCCTCCTCGTCGGCCACATCCTCGCCTTCCGGCGAGTCGACCTCCATCTCCGTCGGCGATCCACCCAACACACTCGGCGCCTTCGAGCCCTTCTCATTGGTCCCGTTGCTCGCCTCCTCGTCCTGATCCTCCATCTCCTCGTCGTTCCCCTCGTCCACGTCTTCTGTCGGCTGCTTCGGCACCGCTCTCGCACGTGTCACTGCTCCCGATCTCCGACTGCTGCGCGGTACGCGTGGCGTTCTCGGACTGAAAAAAGAGCACAGATGTGAGGCAGCTGCTCCATCAAACTTACGGTTTTTTCGCGTTCCTCGCGAGTCCACTGCGTCTGCCAACCGGTGTGGCCGGCTGTGGAGTGCCTGCGTCCTGATCGTCCCCATTGTCCATCTCCTCGTCGACCTCCTCGATCAGCGGCTGCGCCTTCACGCCGTTCAACGCGTCGTACTGCATCTTGCACTCGTTGGGTCGGCGGTTCATGCCCGCCGAGATGATGTCCCAGTCGAGGCACGCCGCCTGATTGATCAGTGTCACCAGCTTCGTCTTCTCGTCGTCCGTCCAGCCGACCTGACCCTCGTAGTTGGCCAGCTCGGCGGTGATGTGCTCTTCGCGATTGTTGATCTTTAATTTACATTTTTTTGCATGTGTGTTTTACCGTCTCCCATATTCATATTTATTAACCCTTCTTCTTGTTCTTTTTTTTGAATTTCTTCTTTTATCGCCCATAAATTCGCTGTTTCTGCGCAACCAAAAAAGAAATATTCCAATTTTTCTTTCCTTTTTCCTGCTGCTCTATTTCCGAAAAATCCGCGAGAATGGATGGGTTTCGACAGACGGCTCAAGGAGAGCTCCATCTAATCCTGCCAAAAAGACCACCTGCTTTCAATTTTTCTCGCAAAAATTTGCATAATGCACTCTGTTCTGATATTCGATGGATTTTAATGAATGCGCATGTAGTTCCGCTATCTCGTGGAGGGTTACTGTAGCTTAACGAGCTCACTTAAATACCGAATCAAACGGCGAGAAGAAAGAGCACAATGTAATTGCGCGTATCGCAGCTCCGATTATGAGCTCTTTTTATGAGCCCAGCCCAACCAATTTTCTTCGTTTTCAAGAAGCGAAAGAGTCAGAATTGTAGTCGTGGGGGGTCGGAATGGAGGAGAGTGACGAAATATTATTGTCGTGGGAAAGAGAGCGGAGCCAAATTGACTAATACCGTAGACTTTACAGATCTCTTCAAAAAGGGACGTCTACTTTCAGAATCAGAAACTCACATCATTGCACAACCGCACCATGCTGTTCTTGCACGTGACACAAAACTTGAGAGCCACCCTCGTGGCGCCAATCTTATCCATGATGAATGCTCGTGTGCGAACTGGGATGTCAATGAAGTCAGGGGGAATGTTCCTGCACACACGCTGCTTCTTCTTCTGATTCGCGCACCGCGTGCCGAAGCACTTGTTCGACAGCGACTTGTCCTTGTGAAGACGTGCCGCCTCCTCGCGACATCTCGTGCACACGATACGATCCTCTTCGGGGTTGATGACTGCAAAAACATGCTTATTTAATTCTATACAATTTTCCCTTCCAACAAATTATACGCTTGGAAAGGGGAGGGAGAGAACTCACGGAAAATATCATAGGCCTCTTTCGGCAGAAATGTTCCGTTGAGATCCACTCCATTGACGGTGGCACAGCAGAAGAAGCACATCAGCGAGTTCTTCGGGTAGGCGTCGTAGTCCAGTGGGGGCATCAGACGGAAGTAGGCGAGGTCCTCGTTCGACGGGAAACCCGCCACCTTGTACTTTACCGGTCGCTTTTTCGGCTTGAACTCCTTCTTGTAGTCGTGCGCCTTCTTGGTCATGTAGTAGTAGAGGATCAGGTCCGATGGCGACTTGTTGACAAAGTACTGCGCGAGCCCGTGGAAGATCTTTACGTGCTCTGGACACCGTTGCTTGAAGAGTGTCTTCTCCTCGTCGGTCCACCGGTTCAAACTGTCCATGATGGACTGCCGGTGCACTTGTTTCATGTCGTGCACCACGGAGCCCGGTCTCTCGACGAATTCGTCCATCTTGCGTTGCTGCTCTGTGAATAGAAGGGGCACTTCTGCGATCCCCTTCCGCACTTTCTCTTCCTGACTTTTTCTCGCGAGCATGTGCCGTTCGTCTTCTCCACGAATTCTTTCTGCGCGAGCCCATCGTTCACGATCCTCACGCTCTTTTTTAGTGTCTGGGAAGAGGGTCTCCATGTCTGTGCGGAGCTCTGCGACTGTCTCCCTGAAAGAATGAGAGTTCATTGTTCAAATGAATCATCGATGAGCTCTTTGACTCACTTTCTTTTGGCCGACTCCTCCCACTTCCGGAGCTCATTTTGAAAGTCGCTGAACCGCACCGCGTACTCTTTTTTGTTCTGTTGCAAGTTGTCCATGGCGCCTTTTCAAGCAGGAAGGACTCCCCACTTTTTCGGCTGTTTTGAAACGTTTTACGTTCGAGGTTTTCTTGATTATATATTGATATTGATATAAACTATATATATGGTGTACAAGTTTTGTACCTGAAAAGTGTTCACATTGTGCGAGAGAAAGAGCAAAAAAAAGAGCGAGCGAGAATTCCAAGTTTGCAAAGCTCTCTCCTTTCCGACGACTTCCTCTTTTAGTTCTTATGGATACAAACATCAGTTCATTGCTGCCCCGTCGTTTTCCATGAAAAGAGAGAGCCGAGAGAAGCGAGAGAGCTCGAGAGTGCCGACAAGTTGATCAAGATCAAAACAAAAAGAGCAAGTCTCATTATGTGTCGTCATTATAAACATCAGACAGTGAGGAGTGGAAAGATAAGCGAAAGGGAGAGGGGGAACCGGGTGTAAACACCGAGAGAAAAAGTTCAGGTGTACTCTGTGTGGTCGGACCGAGAGATGACACAAGGAATACTTCCTTTCTTGCTCGGCTTCCCAGAACGAAGACGTGCTAATTGGAGGACTGGCTCTCGAAAGGGCGTAATTATTCACGTCTTTTGGCTTATCGATAAGGCGATAATCCCTGCGAATTTGATATCTTCTGGATATTCAGATATTTATAAATGCACATATCCAAAGAGCATCGTGCAAAAGAACACAGAGCACCTTTTGGAGAGCAAAATGAGTGTGTGGGAGACTCGATTAGCATACGGAAATTGAGAACAAGCCACTAGATTTGTGATCGGATATCAGCGTGTCTGTGGAAAGAACATTCCTCTCTCTCCTAATAATCAACTTTCTCTCCCTCCCCTTTTCGCTGTTTTCGGCGACGGATGAAACCGCGAAAACAACGAGGTGCATATTTTGTGTCGACGAGAGGAAGCGAGCGGAAGACGTGGGAAAAAACGAGGGAAGGTGGCCAAGTGGCTCAATTTGAAATTTGCATAGGATCACTGACTAGGAACAACGAGCCAAGAGTTCAACTGATTGCTGACGTCTTCTAGAATGATTCAGCCTCCCTCACGGAGCTAGAAGTGGCCAAAGACATCAGATGACATAACATCAGGGGATGATGAGTGAGAGGAAACCGAGTGTAACAAACACACAAGTACTAATCGAGAGACATTCTCCGATTGATCTAAACCGGGGGCGCGAATATAACTTTTGATTCGCCACAGCTTTCCTCTTCCAGTTCAAAACAGCTCTCGGATGCGAAAGAAGACGAGGGGAGAGGGGAGAGAGTTCCGCCTCCAAATGGAAAAGAGCTCGCCTCTCGCCCCTTCGGAGCACAAAAAGCAAAACAAAAGAGCACACGGCTGAATGTTATTGCAACTCTTTCGCTATTAATTAGCGTGTAGTTTCAGACTTTGGCATCCACTCCAAGCGATTAGAGATTAGAGTGAAACCTGCATGACTAGGCGAATTTCCTCTCCTCGTCATCAGATAATGTCAATATCAACACCTTCGATGATAAATTCCGGGAACAGCGAAAAAAGTGCGCGTCTTCCAGACACGTCTTCTGAATACCTTCAGAAGCATTGTTCATTCGTTCGTCCGCCCCGCCACACACACACACTCCTCTCAAAACACGCATACCCGCCGAGAGAGCGCACTAATCGAGGAGTGCGCACAGAGATCGAACACAATTGCGCGCGGTGCGTTTTGGAGGAAGGAAAAGTCGAGGAAACGGTTTTTGACTGGTTCGAAGAAGCAACTATAAGGAAAAGAGATGCGGAAGAGGTGGATTAGCGAGGCGAGAGATAGAGAATGACGAGAATGTGTGGTGGTGGTGGGGAGAATAAGTCGAAAATCAGAAGAGGGGAATGTGTAAATATAAAGTGAGAGGACGAGAGGCTTTCTGTGCCAGCAAAAATGGGAAAATAGTGCAGAAAGGTATGCAGAAAAATGGGCGTGGCTTACAAAGTATGAAATCTGGTTTGATATCTTTCAAAGGCTCAATGGCTTATTTGTTAACAAAGCTCTACTTTGTTTTGTTGCACAATCAGCTCTAGAGCACAAAAGTTCAGTTTAATCAGCGGCCACGCCCCCTTTTCCCAAATTAACAAAAACGGGGGCCCTTTTTTGCTGTGTGTTTCCCCCCTTGCCTCCTGGGAGAAGGCCGACGGACAGACGCAAAGTAGCAGTACTATTCGCAGGCGAGACGCAGAGAGCGAGAGTGCACAGAGTGCGCTGCGAACCGAGAGACGAGCAGGAAGCGGCACGGGCACGAGAGAAGCGGCGGTTCGTGGAGAGCGAGACGAAAGGGGGCGGGGTCAGGTTGTATATTATAGTTTTTATGGAGAACGACAAAGAAGCACTCGACTGCAAATTGTTGTTATGATACTATTCTCAGATGGGGTGAACCCGGTGATATCACTTATCTCTCTTGTGACACCCATCTTGAGGGAAAGAGATAACTAAATAACTAAAGATCAGACAATAAAAAGTGAGAATCTCTCTGAATTCTGAGTTCCAAATTCTGAAATTCTGAATTCATTCCATGTTGAAAATTGGAAATCGGAAATCCTAAGTACAACGTATAGAAACGCCATCTGGCCCCACCCAAATCGTTCGAGTAACGACATCCGAACGGGAATATGGTGTAACAATAACGATTTTGTTGTGTGTGTTTTTTCCGCCACTGATAGTCATTTGTTCACCATACTTTTCACAAGTTTTCAGTCTAAGACCACAAAGAGACAGTGTGTGGCCCCTTTTTAACCAGTCATTTGGAAGGAAATGACAGATTGGAGAGCGAGAGAGTGCGCGCCGTCGAGGAGGGCGCAGAGTGCAGACATTGGGTGGTCGACGGGGTGATCGAGGAGAGAGCGTGCGGGTGGGCGGAGACGCAGACGGGTTTGAGGTTCCAGTTGAAACTGTTCCTGATTTCCTGATACCCGGCGGGGAGGAGGAGGAGTGCACGGATAATAGTCAAAGACCAACTGGGAAGCGAAAACAGTAGAGGACTTTGGCTCGCTATCAGATAAATAAGTGTTATTTATCTGATAGTGAGTCCTTTGCAGAAAAAGTTGAAGAAAAAGAAGAAGAAGTCATTCGAGAACTACGAGAAGTGGAGCAGAACGTCTTCGTGAATCAGAATCAGAAAGAAATGAGAAAACGGGAAAACGAAAACGAAGCGAGCGAATCGAAGAACAAGTTCAAAATCAGATTTCAATTCTCCCCTCTCCATCACATGACGCGCTGCAACATTCAACTGCTCAAATGGCACATTGAGCAATTAGAAGCGTACAGGTCCCCAGTCGCTTCGTCACACTCGTCGGAGGGGCGGCGACGGCGGGAGAGGACGAGTAAGCGCCGAGCGGCGGACGTCGGCGATGAGACGAGACAGTGTGCTGGGCGCTGGAGACGACAGACTTTTGGCCTGCTGGGGGGGGAGTGCAGTGGACGGGAGGGGGGAAGGGAAAGGGGGGAGGCTGCAGGAATAAGGACCGATTCAAATGAGATGTTTGCAGGATTAGATGCGATGTGCAGGTGCGAACGTCTTCTAGGCTCGAGGAAATGGATTGTCTTCTGACCATGTGAGCTCCGGAATACGTACAAATAGAACAATTCTAAGAACACATCTGAATTTGGCAACGAGAATTGAATTTTAATGAAATTTCTTAACTTTTTTGTTGACAAGAGCGTTAAGGCTAATCTCATGGATAATCAAATTGAAAGTTTAGAGATATTTATACTAATCGACCAAGAATTTTGTGCTTATCATGATTTCAGCACTTCTTTATCTCATCTGGATGAGTTACACTCAAACAGTCAAAAAAATGAGGTGCTGAAGTCGTGATAAGCTTACAATTCTGTATGAAATGACACAAATATCTCTAAACTTTCCAAAATATGTTATCGCCACCTTTTCTCACTTTGTATTTCAGTGTAGAAATGCTAGAATAACACTTATTCTACCCATTTACTCATTACCAACTCTTTCAACACTAATCCAAACACCAATTCAAACTACATCCTCACACGAACGCCTTCAGAAGCCGACGTCACAACTAGACGAACTTTTTCCCGTTTTCCCATGTGATATCGGTGCCTCCCACTTCTCTGATAACACACTCCCATCGAGCAAACACTTCACTCTCTCTCTTTCTCTATTTCCAAAAGAGCAATGAGCAGAGGTGTCAACTAATTCTGCATCTGAGAAAAAGTGTGACTCACACTTTCAGCTACCCAGATCTTCTTCCTTTTTTTCTCAAACGCGTTCTTTATTGACTCGAGGCGCAGACAATGAGAGACTTCTCAAGGACATGGGAATAACTTCATTCAGTGGAGCACTTCTAGAGCTCATAGTGAATCAAAGTGACCTCAAAACTTTGGAAAACAATGGCCGACAACACGTCACGTGTTCAGTTTCTTTTTCTCTCTCTCTTTCTTATCAATTACTTGGCCAATGTGAACATTTTACAAACGGAAAACAAGTGATCTTCTGAAGTCTCTCATCTGACGTCTACAACTGCGAGCACAAAACGACCTGATTGTGCTGGGTCGAAAGAGCAGAATGCGTGGAAAAAATGTGCAAATATCGGGGAGAGAGAGCGAGATTCAAGAACAAAGGGGATGTGGACGGAGAAAACATCAATGATCGAGCGGCGTTTCCGCGGAAATGAACGAACGAAACAAACAAATTGGTTTAGAGTTTGGAAATGATAGCAGCGAATCAGGTGGCGGAAGTGTGAAATATGCATGAGCAAAAAATAGGCAGTCGACCGAAAAAAGAAGCGAACAGAAAAAGAAAAAAAGAAACAATTTTTTGAAAATTAAACCAAAGTTATACTGTTTAAAGGTACATTCCTTTTTTGTTATGCGGGTCTTGCAGCGATTGGTAATATTTTGAACAAATTGAGCTTTTGACTGGGTCCTTTTGCGTTTGGCTCGCTGTGCAGCGAGTTTTTTCATGCGAATAAGTGGATTTTTAGTTTCATGTTCCTCATCCATTAAAAATAAAACTTTGCAAAAATCAAGTCTAGTCAGAAGTGTGGATTTTCAACATTTCTATGATGTCATTTTAGAGAAGCAGGTGCATTTATAGTAGTTCCTGGAATACTCTGTTGTAGTCCCAAATTGAGTCGATTCCCATACTTTGAAGACTTGTGGATGGCTATTTTCCTGCTCATCTTCAGGACTTCGTGAGAAAGATGTCTTTAAAACGTTTTCCGAGAAAGCGAATACGCTGAATTATAAATTTGGTATTCTTGCGGATTTATTGTTAGATGATTCAAGGAATGCTCCCAACAGCCGAACCAAACGAAAAGGTTTTCCGAAGAAAAAATGTCACCATTCATAAAACGCTTTGAGCATTGCACCACTTTTTTCACGTTTGATTTGCCGTTTGCCAACGAGTTAACAATTTTTATAACAAAACAGTTTATAAACAAGAAAATCACGCGACAATCTCGAAACGGAGTGGGGCGAGAAGTTCTGGCTCATTGTCCTTGGTGGTGACGGTGTGAGCGGCTCTTGGAGCGACTGGAAGTCTCTTCAAGACTGGGACGGCCTTTCCGGCGGTCTTGGCGGCCTTTCTCTTCTCGTCGTTGGACTTGACGCGGTTCAAGAAGTCAATTCTGCACTTGGATGGCTTGATGTGCTCGATGCGGATGTTGATTCTCTTTGGGAGGATGTTTCCGCTGAAAATGGACGAAATTGAGATTTTTGTCTTTAACAACAGCATTTTTCTTTGGCTAATTGAGAAATTTTAGTATTTTTTTTAGTACTTCGATTATGAATACTCACCGGACTCTCTTGTTGACGATGATTCCGACGGCTCCTTTGGTGACGTTGAAGATTCTTCCGGTTCTTCCGTGGTAAGCCTTGAATGGCATACCCTTCTGGAAAGCTCCGTTGGTCTTGATGTCGACGAGATCTCCGCGCTTGTACTGGGTGTAGTACGTGGAGAGGTGCTCAACTCCGTGCTTGCGGAAGTCGCGAGCGAACATGTAACGCGTTCCGCGTCTAAGACCCTTGGAGTTCGTCATAGTTAACCCTGAAACACCTTATTGTAACTTCGAACATGACACAAACGAGCGAAAAATACGGAAACACAATTTGAAAAAAACACAAATTTGTTAAAGTTAAAAATTGGCGATAAATTACCGATAATTTTGATATTTACTGCAGCCAAAACAAAGAAAACATAGCAAAATGCATATTTCAATATAATTTTTGTGAAAATTTCAAGAAAATCGGCCAAAAAATCGGAAAATTCAAGCAAAAAAATTGGAAAAATCTTTAGGCCAAACGAAAAAATGTTTTAAAGGCGCAAACTAGACACGGTATCACTGGCGGCGATGTGTGTCGTGCCTCCCGTCGCGCTGCGAGACCCGTCCCTTCCTATCTCTGCCGTCTCTTCGCGGCTTCTTGTCTCTCGCCACCGCTCGTTTTTCCAGCACTGTTTTTCAGCTTTTTTGGATGAATTTCTCTGCATTAAAACAATTTCTTATCTGAAAGTTGTTATTGACAACGAGACGCACATTTTGGTAGTAAAACCGTCTGTTAACTCGTATTATTTCTTTCCAAACTGAAATTTCGGTATATTTGCATTTTTCAGAATGTCGTTGGGTACTCTCGTCTACAATAACATCTCCCGTCGTTTCTCCACGATCCTCCTGGCTTCCGCCTTTGGAGCGTACGCCTTCAACTATACTTTGGAAGGCCTCACTGACTTCTACTGGGACACCGTAAGTATTACTCCTTGAAAGTTCTCATTGTTGACGTCTTCATGTCGAGAAAAATGTAGAAACCCAGCAAATTCCGTATTTGCTATCTGAATTAGTCTAGAAGTTCTGGGAAATGCTGAAAAAGTGGGATTCGCTGGACGTCGCCAAGTTCTCAAAGAAACTGTCGATTTTCCGAGCTGTGTAGTTGAAAATTCGTTCAGAAAATGAGAAAACTGTTGAAAATAAATTTCCTGATAGCCAATATATTGTCTATTTCCAATACCTCTAACCATTTATGTTACTATTCGAAAAAAGCATAAAATAAACCCTAACCGGTCGCAATGATGTTCTAATAGCATCAAAAAGTTCCAAACATGGCTCATCACCACTCTATCATTTATAAATTTGCAGAAGAACTCTGGAAAGCAGTGGAAGGATGTCAAGAAGCAGATTGCTCAAGAATAGACACCAGCGCAGACGAAAGATGACTCCGTTCCGATGGCGTTTTAGCATCACTTTAGTCTCCTAAATTTTTCTTGTCGAGATAAACTTATTTCGGTTCCTATTCTCCAAATTATCTTTTTCTCGAACCCATTCGAACCCCTCCTGTGAACAAATCGACCTTTACCCCGGACACCACAGATCCAAATGAATACTTGTGAATGTTACCCCCCTCAAAAGTGACTTCCTTTCAAACGAGTTCGCCATGCCGACCGAGTCTGCAAATATTTACCACCGGATAAAGCCCGAGCAATTAGATGGCGAAAGGGGGTGGGGACACAAAAAGGAGCTGGGCAGGGGGGACAGGTCAACCGCAAAGGGCACACAAACCGACGGGAGAGTGCGGCGGAATGCGAGACGCAGACCGTCTCGGGATCCCTTTCCGAGTGACAGTGTATAATATTTGAGGAGGAGTGTCGGACGGTACCACGTACCGGCCAAATAGAGTGCGGCAGTTACTCGAGTAGGTCACTTTGACGACGCGAACGTCTATTGATCGCCGAAGCCTTTCATTTATTCTCGGTTGCTCACTTTATCTTGCTCCTTTTCCGATGAAAAACCACCAATTTTAATGCCACGTCAGCAGTTCCCCCCATACAGTTGTGTATCAGCGCCTGCGCCTCCTCCCCTCCTCCCATCATTATCGTGCCCTATTTTCATTCTCGTCACTTTCCAGGGTCTTTTCTCCCATGAAAACCATGTGGCGTTCTCTCGCCGTGTTGACGGTGTTCTGCGTTGCTCTGCGAGCCGAAGATGAGCTCAACTACGAGATGGACGAGGGAGTCGTCGTGCTCACCGACAAGAACTTTGACGCGTTTCTCAAGAAGAATCCGAGCACTCTGGTGAAGTTCTATGCTCCTTGGTGAGTTAAAATCTTTTGAAAAAGAAATAAATCCCGGATTTCTAGGTGCGGACACTGCAAACACTTGGCTCCAGAATACGAGAAGGCGTCCGGCAAGGTGTCGATCCCGCTCGCCAAGGTGGACGCCACCGTCGAGACGGAGCTCGGCAAGCGATTCGAGATCCAGGGATACCCGACGCTCAAGTTCTGGAAGGACGGACAAGGACCCACGGATTATGATGGAGGACGCGATGAGGCGGGAATCGTCGAGTGGGTAGAGTCGCGTGTGGACCCCAACTACAAGCCGCCGCCAGAGGAGGTCGTCACCCTTACCACCGAGAATTTCGACGCCTTCATCACCGACAACGAGCTGGTGCTCGTCGAGTTCTACGCCCCGTGGTGTGGACACTGCAAGAAGCTCGCGCCAGAGTACGAGAAGGCCGCGCAGAAGCTCAAGGCTCAGGGCTCCAAGGTGAAGCTGGGAAAGGTGGACGCCACCATTGAGAAGGACCTGGGCACCAAGTATGGTGTGAGTGGGTATCCCACCCTGAAGGTGATCCGGAATGGAAGACGCTTCGAGTACAACGGACCACGCGAGGCCGCGGGAATCATCAAGTACATGACGGAGCAGTCGAAGCCCGCTGCCACCAAGCTCACCAAGCTGAAGGAGATCGAGCGTTTTATGAGCAAGGAGGACGTCACTATCATCGGATTCTTCGCTTCAGAAGACTCCTCCTCCTTCGAAGCCTTCTCCGATGCCGCTGAGATGCTCCGCGAGGAGTTCAAGACGATGGGACACACCTCTGATCCAGCTGCTTTCAAGAAGTATGATGTGAAGCCGAATGACATCATCATCTTCTACCCGCCACTCTTCCACAGCAAGTTTGAGCCCAAGACGAGAACGTACAACAAGGGAGCCGCCACGTCGGAAGACCTCTTGGCATTCTTCAGAGAGCACTCTGCTCCGCTCGTCGGAAAGATGACGAAGAAGAACGCGGCGAACAGGTACAACAAGAAGCCGTTGGTGGTGGTCTACTACAACGCCGACTTCTCGCTGCAGTACAGAGAGGGAAGCGAGTACTGGAGACAGAAGGTGCTCAACATTGCTCAAAAGTACCAGAAAGACAAGTACCGATTCGCGGTGGCTGATGAGGAGGAGTTCGCCAAGGAGCTCCAGGAGCTCGGACTCGGAGACTCTGGCCTCGAGCACAACGTGGTTGTCTTTGGCTACGATGGAAAGAAGTACCCGATGAACCCGGAGGAGTTCGACGGAGACCTCGACGAGAATCTCGAGGGATTCATGAAGCAGATCTCGAGCGGAAAGGCCAAGGCTCATGTGAAGAGTGCTCCGGCGCCGAAGGACGACAAGGGACCGGTGAAGACGGTGGTCGGCGCCAACTTTGACAAGATCGTCAACGACGAGTCGAAGG
Source organism: Caenorhabditis imperialis (assembly GCA_963572205.1). Lineage (NCBI taxonomy): Eukaryota > Metazoa > Nematoda > Chromadorea > Rhabditida > Rhabditidae > Caenorhabditis > Caenorhabditis imperialis. Next base: position 7,420,778 of record OY751541.1, read on the forward strand.
ACGTGCTCATCGAGTTCTACGCGCCATGGTGCGGACACTGCAAGAGCTTCGAGCCAAAGTTCAAGGAGCTCGCGCAATCGTTGAAAAAGAGCCAGCCGAATGTGGTGCTCGCCAAGATGGACGCCACTGTGAACGACGCGCCGAGCCAGTTTGCGGTTGAGGGCTTCCCGACTATCTACTTTGCGCCGGCTGGAAAGAAGGTAAGGAAATGAGCCCCGAGGATAAAAGTATTGATTGATTTTCAGAGCGAGCCGATCAAGTATTCTGGAAACCGCGACCTCGAGGACTTGAAGAAGTTCATGGCGAAGCACGGAGTGAAGTCGTTCCAGAAGAAGGACGAGTTGTAATCTGTGATAATTTATTCGTATTTTTATTGTTTTCCCCCATTCATGATGGCTTCTCTCAAGTTTTACGGATACGTGTATTACGAATGTAGTTTTGAAACTATTTTGTGAGGATGAATAAACACACTGATCGCTGAGCACTTTCGACAGATTCCTCGAAGGTAAAGAGCACTTGACGAGAGAGCGCGGCGAGCCGAGAGACGACGCTGTTTGTGTTTATTTGAACTGTTGGGAAAGTGCTCGACGGTTAGGAGAGGAGGAGTGCCACGTGGATTCGCGATGGAGCGCAATTTCATTGTTGTGGGAAAAGTGGAGAGGCGGAAGCCATATGACATTTGGGTGGAAATTTATTCAACTTTACAATAAAAGGTTCAATGAGCACCCGGTGTGATTAACGAGCCATCTGACGGAGCTCGGTCGGATTTGCATTGGCATTTGGTGCACTCTGTTGCTATTCCCCTTTATTTCTTCGGAATTGTTGAGCACTTTTGGGCTCTTTTTGTAGTTTTGTAGGTTTTCGAACTAGAACTAGAGAAAAAGGCCTTTGAGAGTAGACGCAGACAGCGAGAGAGTGCAGAGACGCAGACAACTGTTTTTAGCCTGATTAATGTGGAAATTAGGGGGGAATTGGAGTGTAGGGTAGTGGCTGGGGGACGAGAACGATAATCTAGGCCAGCTGGAATTGAAATTTTCAAAATTTCACGATTTCCCCAGTTTTAATTGAATTTTAATGAATTTTCCTGGTTTTTTTTTTCTGTAAGAGTTGCCGAAAAGCTCCTTACCAGCATTTTGACCTAGAAAAACCAAAAATATCGCCGAATTTGAAGAAAATCAGCACAAATTGAAGCTGGCCTAGATTTTCAGCCTCGTCCTGAGATTAGTAACGTTTTGGTGGTGGCTGGGGGGGGCGAGGATGAAAATCTAGGCCAAGTGGAATTTTGAAAATTTTCACTATTTTCCAGTTTTCAATCAATTATCAACGGATTTTTGAAGAATTTTCTCTTAAAAATTGCCAAAAAGCTTCCAGAAAACCATGATTAAAACTCGAAATATCATCGAATTCGAAGAAAAACAGCTCACATTGAAGATGGCCTAGCTTTCCAGGCTTGTCCCCCAGCAAAACAATTTTTCCAATTCAGATTCGCCCCCGAGTTTCTATCACACTTCGAGAGCCTTCCCTGCCCGTACAGTTGACAAATCCTCTCTATCCCCCGCTCACCGTCAATAAACACAAAGTTTCATCTTTTCCCCCTCGGCTTTCGTCTCGCCCGCCCATCTCCAGAGCCCCCCAGAGCTCGCGGAGCTCCTCCCTCCTGTACAGTCTCATTCGGAGCGCTCCCCAGCTCTCTCCGTCGTCGTTTTATTGCCGTCGCCCCGTTGTAAAGTGCATATGTCTCACTCTTTGCAGAATGTCCGCCATCGAGGTGACCGCCGACGCCGCTTCCACCTGGGACTGGCCACTCCAGCACAACGACGGTGTTGTTAAGGTAAGTCCTCATTCTGAAGAGCTCTTCTAAATGAAAAGTTGCAGGTGCACAACACGAAGGAAAAGTTCGAGGTGGGACTCGACGTGCAGTTCTTCACGCCGAAGGAGATCGAGGTGAAGGTGTCCGGACAGGAGCTGCTCATCCACTGCCGTCACGAGACGCGCAACGACTCGCACGGCACCGTCGCGCGCGAGATCAACCGCGCCTACAAGCTGCCCGATGACGTCGACGTCGCCACGGTGAAGTCGCACCTCGGAACTCGCGGAGTGCTCTCCATCACCGCCTCCAAGAAGGCCTAAGGCTGTCGGCTAGTCGAGCATTCGCTTTCACTTACTCTTTGTGTACTCTTTTTCTTTATCTTTCTCATTTTTGCTTTCAATAAATACTTTTTGCATGATATTATCTCGTCAAATTGTGCACCTTTAAAAGTAATTACATGGCAACCGGGTAAACTTGACAACGTCTAAAGCCTTTGGACTAAAGGAGAGCTTGTGCTTGATTCGTGATTAGTAGAGTGTTTTCGATGATCTACTGATGGTAAGGGAGAGCGATAGAGTGTGTAAGATGAAGAGAGACAGAGAAAGAATAGATGAAGTTCTAGAAGTCACTAGTTCAAATAGAATTGTGAGCTATCGACAATGATAAAATGCTCTCAAAACTCATAAAGAATTTTGAGCTTTTTGTCAGTTAACCTTTATATAATTAAAGAGATTGTCAATTTGATAAAAATAGTTTCCGATGACGATTTCTCGCTTCTGGTGAAGCGAGAAATGTAGAAAAAATAGAGAAATAGAGAAAAGCTATTTCAGCTGCTTGTTTTCTTTTTTACTTTTAAAGTGATCTATTCAAATTTCTATTGATCACATCTTTCCAGTTTCCTATCATAACTCCGCCCACTTTTGCTCTTTTTGGCTCATTTTTTCTGGAGTTGTTCCTTGATATCTGAGCTACAACTTCTCAGTTGTACACTTTTAATGAAAATCAAAATAGATCGAGTTATATTGACTTTTCTAGATAAGACAGAAACTGTAATCTTCACATTGAAAAACTGCAAATATCTCTGCTCTTTTTGATTTTCATAAAAACTTGCCAACTGATAATTTGTAGATCTGATAATAATTTATAGCTCTAGAAAGTTTGAACCAAAAAGAGCAAAAGTGGGCGGAGTTATACATAGTACAAGTTAACAGAATACGAATCTGATCATGTGAAAACTATACAATTTTTGTCAGAAAATGAGCCCCTTGAACTGAAATGTATTCTGATAAAATAGAAAAGGAGAAGTGGATAGAGCAGAGAAAATTCAAGATTCAAAACAGTGGAGCATGTGTTAATGAGCTCCCCGTGTAGTTCTCGTGGACTCCAACTTTCCCAGTGTTCACTGAAAGTTGACGTGGTGCTCTCTAATCCCCCTTCCATTTCCAATTACCCAGATTAAAGTGCACTTTTTCCTTTGCTCTCTGCTCCATTTCCCACCACTTATTACATATTCCCAATCAAACGGATAACAAATATCAGAGAGAGAGAGCCGGATAAAGCTCCCGTTTCGGTGTCTGATTTCTCTCATTTGTCTTCCCCCTCCCTCTACTAGTTTGCTCGTGCCTCGGCCCGCCAAATAATAATAATGCTATGAATACATCTGACATGCTTCTTTTTTCTTCGTCTTCTTCTTCTTTTTGAGAGTAATAGACTCTGAATGGGAGTGTGAGAGAGAGCGGGAAGAGGACGGCTTTTTGTTTATGATGGAGCAGGGGATAGGAAATGCACACCCCCTCCTCACAGCTATTCTTTCCGCTCACTTTTTACTCGGAAATTTGAATTTTGAACTGTAATATTGTAGAGAGCGTGCGAGTTGAGGAGACGCAGAGACTGTCTGCGTCTCTTCGATCTGTACAGTGTCTCTCTTTTCCACTCTGCGTCTATTATGAAAATGGTGTTCTAATGGTCGGAGGATCAGAAATAGGGATAGTTTTTGCATTTTTTACCAGTAATTTTTGTTTTATGGATTACTGTCAGTGCGAAATTTCTGAGACCTGACCGTCAACAACATATCTGACGAAAATTCACGGATTCTGTTAATTTGATAAAACTTTTCTCGAGATTTTGATGGTTTTCACATGCAAATCGAGGTCAAAACTAGATCTAATTCTTAAGAAAAGTGCATTTTTCAGCAAGATCAGTTCAAAAATATTTCGAAGATCTCGCAGCGAAGGGAAAGATCCTTTAATCTCTGCTTCTCTGGACTCTCTCACGCCGTCATGCTCTCTCTCTCGCTCTCTCTCTCTCTGTCTCTCTGTCTCTGTCTCTGTCTCTGTCTCTGTCTCTGTCTCTGTCTCTGTCTCTGTCTCTGTCTCTGTCTCTGTCTCTATCTCTGTCTCTGTCTCTGTCTCTGTCTCTGTCTCTGTCTCTGTCTCTGTCTCTGTCTCTGTCTCTGTCTCTGTCTCTGTCTCTGTCTCTGTCTCTGTCTCTGTCTCTGTCTCTGTCTCTGTCTCTGTCTCTGTCTCTGTCTCTGTCTCTGTCTCTGTCTCTGTCTCTGTCTCTCTCTCTCTGTCTCTGTCTCTCTCTCTGTCTCTCTCTCTCTCTCTCTCTCTCTCTCTCTCTCTCTCTCTCTCTCTCTCTCTCTCTCTCTCTCAATAGAGCGCACCTGCGTTATCTACAAGATTAACACCCTGATCCGCCCTGGAATCCCTATAATTGTCACCGTCATCATGTCCTGATCTTCTTTAGATCCGTAGAATTGTGCTCCCGAAATGGCAGGAAGGATAATCTCTGTGATGCTCGCCCTCTCCCTCTTACTCCCTCCCTTCCTCTTTTTCATCACAAAAGGTGAAACTTTTTTCAGCATGGTGACTGTGATACCCAAAATTATCGGAACACCATATCCACGAACACGACTTCCACTTTATCTGTACACTCTGTCAATTGTAAGTTCACCAGTTTTATAGTTCTCGAGGAGAACTTTTAGAAGAGTATGCTTTGAAGAGACGCAGACTGAAATGCTGCGTCTCTCCATCTCACGCACTCTCTCACTATCAAGAGCACCTGAAGAACCCAAAATCTCTATTTTCTAGGCAATAGCATGCTCCTTATTATACTGGAACATCTTGTACTGTAAAAGCTACGATTGCAATGCAAAAGACACTCGAGAGATTCGAATAGAGACCACCAAACACTTGCTGCAGGTACGCTCTTGAGCTTTTCATTAAACTTTAGCTATTTCCAGTACTTTCCCGTTATCGCCGCCCCTATCATCATGTTCATCTCATTTTCATGGTTGATAATTGCGCTTCACTACTCGGGTAGTCCTTGTGTCTCTGCATTCAATTTTATGGTAAATTTCAAAGTTGCAATTGCGCTCCATTGAACGTTTAGGAAATGCCATCGGCGGTGTTCTGTTCGCTTCTTGGAGGCATCAGTTCTGTGATAGAAATCCATTTTTCGATCAATGTTGTCGATGTGGAGTGGACCGATCAGTGGATGCTTTCGGCGGTACTCTCCGTACACGAAGGTTGCCAATGCGCTCCACCGAGCGCGATGCGGTCGAGGCGTACCGCGAAAATTTTTTTGAATTTTCGAAATTTTTGTTTGATCTTAAGCTGATTTTCTTGTATTTTCATGATGACAATTGCCGAAAAACAAGAAAAAATCGGCTATAGATCAAAAAAGTTTTTTGAAAAATCAAAAATTTTTTCGCGGCACGCCTCGACCGCATCGCGCTCGGTGGAGCGCACTGGCAACCTTCGTGTACGGAGAGTACCTCATAAAAACTCTTTCAAATCTTGAGATCGAAAAAAATTTTTTTTTCAGGCTTCCTCGATCGTGCTGTGTCTTCTGCACGCCACCATCGCATTCACATTACAATAACTCGGGTCGTTTTCACTGTTTTCACTTGTTTCGAATTGTTTGCTCACTTATTTTGATGGTCATTTTTTATGAAGAAGATCTCCTTCAAAAATGGAGCTTTTCGGGCATCTTTGAATGATCGAAATGCGAGAACCTGTGGGGGACTAGAAAAACGAGGTGGTCGGATCCTAGGCCAGCTTGATTTCTGAATTTTTGGGTTTGAGCGATTTTTTTCGGTTTTTTCTTCAATTTTCATGATTTTCCGAGGTTTTTTCGCTGAAATTTATCATTTTCTGAACTTTATCAGATATTAGAATCGATTTTTTATCAAAAACCCTCGAAAAATCATGAAAATTGAAGAAAAAACGGAAAAAATCGAGAAAAATAAAAAATTCAGAAATCGAGCTGGCCTAGGATTCGACCTCGCCATTTTCTAGTCCCTCCATTTAATTTGAAGAAACTACGAACTTGCTCTAGACAGTTTTCCGTTAGTCTGATCCATTTCACCTGCCAAGTGTTTCCAATAACCGAAAAGTTTCGCACCATTTTTTGGTGTCAAGTGTTTGCATTGTCTTGCATTACACTTCTACACAGATTGGTATTCGCACGAGTCATAGCTCTGACTCACACGTCTCCTGCACCTTACAAAAGTGACCGGTCAGTGAGCTCTGATCAAAGATTTATTGAGCTGCTGGGCAGCGATATTCAAACTATTGCGACATGAAAAGGACCCAAGAATAAAATGAGTGAGAGAGGGAGAGGAGGAGCTAGTGATCGAGCTTGTCGGCCTTGAATTTGTCCAACGAGAGCTGATGGTCGATGATGTCGCGCTGATGGACTCCGAGACGAATTCCGAGACGTTTTCGACGGCCCCACTGGAAAAATTGTGACTTCAGAAACATGACGATTTTTGGAAAAAAGAACAAACCTTCTCGAGAACGGTGACGTCGTCGTGCTGATGAATACAGTAAAAGTTGACGCATGTCACAGTGATGACTCCGATGAACAGGAAGAAGCAGCACCAGACGGCGACGACGCCTAGCATATCCACTACGCTGAACTCTTGCTTCGGCATCCTCGAATACTCGGGACAACTTGTTAGGCGAGAGAAAAACTGGAGAAATTTGAGAATTCGCGAGCGGAATATGAATGAAACCGCTTTTCCTTCTCCTCGGCGGGCCCATGTTCCGACTCCGCCCACTTTGATCGGTCAACTGTGGAGCTCGGCCGGAAATGGAGAGAAATCAACATAAATTTGACCGTTTCTTGATAAATTGATAACAAGGGACAGAATTAGAATATTTTGTCTGGAAATTGTGTGCACTTTGAGTAGAATTTCAGAAAAAAGGTGGTCTGGACCATGGTCTGGAAAATCAATTAAAAGTTTGAAAAATTACAAAAGTTAAAGGAACATGTTATGATTTGTAAATGGGTCTTGCAACGAAAGTGACAACATTTGATTTTGAAGGCGAATTTTTGTCAATTTTTCTTCTTTTTTCAGTTGTTTTTGCATAATTTTCTTGTTTTTGAGGTGATTTGTATTGAAAATTCCCTTGAAATGTTTTTTTTCAAAGTTTTTTTAAAAATTAAAAACCCAAATTAAATGGAGAAACACTACTAATATGTGAAAAAGTGTTTTTTTCCCTTTTCATCGGCTTTCCTATTCATCTCTGTGTTTCGACTCGACAACTGTTGCAATTCAAATTGCCTCCAATAACCCGTGGCCGTGGCCGACATTCCTCCACTGTCACAACGGCGGGAACCTCTCTGCACCCTTCCCGCCCTCCGCACTCTCTCGCTACCCCCTACTGTGCAAATTCCACCGTTGATCCCCTCGATTCCTCGAATAATTATGCATAATCTTCAGATCTACAATGGGCAATCGATCGAAACCCGACAAGGGCGAGGCAAAAGATGAGAAGACGTCAAAGCCGGTGAAGAAAGTGAGAACGTAAGTGATTTCGGTCCTATTTCCCTTGTTAAAAGTGGTTTTAGAAAGCAGCAGAAGAAAATGAGTTTCGCGCAGGCACAAGACGTCTTTCTGCGTCTGAAACAGGAAAAAGAGGAGGAGCGACAGAGGGAGCGCGAGGAGCGGGAGAAGCGAAACGAGACGATCCAGGCGACGAACAAGTCGCGGAAGAAGATGAATCAGGCGCTGGCGAAGAGGAATAAGAAGGGACAACCGAATTTGAATGCTCAGATGGACGTGCTCCTCGAGAGGATACAGAAGAAGGTCGCCAAGGACAAGAAGTGATGAGCTCTTCGTTACTCCTGTTTTTACTTGTTTCTCCCTATTTTTTTCTCTGTTTCACATAAAATTGTTGATTTTGGCTGAAATCCACTGATTTTTCTAACCTTTCGAATCGTGTATTATCGATTTTTATACATTCCTTCACTCCTTCCATATTTTTTCAACAAAAGTCAACCTTATTCAGTCTGATGTCCGATCAGGACAAAGAAGCGCCGACGAGAAAAGGACCATTCAAGTTTTTGAGAAGAGGCGAAGGAAAACAAGTGTCTTCACTGGTAGGCAATGCAATTCCCTTTCCTTTTATATAAGTCGTCAAGTTTTCAGCCTGGAAAACGGAAAGAGCCAACTGCTCCGAGGATGTCTGCCCAACAGAGCCCCTATCACCCGCTTCCCGATTTTCAGCCATCTGTAAGCGTTATCTGAAACGTTTTCCTCTATTTTAAGTATTTCAGACCTCTCCATTCACCCAGCCGCTCACTGGAAGATCCACTGATAGTGGAGTGCCATTTGAAGACGTCACTCGACCTCCCACTGGCGCTTCTCTCCCCATGGACCGTCCTTCTTCTCATGAACGTCCAGCGGTAGTGGAAGAGCACGATGAGCACGATGAAGAAGACGAAGGGCACGGCGATGAGCTCACCGAGGATTTCGAGCACATTTCTGCTCGACAGGGTGTGACTTTCATGCCTGAAAGTGATATTTCTTCACCTATGGAGCCCACTTCCGAGCCATCGGAGCATGCGATGCAGCTGCGTCAGAAGGCGAAGATGTATCAAGAGAAGGCGAATAAGATCAATGGGGTGAGAAAAGAGCAAAGTGGAGCTCCATCTATAATATAATCATATTTGCAGATGCCCTCGGTCTCCTCGTTCTCACCACAGTCTTCGGTTTCCACAGAGCTCTCCGCGCCCATCGGAGCATCCACACCCATCAACGCCATTCCCTCCTTTCGCCCACCCACGCATCAGATCCTTGATACCCCGCAAGCTCGACCTCTTTCGAGCAATCGCGTGAATGTGCAGCAGAACGTGGCTCAGACAGGAGTGAGTCTGATTCAGAATGGACAGGAGCCACGGCATCAACTGCGACGGCGACAGAAGGAGAATGTGCAAGTGGCGGAGCACGTGTATGATCAGCCGATTCAACGGCCACAGGAGGCTCCGTTACAGTACCTGCGGAGAGTGAAGAATCTGGAGATCCAGTTGAGAGACACGATTGCTCACTTGGATTTGGCTGATGTGCACCTTCAGGACACCAAGGAACGGCTCGTGGAGCAATTTAAAGAGCTCACGAGGAAGGTTAATGAGGAGAAGGAGAATTACCTGAAGGAGTTGGATGAGCAGTTTGAAAAGAGGAAGAAAGAGCTCGAGGACGACTTCAAGAGCAAGTTCGAGACGATTCAAGAGGACGCGCGGACGGAGAGAGAACGGAATCAGAGAGATCGGAGGGACATCGAGAGGGATCGGAAGATGTTGCAGAAGGAGAGTGGCGAGAGGATGCAAGAGCTGACGAAGACGAAAGAAGAGCTTCGGAAAAAGTTGGAGAACTCGGAGACGAACAACGCGAAACTGCGGCAAGAGGCGCGGTTGAAGGAGGAGAAGCTGAAGAAGAAGACGGAGGAGTGGGAGAAGGTGACGAAGGATTATGAAAGGAGCAAGAAGACGTGCGCCACGATGGAGAAGCGGATACGACAGATGAGGAACGAGAAGGAGAAGGAGCAGAAGGAGATGGAGATGTTCGCACAGGCGGCCAGGAATCGAGGGAGCAAGGCGTATCTCAACCAGACTCTCGGTGCTCCCCCGAGCCAACTCCCACCACAACTCCCCCGCACTCAATCACTGGGAAGTGTGAGCAACGTGAGAATGGCTCCACGAGGAAGATCGGTGAGCTGGGCGGACGAGCCGGAGCTGGAGCCGGTGGACGAGTACAGTATCTCGGATGGAGGGGAGATGCAACTGGTGCAGCGGACGAAGAACTCGAGTGTTTATAGGGATGCGAATGGGGAGCAGACGACGGTGACGACGACGATGGAGAATGGGAGGATCTTTGAGTTTTCGAATGGGGATCAGAGATTTGTGAATGCTCATGAGACTTTTAAGGTGAGAAATTGCTCACAGTAAAGTGATACATCAGTAAATTGAAATCGGAAATTATGAAATTAGGTGAAGAGATGACAGCTCTCCCTGATTTTGATACTTTTATCAGTTAATCAGTAAATGGAACCCCAAGAGACTTTTCGAGCCCGTTCTTCATGACTATTCGGAGCTCTTCCTTCACTAAAAAGCCTTTCAGTGGTACCATCACGTGTCAAACGGCTGCATCGAAATGGACATTGTCGCCTTCAACATCAAATTCGTCATGTACCTCAACCGACAGCTTGAGATTCACCGCCCCGGCAACAACGTCACCCTTATCAGTGTGAACCGACTGGAAGTGCGCACCGAGCTCATCAATCAGGGAGACGACTGTCACGTCGTCGAGATGTAAGCGTCAATGTCTTCTGAAGGCTCTAACTGTTACTTTTTAGATTCCATCGGGATGGAAAAAAGGTGCAGAAGGACACGCGAGGAGCCAGATTCTATAAAAAGTACGCCATTTTTCCTTCTCCTTCAATTAATAATTCCACTTCTCCAGATACGCATCAGGAGAGAAGACGTCGTTCCGAGACGGACAATCCCGATATGTGGCCATCACAAAGTTCGACGACTTTGAGCTCATCGAGCCGGAATTCCGACTGCGTTGGTTCGAGGGGAACACCATTGTGATGAAGGTGTTCGGGCGGGAGAGGACCAACGAGAAGACGTTGCGCATAGAGGCGGATCCACGAAATGGCGGCGGACAGATCGAGGCGGTGGAGAGTCGGCTTCTGAATGGGGTCGCCCGGAAGACGTCGATTCTGAAGTGGAAGGGACCGCAGTGATCATCTATTGCCTTTTTTTACATATCCTATTTGCTTTTTTCCACTTGATTTCACTTGCCCCATGTTTGTTCTCTTGTATATTGCATCTCAAAAAAGTCTATAACTTTACAAATGGCAAGATGAGAGACTAGACAATACACGAAAAAGGGGAAAAATGGCAACTATTATCAAAGCCTAGAAGACAATTCACATGAAGACGTGCAGTAGAAAAACATTATGCGATGAATGGAGAATGTACAGAACTTAGGAGAAGAGCTTCATGAGAGCCCGGATGATGTAGTGGCTCGTGCCGTACTCGCCAGCCGGAGCCGAGTCGTAAAAGTGTTTGCAGATGCCGCGAGCTCCGTCGCATTTCGTGTTGTTCGGAGCCGATGAGGCGCAGCACTCCATGACGACAGTTTCCATTTGCTTCTGGAAAGCATTTTTTCAAATAATGAAGGGGGAAATATCTTACATTGTGCTCCACAAAAATCTGATTGGCCACATGAAGAATAGCATCAACATCTAGTGGTCTATCCCTTGGAATATTCGGCTGCTCCAAGAGCACCAGCTTCTCGAGCCTGCCGAGCAGCCACAGAGCCTCGACGATGATCTCGCGGTACTCGGGCTCGGCGATGCGGTTCAACGCCTCCTCGACCTCCAGCGCGAACTTGATCTCCTTCCTCGTCATCTCCTGCGTCAGTCCCCAGTGGAGGATGGTGTCGTTGATCTTCACCCCGTGCGGCATTTTGTGCACCGTATCCCAGAGGATCGCGTAGAAGCTGTTGGGCACGCGGTTGAGAGCTCCGTCGATTCTGCGGTGACGGAGCCAGATGCCGAACTGGAAGTCGTCCTCATCGGCGTCTTCTTCTTCATCCTCCTCCTTCGGAATCTCCATGCCGCCCATACTTCTCGTGGACTTCCGCAACGACTTTCGTTCCTCGATTTGTCGACGGAAGGAGCCGATGCCGGTGCGAGTGTCTCTCATTGTGTCGCTGTAGTGGAAGCCGTCCTCGGCGTACTCTTCCAGAAGACGTCCCGAGAGAAGCGAGAATATCATTGACTTGAGTTCAAAGGGCGAGACAGTGAGAAGAGTGTCGGCCGCCTCGACTCCGGACAGATTCCGAAGACGTGCCAATTCAGAAGCGAGCACTTGAATGATGAGTCCGATGCGGAGGCGGAACATCTCGACGAACAATTTCGGCTCAGTGCGCACCAGAGAGCCCAGATAAACGATGATCTCCTGGGCGAGAGTGAATGAGTTCGCGTCGTCCCCATAGGCTCTATTCATAATCTTCTCGAGCTCCTCGTTGGTTTTCGGACACGTTATCACTTCCTCTTTCTTCGACGCCATTCCCACGGTGATCTGCTTCTGACGGACCAGGAGGTGGGTGACCGCTTTGCTCAGCTCCTCGAGCTGCTTTTTGAGCAGACCGGCGGTCAATCGGACGAGAGCCCACTCTCGAGCCTCGCAGGCTTTGGCGTGAACCTCTTCCATGAGCATCCGCACGGTGATGTGCTGGCAGCCGAGCTCGGTGTCGTAGTCAGGGCCGCTGAAATTGAAAATTTACTCTATATTATAATGAAGAATTGATAGCTCTTCACAAACTTCTTCATCCACAAACAATGAATAATGGAGATCTGCTCCTCGAGCACCGTGGTCTCTGTGAGCAGATCCAACAAGTCGTCGACCTTCATCTCATGCATCTGCTCCGACTTCAAATCCCTCCGCGCCGTCTCATTCTCCTCTCCTCGTCGCGACGTCTTCAGAAGCTGCTGTCGGAGCTCTCCGGAGCTGTGCTCCTTCACGAGCCCTAAAGGACGACTGGGAGGGGGCGACTGTCGAGGTGTCTCCGTTTCCACGAGACTCGAGGGGCGTGTCTTGTAGGCGAGCCGGAGTTGGATGAGATCCGCGTCGTTGCTATCCAGTGCAATAGATCTGTGTCTCATCGAGGCCTTGTGCACCAGCGAATAGGCACTTCGGTCCTTGACGGATTCACCGCGTCGGAGGGTTCTGTTGCCACGTGGCGACGCCATCTTCTCACCTGAAACTGATAAATGGTATCTGATTGATAAGTCAGGCGCTCACTCTTAGTTTCAGTGTTATCCTCGGTGTGAAGTGTGAACTGCACCTTCTCGGCCGTCACACTTCTCAACATCTCCTCGGCGCTCTTATCCCTGAACTCCATCTTGCTCACCGCCGTGGTGCGGAAAAAGTCCGACAGGTCCTTCATGACGACTCTGCAACAACTGATGGGAGTGAGCATGTTCAAGAGCAATAATTTAAGGGTACCTGGCTCCACTGAGATATCCCGTGTTGATCTTCTTAATCGCTCCGATCACCGTCGACTTCATATGACGATTCAGATGGATATTCGAGAAGTGAGAGAGTCCTTCCGTGGAGAGCATTCCCTGCGTGATGACGAGCACTACGAGTGGCCTTCCACTGATGCTCACACTATTCCACGAGGCGTAGATGTACTGGAGCTCACTGCTCCACTCGTCCGTCAGAATTCTGATGTCGTACATGAGGTGGGACCTTCTGGAGTCCATGAATTGCGGTGTGAAGATGACGAACTTGTTGCCAATCTGATAGAGCCGACTCGTGCTCAGCAACCCGATCGGTCGATCCAATGGCCGCCCGGATAGATTGAGCTTTTTGGACTCGCCGATCTTGGCGAGCAGGTGTCCGAGAGCAGAGGCCGGGAGGATCGTGAAGACTGGATCGATCTCATCGACTCTCTGCACATGGATGTCGTGGGCTCGGAGCTCACGCTGCACGTCGGCCGACTCGGCGAGCACTGTCACTTGCACTTCGCAAGGTGGACGTTTTTCGTAGACGGAGAGACGTCTACTGAGGGGGTCTAGCTCGGCGGGAAGGAGGAATCCTTCGTAGAGCAGGCAGATGATGACGTAGAGCGATTGAGCCCAGAGGAATGGTCTGAAAGGGAGATATAAGACAATAAAAGTGGTATGTTAACATACGTCGCGCCTCCTGGAGCTCTCACTTGAGTGCCCGGATGTGATTTCTCTGCAGCCACATGCTCCCTTCCTACCACATACAACTCTGGCACCAATCGAAATCCCTTGTCGCTGAGCACGAGCACACTCTCGAGCTGCTGCCAGTACGCCTCCACAGCATCATCGTCTTTCGAGTACATCGCGTCCAGAATCAGGTAGCAGAAGAAGATGGGCCACTCGCACTCGATGTCCTCGAACTGTTGCAGCTCGGACTTGTTGTAGTAGAGACGAGACGCGTCCTCCAGCACCGTCTTGTAGCCGTCTCGCATGAACCGCCGACATCCGTACTTGCCCATCAGTCGCTGTGTGATGGTCTCTCTCGTCTGGCTCACGAGCTCCGGGTCTTCTACACAGAACGCCGGGTAGCTGATGATCCCGAGCAGCGCCGCGTCGGTTTCTTTACTGAACGACTCTCTTGGGAGCATGCTGGAGAGCACCGCCGAGCACTGCTCAATCTCATCGGGCAGCACATGCACCACAGAGCCTCTAGAGCCATCTACGAACAAATCGCCGACGTCGTTCAACGCCTGCAGTGCGGCTTTCACCATGCCGATCGATGTAGCATTCAGCTCTCGAATTCCCTGATTCGTCTTGTCGCCTCTCTCCCAGATTCCATAGTCGGGGGTGCGATACCCCGTCTCGATGTAGTAGACGAGGTTCTGAATAAAAGCGACCTCGTCAAAGTTCCTCACCACCTGAAGGCCGGAAGCGGTGATTTGGGCGAGGGTGAGGAGGTAGAGCGAGATGGCGTCCATCTGGAGGTGTCCCCAGTCGGCGTCCCCGCACACTGTGCTCTTCGTGTCCACTGCGTACTTTGAGTGGAGAGCGTCCAGCGGACGTTGGAACTTTTTGAAGAGCTCCACTTTGTCGGCTTGTCTCATTAGGCATTCCAGTATTGACTGCATCATTTTCACACTGCAAGTTTTTTTGTTTTATTTGTTTTCGAGAGTTTTGAGAGTTTTGAAAGAGTTTAAATGCAATACCATGTAAACCCAAGCTCCTTGGCTTTTGTCAGATCCTCATCAAAATCTGCACACTTCATATAAGCTCTATACAACGCCCATAGAGCCTGAGCAATATAGACGTTGTCTCTGACCCATGCATGACCTAAAAATTCAGTTAACGGTTAAAATAATCAATAACTATCACCTGGAAAGTCTTTCTGATTGGCGAAAAGCGCGGTGATCGGGTTCTGATGGCTACAAATGGTCTGTTCGACCATGAACAAAATCCGGTCGAGCCGGACCCCGGACCCACTCCGGGATCTCATTTTTGATGTTTATTCTGTAAAATATTATTGATTTTTTGAAAATTTATATAAAAATTAGGAGAAACTATTGATTTTCGCATTGAAAAATAAGAATTGAAAGCGGCGGATAAAATTTTTCGGCTGGTCGCGACCGAAATTTTTTGTCCGAGAGGAGTACAACTGGCGGTCGAGGATTTGCAAAGCGTAAATTCTAGGCCACCACAAGAAAAAAAGATTTTTTTTCACAAAATTTTTCCGCGTTTTTCGACAATTTTTCTTCGATTTTCGCTCAATTTTCAATCGAAATTTCTAAAAATCCTCAAAAAAGTTAAGATTCTTCAATTAATGCTCCAAAGTGACGAGGCCAAAAAGAGCGAAGGCTCGAGCGGCTGGGTCTCGTGTATCCCGCGCAATGTGAATCCGAAGGATAAGCCGCTGCTCGACATTTCCAGCCAAGCCGTTTGGACTATTTCCAGTTGTAAAAGCGGTAAGAGCTTTAAATTGGGAGTTTAAACTCTATAATGTTATTAAAATTTACAGGATACGGTGTAGACGAGTTGCTCTCCGATAACGTGGAAAAGTACTGGCAAAGTGACGGCCCTCAACCGCACACCATTCTCCTCGAATTCCAGAAAAAGACCGATGTGGCGTTCATAATGGTCTATATGGATTTCAAAAACGATGAATCCTACACCCCGTCGAAGATCCAAGTGAAGATGGGCTCCTCCCATCAGGACATCTTCTACCGCACCACGCAAGCCTTCATCGAGCCGCAAGGATGGGTGCACATCGACATTCGCGACAAGTCCCTGAGGCCGCAGAGGGTGTTCTGGATTCAGATCCAAGTGATTCAGAACCATCAGAACGGCAGGGACACTCATATCCGACACGTGCGGGTGCTGGGGCCCGAGCGGTCGCGAGTGGCGTCGATGAACCGGGTGCTGACTGGAGAGCCCCACGGAGCAATCCCGTCGAAGGCTCTGATCGCCAAGGACGACGACGAGTTCGGCATGTTCGTCGATCAGTCGCTCGTCCATCTCACTCTTCGCTAATCTGATCTAATTTAACTTATCAATTTTAAAAATTCAGACACTAATGTATACTTTCATGTTTCCTACGAGTTATGATGCACATGATCTTGTTTCATAAATTTTGTGAATGATACTATTAAGATTATACATATTTTTGAGGGTTTCTGTCTTTTTATCTTCTTGAATTACAGTTCTCTTCTAAGTTAGAGCTTCTAACTATACTTTATCCTAATTCAATTGACTTTATCCTCCCTTTCCTAATCCTATCCTTCCAGATGCCTCCTGACATCGATCTAGAGCTCCCTGGAATTCCAATCGACGGAAAAAACGTGGAAATTCTCGAAACGCCTTCAGAATTCTACTCCAAACTCCTCGAGCTCACGACAGCCGCCTCTACCAGAATCTCTCTGAGCAGCTTATACCTGGGAGAAGGAGAGCTCGAGAAGAAACTTGTCTCGACTATCAGACAGCGGTTGGATCGGGGAAATGTGCAAGTGACGGTGCTCCTGGATCATTTGAGAGGGACTCGACGGAGCAAGAACGGAGAGAGCAGTGTGACTGTGTTGGAGCCCATCTCGGAGCACGCTAATGTATTGAATAGAGAGATTGTGGATAATTGTGATTGCATTTAAGATTTATCTGTATCACACTCCAGACCTCAGCGGCTTACTGAAAAAGATGCTCCCTGAAAGAGCCGATGAAATCATTGGTTTGCAACACATGAAGCTTTATATTTTCGATGATACTGTACTGATCAGTGGGTAAGTGACCAGGCAATGGGATACTTTTCATCGAAATAGTTGAATTCAGAGCAAATCTATCAGATTCCTACTTTACGGATCGAGCCGATCGGTATTTCCTTTTCAAAAACTGCAAGGAATTGGCGGATTTCTTCAATGAAATCATTCACGTCGTCGGAGATTCCAGTTTCATTGTGAAAGACGGTCAAGTCGTGCCGAGCTCGAAATGCGATGTGCATCCCTATCTAGGCAAGGGATTCTTCTGAATTCATCATAGTCAGGAGATGAAGTTAGTTTTTCAGGAGAAGCAAGACTGTATCGTGAGCTGTTAAAATCGAGAGTGGAAAAGGTGATTCAAGAGTTTAAAGAGCGCGCTGTGAGCTCAGAAGAGAGCTCGAAGACGTGGATCTATCCAATCTTACAAATGGGTCTTCTGGGTGTCAATCAAGAGCTCGAGCTGCTCCGGAAGGTGTTCTCCACCAAAGATGAAGAGCTCAAGATGACGATGGCGTCCGGATACTTCAATTTCACCGATGAGTACGAGGATCTCATTTTCAAACAAGGCACCTATCAGATGGACATTCTCACGGCTTCTCCGTTTGCGAACGGCTTCTTTGAATCCGCCGGATTCTCCAAATACATCCCGCCCCTTTATTCCAACATTTCTCGGAATTTTCTCCGAAAAAGAGAGAGAAACAATCGACTATCAGTACGAATGCACGAGTATTTCCGAGAAGGTTGGACGTTTCATGCAAAAGGATTGTGGATGGAGAAAGGGGACACTGTAACGACTCTTGTGGGCTCTTCCAATTATGGTGAGCCATGGAGCTTTTGTTCCTCATAAAAGTGCTCTTCCAGGATACCGCTCGGTGCATCGAGATCTGGAAGCGCAGGTGCTCGTGGTGACGTCAGAAGAGGAGCTCGTGCGGCGGATGAATGTGGAGAAGAGCCGGTTGTTCGAGTTCTCGAATGTGCTCGACGCGGCTGCTCTTCAGAAGCCGGAGCATTATACACCCCATTTAGTTAGAGTCGTTTCCAGAATTGTTCGCAGCTTTTTATAAACTTGTTTTTATGTTTTTTTCTTCTTTTTCTCCCTTTTCTCCATTTTTCTAGTCATTTTTCAATTCAATTCTTTTGTTTTTATTTTTTTATGATGAAACTCGTTTCAATACGAGCAATGTTATTTGCAAATGTGCTCTACTGATAAAGAGGGCACAGACATAAAAACAAAAAAGAGAAAGAGAGCTCCATTTTACAGATGGCTGCTCGATTCGTGCGATCATTTGTGAACCGAAATCCTCGGAACAATGAGCTGATGGGAAGACAACCCCCGAATAAGGGATATCAGTTTGAAAAGGATCGTGATGCCAGAAGTTTCATTTATAAGTGAGTTTACAAGTTTTATAAGCTTCTCAGTTTAAATAAACTGCTCAGAGTGGAGTTGCTCGAGGGAAAATCGCATCGAGAGGGTCGTCTGGTGCATTATAAGGATGGTGTGGTGGTGACGGCGTCGACGAGAGAGCCGGCCATCGCCAATCAGTTGTACAGCAGGACGGACACGTCGGCGGCGTTGAACATCGGAAGAGTGCTCGCGTTGCGGTGTCTTCAGTCGGGGATTCATTTTGCGATGCCGGGGGCTACGAAGGAGACGATTGAGAAGAGCCAACATGTGAGGGAATTTGAGCTGAATAGCCAGCCGAAAAGTTGCGGCAGAAGCTCGAAATCTGAGGGGTTATGAAGGATATTCTGAGTTAGATCGAGTAAAATGTTGAAGCTCAGTCGAAAATAGATCTAATTATGAACTCGAGCCCTTTCCAAAAAAGTGCCGCATTCAGAATTAGATCAATTTCAGATTGAGCTACAAATTGAGTCGATTAGATAGCATTTTTTCGATCAAATTCAGAATTCAGAGTGTTTGAGCTGAAAATTCTACACTACTTGAGCTCATAAGTTGAACTTTTAACCAATTTTATACTGAGAGCTCCCTGAGCACATTCCTAGAATCAGATTTTGTGGAATGCTCCTGAGAGCCGAGATATGTGACCCATATCTCGGCTCTCAGGAGCATTCCACCAAATCTGATTCAATAAATGTGCTCAAGGAGCTCTAGGCTATCTATAGTATGAATTTGGTAAAAATGAAGTCAAATAATCCAAGAAACTTTCCAATTTCCCCTTATTTCCTAGCACTCTTCCCCCTCAATTTTCCTTCCAAACACACAATACAATCCATTTCCAGCAAACGCACTTCTTCAAAGCGCTCCAAGAAGAAGGGCTCTCGCTGGAAGAGCCACGTCACGTGGAGCACTCGTACGAGACGGACCCCTCGTTCACCTGGAAGCGGTTCCCATTGAAGCCGACGCGACAGGACAAGCTCGACGAGCTCTAATTATCCCCCTCCTTTTAGTGTAGCCTCATTGTTTCATTGTTTCGCATTGTTGGAAAGTATAAAAAAGAACTGCTCTTTCTCTTTCTGAACTAAACCACCCGAATCACCCCCTGGAGCGTCGTAAGTATTCTGGAGTGAAAAAGTGTTTTATACAGATTGTGTGCTCCTCTGGCCAGTGGCCACGAGAGAGAAATGACGAATGATGTGTCGAAAGTTTTTGGAACGAGCCAAAGAGGGCGGGCAGTGCTCGGCGAGCACAAAATGGATGGAGCCCCCCACCCGCGGATATCAGGGGATTCGATCTGAGCCACCTTCCAGTGCTCCTTGCTCGCCGAGCAAGAGTTTCGCCCAATAAAAAGGCGGATAATTTATAGCTGTTCGAGAGAAGCTCCGCCCACTTTTTTCCCTTTTCCGCTTCAAGTGGCTCTTTTGTGCTCCATTTTCCCAGCGGATAATCTTCTGCAATTCTGCACACGACGTCTTCTTCTGCTTCTTCTGCTTTTCCTTCTATTTTTCCCTTTTATAACCACATTATCAATTTGTGCTCCGACTCCGCCCCCTTTTGGCTCCGTTTGTCCAGAAATAGTAGCGGCCAATCTGATATGACTCTTGTGCTCTTTTTGTGCTCTGTTTGGCTCAGTGAGCACGGAAAAAGAGACGAGGCCAATCTTTTATGAATGCACATCTGAATCTGAAAGATTCTAGTATACAGACTCCGCCCACTTTTTCATTAACTTTGGCAACGTTTTCGCTTTTATTACGAGCAATTGAGAGGGAATTTGATTAATTAAATGGGCGGGGCTTATATTTTTATGATTGAAACATAAAAATTTGGACTTATTGTTCACGAGAGCTACAAAATTGCTCTTGTTTTTCGTAGTTTTTATTCAGAAGCTGAAAAAGTTAGGCCACGAGCTGTGTAGTTCTCGTGGACAATTTCCTGTTTTTTCGCTATAATTCGCTGAAAAAAGTGTATTTTCCTGTTTTTATTGCAAAAGTTAGGCCACCGATTTTGTAGTTCTCATGGATTGTGGCTGGGGGACGAGTTTCTCTGAAATTTGGAAATTTAGGCCAGTGAAATCAGTGTTTTCCCGATTTTTGAAGTTTTTCATTGAAATTTCATGATTTTCCGATAGTTTTTCAGCAAAAACCTATAGAAAATTGCCTAAAAACTAGGAAAATTCAATTTTATCTCGAAAAAAACACAGAAAATGAGCAAAATTGAAGAAAAATCACGAAAAATCGAAGAAAAGTCGAAGAAAAACCAAAAAAAAAACCGAAAAATTGAAAATCAACGCATGGCCTAGAATTTCCTCGTCCCCCAGCCACCATAGCAAAACTTCTTCCACCTCTGGTCCGTTTCCTCGTCCCCCAGCCACAAAACTTCTTCCAATTCCTCCTCTCCTCGTGAACTCTTTTGGAAATTTGGGAATCGTTTTTTTTTTCGTTTTTTGTTGAAATTTCATGATTTTCCGATATTTTTTCTGCTAAAAATGATTGAAAATCGCATAAAGACTGGGAAAAAAATCAGTTTTATGTCGAAAAATGCTCTGAAAACTGGTGAATTTTAAGAAAATTTGAAGAAAAACCGAAGAAAAACCGAAAAAATCTCGGAAAATTGAAAATCAACCCATGGCCTAGAATTTCCTCGTCCCCCAGCCACTGAACTTCTTCCAACTCCTCCCCTCCCCCGTGTACTCCTCTCGGACAACGCAGTTTTTGCAGAATGGCGGAGCAAGTGGCACTGGAAGACATCACGAACTGTCCGATCCACGACGACGACACCAACGTGTTCTCGACGGCGACGAACCGCCCGTCTCGCACCGAACACCGTCTCCGGATGCTCGCCAAGGTTCGAAAGTTGGGAATAGAAAAAAAAAGGGGGAATTCGATTATCCGGGCACCAATTATTCGCCTTCCGCGGGAAGGAAACTACTATTTCAAAGAGGGAGAACTCTGATCTGCTCCCTTGTTTTTCAAATTTTCCAGTGGAAATTGAATGGAGTCCGAAAGTCAAGGGTAATAATAATAAAATAGGTAAATTGTGGCTGGAAAAACAAATAACACGAAACGACACATGATATCTTCTCTTTCTCTGTGTGCTCCGTGGCTCTTTTAACACAAAAAGTGATAAGAAGTGGACCACAATTCCACTCGTTTTCCTCCCCTGGGGAAATCGCACGAGACCACGTTTTTCGGTTTGGGTCCGCTTTTTTCGGGGTTGTTTTGGGTGGTACACCTGGAAAATTTAGTGGTTTTTGTAGTTTTTGTAGTCTTTGTAGTCTTTGTAGTTTAGTTTTTGTAGTTCACGTGGACAAAAAGTTGTTCATCGGATCAAAAAAAATGTGAGAAAAATTGATGGAGTTCCGGAAAAATAGAGAAAAACGTAAGAAACTGACATTTGCAAAAAGTCGGCCACCAATATTTTGTATTTTTTGTAGTCTCTGTAGTTTCTGTAGTTTTTGTAGTCCACGTGGACAAAAATTTGTTTTTCTTCCGATTTTATTTGAAAAGTTTTTGCCAAAAAATGGAAAAAGTTCACCGAAATTTAAAAAAAAAGCGTAAAAAATTGACACTTGCAAAACTTTGGCCAGCAAGTTTTGTAGTTTTTGTAGTTTTTGTAGTTTCTATAGTTTTTGTAGTTCACGTGGACAATACCAGTTTTATTTCTTTTTTTTTGAATTTCAAAAATGTTCGAGGAAAATTTTAAAAAAACTTCACAGAAGTTTGAAAAAAAGCGTAAAAAACTGAAATATCCAAAACTTCGGCCACCAAGTTTTGTAGTTATTGTAGTCTAGTTTTTGTAGTTCACGTGGACAAAAGTTCCTTCAAATTTCCAAACTTTTTTCATTAAAAAATTTTGAAAAAGCTCACTGAAATTAAAAAAAAACGTCAAAAAACTGACATTTTCAAAACTTCGGCCATCATTTTTTGGTGGTTTTTGTAGTTTTTGTAGTCTAGTTTTTGTAGTTCATGTGGACAAAAAAGTGTTTTCTTCGAATTTAAAAAAATTGAGAAAAATTAGGAAAAATTTACAGAAAAATAAAAATGTCAAAAACTGGCACTGTGAAACTTCGACCACCAAGTTTTTGTAGTTTTTGTAGTCCTTGTAGTCTTTGTAGTCTAGTTTTTGTAGTTCACGTGGACAAAAACTTTTTTAATACGAATTTCAAAAGTTAAAAAATTGAGAAAAATTCCACTAAAATTTAAGAAGAACGTCAAAAATTGACACTCGCGAAACTTCGGCCACCAAGTTTTTGTAGTTTTTGTAGTTTTTATAGTTTATGTAGTCTTTGTAGTTTTCGTAGTCTTTGTAGTCTTTGTAGTCTTCGTAGTTTTTTTAGTTTCTGTAGTTTCTGTAGTCTTTTCGTTTTTTGAAGTGAAACTGTTAAAAATCCATCAAACTCGACAAAAAAATCTAGAAAACTGGAGAAACTTAGATGGCCTAGCTTTTCAAGATATTAATAACATTTTTATAGTTTCCTTTTTGCTCCGTGAGCTCCATGAGCTCTATGAGCTCCAGAATGTACTCCGCCGTTTAATTTTCAATATCTCCGATAGACTCGTAAAAACTACACTCACCCGGAAGCCCAACAATTAAAAAGAGCTCATCTTTTGCTCCAAGAAGTGGCACTTCCGGACATTCATTAGTCATAACCTCACCTATTCTTCCCATCCCTTTGCTCCCCCTCCCTCCCTCCCCCCAGCCAGCTCCCTTTCGAGTCGCTGAGCAATTATATTATGTGTATAAAAAGAGGAGACATGTGGCTCTTCACTCGACGATGATGTTCGATGAGCATGTTTCATACTCTATTTTGGAGCCACTCTCGCCTCGCACTTTAATTGCCCTCCCACCAATCGACAATTTCCGGAAAACATTTCGCCTTCGTACGACGACTTTTCTGAAGAGCTCGCCGCACAAATTGTCCCCGTCGAGCACTTCATTTCTTTCGTTTTTTCGTTGGGAAAATATGAAAGAGATTTTCAGTTTTTAGTATGTGTGTGTGTTGAGCTCTCACCTTTAGAGTTTTCTAATTTGAATTAAATTCGTATTTGGAGCATTAGAATCGTGATAATGATAATCTGATAGTAGTTTTGTTTAGAATCAGTAAAATTGGGATATTTTGGATATAAAATTGAAGAATTTCTTTGGAATTTCTTCTTACAGTATCTTCCAAACACCTTTAAAATGGTATCATATTGGAGCTCTTGTAACTCCGCCCACTTTTGCTCCATTTGGCTCAAATTTTCTGGACTTACTCAATGATATCAGTGCTACAAATTCTCAGTTGGCAATTTTTTATGAAAATCAAAACAAACGGAGATATTTTGATTTTCTTGAATGCTCCACCGAAACTAGCATTTTCAGAGTACATTTTGAAAACAGCAAAAATCTGGATTCTCTTTGATTTTCATAAAACGTGTTCAACTGATGATTTGTAGCTCTGATATTTATCTATAACTTCAGAAAAAATCAGACAAAAAGAGCAAAAGTGGACGGAGTTACAAATCGTAAAATCAAAGTTGTTGTCCTTGGAAACATGAGGCCATCTTTGACCCCGCATAACTCCGCCCACCTTTGCTCCTTTTGGCTCAAATTTTCTGAAGTTACTCAGTGATATCAGAGCTATAATTTCACAGTTGAACACTTTGCCTTAAAACCAATAGGAACGGAGATATAGGCAGTTTTTCAAATCAATGCTCAATGAGCATTCTGAAAAGCTGCAAATATCTTGGTTCTTTTTGATTTTAATAAAACGCGCTCTACTAACAAAATATAGCACTGATATCAATAAATAACTCCAGAAATTTTCAGACCAAAAGAGTTTTTGTGGGCGGAGTTATGAGTGCTCATAAATCGTAAAGTTGTTGTTGTTGTCCTTGGAAACATGAATCCGAGCAACAATTTCAAATCGCTCTTCCTCCCACATCCCTGACGTCTCCATAGAAGCCTCTCATCCCCCTGCAAACTCCCCGCTTTCTGCAGAACTTCAAAGACATCCGTGCCTCCTCGATGGCCTCCTCGAGCTCCTCGGCGATGCGTCCCTTCGGCACCGCCCGTCTCACGCCCGGTAGGACCACCGGCAGACCCCAACAGATCAATGCCCCAGAGCCCATGATCGGTGAGCACATAATGGGCTCCCAACTGAAAATGAGCCAAAAGTTTCAGCGATCGCTCTATCCGACATGGAGTACCTGATGCGATCGGCGCGTTCGAGCCGCAGTTCCGGGAGGTGAGAAAGCACCAGAGCTCGGCGAGCAATTGTGTGTTAAATTGTTGAGCACTAAATTGGGGGAGAGCAACAAGAAAAGAAAGGGAAAAGACCCATTTTATTTTATTTCTCACATTCTTCTGTTGGCATGAGTGTCTACAGCACTCGACCCGCTTGTCACATTCCATGCTTTCGAGTGGATCGACCCAGTTTAGTCGGGTTTGATACTAATCGGTGAGCAAATTAGGAAAGGAAGAGGAAGAAGAGGTTATGCTTGATAGGAAATAAAAGTTTGCGGAGCTCGGGAAATAAGGGCACTTTATTTTGTTAGAATATGAGAGAGGGGAGGGGGTCAACTTTGTCAACTTTGAGCCCTCATAACTCCGCCCATTTTTGCTCTTCTTGGCTCAAATTTTCTGGAGTTATAGATTGATATCAGAGCTATAACTTTGTAATTGAGCACTTGTTATGAAAAACAAAACAGACTGAGATATTTGCAGTTTTTCAAAGTGCATTTTTCGACATGGAGCATTCAGAAAAACCCAAATATCTAAGTTCCTTCTGATTTTCATAAAAAGTGCTCAACTAACAATTTGTAGCTCTAGTATCAATGAGTAACTCCAGAAAAAATCAGACCAAAAGATGAAAAGTGGGCGGAGTTACAAGATCTCCAATCTGACCTGGAATTTTTTTGGTTCAGCGTAGCTCATATAAAAGTAATGAGCTCCAAAATCTGTTTTAAATCTTTAAGTTTCAGATCTGAACGCCAACCAGGATGCACTTGCTGCTGTCACATCGCCGCCGGTGTCACCGTGATTCCACGTGTGGCTCGGTTCACAACAGAGGGCGGGCTCTCAACGCACACTCTGATGAACCATTCTGATAGTGAGTTGGATGGGGATGCAAAGTTGCTCTATTAATAGTTCTCTCATTTCTCTATGTCTCTCGTTCTCTCTTTCACTCGCATTGTCTCTAGATTCTCTAGCTTCTCTCTCTCTCTCTCTCTCTCTCTCTCTCTCTCTCTCTCTCTCTCTCTCTCTCTCTCACACTCTCTGTCTCTCACACTCTCTGTCTCTCGGTAGAACGAAAGACAGAGAGTGAAAGAGAGAGAGAGAGACAGAGAGAAAGAGAGACAGAGAGACAGAGACAGAGAGAAGATAGAGGAGCTAGAGAAGCTAGAGACGCTATAGAAGAAAGAGAAGCTAGAGACGCTAGAAAAGCTAGAGATGCTAGAGATGCTAGAAACGCTAGAGAAGCTATACAACGTTCTGAAGTAGTAGACGCAGACACAGTCCAACAGAGCGCACTTGCAGACCGGATAGCAGTGAAGATCACCTGCAGTGACAACAACATGTACCGTGTCACCCCCGTCTACGCCACTGTGGAGCCCGGCCAGAGCCTGCCACTCCATGTAAGCTCAAAGAGCACACCCTTTCCCGCAACCACCCAATTCCAGATCGCTCGCATCACAAGCGACCTGATCAAACGAGACCGTCTGTGCGTGAACATTCTGGAGGCCGACGGCAACAAAGAAGCTCGCGAGGTGTTCAAGAAGAACGCGAATGGCCGTGCACCCGCTTCCATTAACATGGCCCTCGAGGCGACCGACAATCAGAACCATCACGAATAAGCCTTGTACAATAAAGTTTCGCGTTTTATTTGTTCTTGTACTTGAGAGCATCATGATGTCATCTATCAGCAGTGCCATTCATATTGATTCGTGCCGTTTTGTAGGGCACGAATGTTTTCTTTGCAGGATGATGATGTTTGTTTCAAACTTGCCCCTTTAAAAGTGAAACACCTCGTTTTAACTCAAACTCCGCCCACTTTTGCTCTTTTTGGCTCAATTTTTCTGGAGTTATATATTGATATCAGAGCTACAAATTACTAGTTGAGCACTTTTCATGAAAATTGAAAAGAATTGAGATATTTGTAGTTTTTCAAAAAACTCAAAAATTTCATTTCCTTCTGATTTTCATTAAAAGTGCTCAACTAACAATTTGCAGCTCTGATATCAATGAGTAACTCCAAACAAAAATTGAGCCAAAAGAGCAAAAGTGGGCGGAGTTATGAGGGGTCAAAAGTTACATAAAAGTAGAAGTTCAAAAGTTCCGTGTTTTCCTATTTCCTTCTTCTTTCTACCCAATTATAGTCACTAATTGCTAATTATCCATGCTTAACCCAATTTTCTCGCGGAAAACATTCAACCACCTGACTTTTTGGCTTCTCGTGACAGAGTCGCTTTTTCCCATTTTCTCATAGTCACTTTTTTTCTTTTCTTCATATATTTTGAATTCAGATGTCAAATTCCAGATTCCAGAACTCAGAATCCATAAGATGAACATCTCGTGGTGCTTCATCTTCCTTTCGCTCCTCGTCATTTCCGCCTCCTCCAACAACATTTTCTCCTCAATTTTCTCGTTTGGCAAAAAGAAACCGCCGACCTCGACCGCCAAACCCATTTCAAAAGGTACCAAAAGCAGAGATCTCTGAGATTTTCGGGCTCTTTCAGGCTCCGCCTCCTCGCGGTGCAACTTGCAAACGTCGCAGTGCTCTGCCTACGAGTGCTGCAATTCCGATCAGACGTGCCTTCGCAATCGATGCTTTCCAAGGCTATCGGTAAAAATTTTACTCAAGAAATCTAGAAAATTTATCGAAATTGTGTCCTGGAACGCGAAAAATTTTTTCGAAAATTGAAAAAAAATTCGAAAAATGCTTAAAGGCGCAGGCACTTTGGAATACGGTGGATCCTATTTCTAGGAATTTCAAGCTGAAATTGGTTTTTAGATAAAAAATAACAATTAGAAAGCTTACAATCATAAACGTAAAATATTTTCAATTTAAGATCCTGTCTGAAAATTTATCAATTATGCCAAAAAAGGCAAAATAATGTTGATTTTGTACTTTTCGTGGCGAGACCCAATAAAGTTTGCAAGCATGCGCCTTTAAATATTTTTCAAAACGATCGGTTCGAAAACGCATTTTAATTTTTTTTGTTGAAAACCCAAAAACCTTTTGTAATCCTAAAAAAATATAAAATTTTTCAAAAAAAAAAGAAGAAAATAAGCCGATTTTCAGAACTGCCCAGTGACGCGCGATCAATGCGGCACCTCGTGCTGCAAGACATCGGAGCAGTGCCGAAATGGAAAATGTGTCCGTTAATATACAATTTGTTCATGATGTTGTAAAATATGAAGAGTGTACATGCACATAAATGCGGGGGGTCAGAAAAAAGACAAAAAAAATCGGAAAAAAAAACAACAAAAATACAAATCACTCGTCGGCCACCGAGTTGATGTGGTTGATGAATTTATCAAAGTTGATCGAGTGAGCACCGATCTTCTCGAGCTCCGTTTTCAGGTCGGTGTGAGCAATGTCGAGCTCGCTGAGCTGGAACATGTCGGGCGCCGTTTTCAGCTGTTTCAGGTAGTCGCCCAGCTCGTTGCCAATGCTCGGCGCGGTTCCGATTTCGGAGAGTTGGTTGAACTGAAATATTTTTTCATGGGCCTTGTTTTTCTACTTCGGTCATGACTCACATGTACAAAAGAGTCCTCGCTGAGCTCCATCGAGTCCATAGGCACCTCTTCCTCCTCCTCGTCCTCCTCCACGACCACCTCGTCGATCTTCGCCGCTCTGAAGCTCTCGGTGACCTTCTCAACGGTGGCTGGAGCCTCAACTTCTTCGGGAACAGGAGCAGGGGTATCTGAAACTGGTTGATAGAGCTTTGAGCTCGGAGAGACACTCACTCAAAGAGCTCGACGAGCCATTCTTCTTGGTGCCATTCGCCGGATTATAAGCGGACTGGAGGAGGTGAACAAATGGGAACGAGTGGTTCCGCAGATCCGCCAGAGACGGTTTGTGCTCATCCTCGAAAGAGTGCGGTCCATCCGAATTCCTCGAGTCCTCACTGGAAGTGGACTGTCCCAGTATGAACCGGGGCACCGCCTCCCGAGAGATCGAGCTGCCTCCACTGTCCGCGCTTCCAGATGCTTTCCGCTGCTTGCGAGCATCCACGATCGGCACGCACTCGGAGACGGCTCGAGGGGTGCCTGTAGTAGACTCCTCCACCACTGTCTTGTCACCGTCCTCGCACTCTGTTTCTTCTTCGTCTTCCACGGGTCTGAAGGAGAAGAACAATGATGTCAGAAGCAAAGTTAGAGGAAGAACTCACGTCTCCGGAGCAAATTCGGGTTCCTCAAAGTGCATGGTGGTTCTGTAGTGGAGCTCCAGGGTGATGTTGCCGTACTGGGAGACGAGCTCTCCGATTCGCCGCACTTTTTTGCCTTTTCCCAAGTCGGAAGACTCCTGGTTTTGGAAAACCTAAAATGATCGAATGATAAAGTTCGAAATAACTCTTTTTGAATCAGTAATGGAAATCATAGTTAAGATTTGTCAAAAATGAGTTCAGAAATATTGATTTTTGAAGTATATCTGACAAAAACAGCAAAGAAACTGCAAAAAACCCACAAAATCAATACTTTGTGGGCGGAGTTTCAACAAAATCCCTCACCCTATACATAATAATAAACGACTCCTGATTCTGCTTCTTCACATACAACCGATGCATCGGCGTCATCCTCGAAGACACGATCGCCGACCTGAGCAACGTGCTCATCTGATGATACAGCTCGTTTAACGGACACCCATCATCCCTCTCCGGTGAGCTCGTGGCGCTGAGCACCCAGGCTTCCAGCGGCAGACACTGGCCGGACGGGTGGAAGAGGAGGAACTCGAGGGTGAGGGTGCCGAGTGGTGGGTACTGGGTGATGTGCGACTTGAGGTAGGCGGAGATCTCGCCGAGCTCATCGACTTTTGTGTTGAACCAGTCTTGGGCTTCGGCGAATGTGTCGCATTTCGATTCGACTTCGTCTCCTAACCGGGACTGGAAACTTTGGACAGTTTTTTGAAAAATCTGATGAAAATGATGGCTACCTGAATAAGTGCCTGTACAAATCTGACCGAGAAGAATTTGAGATACTTTTTATAAGAATTGAAGCCGATTGACATATCTGCAAAATTCTTTGGCTCTTTTACTATAGAAAAGGCTTAAAGGTCACATGAGAAAGGAGAGAGAGTGCGGCGGAGTGAAAGACGCAGACAGCGAGATATTATTGATTGCGAAGTTTTGGGGTTTTTTCACAAAAAAACTGAAAAATATTTTTTTTTGTAAAGCAAAAAGTAGATGGTTTTTTGCTTTCTTATACTAAAAAAACTAGAAAATGCACTAAAAAAGTTACTAAAATCATTATTGAACAAAATTAATAGTAAAAATCAGAATATACCAGAATACCAGAAGACCAAAGTATTCTGAATAATAAAGACATTCGAATGAAACCTTCTCCATGCGCTCTTTTCATCTGAAATCGATAACCAATGGCGGGGGGTATTCACGTGCCCGACGTGAGGATGGCCGCGGGGGCCTAGGAAAAGCTAGGCCATGTGAGAAGCAATGCGTTTTATTAAGTAAATGGCAATCGAGAATAACCGGAGAGTAAAAAATGGAATGATTATCACAGAGTTACTAGCATCGGCAAGTAAAGCCTATTTCTAAAGGGGACAAATAAATGTACATATTCTTCAACGTGCCGACTCGGGCTGCTCAACGATCTGGAACGTCTTCGAGAGTCCGACGATGCAATTCAGATGCACCGCGTAGTATCCAAGGCGGTAGGAGCCCACTGGGATGTCGGCGAACTCGCACGCCATGAACTTTTCGCCTTCGATGAGCTGCTCGAAGCACGTGGCTCCGTAGATCCAGTGGATCGCTGTGGTGCAGTCGTCGATCGTGGCCTGGAAGTTTTTTCGATGACGTTCTTGAAATGTCAGAAGATGTGCTCACTGGAAAGACTCCAACCCAATCGCGATAACTCCCAAACTCTCGATACCAGGTCTGATTGATCTGGAATCTTCCGACGAGTGGAATGGAGGTGAACCATGTTGGCAGGTGCTCGAAAACGACTTCCCATTGCGGTTTTGGAGCCACTGGAGCCTGTAATGCTCAATTAAAGATCTCAGTGAGCTCCGTAAGCTCCTCAAGCTCCGTGAGCACCCACCGTTACTCTAAACTTGGCAATAACCGGAAGATGATCACTGGCCAACGCCTTCTTATTATTCGTATACCCCAATCCACTAATCCCATCCCCCTTGAAGAGCACCCGATCCGTCCAAGAAGGCACTCGCTTTCCATCCGATTCAGAAGTTCCGACAGCTACTCGATAGGTGGGCTCGAAGGTGATCGGTTGCTCCTGGAAGCCGATGAACGCGTCGCGCTCGATCATGGCTCTTTTGAGTTGCTCGCGGCTGTCTGGAAGGGATGATCTTACTGATATTGATCATGTATGTGTGGATGAGTGTGGATGAGCATACCAAGGAGCTCCAGATGCGATTTTTCTTTGATCTTGCGGATTACTGTATCCATTTCTTCCTCGACTCGAAAGTTAAAGTCTCCGAACCAGAAGGCGGCTCTGAAAGGATTGATAACGATTTTATAAGTAAGGGAATCATTTAAATAAGTGGATCTATGTAGGGAAATGGGGTTAACGGGGAGAAAAATGGAAAATTTCAGTTTTTGGAGCATTTGTGAGCACATAAAACTTTACAGGATGCTCCAAATGATCTAATTTTATCAGTTTTTATACTAAATGAACAAATTTGAATTGAAAAAGTGCTCAAAAATGCTCCAATTGTGCTCTAAAGTCCAAGAAAAGTGAAAAAGAGCATTTTTTGAAGAAAATTGCTCATGTTTATCCTAAAATTTCAGCTCAAAATGCTCCGAAACAAGATCTTTCCCTACAGTACCTCACACTCTTATCATCCGGAAAAGAGCAATTTCTATTGGTATGATACTGCTCCACCCTCTTCCTATACTGCTCCGGTCCGTGCATGAAATGGCTATCCACAAAAACCAACGAGTACGGGCTCGCCAGTTGGAGCCGCACCCCAATGGAGCCCTTGTGTCCGCTGAGCCCGCTCAACGAGTTCCGCTGGAACCGGAAATCGATCCGTTTCACCATTCCGATGAGCTGTTTCTTGGCGAAGATGAGTATCTGGTTGGTGGCTTGCCAGTTCTTCGCCATCAACACCATGCTCCCCTTCCGGTTCATCCACCCCGCGATGCTCGCCGCCCATGTGAGCACAGCGCCGCCCATCGTCTCCGCGTGAGCCACCTCTTGCAGTCCGATGGCTACCAGATGGGTGTGCTCATCCACGTGGCCGTTCAGAAAGTTCTCAACGGCTTCTGGATTCGACGGCTTCATCGCCACGTTGTACGTCATCACGTTGATCTTCCAATCCATCGTGGCTGCGGAGCTCAGAGTTTTTAGTGGACACTGGGGTGTTAGAAACATAAAACGGCCAAAGTTCCAGTAAATTTTCAAAAGTTTTGCAAAACTGAATTACAAGGCCCTCCATAATTTATTGGTTTTTTAACATTTTAAAGGAATTGATATTAAAAATATTAAAAAGAGATTTTAAAATTGAGGTATGGAGGGCAGGGCGGTTTGTAGAGGTGATTGGATGGGGGGTAAAAAGTTAAAAAATAGGAACAGTTGAATCAGAACATGAAAAATGCAAAGGGGAGGGGAGAAAAGTTATTATACGGAAGAATGTGCGCTTTCCAATGATTTCCATGATTTTTTTGTGTGATGTGACATAAAATTATTCTTTTGAATACAGGAGAAATAAGAAGAATAGCAACCCGCGAGAATGACATTGAGAAAAAGACACGACTTCTAGCAACTATACATGAAAGTGGGCGGGATCAGGTATCTACAGTCGGATCGTCGTCCCGCTCACTTCCCACTTCTGCGTAGTCTTTTTCTCGGTGGAGGTGGAGATGCTCTGCTCGTCGA
The DNA here is from genome assembly GCA_963572205.1 of Caenorhabditis imperialis. NCBI lineage: Eukaryota > Metazoa > Nematoda > Chromadorea > Rhabditida > Rhabditidae > Caenorhabditis > Caenorhabditis imperialis. The sequence goes on from OY751541.1 coordinate 7,453,094, forward strand.
GGCCGAGGTGCCGGGCATGTCCTCATCGTCCTGATCAGTGGTGAGCACCGCCTCGAGCAACTCGTTCGCGAGCTCATGTCTCCCTTTTTTCATGTTTATCCAGTCTTGCGTTTTGATGACGACGCGGTGGTGGAAGGTGAGGAATCGGATGACTGCTGACTTCAGGTACTCGGCTGTGTAGGTGTCGGAGAACATGGCGATCTGGGTGACATTCTTCAGGTTTATGGTGTTGGCTATCAGCCTTTCGCATTGGTCTTTCAGCATCAGAACTTCGTATTTGTCGGCTGAAAATTAGAAGGTTTAATTCTGAAATCTCTCATTATTTTCTTACCAATTGCCAAAATTTCATCGATATTCCCCTGCAACTCAAGTTGCTCCGTGGCTCCAGTGTACATAAACTCCACCATCGCCTTCACAGAATCATACTTAGCGTCCTCTATATGAATCTCTCCCCGCTGAGCCTCAATCATGCTCTCCGACGAGAACATGCTCTTGAAAACAGGTGAGTTCTGTCCCAAAATGCACCTGTGCGCTTTGATCTGCTTGTTGCCCACGTGAATAACGCAGTCTGTGAAGAGCTCCGACTCCCACATGTGGCGGTTGTTGTTGCGCACTGTGACCTCTGGAATGTCTTCGGGCTCCTCGACGGCGGTGTCCTCTTCCACGGGCTCCACGGAGATTTTGGATCCAGGTGGAAAGTACTCGACTTCACAGATCAGAAAGAGGGTTCCATCGGAGCGCAGAGCACCTGTCATTTTGTCGCGGGTCACTTGGAATTTGCCGCGGCCTTGTTGATTTGTGAAATCCTTCGTATCTCTGCACACACTCACACGTTGGTTGTTGGCGTCGAGCGCATATATTTGGAATTCGGTCATGATGGGCTCTTCTCCTCTCTGAAAAAATAAATAAACATCAGACATTTATAAGCTCCGTAGAGCCACATGCTTACCGCTAATCCGACTTGTCTCAAGAAAAACGACACATTGTTCATATCCTCCTCTCGCTTTCCATTCGGATACACGTGCAGCTCCCAGCAAACCGTCGGAGCTTCCGGGACACTGAACATCCGAGAGATGAGGTTGGAGCCGTTCTTCACGAGCTTCATCAGCTTCTCAAACTGCTCAATCTTCCATTCCAACTTTGTCGAGAGCGCGGTAACACGTGTGGCCTGCTTGGACACAACCTCGAGGCGTCGTGGTTGGGGAGGAAGGTCGTCGGCTGGAATTTTGAAAATTTTTAAAAATCAATATGAAAACTATGAATTTTTACCTCTGGATGAATTATTGCGAGTCAAATCTATAGTGGGCCAGGAATTTCGCGAAGACATCGCTCTGACTTTTATCACTTGATATGGCTGTTGGATGCAAGAAGAACCGCTGAGGAATCACGCTGCTAGACTGCAAAATTGCAATGTTTACGGGGGTTTTTATGGGAAAAAAGTTTCGAAAATACGCGGAATAGATAAAGGACATTGAAAATTATCAAAAAGTTTCGAATTGAAATTCGAAAACCTCACGAAACGCTCTCCAAAACGGAAACGCGTTTCAATGGCAACGGGTCACATGACAGATTCCCCCCTCAAATCAGTACATCTCCCCCCAGAATACACCATTCAACAGCTTTAACACTTTGTTCGCCGACGAATTTCGTCAGAAAATCGATAATTCGCTTCAGGCGAACTGGTCTTGTGGCGGCGCGCCGAACACAAATAATGGCTGCCGGAGAGTGGGCGGAGTCAATCGATCGCCACATAAAGCCAGCGGGCGGTTTGAATTGGCGCGCTACAGTACTCCCCCGCCCCTGCAGATCACCGAACGACACTCCGCGGGTGCGCGCTGTTTAGCCGAAAGGAAAATTTGAATTTATTTTCGAAAGTCGGTTTTTTGCAAAGAATTTCAAGAAAAATGTGTTTTTTGCCATTAAAAATGGGTTTTGGAGCATCTATGGGCTCCAAGTTATCATATGATCGAAGATCATTTATGTAATTCTTCCTAATATACGTTAAATCCTGATGTTTCTCTTTAAAATGTAAATGTACGTTTCTACCGTATGCAGCTGCTCACAGGTGCATTTTTAAAGGTCAGTGCTTATCGATTTTGATGTCGAAACCCCCAATTCGAAGTTTTTCTTGGTTCGAAAGTCGGTAAATCCCAGAATCATCAATATCATTCTGTATTTCCTAATCTTACAATATCTCTGTTCGTCTTTCAATCCTCATTTCAATCCATAATTTCAAAATTCCCTACTATCAACCTGAATTGCAGGTATGGCCGACTCAGGAGGCCCACCCCAAGCTGAACCCCATGCGATCCCAGACTCCATTTTGGAGGAGAAGTCGCGAAAATGGAAGCAACTTCAAGGAAAACGGTATTCGGAGAAGAAGAAGTTTGGAATCTCCGACTCGCAGAAAGAGGAGATGCCACCCGAGCACGTGAGAAAAGTGATCAGGGACCACGGAGACATGACATCTCGCAAGTACCGTCACGACAAGAGAGTCTACCTCGGAGCTCTCAAGTATATGCCGCACGCCGTGCTCAAGTTGCTCGAGAACATGCCGATGCCATGGGAGCAGATTCGCGACGTGAAGGTGCTCTATCATATCACCGGAGCCATCACATTCGTGAATGACATTCCACGTGTCATTGAGCCCGTCTACATGGCACAATGGGGAACAATGTGGATCATGATGAGGAGAGAGAAGCGTGATCGTCGGCATTTCAAAAGAATGCGTTTCCCGCCATTTGACGACGAAGAGCCTCCTCTTGATTATGCGGACAATATTCTGGATGTGGAGCCGTTGGAGCCTATCCAAATGGAGTTGGATCCAGAGGAAGATGGAGCTGTAGCAGAGTGGTTCTATGATCATAAGCCATTGGCGACCACAAGATTCGTGAATGGGCCGACTTACAGAAAATGGGCGTTCAGTATTCCTCAAATGTCCACTCTTTACCGTCTCGCGAATCAGCTTCTGACAGATTTGGTAGATGACAACTATTTCTATCTTTTCGACATGAAAAGTTTCTTCACTGCCAAAGCACTCAATGTTGCCATTCCAGGAGGGCCAAAGTTCGAGCCCCTGGTGAAGGACATGCACACGTACGTTTACCCCCGACTTCGATGCAATATAATACGTTTTCAGCGATGAAGACTGGAACGAGTTCAATGACATCAACAAGGTGATCATCCGGGCTCCGATCCGTACAGAGTACCGAATCGCGTTCCCTTTCATGTACAACAACTTGATCAGCTCGTTGCCAGTTCAAGTCTCCTGGTATCACACACCGTCGGTTGTTTTCATTAAAACTGAAGATCCAGATTTGCCGGCCTTCTACTACGATCCGCTGATCAATCCGATTGTGTTGAGCAATTTGAAAGCGGTGAGCTCCTTTTTCTAGGATTTGGCTCTTAAAATAGCGGATAAATAAGCAGAATCCTGAAAATGTCCAATGCATTCTGTAGCCGAAATTCGCGATATAGTAATCCTCGAAAGGCGAGAAACCATCTAGTTTTGCGATGGAATCTAGATTTTTAACCTGGAGACAATTCACATTTTCAGACAGAGGAGAATCTACCAGAAGGAGAGGAGGACGACGACTGGGAGCTGCCAGAAGACGTTCGCCCGATCTTCGAAGACGTGCCTCTCTACTCGGACAACACTGCCAACGGATTGGCTCTTCTGTGGGCTCCTCGCCCGTTCAACCTCCGTTCCGGCCGCACGAGGAGAGCCGTCGACGTGCCATTGGTGAAGTCGTGGTACAGAGAGCACTGTCCAGCTGGAATGCCCGTCAAAGTCCGTGTTTCCTACCAGAAGCTGCTCAAGGTCTTTGTGCTCAATGCTCTTAAGCATCGTCCGCCGAAGCCACAGAAACGTCGTTACCTCTTCCGTTCGTTCAAGGCCACCAAGTTCTTCCAAACGACCACATTGGATTGGGTGGAGGCTGGACTTCAAGTGCTCCGCCAGGGATACAACATGCTCAATCTGCTCATTCACAGAAAGAACCTAAACTATCTCCATCTGGATTACAACTTCAATCTCAAACCGGTCAAGACGCTGACCACCAAGGAGAGAAAGAAGTCGAGATTCGGAAACGCGTTCCATTTGTGCAGAGAAATCCTCCGTCTCACGAAGCTCGTCGTGGATGCTCACGTGCAGTACCGTCTCAACAATGTGGACGCCTACCAGCTCGCCGACGGACTTCAGTACATCTTCGCGCACGTCGGTCAACTGACAGGAATGTACCGATACAAGTACAAACTGATGAGACAAGTGAGAATGTGCAAGGATCTGAAGCACTTGATCTACTACCGATTCAACACCGGACCCGTCGGAAAGGGACCCGGATGTGGATTCTGGGCGCCGGGATGGAGAGTCTGGCTGTTCTTCCTGCGAGGAATCACCCCGCTGCTCGAGAGATGGCTCGGCAACTTGTTGTCGCGTCAGTTCGAAGGAAGACACTCGAAGGGAGTCGCCAAGACTGTCACCAAGCAGAGAGTCGAGTCTCACTTCGATCTCGAGTTGCGTGCTGCCGTGATGCACGACATCCTCGATATGATGCCGGACGGAATCAAACAGAACAAGGCACGTGTCATTCTTCAACATCTGTCAGAAGCGTGGCGTTGCTGGAAGGCCAACATTCCGTGGAAGGTGCCAGGACTACCGACCCCTGTCGAGAACATGATCCTTCGTTACGTGAAAGCCAAGGCCGACTGGTGGACGAATTCCGCCCATTACAACAGAGAACGTGTGCGTCGTGGAGCCACTGTCGACAAGACGGTGTGCAAGAAGAATTTGGGACGATTGACTCGTCTGTACCTGAAATCGGAGCAGGAGAGACAGCACAACTACCTCAAGGACGGACCGTACATCTCTGCAGAAGAGGCTGTCGCCATCTACACGACCACCGTGCATTGGCTCGAATCGAGACGATTCTCCCCCATTCCGTTCCCACCACTCTCTTACAAACACGACACGAAGCTGCTCATTCTGGCTCTCGAGCGACTCAAGGAGAGCTACAGTGTGAAGAACAGGCTCAATCAGTCACAGAGAGAAGAGCTCGCGCTCATCGAGCAGGCCTACGACAATCCGCACGAGGCGCTCTCCCGTATCAAGAGACACATGCTCACGCAGCGTGCCTTCAAGGAAGTTGGAATCGAGTTCATGGATCTCTACACCCACCTGATCCCTGTCTACGACATCGAGCCCCTTGAGAAGGTGACTGATGCCTACCTCGACCAGTACCTGTGGTATGAGGCCGACAAACGACGACTCTTCCCGGCGTGGGTGAAGCCAGGAGACACGGAGCCACCACCACTGCTCACCTACAAATGGTGTCAGGGTCTCAACAATCTGCAGGATGTGTGGGAGACGAGTGAGGGAGAGTGCAATGTGATCATGGAGACCAAGTTGGAGAAGATTGCCGAGAAGATGGATTTGACGCTGCTCAACAGATTGCTCAGACTCATCGTCGATCACAATATCGCCGACTACATGACCTCGAAGAACAACGTGCTCATCAACTACAAGGATATGAACCACACGAACTCTTTCGGTATCATCCGCGGACTCCAATTCGCCTCGTTCATCGTCCAATTCTACGGACTCGTCCTGGATCTTCTCGTTCTCGGACTCCGTCGAGCATCTGAAATCGCGGGACCACCACAATGTCCGAACGAATTCCTTCAGTTCCAAGACGTCGCCACTGAAATCGGACATCCGATTCGTCTCTACTGCCGCTACATCGACCGCGTGTGGATCATGTTCCGATTCAATGCCGACGAAGCGAGAGATCTCATTCAGCGCTACCTGACGGAGCATCCAGATCCGAATAATGAGAATATCGTGGGGTACAACAATAAGAAGTGTTGGCCGAGAGATGCCAGAATGCGTCTGATGAAGCACGACGTCAACTTGGGACGAGCGGTCTTCTGGGATATCAAGGTAAGGATTATCTTTATTCTTTATTTGAAAACGAGGTATAAGAAAGCAGGCAATTATTCGATGGTTGCTTGTTGATAAATCCTCGAAAACGATCGGAAAGAAAGCGATATTCCGCCTTATGAACAGATCCACCAATTCAATTGAATGGTATGGTCTACTTTGAGGGCGTACAATGAAATTTTTAAATTCACAATCTGAATCTTCTATTCTGAATCCTAGAATCATCCATTGAATTCCAGAATCGTCTTCCACGTTCCATCACCACTGTCGAATGGGAGAACTCGTTCGTGTCGGTGTACAGTAAGGACAACCCGAACATGCTCTTCGACATGAGTGGATTCGAGTGCCGCATTCTGCCAAAATGCAGAACTGCCAACGAGGAGTTCGTGCATCGCGACGGAGTCTGGAATCTGCAGAACGAGGTGACCAAGGAGAGAACTGCTCAATGCTTCCTGAAGGTTGACGAGGAGTCCATGTCCAAGTTCCACAACAGAATACGTCAAATTCTGATGTCTTCTGGATCGACGACGTTCACGAAGATTGTCAACAAGTGGAACACGGCGCTCATCGGACTGATGACCTACTTCCGTGAAGCCGTTGTGAACACCCAGGAGCTGTTAGATCTGTTGGTGAAGTGTGAGAACAAGATTCAGACGCGTATCAAGATCGGTCTCAACTCGAAAATGCCTTCCCGTTTCCCACCGGTCGTCTTCTACACACCCAAAGAAATTGGAGGACTCGGAATGCTCTCGATGGGTCACGTACTCATCCCACAGTCGGATCTTCGCTGGATGCAACAGACCGAGGCGGGAGGAGTCACTCACTTCCGTTCCGGAATGAGCCACGACGAGGATCAGCTCATTCCGAATCTCTACAGGTACATCCAACCGTGGGAGGCTGAGTTCGTGGACTCGGTTCGTGTGTGGGCCGAGTACGCGCTGAAGAGACAGGAGGCGAACGCCCAGAACCGAAGACTCACTTTGGAAGACCTCGACGACTCCTGGGATCGTGGTATTCCGAGAATCAACACGCTGTTCCAAAAGGATCGTCACACGCTCGCTTACGACAAGGGATGGCGTGTCAGAACCGAATTCAAGGCCTATCAGATCCTGAAGCAGAATCCGTTCTGGTGGACACATCAGAGACACGACGGAAAGCTGTGGAATCTCAACAACTACCGTACCGATATGATCCAAGCGCTTGGAGGAGTCGAAGGAATTCTGGAGCACACGCTCTTCCGTGTAAGTTCCAATAAGTGTCTTTCTAGTGTTAATTTGATTTCTCTTTCAGGGAACCTACTTCCCAACCTGGGAGGGTCTCTTCTGGGAACGTGCCTCCGGATTCGAAGAGTCTATGAAGTTCAAGAAGCTCACGAACGCGCAGCGCTCCGGTCTCAACCAGATTCCGAATCGTCGTTTCACGCTCTGGTGGTCGCCGACCATCAACCGAGCCAACGTGTACGTCGGTTTCCAAGTGCAGCTTGATCTCACCGGAATCTTCATGCACGGAAAGATCCCGACGCTCAAGATCTCGCTCATCCAGATCTTCCGTGCTCACTTGTGGCAGAAGATTCACGAGTCGGTCGTCATGGATCTGTGTCAAGTGTTCGATCAGGAACTCGACGCTCTCGAGATTCAGACTGTCCAGAAGGAGACGATCCATCCGAGAAAGTCGTACAAAATGAACAGCTCGTGCGCCGATGTGCTCCTTTTCGCCCAGTACAAATGGAATGTGTCGAGACCGTCGTTGATGGCGGACAGCAAGTGAGTTACCTTCTGATTATTAGTTATATTCTGTTGAATCTATGATTCTAATGGTAAGATGATTGATAGAGCAGTTTGTCATCTTCCTGTATTCAAGCTTTCCCCTTCCAGAGACGTCATGGACAACACGACGACTCAAAAGTACTGGCTCGACGTGCAGCTCCGTTGGGGAGACTACGACTCTCACGACGTGGAGAGATACGCGCGTGCCAAGTTCCTCGACTACACCACCGACAACATGTCCATCTACCCGTCGCCGACTGGAGTGCTCATCGCCATCGATCTCGCCTACAATCTGTACTCGGCGTACGGAAACTGGTTCCCTGGAATGAAGCCGTTGATCCGTCAGGCGATGGCCAAGATCATCAAGGCCAATCCGGCGTTCTACGTGCTGCGTGAACGTATCCGAAAGGGACTTCAGCTCTACTCCTCGGAGCCCACAGAGCCCTACTTGACGAGTCAGAACTACGGAGAGCTGTTCAGTAACCAGATCATCTGGTTCGTCGACGACACCAACGTGTACCGTGTCACCATCCACAAGACGTTCGAAGGAAACTTGACGACGAAGCCGATCAACGGAGCCATCTTCATCTTCAATCCGCGTACCGGACAGCTCTTCCTGAAGATCATTCACACTTCTGTGTGGGCCGGACAGAAACGTCTCTCCCAGTTGGCCAAGTGGAAGACTGCCGAAGAGGTGGCCGCCTTGATTCGTTCGCTTCCAGTCGAAGAGCAGCCGCGTCAGATCATCGTCACGAGAAAGGCTATGCTCGATCCTCTCGAAGTGCATCTTCTCGATTTCCCGAACATTGTCATCAAGGGATCCGAGCTGATGCTGCCGTTCCAGGCGATCATGAAGGTCGAGAAGTTCGGAGATCTCATTCTGAAGGCCACCGAGCCACAGATGGTGCTTTTCAATTTGTACGACGATTGGCTCAAGACGATCTCCTCGTACACTGCGTTCTCTCGTGTCGTGCTCATCATGCGTGGAATGCACATCAATCCGGACAAGACGAAGGTGATTCTGAAGCCAGACAAGACGACGATCACGGAGCCACATCACATCTGGCCAACGCTGTCTGACGACGATTGGATCAAGGTCGAGTTGGCACTCAAGGACATGATTCTGGCGGACTACGGAAAAAAGAACAACGTAAACGTCGCCTCGTTGACACAGTCCGAAGTCAGAGATATCATTCTCGGAATGGAAATCTCTGCGCCAAGTCAACAACGTCAACAGATCGCCGACATTGAGAAGCAGACGAAGGAGCAGAGTCAGGTGACAGCGACGACTACAAGGACAGTGAACAAGCATGGAGACGAGATCATCACTGCCACCACCTCGAACTACGAGACGGCTTCATTTGCGAGTCGCACGGAGTGGAGAGTGCGTGCCATCTCCTCGACGAATCTTCATCTTCGTACCCAACACATTTATGTAAATTCGGATGACGTCAAGGACACGGGATACACGTACATTCTGCCGAAGAACATCCTCAAGAAGTTCATCACCATCTCTGATCTTCGAACTCAAATCGCTGGATTCATGTACGGAGTGTCTCCTTCTGACAACCCACAGGTCAAGGAGATTCGGTGCATTGTGCTCGTCCCTCAGACTGGAAGTCATCAGCAAGTCAATCTGCCAACTCAGCTGCCCGACCACGAGCTGCTCCGTGACTTTGAGCCGCTCGGATGGATGCACACGCAACCGAATGAGCTCCCGCAACTGTCGCCTCAGGATGTCACCACTCACGCCAAGGTTTGTTGATTTATGGTTTCCAATTCATTGTTAATTTCTCTATTTCCAGTTGCTCACCGACAACATCAGTTGGGACGGCGAGAAGACGGTGATGATCACGAGCAGTTTCACACCCGGCTCCGTCTCGCTCACCGCCTACAAACTGACGCCGTCTGGATACGAGTGGGGCAAGGCGAACACGGACAAGGGCAACAATCCGAAGGGCTACATGCCGACGCACTACGAGAAGGTGCAGATGTTGCTGTCGGACCGCTTCCTCGGCTACTTCATGGTGCCGTCGAACGGCGTCTGGAACTACAACTTCCAGGGACAGCGATGGTCGCCGGCGATGAAGTTCGACGTGTGTTTGGCCAATCCGAAAGAGTATTATCATGAGGATCATAGACCCGTGCATTTCCACAATTTCAAGGTGAGCTCTTTCTTTTATTAGGAATCTTCAAAAAATGTTTCTTTTCAGGCATTTGACGATCCACTGGGAACCGGAAGCGCTGATCGTGAGGACGTCTTCGCGTAATCTGTTCAATTTTATTTTAATTTATTTTATTTTGTTGATCCTTTCCTCTTTATCACTAATTTCTTCCCACAGTATCTCTTCGTCCCACAGTTCGTTGTGTGTATTTCCCTTTATCTCCGAGTTCCCCTAATCATTTTGTTTTTTTTCTCTCCCCCATTTTTAATTTTTATCTGTTTCCACCCAACACCATCTCTAGTTCACCATCGTGTCTTGTAAATTGGACTGAATGCCAGTCTGTCACTCATATATAAAGTGAACAAGCCCCTCTGTCCCCCACCAAAAAAAGACAATTATTCACTGTGGCGAATCTCTCCCGTCAACTCATCCGTCTCGTGGATTAGTTGCCAAAACACAACGCTCTTTGCTCTCCGCTCTCCTCTGGTACGAGGCCCCGCCCCCGTAGGTCATCAAGGACCAGTACTAGCAGAAAATGATAATCTTGGGCAAACAAAGCGACAGCGGGCGCCACGTCAGCTGTCGTTGGCTCCGGTCGGAGCTCCAAGTGCTCTGTTTCGAGCCCAACGAAGGGCTCGATGAGCCATCAATCAAAATTTATATACGCTCACCACGAGTGTTCCTCTCTTTTTTGTTGTTTTTCTGGACTCACTACATTTTTTTTGCGGTTTTTTGTTCGCTTTTTTTTTTGGTTTTTTGAATTTTTTTTGGAAATCGGGGAAATTGGAGAACTCCACGAGAAGTACAAGAATGATGGCCGAAGTTTTGGAAAGTGAGAATTGCAAAAGTTAGGCCATGAGTTTTGTAGTTCTTTTGGAGGAAATTTTGAAAATTTTTGTGAAAAAGTTGAATTTTTAGTAAAATTTTTGGAAAAAAGTTCGAAAAAACGGTGAAAATTGAAAAAGTTAGGCCATCAGTTTTGTAGTTCTTTAGGAGAAAAATTGAAATTTTTTGTGAAAAAGTTTTAAAGTTTTGAAAAAAAAATTGAAAAAAAAATGAAAAATGCAAGAGTTAGGGCACCAAATTTGTAGTTCTTTTGGAGAAAAATTTGAAAAATTTTGAAAATTTCGTGAAAAAGTTTGAAAAAAATTGAAATTGAAAAACTTAGGCCATGGTTTTTGTAGTTCTTTTGGAGGAAATTTTGAAAATTTTTGAAAAATTCGAAAAAAATGTGAAAATTACAAAAGTTAGGCCATGAGTTTTGTAGTTCTTTTGAACAAAAATTTGAAAAAAAGTGAAAATTGCAAAAGCTAGGCCATCATTTTTGTAGTTCTCTCGAATCCTAAAAAAATTTTTTTTTTCAAATTTTTCAAATTTTCAAATTTTTCCAATTTCTCCAATCCTACTGTAGTCTCTCCCCAACCACTTCCCCTCACTTTTCATCCCATTTTTCACCCATTCTTCTTCCAATTTTCACCTCTCTCCTCAATCTTCCGATGCTTCTTGACGTCTTCTGAATTCTTTTGAAGAAAGTTCGCACTCTTTTCCATTTCCCTTTTCGTTTTGATTGTGTTTTTTCAAAGGAAATTGAAGGAAAAAAACGAAAAGTTGGGAAATTGGGGGAAATAAAAATAGAAAAGAAAATAAATATTTTGCGAGCAGATGTCATTTGTCATTTTGGCGCCCCTTCAGTGATTTCGGAGCTCCTCGGAGCCCCAGGATGTGGTTTTTAAAATTATTTTAGAGGTGCTCCGAGAGCTCGCCGAGCTATGAGCTCCGTAGGCTCAAGTTGTCTAAAGAAAACATAACAATTCGACGTGATTAATGGCTCTTTTCAGGTAGACTTTCGGCTCTTTTTTCTCCTTTTATTAGTCAGAATTGGCTACGTGCCAGAAAGATGAAAGATAAAAGATAAATAACCCATGATTATACACTCGGGAGCCATTCCTTATCCATTTTTTAACTCATAAGTGTCATAAGGAAGGAAGTGCTCAAATTGTGGCCCTTTTTTGATATTCGCAAAGCGAATGGAGAGGGAGCGGTGTCGAACCCAAAAGGAGGCGATCGGCAGGCAAGCGTGTTAACCACTCGGCCACGGGGGCAGGTGGGAGCGGCGCCGAGGTTGCATATACGAGATTGGGGGATTGGAGAAAGGGGGGGGGGAGAAGCAGGAAGACGGTTTTTGAATTTGCAGTGTCATTGAAAACATTGGTTTGATAAAAGAACGTGCTCCAAAAGTTAGATATTTTATCACAAAATCTTTATGTATTTAATATCATTCGATAGCTCTTAATGTGAGGATTTCGAATCTGTTTTTAAAATCTGATTCCGAATACTGGGAGCGGAGATACAAAGCTCCAAAGTTTTAAAATCTTCAAGTACAGAAATTTGCTCGTTTTAAAGAATTCCTCAATATTCTTTTGACTATGGTTAAGCCAGATCTCTGACAATGCTATTAAATCATTTAACTTTCCAGAATATTAAAAGGATTTTGAAGATTTTGACCTACTTTGAAGAAATTACGAGTAGATCAAACTTTGGAGCTTCATATCTCGGCTCCCCGTTATCAAAAGAAAGTTTTGAAAACAGATCTGAAAAGCTGAGAACAAGGGCTTTCGAATGATATAAGTTAAATATCAAAATGTTCATTTATCACTGTGACTCATTCTATAAAAAAGATGAAGTTGTTCTCTGATAAATTCTTGAAAAAATGGAGGAAAATGGAGTATGATAACCAATTGTATCCTTCTTTTTCTATTTTTCTGTCCATCCATCCCCACGAAATGCTCAAAAGTTTGTAGTTGTTTTCGGCTCTTTTCCGCTGACTACCGTACCCCGATAATTGTGTGAAAGATGCTCCCCCGACGTGACGGATGACGCACCGAATTCCCAAATAAAATTAATGTGATTTCTCTTTTTTTCTTCTTCTCTTTTTTTCGCCATGGTGTTGGTTCCTTGGTGATCGTCTAGAATTGTCTGAAATCGTCTGAAAACGGAAAACAATTGGGCAGAAGACGTGGAAGGAGAAGAAGTTTGCGGTGGAGCCGGAACCAAATTGCATTTCGTTTCGCTCCCTATTTTCCGCCTCAGTTCTTCTCAGTTTCGTCCTCCTCCCCCTTTCCCATCCTCTTCATTTTTTCAAGTGGAGACGAATCTGACGTGGATATTATTTTGCAGAGGACACGTGGGTTTGTCAGGGGGCGGAGTCTCGGCGAAACAAGGGGCGGAGCGAGTCGGACGATCGGGCGCGTTCACGGGGGAGATGTCCGCCGCTTCCTGCGCTGCACTTTCATATCGGCAGTCGCGCGGTCGGCCCGTCTCGGCAGGTGTGGTGTAGTGGTGAGTGCGCTTGCGTGCGACTCACTCGGCGAGAGTTCGGCTCCCACACACTTGAAAAAACACCCGTACGTCATTGGCTTCCATTTCCACTTCGGAAAGAAGTCGTTCACGTACTCTGACCAATGCAATTCAAGTGTGCCCAAATGAGCACCTATTATGCGTTCAAAAAATCCTGTCAGTCGCTCGCAACCAGTGCTGGCTCCCGGGAGGGAATTCCCGGGAATTCCCGAAACACGCGTCCCGGGAAAAATAATGAACAACGGGAATTTTCAGTCATTGTCCCGAAGTTCAAAGTTCCCTACGGGAATTTCCCGTGAAATTTAATTAGTTCCCGGGATTTCCCGTCGTGGAAAGAAATCAGATCTCACGGGAAATTCCCGTCGGGAATTTTTCATGCCGGGAAAGTGACTAAAATTTCCCGTGTTGTTTTATTTTTCCCGGGAACGTGTCACGGGAATTCCCGGAAATTCCCGGGAATTCCCGGGAATATCGTGCAAAAACATTCACGTGAAATTTAGTCATCACTTCGCGTGAAAAAAGATAAAAAATTAAGTAATATTGATGACCTTCCACGTGGCTGAAAGGTCATGGGAAAAAAAATTCCCGGGAATTTGGCGAAATTTTCCCGTGACTACAAAATTCCCGATCGGGAAAATAAATTTCTGACGGGAAATCAGAAATAACCCACGGGAATTCTCGGGAATTCCCGGGAATTTTTTGTACTTCGCTACTGTTTTCTAAAAATGAATGGAACACAGATTTCCCTCCCGAGAATTTTGGCAAAGTAAACTTGTTTTTTCCCGTGGGTTTCCCGGGAATTCCCTCCCGGGAGCCAGCACTGCTCGCAACGATGCTCCGCTGATTCCGCCTAGTGTAGTGCAATATGCGGTATCACCGGAGCTCAATAACCCGGCCTAGTAGGTCACATTGCTTAGCCAGTTGATTTTTGATACAATTTTTATGAAAATCAGCTGGCTAAACAACGTGCACTAGGCGGAATCAGCGGAGTGTCGTTACGAACGACTGACAGGATTTTTTGAACGCATAATAGACGCCTGAACTCTGATGATCAACGTGAAAAATAAAAAGTGGCAAAAAGTTAGAATGCAAATGGGCCCAAATGGAATATAAATTGGTGGCCCCCCTCGAATCCCAAATCCATTTTCCCCCTTTTCTGTCCTCACCTTTCTTCTGGATTACTGTAGTTCTGATTCCCAAAGATATCCATTTCCGGATGTGTACTCTTGATTTTTGAGAATTCCTGTTCTTTTTCCTTCTGTTTTTTCTATCCAAGTACATTCTCACCTTTTCGTATCGAGTTACCGGGAAGTCATTCGTTTACAAAAGCAACCTCAGAAATTCGGATCGGATTTCGGTTTTCCGAGAGAAGTACACGATGCTCCAATGAGCGATCGCTTTGCTAATTTTAGCTTTTCTTGACTTTTTAAAGTGATTAGGGCTAGAAAAAGCGCGTGGAAGAGAAAATCACATTTTTGGGTTTCTCTTCCACGCCTGTTTCTAGCTTCAGAAGCGATATTTTTAAATCCCTTTGACAATTTTGTTCAATTTTTAATTTCCTACAAACTGGTCAAAACAGATTTTAGATATCTGTTTTAAAAAGTAAGATAATAGTCAAAGAAAATCGTGGTTGCAAAAGTTCGGCCACCTATTTTATAGCTCTCACAGGCTTATTTTTCAAATTTTTTTTTGACAATTTTATCAAACAGCCAGTTTTCAATAGTATTTTAAAAGAAAAACTGTGATTTTTGTTTAGATAACCAAGAAAAATGATGAAAAATGGAAATTGCAAAAGTTAGGCCACGACCGAAAACGTGGAATTTCCAACGTTTTTTTTCTAATAAAAACCTAGAAAAACTGATTTTCAACGTATAAAATTATGCAAATGTTTTGAGATTCAATTGAAAAAAGTGAAAAAAGAACTTGGATTGTGTATTGCTCATCTTATGTGCTCCTTGTGCTCATTTTACTCATCATTGCTCTTTCTACCGTACCCTCGACAGATCTCCGACATATAAAGAGCACTTCCTGTTATTCTCGGGCTCCACAAAAAAACACCTGTTTCCGGTGGCGGGGACCTTTTTTTTCGACAGCGGCCCCCCAATTCAATTTGAGGCCACGCCCACCTGTTTGATTTGGCGCCCATTCAAATTCAATTTTTCTCGCCTCACTTCATCTCCTTCTCTCCTTTCCACATTTTTTTTGTGCTCCCTTTCAACTTTGTGCTCTCAACTGACTCATCGCAGAATGCCGGTGGCCAAGGACAATCAATTCTGGGACGCGCTGATGGAGAACAAGGTGGCGAAGAAGCTGATCAAGAAGCACAAGAGCAAGGCCAAGTGCGAGAACATTGACGAGCTGGCGGCGCGGTACGAGGTCGAGAAGCAGGAGGTGGAGAAGGTGTTCAAGATCTTCCAACTGATGGACGATGACGGCTCGGGCACCATCTCCTCGTCGGAGGTGGCCAAGATGCTCAATGAGCTCGGCATCGATGTGTCGCCGAAGGTGGTGCAGGCGGTGATGAGGAGCAGCGATGTTTCCGGCGATGGGCAGATCGACTTTGAGGAGTTTCTGGCGGCCGTTACTTCGAAGATCAAACTGAGCACGGTGAAGGCGGACGTCGCTGTTATGCTGTCGAAGATCGATCAGAATCCGGAGAAAGTGGTGAGAGAGAGTGTTCGGTGGGGCGCGATTGCATTGTGAGAAGATTAGGGGGAGAGAGAGAGAGAGAGAGAGAGAGAGAGAGAGAGAGAGAGAGAGAGAGAGAGAGAGAGAGACGGAGACAGAGAGACAGAGACAGAGCCAGAGACAGAGAGACAGATAATGTTTAGAGAGTAGACGCAGACTGTTAGGTAGCTCGAGAGAGAGGGGGAGTAGAGTGACGCACTAATGAATGGACGCAGAGAAGCGAGACAGAGAGAGGGTACGTTAGAGAGTAGTCGCAGATAGTCAGACAGTTGGAGAGATGAGAGAGAGGAGATCTAGAGAGTAGACGCAGATACTGTGAGAAAGAAAGAGAGATGTGGCTGCTATAGTAGACACAGAGAGACGAGACAGAGGGAGATTGTGAGAGAGTAGACGCAGAAAATCAGACAAGTACACAATCAGAGAGATGAAAGAGAGGGAAATAGAGACGCAGAGAATAGAGTGAGAGAACGAAGATTTGAAGAGTAGGCGCAGACAGTGTGAGACGGAAAAAAAGAGAACGAGAGACTGTAATAATAGACGTAGAGAAGCGAGACAGAGAGAGAGACAAACAAGAGAGTAGACGCAGAGAGTTAGACGGTCTCAACATTTTCCAAAATTTCTGATTTAAACCCGACAAAAACTAGAATACACGTAAAAACATTTTAGTTTTTTGTAGTTTGTAGTTTTTGTAGTTTGTAATTTTTGTAGTTTGTAGTTCACTCCCATTTTTCCAACAAATTTTCACATTTTCCCTTCAGATCTCCGCGGAAGAACTCGTTGTAGCTTGGAGCGAGACAGTTTCGACGAACATCACAGTGAAAGAAGCGTGTGCTCTCATCCAACAGGCCGACACACAAGGACGTGGAAAGGCGACGATCCACGAGTTTATCACCATGTGTCAGACCGTTTGACCTTTTCTTTTCCCTTCCCCCACTTTTTAATGCTCCGCCCTTTTTCCGATCTCCCGCCTTCCCAGTCCCCCCGATTACTTTAAACTACCACGAGATCTCGTAGCTTTTTGTATGTGGTACCCATGATGTATAAAGATGAATGAAAAAGTGCACACTTTATTAAGCCGAATCCTCATTTTCGATGCTCTTCACACAACGCAACGTGTCGTCGTCGCGCTGACTCTCCATGTACTCCTCCGGAGGCTTTGCTCTTCTGAAAATCATACTTTTATTAGTTTGAATTTTTGACCTACGGCGTTTTGGCTCTGGCGGTCGATGTCACCGATGCCGCTTTGGCGGGAGTCTTCGGAGCGGTTGAGGCTGGCATTTTGGTCGTTTTCTCCTCTGCCGTGAGCATTGCGGTGCCGTGTTCCTTCTTGTCTTCCTGAAAACAGAGGAGTGGAATCGAACCAGTGAGCGCTTGCGCCGCAGGCACGTGCGTTAACCACTACACCACCGAGGCAAGGAGGGGCGCCCCCGAGAGTGCGTATAAGAATACCTTGTCGACCACCTTCTTTTTCTTCTTCTTCGTCTCCGTCTCCTTTTTCTCGGACGGTTTGCTCTTGTCCGATTTTCTCGATGTCAACTTTTTGATAAGCGGGAACTTTCCGCTGGACTTGTTCGACTGATCCCTCGAAGTGTACTCTGGGAGGAGCACATAGTCCAAGGGCTTCGGTGCCTCGACCTTTTTCACTGCAACCGGGACCGCCGGCACTTCAGCGGAGGGTTTTCCGAGATTTCCTCTCAAATGAACTTTTGCTTTTCGCGTTCGAACTTTTCGGATTCTAGGCTTCTTGCCGACGGAGCACTGCACCAATAATTGACCCCATAGAAAGGCGGCCAACAGAAACATCACTGCAGTGTTCATAACACGGATTGCATTCGGCTAATGAGTCTGTAAGCCGTGTCAAAATGATAAATGGAGTGGCTCACTTACTTTACTCGAAGTTAAGTCTAGAAATGAAGTGTGCTTTGGCCGTTTTATTCTGAACGTGGAGTACGGTATTTGACACGCTGGGTGTGCAAACACTGTTACGGACCATGCGTCACACTTTACGACAACCTGCCGCCCGTTCGAAAAGTTTTCAGTTTTCAGCTTTTGTTGTTTTTTTCGGTGACGTGTCAGTTTTGCAAATTTCACGGATCGAAAAATATCGAAAATTTGTAGCTTATTCATAATTTATATAACTTTTCAGTGAAAGCATGTTCAAAATTCGAAAAAGAAGCCTACCAGCGGCGCCACCGCCTAAACTCACTGGAGTAAGTTTCAAAGCCCATTTTTCATGCGAACATTGACTTTTCAGATACTTCGAAACTCGGACTCGCCAAAGAAAACTCGAAAATCGGTCGGATTCATCGACACGGTTGGAAAACCGCTCGTCGAGTACAGGGATCTGCCACCCACTGATAGAGCCGGTAACCCTGTTCTAGTTTTTTGAAAGTTTTGAAGATATTTTCAGGCGAAAGCAGTAATTATCAAAGAAACAGTTTCGGGCGAGCCGATAACCGGTGCAAATGGAATCTGGTCAGTGTGAAGACTGCGAAACCGCTGCGAGCTGGAAGATCGGAGACGGGAATGATCGAAGAGATGCGTCTCGAGGAGAACAATATCTCCAGAGCGCCCTTGTTTGGGTAGAGATCGCAGTTTTCTGGATAGCACGTATTCCCTCTTTCAGAACCTTTGACGCCATCGAACTGCCACATCTTCAACTGGAAGCTGCCATGCGCGCTCAAACCCCCGTCAAAATCATTCCCTCGTACGACATCTTCAGTTCCCCGCCACCAATTGTGTCTCCGGTTCCCTCGATTGCTCCAATCGCTCCAGTTGCTCCAGTTGCTCCAACTGCTCCACAGAACACCTACGAGCAAGTGTTCGAGGAGCCACCGCGACCGAACGTAATGGATCTGATGGCCCAGCTCAAACAGCGCGGCCTCATCAGCACGGACGAGTCTCCCGCCGCTCTGCCGCCCGTCGGACTTGTGATTCCGTCAATGGTACATGCTGCATTCGTCAATAAATTGTTATTGTCTTGTAAAACAAAGATACTTTGGTTTATAATGATATCTTGTGAATTTTTATTTTATTTTTCGAGCAGAACATTCAGGAAGTGTTTAGAAAGATGATGTGTACAGTGAGTCGTTTACCACGGATAGCTTTTTAGAGTAGAGATAAGAAGCTGGGGCCATTTTCGGCCATCGAAATTGGGAATTGAAATCTAGACAGAGTTCACTTATCGCTGTCAGTCTCTCCGATTCGTGTGCTCTCTAGAATGGAGCAAGATTGCAACTCAAAGGTATTCTTTCAGCAGCAAAAAGCCGATGACTCGTGGAAGCGGAGAGCCTTCAAACCCACCAAAGTGTGCACCTACTTCACTCACAAAGCCGACGGGTGCAACAAGGGCGACGCGTGTCGCTTCCTCCACGACGATCAGATGGTGACGATCTCAAATTTCTTTCCTTTTTTTAAATGTGCTCATTTCCAGAGAGCCCTCTACGTGCAAGACCGTCCACAACAAAGACAACAACCCTACCGGAATGAAAATTGGCGTGAATTGGTGTCGAAGCCAAATTAGAAAATAGAAACGAAGTCTAATAACTGTTATATCTGTACCCTCTCGATGAGTTCTCATGTGTTCAGCCCACTTGTTAAATAAAGATCCTACAGATAAAACTGACCGCTATAAAAAACGCGCGATTTTTTCCCGCGGTCTCTCTAATCTTTCACGAGCCTAAGTACAGTTCAAACAACTTTTGCCTTGTCCCACACTTGTTTACCCTCCCCTGGTCAGCCAACTTCCTCGATCAGTTTATCATTCAATCATGTTCATCCCGCTGCTCCTGATGCTCGCCGCCAGCTCCGGCTGCTCGGAGACGCCGTGGTACTACCCGATCATCGAGATTCTCCAAGCGAAACTCGTCGATTTCACGTGCACACAAGGTCAGTGACTGTTACAGTAACCGAGTGGTACTGTAGAATTCAGAATGCACGACGACGTTGGACTGCGAGACGGGACTGAGCTGCTTCCACGCGACCGCCTACTCGAAGGGATGCTGTTTGATGGGTCTGTCTGTCTGCGTCTACTCTCTAGGGGCACTCTCTCGTCATTCGACACATCATTATGAGCTCGTTAATCAGAATTTCCTTTGGGAAACGAATTGGATAGTGAGAGAAAAATGTTTTTTGGTCGGGAATACGTTTTTACCCTGGAGACTTTCAAATTTTTCCTGGAAATTTTGGAGAAAAACGTAAAAATCAACCTTGAAAACAGGAAGAAATTTGGATTTCTCGTCCGCGTTTGTTTTTCTCGAGAAAGACGCAAATTTCAAAAATTTTTGTGTCACTAGGCGATGTAGATTTGAATTCTGAATAGAACTGTCAGAACAAAATTCAGAATTGACTCACTGAAAAGTCAGAATTGATAGTGAAATTGATAGGTGCAAAAGTTAGGCCAGTTGTTAAATTTTCTTGAATTTGGATGAATTTTTGAGTTTTTATTCGATTTTTTTTAGTTTTTATCTTAGAAAACCTGAAAAATTCGTCAAAAACTCAAAAATCAACATTGACGGCGCAAAAAACTAGTTCAAGGTGTCTGCGCAAGAACTGACGCAAACTTGCACGAGTCCAAGTCCAGTAGAGCGCACTTGCTGACCACCTCCCGCCTCACCAGTTTTTGTGCGCCGATAGTATTCACAACAGAGCAAGTTTACAGCTCTAAAACCGAACGAAACAGGATGCATGATCGAGGACCAATGCAAGCAGGCCTGCGAGAGCACCATCTGCGACCGATCGCAGTTCCCATCGAGATGTCTTTGCGAGAAGGGAAGACACTTCCTCTTCAACAAGTGTTGTGAGTTTGAAGTGTCAGGAACAAGATGCAGAAAGTTGGAATCAGTGCTTTATCGGGGTTTTTTGCATGGGAAAAAGGGAAAAAGCATCGAAGTTCAATAGAGTGCGTTTGCTGACCTTGCAAGTACATCCTCATGATCTCTGATATCTAAAAGAAGTAGAAAGCGCCTAATCCGGAAGACGTCACAGGTCAAAAGAAGGATGTGCAGGCATGTATTCATCACGCGATTGTTCCAGGGAAGAAATGCCCGGACTTTGCTCACCCGGAGCCCATCGTCGACGACCGTGGCTTCAGCCGCTGCGAGCTGAAGACGGACATGAAGACGGCGGCCCTCTACATGCGTCGGAATAAGCGACAGCTCCGCAACAACTTTTGCTGACTTTGCTCTTGCTCATCGTGCTCTACAGTATTTCTTGTCGCTCTGGTGCTCTTTTCGAATTTCAAAATATATGATTTATATAATAAACACAATCAATTCAAAATATTAGAAATCTGTGGGGCACAAAGGAAATTATAAATAAATAAACTCTGAAAAATCAAAAAATCAAAAAAAAAATGTCAAAAAAATAAGTCAATGAGATACAACTAGACGTTTGTGGGGGGCCAGGGGAAAAAATACGAGAACATTGAGGTTTTTCTGGAGCAAAACGAATGGGGGGTACCGGTAGACAGTTATTTGATTAGGGGGACACAACATGGGTTAAAAATAAGATTATATGGCTCAAAAAGCGGTGGGAAAGCTGAAGAGCGAGGTGGGCTGAACGACAGGACTGCCGCAAGGTTGCACCGGCTCTGTGCTCCGGATCGGGGCTCTTGTGATCGTGAGGATGAACTGGAAGTCTTCTGGGAGGGGGTGCGACTGGTAGATGACGTCGAAGAGCTGGAGGCCGAGCTGGTGGAAGAGCTCGAAGTCGTCCGTCTGGAAGATTGCGTCATTTCGAAAGTCTGGGTGCAAAATGTGGCCGCGCGAGGGGCTTCCCCCCTCGCGGCGACGTCACTTGGGAACGGATTAGTTTCGGAATCAAAAGGTCTTCTTTTTCTACTTCCGAAAATTCATTCCAAGTTACTCACCAGTCTCACAATCTTCGCCAACTTGTTCTGCGACCCACTACAATGATCCTTGAGTGCATTGATGACAGTGCTCTGCACCTGATCTACCAGCGGCTTGTTCGTCAATCCCAATACATTCTGATCTGCAATGGACCTCATCATTTCATTGAACTCCTTCCTTCCATTACTCACCAGTATTCCCCGAGAGAAACTGAAGAGCCACCAGCGCGGCAAACGCCTGTGACTCCCAGTCGACGTGGGTGGCGAACGTCTGCGCCTTGCTCATGATGAAGCGCAGCAGGCTGTGGAAGGCGGCGGGGAACGCGGTGAGGTGGAACAGCTCGCCCGACTCGAACATGATCGTGTCGGGGTTGGCGACGTAGCGAAAGGCGCAGCGGATCGCCATGATGGCGAAGAAGGAGCGGCCGAGCAGGATGCGGAAGTCGTGCTCTGGGATCTCGCAGATCTGGGGCATCGCCATCAGGAGTTTTTTGGCGGCTATCAGTTCGCCGTGGAAGATGCGGATGGCGCAGTCAAAGTCGAATGGGCTGATCTGGAAGAATAACGCCTTCAGCTAGTAGTCAACTTGTCTGATTGAGAGAAGATTGAGCTAGGTTGAGCTCGAGCTTCTCACAACCTGACTTAACACAAAAACTCGGGCTGATTCTCAACGAGGAGCGAGCACTATCTTGAGCTCTAGCTCCTCCCCCTCCAAAACAACAAAAAAAACAAACTAAGAACTCACAAACTGCCTGGTAACCGTCAAATTGGTGTTATCATCCACTGCCTTCGCCATAAGAGCCAGAAGCGGAAGTGGTGGCGATGGCTGATCCACGGACCTCGCGAGCTTCGTCTTCGAGGACAACCGTCCCCTGCGACCCGACAAGGAACCACCGCGAACGACTGCAAAACGTCACTTTCACTCCCTCCTACTTCTCCCCTTGATTACTCACTCTCTTTGACCATGCCGACCTCCAAACACTTTTGGAAGCGACAGTACTGACAACGGCTGCGGTAGCGTTTGTCGATGGGACAGTTCTTGTTGCCGGCGCACGAGTACTTGGAGTTCTTCTGCACCGTGCGCTTGAAGAAGCCCTTGCAGCCCTCGCAGGTGCGCGCGCCGTAGTGCAGACAGATGGCTCTGTCGTTGCACACCGCGCACACCTTATCGCCATCCGGAGCAGCATCCGGCACGCCGAACGTCGACTGCGTTAGCGTGTCCTGATTCAGGAAGGATCTGGAAACGAGACGTTACTTATTGGGATGTGTCGACACGACACGAACCTCAAGAAGCCATGCAACTGTGGAGGTGACGTGGGCAGCGAGTTCGAGTGCGGGGACGGCGTGCCGCCCGTGTTGTTCGAGCTGCTCGTGGTGCCCTGGCTGTTTCTGCGCGAGTCCGAAAAGTGGTGCGGATAGAAGGGTGTGGTGAAGGGTGGCATCAGGTTGTTCGGCATGAACTCGTTCGGCAGGCTGCAAGGCGAGAAAGGCTTAATCTCAAGAGAGAAAGAAACTAGTGTGTGTAATTAATCCCGAAAGTAATCCACACGTGGTGGTGTGATGACGTGCAGATGATAGAAGAAGTGTGAAAGAAAAGCTTCCAGAAACTTACGAGAAGGGATTGTAGTGCGGTGCGGCGGTGAGGAGGAAGTCGTGCTGCGACATCGGGAACGATGACATCGTCGGATCGAGCTCGCTCTTGATGTGTGTCAGCGACATGTCAGAAGATGATGGCTTCTGAAACATTAACATCAACCTTATTGCTCCAAGAGCCTCGCAAACCTCTTCAATATCCTCCAGTACAGCTTCAGTCTTCGGAATAAGCGGCAGTGTGTTGACCTGATTGCTCGTCTCCTGCAAACTCTCTAGTTCAGTCTGAATCAGGCCGAGCAGTCCGCGCAGAGCCACCGGTTTCTCCATCCCGCTCGTCATGGAATATATGAGTTTAAACAAGTGCTCTCACTCTCGCGGCTCACTGGAAAAAGGGGGCGGGGTCGCAGCGTGGAGGAGGCGGCGACCACCAAGATGAAGACGTGCAGGAAGCCGTGTGACAATTGTCAACACACCGTGGGTGACATATCACTATCAGCGGCAAAAGGGGTAAGAGAAGGGGCTCGCACTGGCTCGCTGCTCAAATTGCGGGGTGTTTCGGCGGCTGAAGATTGAGGGCCGGAGCTTCAAATGGCACCGTGTATCCACCAATTAGGTGTGGGTGCAACAGGCAACACGAGACACCGAAAGGTGAGCTGGCAGGTTTTGTGTAGTCTCAACAAGATGGGGCTCAAAACAAAGTGTTTACTGTAAAGGGATGGTCACGGCATTTGAACACCATTCGGAAAAGAGCATTTTCTGAGCTCATTTTTGAATTTCATGAAAAATGATCTATTACAAAGTTGTAGATCTTGAAATTTCACACCTCCTCATATTAATTTCAAAACCACCATCTCATTCTAAAAGGTTTTATAAACGGTTAAAGAATTCTTGAAAAAACCACCAAAAAAGCACTACTACCTTGGAGAGGACATCAAAAGAATGTGAGGTACTAACTAATAAGTGACATTTGCCTTACAAAGGTCTCCCCACTGTCTATGACTAACGGTGGCAAACAAGAAGGAGATCTGACGAGAGCGAGAGAGAGCCTCCAGGTTGGAATGAGTTTGAAAGCGCCGAGGGGTGGAGTTAGAGGGAGAGCGATCTCGCCTGCCAATTATATAAACGATCGAGCGGGGAATGTGCCCTTTTCAGTTCCCACTCTCACCTTTTTCAAAACCTACCCCGAATTCGGAGTGTATCAGTTTTCTCTCATGGAAGAAAAAAGGTGAGAGGCAAAAAAAGGGGAGTAGAAGTGAAAGGTGTGCTTCTCATTGCGCAAATGGCGAGTTGCGCAATCATTATGGGGAATTGAAATTGAGATCGCACAGTGTACAACATCAAGCACATCAAAACCATTCAAATTCACTGGGGTCTGACGATAACAAGTCGTCACTTAATGGGGGTTCCCAGTGGAGTACAGTGCCCTTTGGGGGACTCGCCTCGGCACTCACCACGAGAGAGTGGAATAGGCTGTCCAGATCCGCGTCCGTTGTTTTCGAGCCTTTTCGCGATGAGGATGGGCCTTCTCCTGGAATATGAGAAGAGTTGAATGACCCAGGGAAAGGGTAGGGCATGTTGGAGCCCTGATAACTCCGCCCATTTTTGCTCTTTTGGGCTCAAATTTTCTGGAGTAATAGATCGATATCAGAGCTATAAACCGTTAGTTGACAACTTTTCATGAAAATCAATAAGAATTGAGTTATGAATAGTTTTTCAAAGGGCACCTTGAAATAATGATACTGAGGGGAGCATACAGAAAAATCAAAATATCTTGGTTCTTTTTGATTTTCATGAGAAGTGTTCAACTGACAGTTTGTTGCTCTGATATCAATCTGTAACTCCAGAAAATTTGAGCCAATAAGAGCAAAAATGGGCGGAGTTATGAGGGCTTCAAAATGAACTCCAAAAATGGACACAAATCGAAAAAAAAGTGAAAAGAAAAACTTTGTGATAATGTAACTCCGCCCATTGCTGCTCTTTTGGGCTCAAATTTTCTGGAGTAATAGAACAATATGAGAGCTACAAATGATTAGTTGAAAAGGTTCTGTGAAAATCAATAAGAATCGAGATATGAACAGTTTTTGAAAGGGCACCTTGAAATAATAACAGTCATACAGAATAATCAAAATATCTTGGTTCTTTTTGGTTTTCATGAAAAGTGTTCAACTAACAATTTGTAGCCTTGATATCAATCTTTAACTCCAAGAATTTTGAGCCAAAAAGAGCAAAAGTGGGCGGAGCTACAGTAGGTCAAATACGGTATACAGTACAATCACCAAATCTGATCACAATCAAAAAGCTCAACAAATGGGCGGAGTTTACCCCGTCCAACTCACCATAATCAAAAGACGAGGAGCACGACGAGTTCTTGGACATCTCGCGGAAAAAGTCCTTGCGGAGCGGCGCCTCGTTGGCCACAAGGCGCGTGTAAATGTCGATTTCGTCCTCCACGCTGGAGCAGGAAGAGTAGCTGCTGTCAACAGAGAGTGGCGAGCAGTGCTGAAACTGTACTCCAGTTTCGTTTCCACCTGCTTCTTCTCCCGCGGAACGCCACTGGCTAACACCTGCATACCTGGTCTCGCAAGTCCGTTTGAATAGTGAGCTGTTCCATTCAGTTGGAAACACCGCGCATCCGATCAATGCACAGTGAGCAGGTGTGGCTGGAGGTGAGAAGGCAATCTGGAAGAAAGTGAGAGTATTGCATCTTCTCAACGTCCGAAGCCACGCCCCCTATACGCAATCGGGTGGGGGAAAAAAACAGCGTCATGTCTGAGCAGGTGAATTGGCAAAATAGATGCGGGCCGATCAGGCAACACATTCGTGTTCTTCTTCTTCTTCTTCTTCTGTTTCCAGAAGCACCTGCCTCCATTATCTACGTAATTTTCGGGGTGGAATTCGGTTACGACACCAGGTTAAAATTAGCAGCGGGTGGCGCTACTTTGGGAAGGGAAGGATGGAGAATGTCACAAATTAAAAATGGCTACGTAGCGGTCACAGGTGGAAGGATTACAAGCAGAAGAGAATGATGAAGGGGAGTTCAGAAGACGTGGGGAATTCAGAAGATGATATCACCCAATGATCTAGTGGGTCGAGGGCTCGGGGGACTTGTGAACAGATTCCAGGAATTCTGACAAGCATGTCATCCAGAATTGTTTGGTAAAATTGTGAAACTGCGAAAGTGATACAATGATCTTATCACTGTTTCCATGATTTCAAGAGCCATCAAGTCACAAATTACGTTTTTGATGATTTTTGCCGTTGAATCTTGTAGTAACGTGCTCTTTCGGGAGGTCTTTTCATCGGAAATAATCACAGATCAGTTGGAAAGTGATGCGACTTATAGTGATAGTGGATAGACAACGTGTTATCAATGAGAAAACTATTTGCACTTGGTTTCTTTGAAGTTTGAATTAAAATTGCAGTGATTTTCAAAGTGATTTTTGAGAAAAATCTTCGAAATTTGAGAGAAATTCAAAGAAAAAAGTGGAAATTACAAAATTACTGTAACTAATCACTATGAGGTCCGCAGGTTTTTTGAAAATTGAAAATCTCGGTGAAAAGCTCACAGCCGATTTCATATACGCACCCGCGATGGTCCTCAGCCGGTGCGTCGGTGGTGTTGTGGCAACGCGCTGGTCTGCGGCCCAACACTTTTGCGAAACAAGGTGGGTTCGATTCCGCACTATTGTTTGTGGTGTTTTCGAAATTTGACTGTCAGAAAAAAGTGATGAATTTCAAAGTTGGAGGCAGAAAAACAAGTGAATAACCAAATCCAAACACAAAGACCGTAACAATTAATGCACCAGACAGAAAACCGTTTCACACGGCGCCCTGCCCCACCTCTCCTCGCCTTTTATACCAGCTCCGAACTACTTCCGATTATTAAAAACAGCGCCCCTCCCACTCCGACCGCAACCATCGGGTGCAAAGGGCCAGAGTGACGTGAGGAGCTGATAACGAGTGGAGCTTCGAATTGATAATCGAGCAAACCTAATACAAAATAACGAAAAAGTAGCGAGGCATCAAAGAAGAGATGAAAAAAAACCATGACAAAGGATTTGCCATTTACTGTTTCCAGCTCAACGAGTCAGCGGCGGTGAGTAACCGATTGTCACTGATACCACTGAGGGAACTGTTTTGTGACGTACATTGGAGCAACTGTTATCAGGGCTCGCCCCCTCAACACGTCAGAACGAATTCGTGTGATTCACGAGTACAGTCTTAGTAATTGGGATGAATCATTGACACTGATCTAGAGTTGCGAGTTCAAGAGTTTGAGCATTCGGAGAAAGCAACAAAAAAGCGGAAACGATTGTTGTGCGAATTAATCTCGTCTAATAGGCGATGAGAAGATTATCCTTAAATTTTTAGAGTAAAATGTTCAACTATTCAACTACAGTTTATTCTCGCGTTCAAAGAGTGAAAATTGGAGTGCGCTGGAGTGCGGAATCGAACCCAAAAGGTGTGGGTCGCGGACGAGCGCGTTGCCGCAAGGCCACCGAGGCAGCGGTGGTGGAGAGGGGAGAGTGCGTATAGGAGCGCGCTGGTCCGGCGAAAGGAGAGGGGGTAGCAGTGACAGTTTGTGAGGATTTTGAAATTTTGAAATTTTGAAATTTTTTGAAAATTTTTGCACATCTTACGACAAATTGCGGACTTTTGATTCAGTTTATGAGAAGAATTGATAAAAATCAAATTAAATCAGTTTCCCGTAACTCTTTATATACCTACTGATAAGAGGAAGAAGTGACATCTCCCCAAAAAAGTTCTTCCGAAAGGAAGTGGCGGAAGAAGTAACAAATTGAAAATGACCAATTGTTTTCGGAAACCACAACCTATATAAAGCGACTGATAGTGGAACTGATAACGAGCAGAACAAAATTTAGTAATGATTCACTTTGGTACATTGACCGGATCATTGAGTCACTCAAATTAGGAGCACACTACGGACAGGATGCTCCGAAATGAGCACCGCGCGGGCTCTTTTATAGCTCTCGGGTCACCACCTTTTTGACGTCTTTGATGAGCTAATCAGGGAGCCCAAAAGTCTGCGTATGTTCGAGTTAATCCGTTATGCCTTTTTTCGACAAATTATCGAGCAAAATCAGGACGGCGCAAATGAAGGAAGAGATTAGAAGAGAGGCAACATTATTACGCAGTTCGCCCAGATCTCCTGACTTTTCTCATTGTTCGTCTTATTTTTATTCCATCTGATTTTAGATCCTCCGGAGAGATCAAATACTCAAATGGCGCCAAGCGCATAAGTTACAATTCATTAGACATGTTCGTTCTTCTTTTTCTTTTTCGCCGAGAAATCACCATTTTCCAGAGTGTCTATACTTCCGGCGGTCTCGGCTACACTTTGGGCCAGAAAAGTCGAGCCTGATCTTGCGATTCTTGATGCGATTCACGTTGCAAAGCGAGGGTCAACGACTAAAGTACGCGAAAGGATTTCGATGTTTCACATGGATAAGCCCTTCCTGATATGTGATTCAGCGTCTCATGCGTTTGATCGCAATTGTCTGGTAGCCCGGGGCGGGCATCGAACCCAAAAGGTGCGCGCGGGACACGAGCGCGATACCACTCGGCCAGCGGGGACGGTGCGGATCGGTGGCGGGAGTGCGTATACGATATCGGTGGCAAGCCGGGGCGAGTGTGGGGAGCGAGGCAAATTTCAAAAAGTGTGTGGCGCGAAATGAAAATTTTATTGGCATCGTGCCAAAGGCCTAAAAACGCAATTTTCTAGGTTAGCAGTGCTCAGAAACGAATTTTGTATCGATTTTCGGGATCGTAGAATTTTTTGAACTGAAAAACCATCAAATCTCCACTCCCGTTCCATTTTATACTCGAAAATGACGGCATGCCCTCCAAGAACTCTTCTGATCCGCCGGCTAAACCGTCTATTTTTCCAGCCGACCACCCTCGCCGTCGAAAGACGTCGTTCCAAGACGTTTGCACTTGATGACGACGAGTCCTAATCCAAATTAGGCAGGAAAAACGGGGCGTGGCCGGATTAGGGTGTCGAATGGTGGAGCATAAAGTGGAGCAAATCTACGTAGGACACTTCCGGAACGTAATTTCAGATTTCGCGAGTATACGATCAGTGGTGTTTCAGCGTTTCGTGGCTCATTTTTGGGGGGGAGGAGTCGGAGCATTGAAGAAAAGAGCCGCGAAAAAGATCAATAAAACGAAAGTGGGGATCACACTGACCACACCGTAATTGCCACCTTGAACATCAAGCAGAGAAAAAGAAAAAATGAGTCAATTCTAGTTTTTTTCGTTTTTGAACTACCTCAAAAAGTGAATACTCAGGTAGTGTACTTCCGACAATTCCCCAATGAAAAGTGTACTGTGAGGTTCTTTGAAAACACAGAAAGATTTGAACAGTGTTGACGTGATGTCCCCCAGGAGATCTAGATGATCTAGCTCACTAGTCAGTTCAAAAACCCAGACAAAGTAAGTGCAACTAGACAACCTTTTTAGTAAAAAGAAAGTTTTAAAGCATTTTAATTGTCATAATTCTAGGGGGGTGATTCAGAGAACCAACGAAGAAGGAGAAGAGCGGGGTGGGGAGTCGAACCAGAGGGGGTCGGAGTGGTTGGCACGCGTGTTATCCACTACACCAGAGGAGGCAAGGGTCGGCGGCGCCGGGAGTGCGTATAAGAAAGCGGGGTGGCGGGAGAGGAGCAGTGGGGGTTGGAAAGAATGAGGGCGACGCGAAATTTTTGGGAACCTCACCGAAAGCAGCACATTTCACGACAAGTTGCGGACTCAAAGTTAAAATTGCTGGTTTTTCACTCGTTACAGTAACAAAGACAGAATAGAGACTTAAGCATGTTAAAAAATTGATAATAAAGCAGATTACTGTAAAAGATACCAATAAAATGATGATGTGATCGCATCCTTATATACACAAACAAAGAGGCGTGGCTAGATTGTTTAGAGTAAATGCTCAAATGACATCCACCCTCGCTAATCATCGGTTATCCTCGAATCACATCAGAATGAAAAAGAAGAGTGTGTTGTCTCGAACAGCGTTGAAAACTCGCTGATAATCACCGGCCTCGCCGCAAACCGCCAATTGAAGCGAGGGTGGAGGAGGAGGGGTCAGAGGGGGCGTGGCCTCGGGAAAAAGAGGAATGACGAGTGGGGGGTCACTCGGAGGGCGTGTAGGCGGGAAACCCAAGAAGGCGACGGAAATGCCTCGATTGTTTCGCCTTTTTCGGGGCGAACCCGGACACTTTTAGAACCCCTTTTTGATTGTTTGGAGTTTGAAGCTTTCAGGGTTTCAGGTTTTACTCCAAACTTTTCGAAAAACTCAAAAATTTCAAAAAAAACCTCTACAGGCTTCTCCAGCACAGAATCCTCAACACAACGAAATACCTACAGTAATCCCTTTACTGGATTACTGTAGACTGGCCTTGGTACCCCCGCACTAAATCGTGAAATTGGAGCCGTCTTCCCCTCCTCCTTCCGACTTCCTATTTATTTCCTGCCACGTCACACACACACATGCACATTCAGGAATGTCCTCGATAAGAAGAGCAACAACTCACCAAAACTGTTCCCTGTTTTCGAGCGGATTTCGTGACGTGGCAGTGTCTGCCGGCTGAGGTTGGCGGCTTAGATCTGAAACTGAGATTCTGAGCACATTTTGAGAAAAGAGCCCTCAAGAAAACGTTCATCTACGCCATTTCTATTAGTGATGGTTCGAAGCTGCACACTGATCCAAATTAGCATGCATTTATGCAGATTTCACACCTACGGAAAGGCTGAAAGATGAAAACGCAATGCGGGGGAATTGAACCCGCGACGTGGGGATCGGGAGGCTATCGCGCACACCACTACACCACCCGGGTAGACCGGCGCCGCGATCGGAACGGCGGTGATAAGAGTGGCGCGGAGGGGGGAGGAGGGGGAGAGAGGCGCTGGGAGCGGATGGTTGTAGAATGTGGGAATGGTACTGAAGAATCAACTTGGCATGGTGCCAAAAACTAGGAAAATTGTAATAGGAAGGGTTAAAAAGCTCAGTTTTAAGAACTTAAGGGTCCCTGTATCAAATTCAAAATTATAGTGAAAGCCAAAGCAAAAATGAAAGCATCTCGGAAACGTCGAGAAGTAAAACAGACAGGGATGTCAACTTCCGATCCATCCAGTTTTATAGAAGCGCCTCCTGACAGAGTTGTCAGACTCCGCCCCCTTCCAGATGACAGGCTCCGCCCCCCGCTGCTCGCGGAGCAGAGTGCACTCGCACACGAGAGAGAGCGCGCGAGACGAAGAGACGCAGACAACTCGCGTTTTTTTTCCTTGGTCAGCACTAATTTCGAGGACGACGCGTTCTTCTCTCGCTGGGTTAATCCATTAGACATTTTTGGCGAAAAGGTTCGGATTTGGAAATGATATGTAATGACGAAAAGCATCTCGTGAGCCAAAATAAATGGATCTTGATGCAGATTAGCCAGGCGCTATTACCGAGTTTCATTGCTCGGCGAGCCGGTGGGGGGGGAATGTCAGTGAGCAATCTAGACACTACCAGTGAACCACCGTGTGCGTAGTTTTCTACGCCTTCTCGGAACATTCGACACAACGCAAGCGAATTCAGATGCTTATCGCGCTTATCCGCCACCCTCTGCTTTTCGCCGTCATCGAGCTCAACTGAAAGACGAGGCGGTTTTTCCCGAAAGGATTCGCCCACTTTTCGACGTCGATCGTTTGGGACAAGTTTTCTGATCGGTTCGAGGAGACCTTTTCTAGTCCACTGAGAGCTAATCCCTTTTATTGCGTATGTTTTGACAATCTACCTAAAGATAGGACTGACCTTTGCTTGATGGACGTTGTTCGTTACTTCGATGGCTTCATCACTTCATTCACATCAATCTCTGAAAGTTTCAAGTTTGAATGGGGGCGAGCGACGGGAGCGGGGTCGAACTTTCAACCCGGGTGGCAACCCCAAAACAGCAAACGCGCACGCTACCACTGCGCCACCGAGTCGACTGGATTTCGGGGTCGGGAGTGCGGATAAGAGAGCGGTGGAAGGCGGAGTGGGTCAGGTCCTTTCGAGACTTTCAAAAAATTTCAAAAAAATGGAGAAGCTCATAAAACATTAGAACATCTTCTGGAGATTTACGATTCAGAATCTCGCGAAAATCTATGAATTCAAGGATGAGAATATACAGAAGATAAGGTCAACTCCAGAAGAAGAAGTGCACAAGTTTGACGAATTTATGAGCTCATCCAGAGGAAAGTGGAGAAGTGGGTCAAAAAAGGTTCAAAAAGTTTCAAATTTCGCGGATGAGCTGAATCAAAAGAGTGGAAAAAAGAAGGCGTGGAGCTTGTTTCTTCCCTTCCTTATTCGCCTAATTATCACGCCGAAAAGTGACGTTTAAGGATGCGGCGAATTGAGCTTATTTCCAACGTCATGTTTTTTGGGTCCACACTCTCGAAATTAGCTTATCATGTCGTTAGAGGGTGGCTCTTCTGAATTCAGAAGAGGGAAAACTCTCTCTCTTTTTGATTCCACCCCCACCGGAAGACCGGAAGTGCGGGAGGATTGGCGGGAGAGGCAGACACTTTTTCTCGAATTGTCGTGTACTTCTCGTGGACAAGCACTCCCACGTGGCATCCAGTTTCCAGGTCAGACCCACTCTCGAGTTACTTGACATCATGAACGAGCGGGTGGTCTAAGTTCACGAGTTGACGTCGAGAGACAGAGTGCGAGATTATTAAAAGTTCGGAACGACTCGAGGGAATACGGGAATACCTGTGAGTTTTTTTGACAATGACAATCCGAAATAGGAGAAGACGTCATTTGGATGGAGTTCTAGACGGGGGAGCAATCAGTGTCTGCTCCACTTGAATATTCAGAGGAGGGACCACCCAAGCACATTATAAACAAACAAGTGCGCGATGAGGAAGTGACGAGACGACAGGCTCAGCTGTTCTTGACTCGAAAGCCACCCGGAGAGGAGGAGGAGGAAGTCTCATTAAACTATCAGGAGACCATCATAATAGCAACTTTATAGCGTCACTCAGAGAAGCAGCAAGAAACAATAACAATGCAGAGGTCCAGGAGGGCCATCTGGTGGCCTAGCTTTTGCAAATCGGGTTTTTCGATAAGTTTTGGGAGCTTATAGAGGGTTTGTGAGAAATTCAGTTAAACCAGGTTGTAGAGAATTAAAAACTCTACAAAAAGGCACAAAAATTTAAATGAGGTTTCGGCCGCGAAGGCTGGAAAATGAGTGGCCGAAGTTTTGCAAACTCAAAGCTTAAAGCGATTTTTTGGAGCTCACATAGGGTTTCTAAAAAATCTAATTAGACCAGGTTGTAGAAAATTAAAAACTCTACAAAATGGCATTAACCCTTATAGCAGTTCTACTTCCAGAGGACTAGAAAATGCATGGCCGAAGTTTTGCAAACTACTATTTCAAAGCGATTTTTCGGAATTTCACAGTCATTTTCTCACAAAACCAGTGAAACCATTTTGTAGAGAATTAAAAACTCTACAAACTGATACTAGAAACCATAAGATTACTTGTCCACACGGACTACAAAATGCGTGGCCGAAGTTTTGCAACTACACCACCCTTCGTAATAGTTTTTCAGCTGTTCGGATGCAATTTTTTCAAACTTTTTTTCATTGAAGTTGTGTGAAATTAAAAGATCTTGAAACTGGTCAGAGGAATTTTTAAAATACCTGCTCAAAATCCATGAAAAGGGGAACCGATTCAAATGAAACTCTCAAAACAGAAAGCACAAGTCACTTTTCTCATTTCTATTCTTCTTTCCTTCTATTCTTAAAAAGTCGGCGAGCAAAGCACGAGCACATTCGTCTGCCGCCTACTAATTGACCTGCTCGACCCGCGAATGACCCACTTCCTCCTACGCTGACATCATGATGTCCACTTGGTCCGCTGGAAAAAAAACGCGCGTATCCCTTTCTTCTGGAGTCTCCACTGTGACGTCGTCTACGTCATCTGGAGAGGACATTCCTTATGTTTTATTCTCTTATTCAATTAGGGGGGCACCACCAAGTTGCCACGTGGCGCCACCGGATGCGGCGAATTAAACACCCTCACATCACTTTTGGCAAGTTTTTTTCTGATTTTCAAGTTGTTTCCTGGAAGCACTCTCTCTTCAAGGTCACGATAATCACGTAGAGCCGCGTAATCAGGAAGTTTACGTGGCTGATTGTGCTTCTAGAGTGCTCTGGGAGCTCGCCGAGCAGCACGTGTACAGTGCGTGATCTCTGATTTCATGCATGCACGTTTTCCGAGGTTTCATGGGAACGCGCCCGACCGTTCCGACCAGCGCGCTCTTCTACGCACTCTCGCCGGCGCCCACTCCTTGCACCGGTGGTGTAGTGGATAGTGCGCTCTCCTACCGAACAGGTCCTCACCAGTCCTCACCGGTTCGACCCCACATCAGTGATCTCTCACTTTGCGTCGAACTTCTGACGTGTACAGGTTGCGCGCTTCTCGGAACTCTTCGCGTGGGAGGCCAATTGCTCCGTGTGCAACGAAGCGCGGGCGAGGGGCGCCGTCGGATGCAGAAGTGACCGAAATCATTGCACTCTCATCAATTATGATGACGACAACGTTTGCCTTCCCTTTTTAAAAGATTGAGCTTTTTTGAAACAATGACACTCCGAAATAGATTTCAAATTTCAAATTCATCGTCAAAATTCACAGATTCAGATGACGTGTATTCTATCACGAATGTTTGCAAATTCTCGAAACGTGGGGATTTTTGGAGAATCGAGAAACATTCTTAAAAACGAGTGGGGCGAGCTGGAATCTCGAATCAGATCAGATCAGATCAAGTACGTGATAAGCTGATAAGGGATGATGACTGGCTGAGCAGCTAGGGAATAGTAGCGGATCAGAGCTTCTTTTTCAAGACGGGGGGCTCCAGTCAGAAATGCTCCGAATGCTCCGAATGCTCCAGATGATAGTAATGAGAGAGAAAGTGCAAGATTGTCTAGAAATGTGATAAATCTGGAATTAAAAGGAGCAAAGAATGTCAAGTTTAATGTAAAAAGGTCGTTTCCGGTGGGATAAAAATCGAATCAAAGATCTATATTTATAATTATGAAGAACGGAAGGTGTGAAACATCTGGACACCAACTTTTTCCACGAGTTTTTATCAAAAGAGCCTGCCGATTCGGTTTGTTACATTCTTCCCGCCTCAAAATTGCAACTTCACTATTTTGCTCTGAAGAAACTCTTCTAAACTTGAAAACTATTCGAACTGTGGAATAAGTTCTCGAAAATCTTGATTTGGAAGCTAGAAAAAGGCGTGGAAGAGAAATCCAAATTTGGGTTTCTCTTCCACGCTTTTTTTGGGGGGATTGAGTGGGTTTTCGGGGTATTTTTGAAGTGTTTTGTGTAGATAGTGAACTTTTAAAAGTTTTGTTCAGAGAATTTTCAAAAAAAATCTTTTAGAAGTCTATGGTAGATCAAAAATACCGTCGAGAGGCTTGCAAAACATCGGCCACGGGATTTCTAGCTCGGAGAGTGAATTTTTTGGAAATTCCTTTGACAGTTTTGTAGATTTTACAGTTTTTAATGAATCTGTGAAAAATTTCTCAAGAAAATATAGAGGAGAGAAGAGAAAAACGGTGAAAAAAAGAGCTTGCAAAAGTTAGGCCATGCTTTCTCTTCCACCTCGATTTTAAGCCATTTTGAAGGTTTTTCAGACTAATTTTTACACATTTTTTTTAGTAGTTCTTCTACAGTACACCCCAGACTTAAAGAATTTTTAGAACAACTCCGAAAAAGGAGGCATGAAAGATCAGGACACCCCGTTTCCAGCGGTGTACTTCTCGTGGAGCCTCTAATTGCTCCAATCCGCTTAACCAATTCCATCCTCCTCCCACTTACTACATTCTATTTAGAGAGGCGCCACCAAGTTTGTTGCAAAGGGAAACAAAAAAAGAGCGACATAAAAGGTGGACCTGACAACCCACGCCCTCCTTCCGCATTCATTTTTCTATTCGACCCCAATTTCGGGTCCACCCCCGGGGCCACAAAAAAGAGGGACTTGATCCGAAACTCACGTCACTTGAGCTGTGCACTTTTTTGTGTGTGCATCCAGCTCAAATGAATTGAAAACGAGGCGCGACTAATTGGATTGGGTCGCCTACCCGCCATACACATCAGGCCCACTGGCTCTGGTATTGTTGGAAATAGTGCTCTTGCTCTTCGTTGAGCTCCGCATTCGCCACGTGGTTGAGCTGAAATGAAAAGGGAAATGGGGTTTGAGGGATCTGGAAATGAGAATCTGGAATCTGGAAAGGGGGAGTTGTCCTCGAAAAGTACATGGTGTTAACTAGGGGATGGTTTGATGAGTTCGAGGAGTTTCAAAAGGAGACTTACCGTAAAATCTGTATTGATATTGCATGCAAGTCTATTGTTCAAGTCACCTCAAGGGGTGCAACTCTATTAGAGGGGCAATTCAAATAGAGGCTGCAATTCTATTTTTCAAACTACGAAAATTTTGAAAAAAGGTTTTATTATGAAAATCAACAAAAAGTAACAAATTGAACACAACAAAAGGAAAATATTCAAAAAATTGAGGCGTCACTGTCATAGTTATTGTCTTCCTCCTCGGCATGGTTCATTTCTCCATCGTCTTCCTCAATTTCAATATCTCCCAAAATCTCCTGAATTTCTTCCATTTCTCGTTCTGCTCGTCTTGTCTTCAATAACTGTACGCCTTCTGGAATTTCTCCATCTTTCTTGAAACAATGAATTGCCTCATCATCTTCGCCATTTCTTCCATTTTTTAATCCGCATCCTTTGAATGATCTTACAATGTATTCCTTCGGGATATTTTCCCACGCCAATTGAATCCATTTCAAATAAACTTCCATACTGGGAGCACGCATATTTCCCGCCGGGGTGAACGATTTCGTTCCATGAACCATCCAATCTTCGTACTCTTTTCTGATGAAAGATTTAAACATTGCGTTCCAATATACATCTGGAGCCTGAAAAATCGGGTCACGCAAAGTTTCAATAAAATCTACTCACTTGTAAGAATTTTGTGCATCCTCCAGGAATGACCGCAGTGTCTAGTCTCAGTTTTTTCAATACTTTTTTAGTGTCTGTACTGATGTGGCAACGGTAAGGGGTGGGCTCCACGCTTTCTCTTTCTAGAGTTTCCACCAACTTTTTCAACGTCTTCCACGTCTTCCACGTCTTCCACGTTTTCCACGTCTTTCACGTCTTCCACGTCTTCCACGTTTTCCACGTCTTCCACGTCTTCTACGTTTTCCGCGTCTTCGAGGAGTTCTTCAGAACTCATTGCTCGTGTTGCTCGCTTCAATAAATGGAAAATATTGTTAAAAAAACAAAGAAAAATAAAAATAAATCAGAAATTAAGTAGGTAGAAAAAAAAAAGAAATTCGAAAAACAACTGTGCAATTGTTCTTCACGGTGTCACAGACTAAAAATTGCACAGTACTCCCGGCGGAGCCGCAATTCTGCTGCAGATGCAATTGTATTACGGGGGCAATTCAATTAAAGGCTGCAAGTCTATTTTTCAAGTGCCCGCAAGGGGTGCAAGTCTATTAGAGGGGCAATTCAAATAGAGGCGCAATATCAATACAGATTTTACGGTATATCATTTGAAAGCTCTTGTTTCAACAAGTTCAGAACTATATTTCATTTTTCAAATGGAGCTCTGTGAGCCGAGATATAGAGCTCCAAAATTTGAACTGACTACAAAACTTTGGAGCACCATATCTCGGCTCACAGAGCTCCGTAGAAAAAATAGAGTACAGTTCTGAACTCGTCAAAACAAGAGCGTTCGAATGATATAAGTCTTCAAAAGAATTTGAAGAATCCGAAGACTCATCAGACTGGCCCCTTGTAAAATGGAACATGTTTTGTTTTTCAGTCAAATTTTCGTCATTCTCAAGTTCAAAATTGTCCTTTCAGAACATTTAAAACCGAAAAAACAAGAAAAATGCTCATTAAAAACTTCAAAATGCACTGAAAATACAAAAAAAGCGTTAGCATTGAAGAGACACAGAGAAAGTTTGAAACTCGAAAAATGTCCCAAAAATTTATCACAAAAAATTTTTGAAAGTCCACATTGATTTTTATATCAATCGATAGCAAATTTTATTCTGATCAAAAAACTCTCTTGGCACTTTCCTTAAAAATCACTCCAAAGTGCTCGAAATCGCATTTGAAACTTGACAGGATGAGAGAGTGTGTGAGACAAAGAGACGCAGAGAAAAACTATTTTTCGTAGTTTTTGTGTTTGCAGCTCTCACATCATCTTAATTTCCACCAAATATAGTTGTTAACATAAAATAGAAGTGTTCCACGTCACGAATACAAACCGACCTCTCCAATTTGACGCCTTCGCAGGGTATTCTGGTAGACGACGTAGAGAGGAGCGGCCGCATTGAAGATTGTATTTTGCTGTGGAGATATCTTTCTTATATTTAAAATCCTGTTGGGGGATGTTTGTGTGTGTGTGTGTGTGTGTATGAGTAGTCAACTCTGTGCATGTAGGGGAACGAAAGAAATAACGTGAAGTAGACAAAAGTCGAACCAGCGACCTTTTGAACGAAAGACAAACGTGCTACCGAATGAACCACCCATACAAACATTTTCACGTGAATATTTCTGAATAACCTCCCAGTCATGCTGAGGCGGCGTGAGCCGCCCCAGCAGGCTGGTCATTTTGAATTTACTGCACAAAAAAGGAAAGAGCTCACCAACAAGATGATATAGAAGACTGGAAGATAGGAAGGGACCGACTGGCATTTCGGAAGATCGAACACGGTGTCCACGTCGAAGAGCACGATTCCGATGCAGAGAAAGACGGCGTTGACGGCGATCGCGAGCACGAATGGGAGCACCAGTCTGGAATTGTTTTTGTGGTTAGATCACAATGTCTGGGCTCTTTGTATTTGTGTACTGGTCTCATGAAAAGAGTTTAGTGAGCCGTTCAGAGAAGTTTATTTTGAACAATTTTGATACTTCATAACTCCGCCCATTTTTGCTCTTTTTGGCTCAAATTTTCTGGAGTTGTAGTATGACTTAAGAGCAACAAATTGTTAGTTAAACACTTTTTATGAAAATCGAAAATAAGCTCGGAGAGTTTGATTTTCTGGAGCTCATTTTCTCAGTTTCTCAATTTCTCAATTTCTGGTTCACTTTAGAAAATCAATATTCCCGAGCTCATTTTTGATTTTCATAAAAAGTGAATAACTAACAATTTGTAGCTCTGATATTAATCTATCA
The DNA here is from genome assembly GCA_963572205.1 of Caenorhabditis imperialis. Taxonomy (NCBI): domain Eukaryota; kingdom Metazoa; phylum Nematoda; class Chromadorea; order Rhabditida; family Rhabditidae; genus Caenorhabditis; species Caenorhabditis imperialis. The sequence continues at coordinate 7,492,705 of OY751541.1, forward strand.
CTCCAGAAAGTTACAGTCAATAACAGCAAAAATGGGCGGAGCTACATTATCAGAAAGTTTTCTTTTCACACTGTTCATTATTTGGGTCCATTTTTAAGCCCTCGTAACTCTGCCTACTTTTGCTCTTTATGGCTCAAAGTTTCTGAAGTTACTCATTAATATCAGAGCTACAAATTGTCAGTTAAACACTTTTTATGAAAATCAAAAATGAGCTCGGGAATAGTGATTTTCTGGGGCTCACTTTTTTTCACGATGATGATTTCAATGAGAAGTGCATTTTTGGAAAATCAATAATTACGAGCTCATTTCTAGAGTTTATAAGAAGTGTTCAACTGACCAGTTGTAGCTCTGATATCAACCTATCATTCCAGAAAATGTGAGCCAAAAAAAGCAAAAATGGGCGGAGTTACGTTACCTCAACGCCTTCACATTCTCATTCAACTGATATCTCTCCGACAAATTGTCACACTTGATTGCAGACCTCACCACTAATTTGCGGTTTATCGTCAGAAGAGACGACGCCGTCTGGAATCAGAATATCTTATTTTTAATCCCGAAGTATTTCAAGTTTTACGAGAGCAATAAAACATCCATAACTGACTGCATCCACTTTTCTTCCAATGTCAGAAATGCTTTCGATTACAGTTAATATTGAAGCGAAGATCTGGAATTCAGATGATAGAAAAGGTCGGATTTCCTCTGCCAACTCACCGAAACAAGAAGACAGATGAGCAAAAAAGAGCAAATTCTGGACTTTTCATAGACAGTTGCATAAAGTGTCGCATAGCCTCGTTCAATGATGCACGAGAGAGCTGAAGCGAATTAAAAAAGAGATGTGCATTTTTAATTTCATCGTCATTATATTCTGAATTCTGAATTCTGACCTACCAGCAGCCTGCACGGCCATCTTGGCCACCCAGAGAGCATCGTTGATTTGCTCGGGAACGCCGTCATTCCGTGTCAACACCATCAAGTAGCCGGAAGTTTTGATGGAGGCCGAGAGGAAACGAGTTGCCACCATCAAGGTGTAGAAGATTCTGGATTAGACGGCGACGAGTTATAAGTGGATTTGAGGGGGGATTACATGAAAAACAAGTGGTAGTTTTTGTGGATCTTCAGTGTCAGGCCGAGCACGGCGAGATGCGAGATGGCTCCGAGGAGCCAGAGGAGCAACGAGAGTGCTCGGGAAATGAAGGCGAACGTCTCCGAGCAGTACATTCTGAAATGGGGGAAAGAGTGTGGGAGAAGAGGAGACGTAGAGAAAAGTCTGCGTCTCTTAGTTGTGTACAGTCTTTTCTGCTTTTTTCTCTGCACTCTCTCACTTTTTCACAGTCTTTCGAGTTGTGATTGTAGCTGGAGGACGAGGAAAAGCTAGGCCAGCGGATTTTTGATGATTTTTCTTCAAAATTGATCATTTTTCGATACTTTTCCTGGAAAAAAGACACAAAAACAATGATTTTCATCGAGAAATCTCAAAAAAGCATCAAATTTGACAAAAAATTTGATAAAAGTGGAAAATTTTGAAAATTTTAGGTTTTTTCCTAATTTCCCAGATTTTTCTTTGAAATTGATAATTTTTCGAGAATTTTTTATTAAAAACTTAATTTTTCAATACTTTTCACTATTTCCATTCACTTTTTGCTGAAAAAATCTCGAAAAATCATCAAAAAATCAGCAAAATCCATCAAAATCTCAAAAAATTGAAAATTCACGAGCTGGCCTAGCTTTTCAAACTTTTTCCTCGTCCCCAGCCACGATTCTTCACAATGATAAATAATAGAAAAATGAATATTTCGATCTGAAAAAAATCTAAAATTTCAGAAAAATGAAAAATGACGCATTCTGAAAGATCCAAACGAAAAAAGTGTGACTTTCCCCTTCTACCCTGTTATTTTCGAGTCTGGGCCCTTTTTGTCTCACCAGAATCAACATTGTGCTCGTTTTCGTTCTTTCCATGTCTGCAAGCGCGCTCCACTGACAACAATTGTGATTGCGTGGGCGAAAAGTGAAAGTTCTCGACGATCATTCGCATCATCAACATGCAAAACATTCCGCATATATAAATTTCAGATTGCTCATCATCTTGCTCATCGTTTTTCACGAGAAACTCGAAAATCTCATCCGCTTTTCTGGTACTTGTTATCCTCGACGTTTTTAGTTTTCGAAGAAAAATCTAATTTTTTTTGAAGAATTCTGTGAAAAACTGATGAATCAGAGGCTGAAAACTTGCAGAATTCGAAGAAAATACGAGATGGAAGAGAAACCCGAATTTTGGATTTCTCTTCCATCTCGTTTTTTCGAAGAATTCTGCGTTTTTTTTTCAAGCTAGGCCACCATTCTGTACTTCTCGTGGATCTTTCTAATGACGTCATGGGAACCGATCGTGTTATTTTCCATTTCTAGCCGACATTTTTCTTCTGAAAACTACGAATATCTATAGAGTACAATACCCGACTCCGCCCACTTTTTCTAACCGAAAACAACTTCCGTTTCCAAGTCAAAATCAGTTTGCTTTCAAAAATAACTCCTCATTAGCCGCTATTCGTTTCCCTAGAGGTGTATAGAGGTGCACTCCAATTATAAATAACCACACTTTATATCTGCCCCGTCTACTCCATCCTTTTTCCCACTGAATTCAATCCAATCTCCTCCGGTTTTAGCTCCCCTTCTCTCCGTCATTTCTCATTCCCTTTGCACCTCATTTTCATTTTGCCGCCAGATATGAAGCTCTTCGTCGTGCTCCTTGTCCTGCTCGCCATGTCATCTGCCGCGGCGTACGAGAACAGCCTGTTCAAACCGTCGTCTGTGGCGTATCGTACTCGCTGCAAGGTGATGTGCTCCGAGATGTGCTCGCCGGTTTTGGTGGGTGGAGAATTTATTTATTTTAGGATTTGAAAGCATTTTTTCAGGGAGTGTGTGATCGGTACAACAAGTGCGTCTGTCTCAACAATTATCGTGTTGTTTGAACATTTTTTCATCATGAATAAAATATTTTAAAGTTGAATTTGCTTTGAACTCTCAAAAATTGGAGTGAAAATTCGAGAAAAAAACTCCAAAAAAGCTGAGTACTACGGTAGTCAGTTAGTGTTTGCGTAGTGTGTCACACCTTGCGGAACGGTACATACTAATTTGAATGTTTAAAAAAACCTCGAAGCGGTTTTCCTGAAATCAAATATTACTTTAAATATATTTTCTATTATAAGATTTTTGTCTGATGAATAGAGTTAAAAAAAAACAACGAAAATTTGAAGCTTAATTTCGAAAAAAACAGACTTCAAACTTTCAAAAACATTTCCTAGTACTACTGTAGTCTGTCTGTGTTTGCGTAGTGTGTCACACCATGCAGAATGGTGCACACAAATTTGAATTTTTTCTCTTTTTTTTTCAAACCAAAAATTCCAACTTCAGCACATTTTCTCACCCTTTCAACACTCCAAAATGTCAAAAAAAGAATCAAAAAGCAAAGCCACGGAAGAAGTGGAAGAAGAAGACGGCTATGAAGTGGAGAGAATTGCCGATTGCATTAGGTAATTGTTCCAATACCAGATTCCAACGTTTTTCGATAGTTTTCAGCTTCCTCGACGCATTTGAGCGATATTTCAAGTATCATGAGCTTCAGTACGAGTCAATTTTCAAAGTAATCACATTAAACACCCCAGTTTGACATGAAATTGCACAATTTTTAGGACCAATACGATTTCACAACGAAAAAGCAACATACGGTGTGCAAGTACTACTACCTAGTGAAATGGCTCGCCTACACCCGCGAGGAGCTCACGTGGGAGCCCGAGGAGAACATTCCAGCCGTCGACCTCTCCACATTCAAAAAGCTCAACAAGCTACCCAGTGGAATGATGTGCATTAAAGTCACGTGCAGTGCCAAAGAGGATCAGCTGGTCTACGAGCCTCCCGTAGTGCACAGCGAGTTCGTTTCCAACAAGCAGAGAACGGCGATCGTGAATTTGAACAGTGTGACGTTCCCGTTGAACGATGAAAAGTACAACGGAGAGTTTGGCATGGTGCCAATGAACGAATACAAGTATAAGACGATGCAAAGGGATCCTTATTTGAAGCGTGGCGATGAGCTACATTCAGTGAAGATTGTGACTCTGGAGAATGTAATTTCCAGAAGATTTTTTGATATTTTGTCGTTTTGTTTCTGTTTTCAGCCCTCAAAAAGAAGGAGCTCTGAGGTGATCGAGGAGTTCCAGAAGAAGGACCGTTCCTGGGTGCAAATCATGATCCGCCATAGGAATGTCGTGGCGCTCCGTGACAGCTTCTATAGAAGCAGTGAAGATGGGAAGAGCATCGAGATCGTTTCCATTTACGATTTCAGCTCGCAAAGTCTTCGGGATAAAATTCATCAGGAGGGGAGGGTCGAGTGGAAACGGTGTGCATTGTGGCTGGGGTGAAAAGCTAGGCCAGATCTATTTTTTCCAAGTTTTCTCGAAATTTAATGAATCTTGAAGGTTTTGTAAACGAAAATTCTCAAAAAACTCACTTTTTCCGTGAGTTTCTTGACAATTTTCGTTTTTAAAACCTTCAAGATTCATTAAATTTCGAGAAAACTTGGAAAAAATATATCTGGCCAAGCTTTTCAACCTCTTCCCCCAGCCACCACCGCACTACTTGATCTACATTTCTTGCTCCCAGAGTCTGCAAAGACATTCTCCGCGCTTTCTCCCTGATCCACTCCTATGGCATCCACCAAGCCGTCTCTCTCGACAGCATCCAACTCCATCCCTCCGGAGAGTTCAAACTGAGCAACTTCAAGAACTTTACCTTCTCCAACCACGTCTTCGAGAAGCACGTGAAGAGCGAGAGCGTCGAGTTGGCTCCGCGAAAGTTCGGCATTCAGAAGCGCTTCGACGCCACCCTCGACCTCTATGCTCTCGCCATTGTGCTCCTTCAGTGTCAGGACCGACGACTCCTCTTTCGAGTGGCTCCCACGTCGGTGGTGGAGATCGAGGAGGACATTCAGAAGGCGATGGACTTCCCGAAGAGCAAAAGCGAGATTCACTTCTTCAGAATGCTGCTCAGGAGCCGATTGCACATTCACAATGGGTTGGGACGTGTGAGGTACACCGCCAAGTCGCTGCTGCAGGATCCGGTGCTGTCGGATCAGAAGTGGAAGTCGGTGGAGTGCTTCTACATGCATCAGATGATTGGCGTGCCGTTGGTGGGTGGCTGGGGGACTAGATTTGGTTCTAGGCCATCTATACTTGATCGATTTTTTATGAGAATCTAATGAAAAGGACGCCGAAAAACCAGAAAAAAGCATCTAAGAAACCCCCAAAAAATTGAACTTTTTCGTTGCTAGCCTAGCTTTCCATCCAACGTCATCAATATTCAGAAGCAATTCCTCTACTACACACTAAACGACACCGTGGAAGAAGTCGTGCACCGTCTTCTCAAACTCCACCACGACTCGAAAAAAGACCTGGCGAACTACCTGATGGTGGTCTCGCAGAACCTCACCGCCGACCGCAACAGCACGATGCTCGTCGACGACGGAGAGACGTTCGCCGACGTCGTCACGATGGACGTGACGAAGAACGGCGGTCAGCTTCTTGTTTTCCCGATCCTCCAACTGCAACCGGGCGATGGAAAACAGAGAGATGTGATTGTGCACTTTCCCCAGGAGCTCGGCGGATGTCCGATCGTCGCGAAGGTGACGAGCGCCACCGAGTGGGATCTGACGAAGATGATCAAAAAGATGGTGGTCAGCGAGAATCTTCATGGTCATCACATCAACATGTTCAGGGAGAAGAATCAGAATAGAGCCAATGAGCAGGATCCGAAGTGTGAGTTCTTAATGTGCTCAAAGAGCTCTTGACTTCCTAACTTGGGGAATTCAGAAAAAAACGATACAATTTCCAGATGCCAAAGACATTTACCTGATGAAAGTTACGGATAGCAGTGGGAAGCCGTTGGAGGTGAAGAACCGCTTCAAGGTGGCCGAGGAGGAGGAGAACAACGAGCTGAACGCCGACTTTCTCAGCTGGAAGGACGTGGCGGGCCATGAGCACAATGGAGCTCTTCTGGAGAGACCTGAAGAGACGAGCTCCACTAGATAGAATCTTGTTATTTTGTTATCTGTTGTTATCACGTTGAGAATAAAGCCTTTATTTCATACAAGTGAAAACGTGCTCCATGGCGAGCCGCGCCAACGTGTGCTCGCCGGACACCTCGAGCACATTGAGCCCACCCATCAGCCACACCTCTCGAGCCTCCAGCTGATCGCAGCGGAGCAGCCGGGCGAGCAGCGATGTCTGGAAAAAGAAACAGAAACAGCTGTTTTGTTTTTTCCCACTCATTTACCTCGTGTTTTGAGCCAATCGCGGGGGGAGCCAGGGAGCTGGAGAAATCGGGCACACTATCCATGATGAGCACATTTTTCCTTTTATTGCTCCTTTTTTATACTCCTCGAGGAGTACAATTTTTTGTGTTTTTTCGATGCTTTTTTGTCCTCTTTACAATACAATTCCCTTTTTTCTTTTCTTTTTCTTTTTTGCTTTTTTTTGGAAGAGGCGTTATCAGAGGAAGCACGTCATCATTCTGGAATTGTTTGTCAAATACATGAATGTTTCTTTTTGTCTTGTCCACGAGAACTACACGGTTTTCAATGGTTATTTGCAGCTTTTTCCCGATTTTTTTAATTTTTTGAAAATTGTTTTTTGAAAAAAAGTTGTCCATGAGAAGTACACGACAATTCCCTAGTTTTTGTAGTTTTTGAACTCTGAAATTGGAGTTTCGAGCAGATTTTTGCACAAAAACTTCAGAAAAAACTCAATTTTTTGATGATTCTGACTAAATTTGGAAACTTATAGGATTTTCTTAAAATTTTCACCAAATTTTTTAACGTTGTGGCTTCAAAAACCTCGGTCAGCTCGAAAATTCCAAATTTTTGCTAAAAACGGGTCTCACAGCGAAAACTACAGTAATTTTGTGTTATTTTTTGCACTTTTTCTTGATTTTTCATTGTTTTTTCCAGTCTAAATTGTTAAAAATTAAAAAAAAAAGTTCGAAAAACTAGAATTCTCACAAAAAATTGAAAAAAATCCCGAAAAATCGAAAAAAAAAACAAAATTACTGTAGTTTTCGCTGCGAGACCCACGGAAATTTCAATTTTCACCGTTTTTGTCAAATTTTCCGGGGTTTTCGAGGTTTTTCAGCTTTTTTCAACCATTTTCTTCAAATTGTATGCATTTTCCTTACTTTTTTGGTGATTTGATAGAAAAAATGCAGGAAAAATTCGCGAAAATCCCATCAAATTTTGAAGAAAAACGGTGAAAATTGAAAATTTTCTTGGTCTCGCAGCGAAAAGTACAGTAATTTTTTATTTTTGCGATTTTCTCGATTTTTTTTAGGAAAAATTCCGGTTTTCGAACTTTTTCTACGGTTTTTTCTCGATTTTTTGTCTCCACAAAAAATCCCCCAAGAATGCAATCTCGCCCCATGGCACATCCATCACTCGCTCCCGGAAATTAACCGCTGATCTCATGTGTTGCTTCGTTTTCCTCTTCTCCTGTTTTTTTTTTGTTGCACACATGTTCCTCAGAGCACATTACACTCCCCCCTATGACGTGCTCTTTACACTTGTAAATAGGGCACTTTATCAGTCACTCTGAAACTCGGTGCCTAGTACGCTGTTCGCCCCAGCTGCAACTCACTGACTGATAACAGTCATTTTTAACTATTGATCATTCAAAAAATTTCCGGGAAACCGCGCTCGTCTCCCTGTTTGCCTTTTGCCACAGAACGTTTCGAAACTCTTTCCTTTCGCCGTCTGCGTCTCTCTCGCTCCCACACTCTCTTCATCCCTTCGACAGGTTCGTGGCGATTCGAGAGTCTCCTTTCAGATAGTTTCGAAATGCCACGTGTCTTTTCGAGGCTCTGGAGAGTGCTCCGAAGCTGTGTGCCGAGGTCGTCGACGTCTCCGGATCCTCCAGAATCTGATGACGTTGAGGAGGTTTGTGGACAAATAGAGCTAGTGTTTGTTTGGGTACAGGGTGTACTTGTTTTTAGACTTTTTTTGTGAAAATTATGAGTTTCGATGGGAAAAGGTGGGAATTTCGAATGGAATTTTTTGTGAATTGTTTCCTATCAAGTTGAGCTTAATTTAGATCGATAGAGCTTTCAAAACTGCACAGAAAAGTCTCTTACACCATATCCGAAAAACCACGTTGAAAGGAGAAAATCACGAATAACTGCTAGGTGGCCTAACTTTTCAGTATTGCAAAAGCTAGGCCATATAATAGAATCGGGTCATGATTAGTGTTTTTCAACTCCAAATTCATCGAGGAGTTCGATTTTGATACTAGTTTTCTGATTGGTGGCCTAGGTTTTGCAGTATAGGGAAAGTTAGGTCATATAGGACAAAATTACGACTCCAAATCCATTGAGGATCGATTTTCCAGGTGCCCCCTGATCCCTCCAGAAGCCCATCCCCAGAATCTATCTCGATTCCACGCTTTCCCTCCCAGTCAGAAGGCTCCGTGGCTCCAGATGACGTCACCGATGAGCAAAAGTACCTAATGGAGCTGCGTTACACTTGGAACGAGCCGCACAGTCGATCGGTAAGATTGCCATTCTGTCTGACCCACTTGTTGACATTGAGTCAGAAGGAAAAGGTTTCATAATTATGATTGCAGCAGCTCATCGAGTCACAAAACAGCAGCGACTCCGGCTACAACTCCACTTGACACGTCATCAACGGAATAGTGTGTATATTGTATTGTGAATCTGTCATTGGTTGCGAGAGGGAGCGGGGGACTAGAGTCGGATCCTAGGCCAGCTCGATTTTTGAAAATTTTTTCAGACTTTTCCAGATTTTTTCATGATTTTTCGAGATTTTTTCGATGGAATTTGACATTTTCAGTTAGAAATTCTTCGAAAAATCATGAAAATTAAAGAAAATTTGCCGATTTTCATGGTTTTTCGAGATTTTTTTCGACAAAAATGGTTTCCAGAAGCAGAAAATGATAATTTTCGGCAAAAAAATCTCGAAAATCATAAAAAATCGATAAAAAATCCAAAAAATCCAAAAAAAAAAATTCAGAAATCGAGATGGCCTAGGATTCTCACCAGTTTTTCTAGTCCTTGATTTTCTTTTTTGATTTTTTTTTTCAATTTTCATGATTTTTTGAGGTTTTTTCGCCGAATTTTGTCATTTTCTGCTTTTTTAAACCATTTTCCGTTGAAAAAACATCGAAAAAACCTGAAAAAATCATGAAAATTAAAAAAAAATTGCCGATTTTCATGGTTTTTCGAGGGTTTTTTGACAAAAACGGGTTGAAAACGCATTAAAAAATAAAAAAGGTTACAATTTCTGCTAAAAAAAATCTCGAAAAATCATGAAAAAATCGCGAAAAAATCCAAAAAACCCAAAAAAAAAATTAAAAATCGAGCTGGCCTAGAATCCGAACTAGTCCCTCCCAAATCGCAGCCAATTTCAGATCTAATAAACTCTCCATAATCACTTTGATCCCTCCGGTACATTCCCAGCTCTACATGTAATTCATTATCATCCTAACAAACCCCCCGCCATAAAAGAGTCCCCTTCCCCCCAATGCAATTCGGTTTTATGAAGGCACTCCAATTAAACAATGACCCGTCCCGTCTCTTCCCCGTTTTCCATTTCCACCACAGAGTAATTGGAAAGCGAGCCCATCCCACCAAAAGGGGCGGGCAGATGGCTTCTTTAGTCTCTTGCGAAATTCTTTCTTTTTGTGCTTCTCATTGTGCATTTGTTAGACTTTTTGTATATTCTGATAAATATGTTGAACGATTTGTTTTTTGTGTATTCTGATAGAGAAAGAGCAATTGTTGAGCTCATTATTGTGATTATGATGATGCTGGGGGACTAGGAGGAAAATTCTTCCATTTTTGTTCAAATTTTGATGTTTTTGTGCTCTTTTCAATCAATTTTTGCTTTCCCACTCCGAAAAAACTCGTCGAAATTTGAACATTCACGAGCTGGCCTAGATTTCAAACCTCGTCCCCCAGCCATGACATAAAAACTTCAAAAAACCCAGTTTTCATGCTCTTTTTTCATTTTTCCCTTCAATTTTCACACAAAAATTAGTATTTTTCTCAACCAAGATGCTCCAACAGCTCCACATCCTCCCAAAAAGAGCCCAAAACATGTGCTCCAATAAAGCGCGCACATTGTACCACGAACACCCGTCGCGACAGATGTGCACTTGGACGAATAGGGTATCGGCCATGTGTTCCGATCCTAATCCAATTGCCCTCTCTCTTTCTCTTCATTCGTTTGAATATCGCACATCCACTAGTTTGGTGAAGAGAAAATGTTAGGCCGGCTCCTTTTTTTCTCTTGATTTTTTGCAGTTTTTTGATGTTTTTTCACAAAATTTTGTTGATTTTTCGAGACTTTTTCTAGAAAAAGTGTTGAAAATACTGAGAAAAAAACAAAAAAGTTCAATTTTTGTCGAAAAAATAACGAAAATTTATGAATTTCAGTGAAAAATGAGAAAATTTTCGAAAATGGAAGGTTTCGAAAATTCAAAATCGAGATGGCCTAACTTTTCACCTTGAGTTTCCTCTTCCACCGTATCTACGCAAAATTGCGGTCTGATGCGAATTTATGAAGGTTTTTCGGCCGCGGCCACAGATTTTGAAATTCTACCAAAAGTTGTGCAATAGAGCGCACTTACTGTTTCAATCTCCATGTAGTAAGAGAGTGTTCTTAATGAAGAAACGCAGACATTCTAACTTTCCAATAGAGCACAATTGCATCCCCTCTAAATATACACATCGGCTCCCTCTTCCCCCTCCTCCGCTTTCCGTTTTCTTGTTTCTCGAGGTCACTGCCCCTTTTCGCCCCTCCCCAATTGGGTTTGCTGCCCTTTCGGAGCCCACTGCTCATCCTCCCCATTTCGGCGCCGTTTCATCGATTCGGGGGCCTTCTTTTTCGCGTCTTCCATTGTGCTCTTTCTCTCTGTCGCGGAGCAATTGGGAGTGCATTCCGTATAATTGACAACAATTGGAAGCGTCTCTTGTCTGCCGAATTTGGATTCTGAATTTAGAATTTAGAATTTGGGTTCTGAATTCTAAGATGCTCCAAAATTGCGAAAACTCATCCCTCGTTTTGCGGTGAAAACGCGGGTGGCAAAAGTAATTTCGGGGGCGCCGCTGTCTGCGTCTCTCCTCCCCGCGCACTCTCTCTCTCTCGCCATCTGCCAATTTGAATTCCCCTCAAAAACCGGCGCGGGCTCAAACGAGCTTCCATTTCTTCGCCACCCCAATTTGAAATTCAACGAATTCGTTTGCCCCACTGACACCTGTCACGTCTCCAGTTTCATATTGCAGCTCCCAACAGAATGAGAGAGATCGTGCACGTGCAGGCCGGACAGTGCGGAAACCAGATCGGAGCCAAGTTCTGGGAGGTGATCTCTGATGAGCACGGCATTCAGCAGGACGGCACCTACAACGGCGACAGCGATCTGCAGTTGGAGCGCATCAATGTGTATTACAATGAGGCGAATGGTGAGGTTTTTTGGAATTTTTGGGCTTTTGGCGCCGAGGGGGGGGCCTAGAAATACAACTTGGAATTTCTCTTCCAATGTGTTTTCCAGTCGAGATTAGCTGAATTTTGGAAATTTTTTTTGACAGAAAGTTTTTAAATTTGATTTCTCAATAAACGCAAAAAAATAAATTCAGAAATTTTGGTTGCGTTCGGCGCAAAATACACTTTCCTAGCTTGAAAACTCTGTGCGAGAGCGCTGCGAAACAGAACGCCGCAACTTGCAATCGCTGACCACGCCCACTTTTTCTTTTGAAAAAGTTTTTTTCGCGGACTAAAAGTCACTTTTAAAGAACTTTTTAATGTTTCCTTTCAATTTTCCCAATCAATTTTCCAATTTCCAGGTGGAAAATATGTTCCCCGAGCAGTGCTCGTCGACCTCGAGCCAGGCACCATGGACTCGGTGCGCTCCGGACCGTTCGGACAGCTCTTCCGCCCCGACAACTTTGTCTTCGGACAATCGGGCGCTGGCAACAACTGGGCCAAGGGGCACTACACCGAGGGCGCCGAGCTCGTGGACAATGTGCTCGACGTGATCCGAAAGGAAGCGGAAGGCTGCGATTGCCTTCAGGGCTTCCAGTTGACGCATTCTTTGGGAGGAGGTACCGGATCTGGAATGGGAACTCTTTTGATTTCCAAGATTCGCGAAGAGTATCCTGATAGAATTATGAGCTCGTTCTCCGTGGTTCCATCGCCAAAGGTAAATATTTTTCCTATTTTCAAAAGAGAAATACATATTTCTTTTTTCAGGTGTCGGATACCGTCGTCGAGCCTTACAACGCAACGCTCTCCGTCCACCAGCTCGTCGAGAACACCGACGAGACCTTCTGCATCGACAACGAGGCGCTCTACGACATCTGCTTCAGAACCCTGAAGCTCACGAACCCCACCTACGGCGATCTGAACCATCTCGTCTCTGTGACAATGTCGGGAGTCACCACTTGCCTCCGCTTCCCAGGACAGCTGAACGCCGACCTCCGGAAGCTCGCCGTCAACATGGTGCCCTTCCCACGTCTTCACTTCTTCATGCCCGGCTTTGCTCCGCTCTCCGCGAAGGGAGCACAGGCCTATCGTGCGCTGACTGTCGCCGAGCTGACCCAGCAAATGTTCGACGCTAAGAACATGATGGCGGCGTGCGATCCGCGGCACGGAAGATATCTGACTGTCGCCGCCATGTTCCGTGGTAGAATGTCTATGAGAGAAGTCGACGACCAGATGATGAACGTGCAGAACAAGAACTCATCCTACTTCGTCGAGTGGATCCCGAACAACGTGAAGACGGCGGTGTGCGACATCCCGCCGCGCGGCCTCAAAATGTCCGCCACCTTCATCGGCAACTCGACGGCGATCCAGGAGCTGTTCAAGCGCATCTCGGAGCAGTTCACCGCCATGTTCCGTCGCAAGGCGTTCCTCCACTGGTACACCGGCGAGGGCATGGACGAGATGGAGTTCACCGAGGCGGAGAGCAACATGAACGACCTGGTCTCCGAGTACCAGCAGTACCAGGAGGCCACCGCCGAGGAGGACGGAGAGCTCGATGGCACCGATGGGGACGCTGAATAATTTCTATTGCAATTTTTCGTATAAGATATTTGGATTTCATTGCTCGCTTCGCCCTTCAGAATCTCGTTTTTTAAAAATTTTCTTTTAAATGTAATAATTGTTCTTTCCCAAACTCTGTTTATGCATCAATTGCTTTCCTGCATTATAATAATAATTAGTAAATTCTCCCCCCAAAATAAAGAGATACGAGAAACGCGAGCACGAAGAGAAAAAGAGTGGCCTCCCTCTTTCGATTACTTTTGGTCGACATGACAACCACCCACACACATTCACGCTACACCGAGCTCTCACTTCTTCACTTCTTCAATTTCATCTGAATTTCATCCGACTTCTTCAGAATATGTTCCACAACACGTTTCAAAGCGGACTTTTGTCGGTGCTCTACAGTATTGGAAGCAAGCCCCTTCAAATTTGGGACACTCAAGTATCGATTTTTTTGAATTTCATTTTCTTTTTTATTGATTTTCTCATTTCCCCCATCCAGATCAAAAACGGCCATGTAAAACGAATAACCGACGAGGAGATCCAATCCCTCGTGCTCGAGATCATGGGCAACAACATCAGCACGGCGTTCATCAGCTGTCCGGTGGACCCCGAGAAGACGTTGGGCATCAAGCTGCCCTTCTTCGTGATGGTCGTCAAGAATATGAACAAGTACTTCTCGTTCGAGGTGCAAATTATCGACGACAAAAAGATCAAGCGGCGGTTTCGCGCGTCGAATTATCAGTCGGCCACCAGGGTGAAAGTGAGGGAATTCAAATTTTAGAGAGAAAGAGGGAAAAACGAAAAGTATTGATTATTTAGCCGTTCATCTGCACGATGCCGATGCGAATGGATGAGGGATGGAATCAGATTCAGTTCAATTTGAGCGATTTTGTGAAAAGGGCGTACGGGACGAATTATGTGGAGACGTTGAGGATTCAGGTAGGGAAAGGAGAATGTTTGGTCAGGAAGTGTGATCTAATGAGATTTAATGAAGCTTGCAGAGCTCTGAGATTTTCGTAAATCAGCGGAATTTGAGATAAATTGCTGTTTTTTCTATTTTTTTAATGACTTTTTGAGAAAACCAGCTGCAAATCCAGGAAATTTGGAGATTTTCTTTAATTTTGCAAGTTTTTCGAGTTTTGCGCTAAAAAAATCTCGAAAAATCATCGAATTTGAAGAAAAATGGAAAAATAGGAGAGTGGTTGGTCTCGCAGCGAAAAATACAGTATTTCGATGCAATTTCAATCTTGATTGCGGAATTATCGCTGAAAATTACTGTTTTTCATCATTTTTCTAGATAAAAAATATTTTTTCGAATTCAAGGAACGAAAAATCATCAAATGAGCCTAAATTTCCTGAAAACCAGAATTTCCATTCAAATTCCCACCTTAACCCAAAATTCCAGATCCACGCAAACTGCCGCATTCGTCGAGTGTACTTTGCGGACCGTCTGTACACTGAAGACGAGCTGCCCGCCGAGTTCAAGCTCTACCTGCCGATCCGCGGCCAACTCTCCACACAATCGCCGGCGTTCGCAATGACTTCCGAGTGATCACTAATATATTTTATGTTTTGATGCGACACAATAAAGTGTAATTCCACCTGTTTCAAGATTAAACACTGAAAAAACTGAAAACAGGAGATGGACAGATGAAAATCAGAAAAATTTCACAAATTCCAGCAATTTCTTTATCTTTCCATTTCTTTTTTTTATATTTCTCTGGATTGAGCGGTTTTTGATGTCTGATAAGCGATGGCGTCTTTTATGATTTTCCCTTTTTCCCCTCCGCAAAGTATCGGCATAAAGTGAACATTTCGAATGTGAATAAAATACGAGAACATCTGGGGTTTCAACTGAATCTTCTCCGCACACGTACACGTCATCTTGACGAAGTGACACCCTTGAATTCAATTTTTGTGCCTCCTCAAGTCATGCGACACCCCGCTCCCCAGTTGGTCTTTGTTTCTCTCCATTTTAAACACCACACTTTCTGTTTTTTGCTGTTGTTGAAACTTTCACTAATTGGTACTATTATGATGGTTGTATTCTGTAGTCGTGGCTGGGGGACGAGCTGGGGAAAGCTAGGCCATCATTTTTCGAGGGTTTGTTCGATTTTCGTCAAATTTGATGAAAATTCTGGATTTTTTCGGTGAAAATTGATTGTTATCTTTAAATTTGTCTTTTTCAGTTGTTTTCGTGAAAAAAAACCTTGAAAATTCAGAAAATTTGAAGGAAAATGGGAAAAAATCGAAAAAATCAAAGAAAAGAGTTGGGTCTCACAGCGAATTCTACAGTAATTTTATACATTTTTCAAAATTGCGATTTTTTGGTTTTTTTTTTGGAAATTGAGTTTTTCAATAATTTCCCTCATTCAATTTCAAAAGATAAACTTTTGAACTTGATTTTGAGGAAAAAATTGAAAAAATCAGAAAAAAGACCACAAAATTACTGTAGATTTCGCTGCGAGACCTTCATTTGGCTCCAGAAGCGAAAATACACATTTGAGTGACTGCTACCGTACCCACGGCACCCATTTTTACGATTTTTCTGCGCAAAAGTTCACAAATCTCAAAAATTTCAACAAAAAAGAGTAAAAACATTGAAAATCGGGTACGGTAGCAATGAGTCAGCTGTGTCCTTTAACAATATCCAATTCTCAAAAAAAGAGAACCAAAAAACAAAGAGCCCGGTTTTACCACAACTATTAGTCCCCTTCCATTCGAAAGAAGCCCCCTGCGGCGACGAAATGCCAAAAAATTATGAATATTCCCCGCATCCGCGGAGCCCCCACTCTCCCTCTCTCTCTCACCAGCACAGAGAGCTCCAGGGCTCCAGGGCTCTCTCTCTTGATATCTCGGAAAAAGGCGGGGCGCCGCACCAAATCCCTAATAGCTAATGAGGTCTTGACACAGAGGGGGGCGGGGCCCGAGACACAGCGACGAGAGAGTGCGCGACGTGCGGAGACGCAGACGGCGAGTCCCGCGCTGCCATATCGACCGAGGATGCGCAGCGCGAGGAGACGCAGACGACGAGACGCAGAGAGTGGGGCGGCGCTGGCGAGAGAGACGGAGAGATAGAGAGAGGGAGAGATTCACGTCGCCTCACTCTCCGCCACGAGGAGCGTCAGTTTCAGCCTCGTGAATTAGTGGGGGCTTGCAGGGACCTTGGCGAGCTCCTGGAAACCGGATACCTTCGTATAACATGTCATTTTGTTTTACTTTTAGTTTTCCTGTTCTTGTTTTTTTTCCTGTTCTCCTCCCTTTGTAGTTCCCTCCAAACACAACAATTAAACCTTTGATCCTCTACTAGTCCTGTAATCCATCCAGTTTCGCCACGTCATCATACACTTTTAGAAAAACGCAATCTTCTTATCAGTTTCATGACGCGCGTTGTGACCAATGATTAGCATAAGTGCTTGTCTGCGTCTCTTCGTGTTATGTGCTCTTTTTCTGGTACTCGGAATGTGTAGACTTCGCTAGACAGAATAATTATCACAATGATTACTATTATTATTATTTGTCATTATCAGAAAAAGTCCTTTTCTATCTAGTCCTTTTCTAGAATCAGTGAAGAAAGTCTCTGGAATGAAACTGCGCTCTAATGAACTCTATCGTGGCCTAACTTCCCTTGCAAAACCTAGTCCCCTCTTCTCCTATTGGTCGCTCTTGTGTACTTCTCTCGGACAACCTCCCATTTCCAGCATGCACCGTCGTCGAATACTCTAACCCAGTTGCTCCAAACATGCTCATCAAAGAGTACCGTATCCTGCTGCCGATGACGGTCCAGGAGTACCGCATCGCCCAGCTGTACATGATACAGGCGAGTGTACTTTCAAACTGTGCTCTTTCCTTCGCTGTTAGCTCAATATTTGTTCTGGAAACACACAACTAGCGTGGGCTCGGCGAGCCGTTGGGTTAATTGATGTGAAATTGGAAATGGCCACAAATTGTTGACGACAAGTGAAAGAGTGGAAGAAAAAGCTTTTAGTCGTCTTCTTCTTTTTGTGTCGTTGGGTAGTCGAGTGTGAAAGTAGAGTTGGTCAGGGGGAAGAGACCACCCCGAGGGGAGAATGCGTTATTGTGCTCCAGTGCACCGAGAAAGAGACGCAGAGAGAGTGTGCGATAGAGCGCGATTGCTTATCAGAAGACCAGTGATCTTTGACCATTCATAACTCCGCCCATTTTTGCTCTTTTTGGCTCAATTTTTTTGTGAATTGTAGATTGAACTGAGAGCTACAAGTTGTCAGTTGAGCACTTTGTATGAAAATTGAAATTGAGCTCGGAATTATTCGTTTTTTGAAGGGTACCTGAAAGTGACAAAAAAAAAACCTAAAAAGTGGGCTCTAGAAAATCAATAATTCCGAGCTCATTTTCGATGCTCAAGAAACGTGTTCAACTAACAATTTGTTGCTCTGATATTGATCTTTGACTCCAGAAAATTTCAGCCAAATAGAGCAAAAGTGGGCGGAGCGTTTCTTATATAAGCGTTTCAATCTATACTGAGATCAGTCATTATCTAGAGCTCAAAAAACTGAAAATTCCGAGCTCAATTTTGATTTTCATAAAAAGTGTTCAACTGACAATTTGTAGATCTGATATCAATCTACAATTCACAAAAAAATTGAGTCAAAAAGAGAAAAAGTGGGTGGAGTTATAAAGGGTCAAAGATCGCAGCTCTTCTGATATGCACTTGCGCTCTATCGCACACTCTCTATGACTCTGAATTTGAGAGACGCAGACAGTGCGGACGATAAAAACCTAGAAAATCCTAACAATTCCCCATTTCCAGAAGAAGAGCCGTCTGGACTCTCACGGCAAGGACTCTGGAGTGGAGATCATCAGCAACAAGCCGTACACGGATGGGCCTGGCAAGGCGGGACAGTACACGTTCAAGATCTACCACATCGGAAGTCGCATTCCAGGTTCCCTCCCTTTCCTTCTTTTCTGCTTTCCTTCCCTTTCTTTTCTCGCCTACTTTGAATTGCAAACTAAGCAAGAGATGATATTTTTTGTGAGAGAAAAGCAGTGAATAATGCAAAAGAATCTCGTATTTCACACCCAATTGCAGCGTGGATCCGGACGGTGCTGCCGACGAATGCGTTGGAGGCGCACGAGGAGGCGTGGAACGCCTACCCGGTCACCAAGACGCGCTACTCGACGCCCATGATGGACCGCTTCAGTCTCGAGGTGGAGACGTTGTACTACGACGACTACGGACAGCAGGAGAACGTCTTCAATTTGACCGACAAGGAGAAGGAGAGCCGCGTCATCGACTACATGGACTTTGTGAAGGACCCGATCAGCTCTCACGACTACACCGTCGAGGAGGATCCGAAGCTGTACAGGTCGGAGAAAACGGGCAGAGGGCCGCTGGATGACGATTGGGTGGCGGATCATCGGAAGAAGGGGTTGCCCATCATGTGCGCTTACAAGTTGTGCAAGGTCGAGTTCCGGTACTGGGGAATGCAGACGAGGGCGGAGCGGTGGATTCATGATCTGGCGTTGCGGAATACAATGCTCCGGGCTCATCGACAAGCGTGGGCTTGGCAGGATGAGTGGGTGCGTTGAATGGTTTTTGATTGTTTGGTAGGGGAAAGGGTCACAAGAGCAAACTTTCAAATGTGCATGTGGCTCTAGTGCATCAGAAAACAGAGCAAAAAGAACAGAAAAGGGAAAGAAGAGAATCCAATTAAAACAAACTGGGAGCCTTATCTTTGCCGCTTCATAACTCCGCCCACTTTTGCTCTTTTTGGCTCAAGTTTTCTGGAAATGCTCATTGATATAAGAGCAACAAATTGTTAGTTGAACACTTTTTATGAAAATTGAAAATGAGCACGATGTTTCTAGAGTTTTGAAGGGTTCTCCGAAACAGCCATGCCTCCGTGGGTGCGTTTCAAAAATCTACAAATTTCGAGCTCATTTTTGAATTTCATGAAAAGCGCTCAACTGACAATTTTTTGCTCTAATATTGATCTCTAACTCCAGAAAATTTGAGCCAAAAAGAGCAAAAATGGGCGGAGTTATAAGGGGTCAAAGATCGCAGGTCTTCTGATATGCACTCGCGCTCTATCGCACACTCTCTATGACTCTCCCTCTCACAAATTTGAGAAACGCAGACTTTCGGCCACCAATAGTAAAGCTGTGGCCTAGAAATTCCTAGGTCACAACGACTCAAGGGAGTCTTTCTCACTATCAGATTCTTCCGACTCCTCAACAACTCCCAATCAAAACACACATTCCAGACGGGCCTCACGATGAAAGACATCCGGAAGCTGGAAGCGGAAGCGGCTCTCCACCTGAGCAAAGTGATGGCGGTGAAAGACGAGGAGGAGCACGACGAGGAGAACGACACGGACGACGAGGGAGACGCCGTCTCCGACGACCTCTACTTTGACTGCTGCGACACGTCCCCACCGCCCACTCAGAAGCCGTCGATCATCCGGTGGAGCAGCGAGTTGGAGCTCGAGATCCAAGATGAGAGTGAGTCCCCTCTTTCCTCTTGCTCATTGTGCAATGCTCCTTCAGATTCCCCTCCACTAACTCCACACAATGGCTCCACGGACACAGCGCTTCTCATAATGGTATTCCACGGGGACTTCTCCCCCGAGAATCCGGCAGACTCGAAGACAACCGACACCAACACATTCGGCTCCACCATCGAAACTTGTGTCCAACGCCATTACCCACAGCTCAGAAATCGCCTGCACATTGTGAATGTCTCGTGCGGGTGCGAGATGACCCAAGTGGTCACCAAGTTGACGAATGTCTCCCCGAGTTTTGGACTCCTCCACCCATCTCTTTCACTCATGTTACCAGCGGCCAATCATTTGTACAATGAGGCTGTCGAGGGGACGATCCGAAGGGCGAATGAGACGTACAACGAGTTCATCGCCTCGCAGCCGCTGTTCAGTGGAGAGGTGTTCGTGGTGGGCGATTGTGTCGGCGGCATCTTCTTGTATGAGGCCATGACGAAAAAGTGCGATCAGCTGGCGTTTTTGAAGAGGCTCTCGTCGAATGTCTCGTCTAGGATCATCAAGGAGGATGTGAGTGGATTTAGGGTTGAGAGCGTCGGAGGTGTTGAAGGTGGAACAGAGATTCTGATGAACAATACAGTCGAAGGTTGTACAGTAGAGCGCGTTTTCTGTGTAGGAAGTTGCAATCTGTTTAGCGCGCTCAATTGTATGTTGGGTGAGAGAGTATATTATTTGAGGAGACGCAGACTGCCTGCCGGTCTGCGTCTCATAGAAAGGTGTACTCTCTCACCGTAGTCAGGAGGGAGCGCGTTTGCACCAGAACGTTTGAATCTCTAGAGATCGAGAGAGAGAGTGCATTCTTCTGTGAGACGCAGACTATCTGACGATCTGCGTCCACTGTATCGTGTACTCTCTCACACGAATCATGATGGAGCGCGTTTGCACCGGAGGTGAACGTTCTATTGCACCTCTAGAGATCGAGAGAGTGCATCATTATGTGAAACGCAGACTCTCTGCCAATCTGCGTCTCTCTCGAGACACAATAGAGCGCATCAACACGCTCCAAGGATCTCACTATCAGCTAGACACACTAATTCCAGACCCCTCACCAGTCGATGACGGACATCACTGTAAACGACACCTCTTCCACGGCCTCCTACCCTCAGAACCCCTCCCACAACCAATCCGCCCGTGACCACTCGTCCCTTCAAAACGGCCACTCCACCCGCCGCTCCACCCGCAACTACTCGGCCCCACCATCGGCGTCGTACGTGCGTAAGAAGATCTCTCTGGTGTCGGTTGATTCTGTCAGTGTGAGTGCACTCTCGATTCCTTGGTTTTATTCTCGCGTTGCTCATGAGACTGATTTGCCTGCCCTCGTACCTCCCGTAGTGTCGTTTCAGTTCGGAGCATCGAGACTCAACTTCCAGCCCAGCACCGTCTTCCTGCTCGGATGTCCGTTGGGATTGACGCTGATGCAGAGGAAGTTGGAGGGATCAGGTGAGCTCTATTGGAGGGGGAGCTCATTATAAGGTTGATAAGGTTCAGAGATCGATGGGATAGATGCCTGTCAGCTGTTCAATCTGTACTATCCCCTGGATCCATGTGGAGCAAGAATAGAGCCGGTTCTCGATGCTCAGCTAGCTTGTGTTCCACCTTATAATGTTCCAAAGTAAGCTCATCATCTCCTTTGTCCCCATGAGCTCATCATCATCTTCAGATACCAGAGATACCCCCTCGGAGATGGCAAGTCCCAAAAGTTCGACGCGACAATCGACTCATCCCAAATGTGGGGCAGCAAACGAGTGGACAACCTGCTCTACTGTCCCAACTCGATGGTCGCCCTCCCCTCCTCGGCTCTCCCCAACATCCTCCACGCCTCCTACTGGGAGTCCTGCGATGTCGCCTCTTTCCTTCTCCGCCAGTTCGTACGGGGAGAGGAGAGTGTGCTGACCACATTGTCGTCGAGCATGAACAACATCCCGCTGAACATCGACCTGCCCACGATGCACTGGAAGCGGAAAAGAACGCGGTTTAAGATCGCCAACTTGTCGGCTAATCATCGTGCCAATGACATCCTGGTGACAGCTGGGATGGATCTCACGGTGACCGCCAAGTTCTGCTACGGCCCGATGGACCTGGTGGCTCTCTCCAGGGAGCCTGTATCAGTGTTCGTCTGTCCTCAAAGAGGCGATTGGTATCTACATGGTGTCTTTGATACGGACTCTCATGGTAGATTGACAGTACAGCTGGCGAAGACCCTTCCTTGTGGCATCCACTCTGTCAAAATAGTGGTTCACGGGGATCGCTCCTATCTCGACGCCTTCGTGGCCATCGTACCACACTCCACAAAATGCGCCGTGTTCTCCGTCGACGGCTCTCTCACCGCCTCTGTCTCGGTGACCGGGAAAGACCCACGTGTCCGTCCCGGCGCCGTCGACGTGGTGAGGTACTGGCAAGAGCAGGGCTACCTCATCATCTACCTGACCGCCCGTCCCGACATGCAGCAGCGCGTCGTCTCCGCGTGGCTCGCCCAGCACAACTTCCCGCACGCGCTGCTCTTCTTCAACAACTCGTTCTCGACGGAGCCGCTGAAGCAGAAGTCGTTGCACCTTCGCCACATTGTCGACATGGGTGTCGACATCCACGTGGCGTACGGCAGCAGCAAGGATGTGTCGGTGTACACGTCGGCTGGAGTTGATGCGGAGCACGTGATATCGGTAGCCGGCTCGAGGCGCAGGAACTGTGTCCAGATAGGTAAGGGGGAGGAGACTGTGAAAAATGAATGGGACAAGTTCAGAAAGCTACTCGTCTCATCTGGCAGCACTGATGTCCGGACAGTGCGCACTAGGTCAACGCATTGAGGATGACGGATTGACATTGCAATTACACAGGTAATCGGATTGGAGGACCCTCAAAACTTCACCTACTTTTTGATAGTGGGCGGAGTTAGTGTACAGTAGAGCGCATTTGCATCCAACATATTTACGATCTACGCTCGATCCACCACTTGTGATAGCGCGCTCCATCGTGTTTCGGGTGAGAGAGTATAGTATTCGATGAGACGCAGACTGTCTGCCAATCTGCGTCTCACAGAAAGGTGTACTCTCTCACCCGAGACACAGTGGAGCGCATTTGCAGCCAACATTCCTATGATCTACCAATCTCAAGTATCCACCTTTTCCCGCGCCTTTGTTCATTAGAGCGCATTTGCATCCAACACTTCTACGATCTACCTATTTCAAACATTGCTCTTTTCCCGCGCCTCTGTCCAACGGAGCGCACTTTCAACACCACCGTACTTTCAGAAACGTGCAACGAACGCCCTCCTTCACACCACGTGGCGGCAAATTCGAGCACGAGAAGGACAAAGACCGTCGGTAGCACATCCTCAACCCCTTTCCCATTTACGGCTAACTCTCTCATCAGAAATCCACCCCACATTCCAACAGACACAAACAATAATTTCGGTCACTTTCTCCCGTTCCTTTCACTCTCAGGATGCGCTCTCATTTGTTCGCCCAGTGTTTTCCTAAAACTTTGAACTTCTTTTCTTGCTCACGTCTCTCTTCTTTTGTACAACGAATCATTGATCACAACGACATCGAGCTTATTCTTAATAAATTCACAATTTTATTCAGGAGTTGATTATTATCATTATTATCATCAAAACTATCATGTAGGAAAAAATAAGAGAAGATGAGAGAAAAAGAAGGGGGGAATATACACCGTTGGGGAGGGAAACATCAAAGCTAATATCACGGACTATTAGACATATTTGGATGGAAAGCTCACGGATCTAGCAAGGAGAGAGAGAGTGGAAATGACCAGAATGGGGAGGAAGGGAGGGAACTAAGGATCGGCGAGAAGTGGAAGATCACAGAAGAGGACGGAAAGAGGGGAAGCGGCGGCTCTTTGGAATGGGAGAGAGAGAAAGGAGCACTTTGCCCGTGTCAGGTGAGAGTATACAGAGACAGAGAGGTAGGTTCATGAAAGCACGCAACGACAGCATCCAGCCGATTTTCGCTTCGTCAGAGTTTCTGGAAACATTTTCAATAAGAGATTTGGTTTCTTTATGCGCCTTATTTGACGCACAATTGCACAACTGCGCAGAAAGGACTAGTGCACGGTGTTTGCGCAGGAACTGACGCCAACTTGCACAAATTCGAAAAATCTATGGTTTTTGGTACGAATTCTATATCATTCGAAAGCTGAAGTTACGGTGAGCTCGAATCTGTATTTAGAATTTGCTAAGATGGTCTAAAAACCGAGATAATTCCGAAAATAGGCCATTTTCCAAAAAATTCAAAAAATTATAGGATTTACTGGTTTTTATGATCACAAAGGACTAACCTTAATTTTAAAAAAATTTAATCAATTTTGTGATGTTCAAATTTAATCAGAAACTTCGAAAAAATCTCCAAAATTCGAAAGTTTCGAAAAATCTTTGAATTTTCAATTGTGGGCGGGGCTAAAAAGGCAGCGGTCGGAACCCGCGAGGTGTCCGCCGTACGGTTTGCATAAGTCTGGCGCCAAAATACGTCCAGGTTTCGTTTGGAAAATTTCTCAGTTTGGTCAATGAATTCAATGTTTTGATGCCCTAATGTTGTACTCGATCAACCAGTCTCCCAAACATTCTCCATCTGTCACTTTGAATTGAGCCAATTTCCATCATAAACACCTGTTCCACTCACCACTCGAATTGGGTTCCGGAAGGTTTTCCCTGGTGACCAAGTGCATGACGGTCGTCTTGCCGGGCACCAGCTGAAGCGCGTGCAACGTCACCGAGCCGTGCAGAAACCGTCCGTGGAAGATGAGCTTGAGCATCTGGGCGCTCTGCACTTTGTCCTCGTACCACTCTGCAATGAATTGTTTGCGAAAGTGTGCGCCGCCCGAGGCCATAAGCTATGTTTGGACAAAGTGTCCGATTATAATGAGTTCCACTAGGGGATTAGCACTTTCTTACCGTCGGGCCACTGGTCGAACACCATCTGAATGACGTCGTGCGCTGATGTGAGCGGGTGGAACTCGAATTCGTGCGTCTTGCCACTGACGAGGATCAGGCGAAGCACCACCTGCAATATTTATTTGAATTTTTGATGGGAATTTTGAGAAAAACACAAAAAAAACAACAAAAAAAAGCTAAAAATCCATGTTTTTAACGTTTTTTTCAAGTTTTCAAATTTTCAAAAGTGGGCGGGGCTTAACAGTGTAGAAAGTATAGTGGTGGTCGGAACCCGCGAGGTGTCCGCCGCACGGTTTAGCTAAGTTCGGTGGCGCCACCCCGCTTTTTCGAAGTTTTTTCTTGAAAAACTCACCGGCTCCGCTTGTGAATCGATCGACGGCTTCGCGCTCATTTCTTCAGAATTCTTCAGAATCCCTTCGACCCCGAACAATACGGCCACCCTGAATAAGAAGCGAAATGGAAAATATGAAGGACGAGGAGGAGGAAGAGAAGGGATAATTATGGAACGCGCAATCCGAACAAGTAACAAGAGAATTCGGAATGAAGACGTCGAATGAGACACGAATACTGATGAGAGATGGTGGTGACGTGGCAGTCTGGACGGAGAGAAAGGAGGGAAAAAGTTTGCACTGTACAACTTTCGGACGGCTATTTTTGACTTTCGGCGGGCGGGGAGAGGGGGAGGAGGGTAAAGAAAGAACAGGCGAAGATTGGGAACACAAAGAAAATGTCGTTTTTTGTATATGTTGGAGGTGGGAACAAAAAACACGGGCGGATTCGATTTTCGGAGGGGAAAGTAGGCTTTTTGGGTGGATTTGAGGATTTGAAACATTGTAGGAAAAGCTAGGCCAAAATTACTGTTATTATCGATTTTTTGGGCTTTTCTTCAAATTGATGTTTTTTTTTTTGTTAAATTATGATTTTTATCATGTTTATTGTGTTTTTCAATCATTTTCGCCGAAAAAATCCCGAAAAATCATGAAATTTGATGAAAAAACAATGAAAAATCCTAAAATAGTGGCTGGGGGACTAGAAAAAGCTAGGCCAGGCGTTGATTTTCAATTTTTCAAAGTTTAGATCGATTTTCTTCTATTTTTGACCATTTTTCGAGATTTTTTTTGGCTAAAATTGGTTTTTTACTTCATTTTAAGTGTTTTTGTTCAGTTTTCTCAAATTTTGCCGAAAAATTCCGGGAAAATGGTGAAATTTGAAGAAAAAAACGAAAAAAAAACAAACAATTCTGGTTGGGGGACTAGAAAAAGCTAGGCCCTAGGCCAGGCGCGAACTTTTGAAAAATTTTTCTCCTTTTTTTTCAATTTTTCTTCAAAATTCATCGTTTTTTGTAATTTTTTCGGAAAAACATTATTGAAAAGTGCGAAAAATTGCAAAAAATCAAGAAAACAATCAATTTTCACCGAAAAACCAACAAAAAATCATAACGCTTCATGAAAAATTACCAAAAATAACTAAAAATCAAAGCTTTCTAAGTACGGCCTAGCTTTTTCTAGTCCCCCACTCCCACAAAACAAAGAGAATAATACTCCAAAGTTCAAAAAATGTGCTCTATTAGTGCACGAGAAAAACGGAAGTGTGCTCACAGAGCACGTTGATAATGGGCGGGGAGTGCACAGATCAGCGAGGTGACTCAGGTTGCCAATGAAATTCTAGACGCCTTCAATCTTTGGCTGATGACGTGGCAGAGCTTATGCAAAACTCTCTTCTGAAACCAGTCACGTCTCTCTCTCTCTTGACCTCGTCAAGCGAGTGGTGGTGGAGGGAGAAACGGGTTGGAGAGGCGGGCCGGGAGAAGGGAGAATAATTTGGTTTTGACAACGACCACGTCTTCTGAGAATCGAGACGACGAGGAGGGCGGAGGGGAGGAGAAGACGTTGAGCGTCGTCGTCGTTCTCTGTCGAAATCCGGCCGCGCCAAACACTTGAAAGACACACACACAAAAAGAAAGAGAGTGGCACACACACAGGTGAGTGGGGGCAGGATTTATGAGAGACGAGTTTTCGGAAAGTGTTCGGGTCAAATGACATAAATCAGTTGGCACTTGATGAGCCCCCAGAGGCTCGTAATGGGTGTGATTTAGAGAAGCAACGAAGAAGAAGTCAGATGACGTTGGGAAACCGGAAGCAGAGAAAGAAGCACGCAACGGCAGAGAGAGAGACCAACAAGCAGGTGGAATTTTGGACTCTTGGAGTCGAACCAGAGAGGCGCGGCGCCAGAGTCATGTGCGTTAACCACTACACTACACGTGCCAAGAGTGGCGCCCGATCCGAGGGTGGTAATGAGCGTGCGCTCGCGATTTTTGAAAAACCACTATTCGACGGACTTTTAGCAGCGGACACCTCGCGGGTTCCGACCACTACTATACTTTCCACACTGTGAAGCCCCGCCCACTTTTGAAAATGAATGGAAATTCGAAAATTTTGATTTTCCGACTAATAATCATCCGAATGGCTTTGTAATTCGCATAGTACAAACAGCTTCGTATATACGTTGTGCAGTGAAGCGAACATTCCGTTCGCACTTGATTTGGCAGTCTAATGCAGGTCAATCAGGGGAGAGATAGGCGTGGCGGACAAAGAGAACAATAACAATCGGGTTGGGGCAAAACATTGGGCAAAAAAAGGAAATTGGGCGCAAAAAAATGGAGACGGAGAAATATTAAAAGATTCATGAATGCTTTGGAACTTTGCCGTTCAATGCCATTATGAGTCGTTTTTGTCTCTCGCTTTTCGGAGAACCTTGGCGCGGGCACAAAAAATAACCGGATTACGATGAATTTCTAATAGACTGAACGCAAGTTTATGATGGGGAAAGGGTACAAGTTTTGCATGGGCTGGTGGAAAATTTGAACGAAACCTGCAGAATAGCATCGAAAGAGTGGCAAAGTTTTTGAACCACTATTCGGGTGGCTTTTAGCGGCGGACACCTCGCGGGTTCCGACCACCACTGCTTGGCTCCGCCCATTTTGCAAATTTTCACAAATTTTCGACGTTTTTTTCGAAAATTAGTCGATATTTTTCAAAAATTGATTTTTTTTTTGAATTTTTACACATTTTCTCGATTTCGTTCCACACCACTAATTGAGAACACATGTCAAAAATGGCCATCAAAAACGGAAGTGGTGTGCTCGCGGAGCAGATGTTTGAGTTAACTAGAACTCATAGCTCACAGCTCATTGCTCACACCAAACGGAACAAAATCTCAGGCTACCTCGCCAAAAAAAAAATCAAGAGCTCATACTTTATTCAGAAGTTTCGTGAGTCAGCCAGCAAACCAAACACACATCTAATAACGTCAGCGAGAAGAAGAAGAAGAGAGGGAAAACGAGCTGTGTGCGTTCATCTTCCTCTTCTCGGAATAAAAAGTCTCTTTTTTTTCGCTGCGTGTTTTCAGTCTGTTTTCTCACTCGAAAACGAACGAGCGAACGAAGCGAGAAAGTAAAAGCAAGGGGGAGAGAGTGTGCGAATCGCGGAGACGCAGACACGTTTTCAGCCAAGTCAGCCATTTGTAGGGACGAGTGGGGCGGAAGGGGGGCTCGCGAGGCGGAGACGCCGAAAGATCGATAACCGGGGGGCGTGTCTGCGCACTCCGCGCCCGCCACACTCTCTCGCTTATCCCGCGCGCGCGACTGACGGCGGCGGCTCGAGTGGAGGCATCATCGGGTTACTGTTCTGGTTTTTCCACACTTTTTTTGCAATTGAAATTGAAAGGCATTCAATTTGCACAATGAGAAGTCAAGTGTGTCAAAAAATTAAAAGAACAGTTTAGTCTGCACGGAAAACTCGGAAATATCAGGTTTTTCATAGTTTGCGGATGGAATTTCTATTTTCAAACCTGACCAATTTCTAGAAAACCTTAAAACAAACACATTTACAAAAGAAAAATTTGAAAAATCGATGTTCTACCCAGAAAAAAAGCGGTGGAAGAGAAACCCAAAATTCGGATTTCTCTTCCATGCACTTTTCTCGCTTCGTAGTGACGTTCTCACAAAGATTTTGGCACTGTTTTGTAGGGAATTGAATTTCCAATGATTCTATCAAAACAGATTTCAGGAAAAAAGAGTTTGAAACAAGATACGATGCAAAATGCAAAACCTAGGCCATCATCTCACAGAAAATGAGTAACAACTCTGAAAGCAGAGATCAAGTCGAACAAATAGTCAGAATACAGTGAAAAGTGGAAGGAAACGCGATAATATCTCGCATTTCCTGTTTGCCATCATTCTTTTTTTCGCTTTTCATCGAAAATCCGAGATGATGAGTTGTTTTCGATTCGGAGCACATGCCAAAGCGGCTCACAGCCCACTCGAAGATTAGAATGAAAAAGGGGGCGGGCAGAGGGCACGACTAATTGTGCCAAAGAGCACAGCAGCTGCTCGGAACACGTCGAAATTTAAACAATGTTTCAAGAAGGGAAAG
This sequence comes from Caenorhabditis imperialis, assembly GCA_963572205.1. Classification (NCBI taxonomy): domain Eukaryota; kingdom Metazoa; phylum Nematoda; class Chromadorea; order Rhabditida; family Rhabditidae; genus Caenorhabditis; species Caenorhabditis imperialis. The sequence goes on from OY751541.1 coordinate 7,521,673, forward strand.
TGGGGAAAGAGGAGATTAGCGAGGAGGAAATGAGTCATGAGGGCAGCTGAAAACTCAATTTGTACTCGGAAGGGGAGCACGATTGGCATAAGATCTCACGGTTTTGGGCTCCTCGATGATTCAGAATTTAGAAAACATGTATATCAAAAAACCGCGGTCTAGAGTTGTTTTTTGTTTTTTTTTTTTGAGTTTTGATCTACCTATCATAACTCCGCCCACTTCTGCTCTTTTTGGCTCAAATTTCTTGGAGATACTGATTGATATCAGAGCTACAAATTGTTAGTTGAACACTTTTCATAAAAATAAAAATTGACAGAGTTATTTTGGTTTTGCTGAAAGGTCCTCTGAAATTATGATGTTAGTCTGAAAAACTGCAATTATCTCTGTCAATTTTGAATTTCATAAAAAGTTTTTAACTAACAACTTCTAGCTCTGATATCGATGAGTAACACCAGAAAATTTGAGCCAAATAGAGCAAAAGTGGACGGAGTTACGATAACTTTTTCCAGCTCAAAAGTGAGTTCCAGAAAATTAGTAATTCCGAGCTCATTTTTGATTTTGGTAAAAAGTTGTCAACTAACAATTTGTAGTTCTTGTATTAATAAGTAACTCCAGAAAGTTTGAGCCAAAAAGAGCAAAAGTGGGCGGAGTTATGATAAGTTGAAAATGAGCAAGAATCAAGAAATAACTGAAAACTGAAAGGTGCAAAACTTCGGCCACAAAGGGTTTCTCTTCCACTCTTCCTGACAAACAAAGGACCACGGTGGCCTAGAAAGCAAATCCTAGGCCATCTATGAATGGCCTAAGAAATCCTAGGCCACAAAACTTTCGTGTAGTCATCGAGGACAACGAATAAATGGGGGGAAAAGTGAGAGGCACATAACAAATGTCGCCTAACGACGAGAGCTCGCCGAGCAATCTGCCCCCAACAAAAACGCGAAAACTCTGTGTTGCCCTATTGTTCTTTTTGTTCAATGCGCACACCAAAAACTTTTCCCTCCTCCTTTTTTTCCGCCCCGTAAATTATTCATTCAATTCGCCGCACAACCTAACCGAATTTCGGAGGGAAAAGTAGCAAAAAAACGAGACTCGGTATAATAATCGTTCGGAAACGAGAGAGGGGAGAGAGTGTGGAGGGCGAGGAGACACAGAGAGGTGTGTTATTATAGTTATTATTATAACCATAGCTTTCTCTCTGTGTCCACCATCAACAGAGTAAGCTGGAGAAGGCTGCAAATCTTGTGTGGGAAAGAATAATAAAGATTTCGAAAAAACGTTGTGTAGTTCTGGAGGACTTTAAGAATATAAGAAAAAGAAAATAGAGAGTAAAAAGGCAAAGGTGCAATGCAAATGCGAAGAAAACAAGAAAAATTAATCAAGGTTTTCCCTCTTTCCCTTTCCCACTGACATCTGAAGCAACAACACGCCGGAAACACGCTTCTCCTCTCCAGGCTAATTTGATTCCATTACTGACTTCTTTTCTGACTGACGACGTCTTCCTCTTCCGCGCAATGACGTCTTACCTGTGGGGGAGTCGAACCCAGGCGCGACTCTCTGTGGGGGCGACAAGCGCGTTAACCACTGCGCTATGGGTGCTGAGAGTGGCGCCCGGCGGGAGTGTGTATAAGAATGTGGGGGAGAAGGAGGGGGAGACAGACTTTATTAAATTTGAAAATTTGAAAAAAGGAAAAAAAATCAAATAGAATGTGTAGATTGATCCTTGTCGAACAGCTCGAAAAACCACGATCGTTTGCGGGTTTTCAGAGATTTCTGAAACTCATTTTTATAATCATAACGACTACAAATATATACACAATTTATTCATTCGACACATACGACACAAATGAGATCAAATCATCGAGACTCTGAGGGAAAAGGGCATGCGCAAACAGTCAATTGAAACTAGCCCGTGGAGCGGCGGTGATCGAGGTGTTGTTGATCGAGACGTACGTCTTCTTCGCGTCCGATTCCACGTCGGCCGAGCAGTAGAGCACATCACGCAACCTAGAAGGAGGAGGGATACGGCGGGCAGGCACGGACCGAGCTCACCTCCGACGGAATTTGGTGGAGAAGAGCGTGTAGAGCAGCGGGTTGCTCGCGGAGCACGTCATCGCGAGCGCGTTCATCAGGAGGATGAACTCGTACGGTGGGTGGATCGTCACATTCAGCACGGCTCTGAAGCATGTGCTTTTGGATAGGGGAGTTGGAATCAGTTAGGAAATTGCTCACTTTGACAAAAAGATCACTTGAATTGGAGAGTAGCATACAAAATAAACTGCCACACAAGCAATGAGCATTTTGACGACGTTCCGACGAGTGCGAAGAGCATCCGAGCTCCGTGAAGGCACACTGTTCTTTTTCTTGTCCAGACAAGATCGTGCTGGAAAAAGTTATCATAACTCCGCCCACAAGTGCTTTTTTTGGCTCAAATTGTTTTTGAATCATAGATTGATATCAATGCTACAAATTATTAGTTGAGCACTTTTTATGATAATTGAAAATGGGCTCGGAAAGTTTGATTTTCCAGAGCTCACATTTTATAGTAAGGTGCACTTTGGAAAATCAATAATTTCTAGTTCATTTTTGGTTTTCAGAAAAAGTATTTAATTGAAAAGTTGTAGCTTTAATATCAATCTGTAACTCCAGAAATTTTGAGCTAAAAAGAGGAGCTGTGGGCGGAGTTATCCAAGGTCAAAGATCACCAATCCTAACTGGTGTGCAATCGCGCTCCATCGCACACTCTCTCTCTGCGTCTCTTTCTCTTATAGAATATACGCATTTGAGAAACGCAGACAGCATTAACTCTTCTACAATAGATCGAATCCAACTCACTTTCACTCGTCAGCGTGGGATCCTTCGACCACAAAACTCTCGCCACCTTCGTATACACTCCAATGATAATAAAGCAGGGTACAAAATAAAAGGCCAAAAACTCGGTGAGCTTGTACCTCTGCCACCAGATCGACTTGACTGCCGCATTGGAGCACGTGGCTGAATTAGTCTCTGTGAAAAAAGAAAGGCAATGAGCATGCAGATGAGAAGGACTCACTGGTTTTCACCGAGTGGAAGACGGCGTACGGGGAGGCGAAACAGGCGACAAAGAGCCACGCGACGAGCACTGTTATCAGGGCGTTTCGGCGGGAGCACATTCGACGGGCTTGCATCGGGAGCACTATTGCGATGTATCTGGAAGGTGCTCGTTTTGGATTACTCATAACTCCGCTCATTTTTGCTCTTTCTGGCTCAAATTTTGTGGAGTGATAGATTGGTATCACAATATGTTAGTTGAACAGTTTTCATGAAAAGCGAAGAGAGCAAAGATATTTGCAGTTTTTCAAAGTGCACTGAAAATTGCAATTTTCAGGAGAGCATCCAGAGAAATTGAAATATCTCGGCTCATTTTGATTTTCAAGAAAAGTGTTCAACTGAGAAATGGTAGCTCTGATATCATTCTATCACTCCAGAAAATTTGAGCCAAAAAGAGCAAAAGTGGGCGGAGTTACGACGAGAGTTTCAATGTGCACTAAAATGTCAATTTTCCGATGAGCCCAGAGAAATCAAAATATCTCGGCTCCTGTTGATTTTCGAGAGAAGTGCTCAACTGACAATTTGTAGCACTGATATTAATCTGTAACTCCAGAAAATTTGAGCCAAAAAGAGCAAAAGTGGGCGGAGTTATGACTGTCACAAAACCAACTTTTCTTATTGGTCGTTCAAGTACTTGAATTTTGGCACTGTTCAAAAGTTTAATTCTGCTCCAAAAACGAAAACTACACTCTCCAAAAGTGTTGCTCTTTCCAAACTTTGCACAATGAATCAGAGTTCCCGAACAACAAAAGTTAGACTTTGCATTTCATGATCTCTGCCACCCTCTCACCTTTCAATGCAAACAATCATCTGAGTGGAGATGGAAGCGAATAGGAAGACACATTCCAGGTACCTGCACACCGGGCACAGAAGTGATGGGAGCAACCTGAAACAGTTTCCTTGCTAATTTAGATGCTCTTCATCCGTTACCAATCAGAAGTCTCGAAGAACACTGGTGAAATCCACTCGGGAATGGTGAATATCAAATTGGCGAGGTCCGCCACTGCCAGGTTCAATAAAAGGATGTTCATCACCGATTTTCGCATGTTTTTGTCGCCGGCTATCGCGTAGATCACCACGACGTTGCCGATGATGCCGACGACGGAGAGCACGATGAAGAGCCCGGCGAACGGGATGCTCACCACCACTGACATTGTCATGTTGAGGTGGTGGTGGTGGTCTTGGCTGCAATGGGAAGGGATTGGAGGTGCTAGAAAGAAGGATTGAGAGGGGGAAGGGGGTTGAACCAGGGACCGGTCGAGTGGCGGGCGTGCGCGTTGCCACTACACCACGGGAGCGGATCGGGTCGCGCGAGGCGAGTGTGGTGATAACAGCGGTGGACGCGGCGGGGGATTTCAAAATTTTGGGGGAGTGCTAAAAATTCAAATTTTTGATTTTCACCTGGAATTTTTCAAAATTTCAAACTTTCAAATTTTGAAATTCAAAAAATTCGAAGCTCGTAAAGAAAAAGAGCCAACGTTACGACGAACATGTGTCAGTTATGTTTTAACGAAAGGGCAACACTGAAAATGCTCGGCGAGCCCCTCATACACAAAGGAAACAACGCGATTTATCATCAGAGCGCATTTGCATTCCATAATGAGATAATACACTTGTGCATTGATTTCAAAGAAGGAATATAAATGGGTTAAGCTCTTCTATTAATCAGAGGGGGCCGAGTCCAAATGACTAAAAAGGATTAGAGGAGGATCGGATGTCCGCAAAAGGCGTCAAAGAGCACGGCAGAAACATGTAATTGAGTGGGAGGAGAGGAGGGTCGAATAAATTAGAAGTTGGAAGATTGAGCAACGAGCTCTTTTTTATGAAAAGAAAAAGGGGCGGGGCTTTCTCATGACCTCTATGACAAAAGAGAGTGAAGAAGACTTGAGAATAGATTGAAATGGAAGTTTTTCCCGACGGAAAAAAGAGAAGTTGAGCACCTGCGGAGCATATTATTGGATTTGTTACAGATCATGTGGGAGTAAACACTGTGTTATGATTCTATATTTGATTTTTGGCATGTCAGATCATTTTTTGAAGGTAGCAAAAACTATCTGAGAGTGGAGGGGTCGAACCAAAACGCGCCGATTCACAGACAATTGCGCTAACCACTAGACCACCGACGCCACACTGATCAGTCGTTGGGAGTGCGTACAGGTGGGCGAGGGGGAACTGCATGACGTATGGAGATTTTGCTGATACAGACGAAAAAATATGATATGAGTAAAAGCAAGTTTTGAGCCCCGCAATAATTGGGTTTCCGCATTGTCTAGAAAATCAGAAAAACAATGAGTCAATGAGCCCCGAGAGCAGGAAGAATGGAGCAAATTGATTCGCCAGAACATTTAAAAGAGGAGCAGCAAAGTGCTCGTGTAATTCACAGGAAATCGCGGCTTGCAAACATCTTCAGAATACACACGTATTCTCGGGAGCACATTTCTTCCAGATTCTTCAGAAGATAATTGAGTTGGAGGCATGAATAACAAAATTAAAATTCAGAATTCAGAATTCAGAATTCAGAAGCAGAATTCAAAAAAACGAGCAAAAGGAAAACTTTTTGGTGGCGAGAACTAGTGGGGGGCAATTGGCGGTCTTGTTGAAACAGTGTTGAAACGATTTATGTAACGAGAGAATTAGAAATGGCTGAGCAAACAGCGACGATGTGCACTCCTCTGCTACTGTATATTCCGACGATCGGAGAGCACTGTTTTTTGAATGTTTTTTGTGTTTTGTGGCTGGGGGACTGGGAAAATTTAGGCCAGCAGTAATTTTTGGCTTTTCTTTCGATTTTTCGTGTTTTTTCAGTTTTTCCTTCAAATTTTGATGATTTTTCCATATTTTTTCGATGAAAACTGTATTCACATCATTTTTGTCCTATTTTTCACGATTTTCCGCCGAAAAAAGTTCAAAAAACTATCGAATTAAGAGAAAAATCGAAAAAATCGCGAAAAATGAGCGATGGCCTAGCTTTTTCTTGTTCCCCCAGCCACTTCCTAGCCAATTTTTGAAGGTTTTTGCATACTGCGGCAGGGATTTTTGCAACTTCACTGACTTTCTGTGAATTTCACGAAAATTGACCGATCTTGATCGATTTTTTCAACTTTACAAACATTTTTAGTTGGATTTTCGGTTTTTAAAGACAAAAACACATTGAAAATCTTTAAAATAGCAAAAAAATGGGAAAAAACTACTAATAATTCGACAAATTCTTGTTTTTATCTGATTTTTCTTATTTTCCTGCTGATTTCAATCTACAAAATAAAAAAAATGGTTTTTGTCAGTAAAAAATAACAGAATAGCAAAAAAAAAAACAGTGAAAAATCGATCAATTTTGGTGAAATTTCAGTGAATTGACATGAATTCTGCGAGGTTGCAAAATAACCCTGCCGCACTTTGCAAAAAGGGGCGGGGCTTAAATTTCAGAGGTTTCTCGACTTTATATCAAACGAATGATCTTCAGAAAGAAAAACATTATAAAAATCGAGAAAAAGTGCACAAATGTGCAGTAGGATGTCAGAAACATTCATCTTCTAGTCACGCCTTCTGAAAGTGATTCAGATCCAAAAAATGCGTGCGTAACTAGGTCTTGAATATGAAAAATTCAAGATTTCTGGTCCCTACACAATTTTTTGTGATCTTGAAACTTTTTCAGAATTTAAAATTCAGAATTCAAGAGACTAAAGCCATTGACATTTTTAGAATTAAAGAAGAAAGAAATTCAGAATATTGCCACATCATCTTTGAAAAAAAGCGAGCCTGGTTTTCTGGTGGCTCTTTTTTGGCCAAATTATGATTGTTTTAATGACGTTAGAATGAGATGGACAAAACAGGGCGACGCACAAATTAGGTTACCTCCCCTCCCTTTCTGACAAATAGGCTCTAGTTTTTGGAAGTCGAGCTTCATGGTAACGTCTTCGGAATCAGAAGAAGACGTGGTCGCGGTGGTCTGATGACGTGACGATTATCAGAATAAAGTTGATCTCATCAGGAAACGACTACATTTCAAAAATCACGTCTTACGAATGGGCTACGGTAGACTCATAAATGTCCCTCTTTTATGGGGGCCCATTATTTTTCAATTTTCATGAAATTTGTTGGATTTCGTTTGAATGATTGTTAGATATTCTATTTTGGGAGGAGTCCACGAGAAGTACACAACGGTTTTACCCTTCAAAGTGTTCCAAGATCATTTTGATGAAATTTTCGGAGTTTCTAGGTGCTTAACTTGAAATTTGTTGTACAGATATGTTAAAAAAATACATTTTCAATAAGTTTGTCAGAAGAAAACAAGACATTTCAATGTGAAACTTGAGAAAAACGCGAAAAATTGGGAAAAATCGTGTGCAAAACTTCGGCCACGGGATTTGTAGTTCTCGCGGACAATATTCTGGAAATTCCTTTGACAGAATTGTTTAAATTTGAATTCTAAATGAAATAGACTAAATACAATTCTGTTATCATTGCACAAGTCCAGAGAAAACTCAAAAGTTCAAAGTGATAGTTGCGAAACTTCGGCCATGGAATTTGTAGTCCTCGTGGACACTATTATAAGAATTCCTTTGACAAATTCGTTGCATTTTCAATGTTAAATGATAAAGTCAAAACAAAACTTCGAAAAAGTTGCGAAAATTCGAGAAAAAACTAAAAGTTTCGGAAACAGACTGCAAAACTTCGGCCACCCGATTTGTAGTCCTCGTGGACAATCTTATAAGAATTCCACTGACAATTTTGTTCAGCTTGCAGTTATGATACGAAAATCAGAAGAAAAACTACAAAAATTAACTCGAATTTGAAGTAAATTGTAAACCAAAGTGAACGTTGCAAAACTTCGGCCACTCGTTTTGTAGTTCTCGTGGACAATCTTATTGGAATTCCTTCGACAATTTTGTTCAGTTTTGAATTTCAAACAATTCTGTTCAATCAGAATTTGGATAAAAATTCACCCAACCCGAAAAAAACCTAAAACTTCTTGAATTGCAAAACTTCGGCCACCTCTCTCTTTTCTAGTCCCCCTAACAATTTGATCTACCCCAATAAGATTCTCTGATTCTTTGATCTCCGGAACAACCATGCGTTGCGGTCGCGTCGCGGTAAAGAAGGAAGCGCCAAACACCACTGATCAAAACTCGACGCGAAGCGGTCGCGTCGCGGTCAGACAGCGCAATTGCAAGAAAAAATGACGAAAATAGCGAGAAAAAGAGGATTTGAAATGTGCAATGCACCGGAAAAATCTCGGGAAGAATTTGAAATATTCGACGAGGCGAACGTGTCATTTGCAGACAGCTTTTTTGTTTGAGAGAATTCTGGATTCTGGAGATTCAGAATTCAGAATTCGGAATTCAGAGTTCAGAAGACGCAGAATATCTAAATGGTCTCGATGTGACGAAAAACAAGAAGAAATAAGATTACCGAGAAGCAAAAGATCTCTGATAATACCCTATCAGCCATTCCTCAGAAGTACTCTCAGTTCTAATGAATCGCTCTCAGAGCTCTCCCCCCATAAAACCAGGAGGGCTCCATAAAAGTGCTCCAATTGAGCATGGGCTCAATGAGCCCCGAGTCCCTAAGGTATTACACCCACCTTGGCATTTTTGAAGACGTGGAAGAAGTAGAAGGAGTAGAAGGGGGAACGTCGTCAAGAATGACAAGGAGAAGCAGAAGAGAATGAAATTATTGTGAGAGGATGCGAATCAGAAGGCGTCGGGGAGGAAAAAACAGAGTGATTGAGAGGGGAGGGCTCACAACAAGTTCTTTTCAGTCACTTGTTATAGGGAGGTAATGAGAGGCCTGAAAACAGAAAGGTCACAAGGGCACAATGAGCACTGTGATCTTTCTGCGTCTCCTCGGTGAGAGAGCATTTTTAAATGATTTAGTTGTTATGATTAGAGTAGAGTGGTGGCTGGGGGACGAGAAAAAGTTAGGCCAGCTTTTAATTTTTCAAAATTTTTGGCAAATTTTTTGATTTTTGATTTTTTTGATTTTGGTTTTTTTTCGAATTTTGTTCACCTGAAAATCATGAAAAGGAGAACAAAAAGATAATTTTTCATCGAAAAAATAGGAAAATTCAACAAATTCATTGAGAAAATTCAAACATTCGACAAAATTCAAAAAATCCCAAAAAATCCGTGCTGACCTAACTTCTCCATCCTCTTCCGCCAGCCACAATCACACCTTCATGTTTGACTCGTCATAACTCCGCCCACTTTTGCTCTTTTTGGCTCAAATTTCCTGGAGATACTTATTGATGCTAGAGCTACAAAATGTTAGTTGAAGACTTTTCATGAAACTCAAAAATGTGCTTGAAATTATTGATTTTCTGGAGCTCACTTTTCACGGCACATTGAAAAATCGAAAATTCCGAGCTCATTTTTAGTTTTCATGAAAAGTTTTCAACTAACAATTTATAGCTCTGATATCAATGAGCAACTCCAGAAAAAATGAGCCAAAAAGAGCAAAAGTGGGCGGAGTTATCAACACTCCAAATTAACAAAAATTTAACACTGATTCAATTGCGCTCTACCGAACATCTCACTAGAGATGAATAGAGATGAAGAGACACAGACATTATTACAGTGGAGCCACATTTCCAGAAGCATTTCCTTGTTGTTGACACACCCCATCTAACTCTCTTTTTCCTAAATTTGAAGATATCCGTCAACATGTATTCTGGAGACTAAATGACGTATTATTCACGTGCGTCTTCCAATCTTTTTATAGTTTGTAGCCAAAAAAGAATGAAACAAAAATTGAAATTCGATCCGATTCAACTTTGAGCCAAAAACAACAAGCTCATTCGAAACTTCCTCCAGACGGAAGAGGAAAAATCTGACTATGAGCAAAAGATCAAAATGAGAAAAAGGGGAGTCTTTGACCTTGAGTAGGAGTGCCAGCGATAGAAACAAAAGAGGCGCCCAGGTTCTCACAAATTATTCAGGAGAAGACGTCGAGAGAGAAAAGGTATCCGTATCAGGGGCGTACAATGGGAAGGGGAAGCGGGGCCCCTTCCGGTGGAAAACTTCCATGTTTACAAGTGTGCTCTGCAGTTGGGCGGGGTTATGAGGAATACAAAAGTTATCTGGAATCGTGTATTTTAAAGCTATTAAAAAATTAGAATGCAACATAAAAATTTAACAAAAAACTTTAAAATTATCAATTATCATAGACCTTGACATCTGCCCATCTGGTCGGAGCATTCTTCCTCCAGTGATCCGGAGTCAACGAACGCCTCCCGAATCGCACGGCTCCACGTCCACGAACTCTCGCCTTCTTCTCATCGCCATTCTCACGTCTTCTGGATCCCGACCGCTTCCTCTTCTCCCTCCGAACCGACGGCTTCTCCCCAGCCTTATCCTCTCGATAGAGCCACGACTTTGGTCCCTCCGGAATCTTGTTCTTCTCCTCCAACCGTTTCCTCTCGAGCTCCGCGAGCTCCTCCGCCGTCTTTCCCGTCTTTTTCTTTTTCACGAGCTCTCCGCTGTTCGAAATCATCACACAGGCTCGCGGCTTGGATCCATCATCCACGTCCAGCTCCTCGATCAAATCCACCACGTTTTTGCCTCGGATCACCTGAAATTTTCGGTTTTTTTGTTGCAATCACTAGAAAAAACACAGGAAAACCTCTCCAAAAACGACATGTTTCCCATTGCAATGTGGAGCTGGAGCCGTGGTGATAAAGAACTGCGACGAGTTCGAGTTGGGACCCTTGTTGGCCATCGACAGAAGGTACGGCTTCGAGTGCTTCAGATGGAACTTCTCGTCGTCAAAGTACCTTCCGTAGATGGAGAAGCCTCCCCGCCCGTCTCCGTCCGTGATGTCCCCTCCCTGGATCATGAACTTCTTCACCACTCGATGGAATTGGTTCCCTTTGTAATGAAGACGTGACTTGTTGTTCGGAGTCATTCCGACCTCTCCGGTACACAATGCACGGAAGTTCTCGCATGTCTTTGGAGCTGCAAAGAGCACATTCGATGAGCCGGATGGATTCTGTCTCACCGTCATCTGTGAACAGTGTGATTTCGATGCGACCGACTGGATTCTCATCCACCGAAATGTCGAGAAATACCCGTTTCTCTGTACCGGACATTAGTGAGATCTGAACATCCGTCAACTTATTCTTCACATAAACTTATGAAATATCATAGGCGCTGCATTGAAACAAAAAGGAAGTGATACAGATTGTTATACATTTCAAACATTTTATTAAATTAAAAAAAAGAAAACGAGTAATCACAATGGGACACCGTGACTTCAAAACAATAAATAATAACTGATCCATATAGCAATTTTTTTAAAGCTCCTCGTGGTCCTGAGATGCGGTTTCAGCTTCTTCGGTGCTTCCAGCTCCAGCGTGCTTGTTGACGAACTCCTCGAAAGCAGCGAGCTTTCTGTCTCCATCGTAGTCAACTGGGGTGGTAGATCCAGCTGGCCACAACTTGAGAGTTGGGAAGGAGTTGACAGTGACATCAGCGAGCTGTAAAACAGGAGTTAGAGATAATTATTATTTTTAGGTTATACCTCGTTGAGGGTGGAGTCCATCTTGGCAATGACGACGTTCGGGTTCGACTCGAACTTCTGGGCGAGCTCCTCCCACACTGGAACGAGCTGCTTGCAGTGTCCGCACCATGGAGCGTAGAACTTGACGAAGACGGTCTTCGAGTTGTCGAGAGCGATGTCGTAGAAGTTGCTGGAGACGAGGGTCTTCACTGGCTGTGCGTCCCAGTCCTCTGGAAGATCCTGGCTCTTCAGGTCGAGCTTGGCGTCTCCCTTGAGGAAGCTGTTGGTGAACTCCTCGAAGTTCTCTCCCTCGGATGGCTTGAACTTCTTGACCTCCTCGGAGAGGCTGACGATTCTGTTGGCTGGGGTCTTCTTGGCATCGATTCCGAGGAACTCGAGGATTCTTCCGTTCTCCTCAATATCGACATCAAGGATGACGAAGACGAGCTTGGAGCGGAAAAGACGGGCGACTTCGGTGAACTTCTCAATCTTCTCCTGGAAGGTCTCATCGGACTTCTTGATGACGAGGAAGTGGAACTGCTTGATCTCTCCTCCAACGATGTCCTGGGCGGAATCCTGGGTGAACTCGGTGACTGGAGAAAGCTTGTAGGCGTGGATCCATCTCTTCAAAGCGACCACGTCTGTGATCTCGGCGGCCTCGATGGTGGACTTCTCGCTATCATCTCCATCGGAGCGGATAAGAGCGACTCCGTCTCCCTTCAATCCAGCCTCAGCAAGGACCTCGGCATCAGATGAGCTTCCAAAGAAAGCATCCTCGACAACACCAGCGGCTTCCGTGTAAAGGGTGGCGGCGTCAGACTTCTCATCCTGAAATCAAAATAGTTATCTAGTTTTCAATCATTCTCACTGTAAATACCTTGAAAGAAGCGATAACAACAACTCTGTTCTTGGCAGTGAGCTCCTTGAGCTGCTCAACCGACTCCACAGGGGTGACAGTTGGTCCTCCCTTCTTCTTGACCCAATCGACGATTTGAGAGGTCGAGCGTCCTCCAGTGTACTTGGTTGGCTTTCCGCTCTTGAAGTAGAGGATGGTTGGGTATCCGCGGACTTCGTACTTGGTGGCGAGCGCCTGGTTCTCAGTGGCGTCGACCTTGGCGAGTCTGATGGAGGATCCCTCCTCCTGGAGCAGATCGGCGGCCTCGTCGTACTTGGGGGCAAGGGATTTGCAGTGTCCGCACCATGGAGCGTAGAATTTCACCAAAACAAACTCGTTTCCATTGATCGTCTCATCGAAGTTGGCCTGAAAAAACAGTTGTTTTTTGAAAAAGTTAAAGCTTTTTTATTTTTACCTCAGTGAGCACCAAAACATTCTCGCTGGCAGTGGCCGACGCGATAGAGGCGACGAGAAGGAGAAGTACAGAATATGTCGGTGACATAATTACCTGTAAAATCAATGATAGAAATGGGGAAATTGCGAAAAATCGGAGAACAGATCGAGAACGAGAGCAAACTCCGAGCTAGCCGTTACTTGGCACGACCCATAAGAGAGAACTCTCCTGTCTATTGACAGAAAGCAGTTCATTTCACATCGCAAAAAAGCTCGCTGGTCACACACACATACACGTCGCCCGACGAAGAGGCAGCGAGGGCAGAGTAGGCCACAAGGGGGCAGCACGCGTTGTAAACCGAGAGAGAAAAAAGAAAAGTGCCCTATCCGAAGCGAAGACATTGGAAGTGAATGACGAGGCGCCCGCGGATAAGCGGACAGTTTGTAGTTGTGACACGTCAGCATCGCCGAGATGGGCTGTTTGTACACGTGGACGAAGACGCCACGTTGGATGACCCCGATGGATGGAGCGCGGAGAGCGAGAGTTCACGCGCTTTTTGGAATTGTGAACGAATGTTTTGGCGGGAGGAGGTCGGGATGAATTTTTTTTATGAAGAATTGAGGAAAAAAATCTGAAATTTCAGCGGGAAAATGGGGAACATTTTTTGAAAATGGGCCTCGAAAATTTCAAAATTGGTGTTGGATTTAAAGGCGCAGATGATTTCTGAGTTCACTGGTCTCGAAGAGCTGGGCGCGAAATTTTCAAAATTTGAAAAAAAGTTGTTTTTTTTTCGAAAAAAACCGTTTTTTCGCAAAAATCTTCCTTTTTCTTCAAAAGCAAATACAAAAAATATTCACAAATTCAGATCACCATGATACGGGTCGTAATTTTTACCCTTCTTGCAATTCCATCTAGCGCGTTCTATGTGAAAAATGGGACCTTGGAGGACCTTCTTGGCTCACAGCCAACGCTACCATCTCCAGTCGCTCTAGAACTGCGCTCTCAGGTTTATAGCAAACGGGAGACTAGGAAAGTTCAAAGATACGATTACAGAAGGACAGTATCGAATTGTTCGGCCGCCGCGTCGATGTGCCGGCGTGGATGAACACGGCAGCTGAGAAAACACGCGGAATGTTTGACTCGGCGACAGGTCTCTTCGGAAAGGGCACTGTAAGTATACAATAGCCGCCAGTGGAGAGGTCATATTGACACACCCGTCTTTCTTTTAGTCCACGTCGCGCAAATCAACCGACGGATTGATGACAAATCTGAAGAAGGACGAGGCGACGCGAATCATGTTTGCAGTCTACCTGAATGTGCTCGCCATCATTCTAATCTACGTGTTTATCACTATCAAACTGGTAGCGTAACATGGGGAATCGAAAAAAACAGTACGATTGTTATTGCAGGCTCTCTTATCGCTCAGCGAGGGACAGCAGGAGCGCAAGAAGCGGAACCATTTCAGCTCGCACGTCGCCTTCGACTCCCCCGACTTCAACCTCCCGCTGGCGAGCATCGCGACGAGATCTGTTGCTCCGATGAGCATGGACAATCCGATGGGCGGATTCGAAATGGCGAGGGAAGCGAGCGAGGATGAAGTGATCCGTCAAGTCGGACCTCTCGATTTCGATGCGGTCCCATCTACTGAACGCGATGAGAGTTTCTAATCAATGTATAGCTCCACTTGTAAATATGCACCTAACTGATCTTCATTGTACATTATATTGCCACTTTATTGCATTTTCTATTTCATTAAACTCGCATTTGAGTTGTTTTGTTCGTGAAACAAGCGAAAAAGAATTTTGTAAAACTCAACAGAATTAGATATCTGACAGTTCAGCTTCGATGTCTTTGAGACCATCTTGGAGATCCTCATGGATGACTCACAGAAGTATCATTCATCTCCAAATAGTTCCCCGTTCCGAAAAACACATGCCCACTCCGATTTCGTAACCCTATCTCTCCCTGTCTGCGTCTCTCGTTGTGTGACTCAGCCTTCATCACTCTTTTTACTTAAAAAGAAGCATTCTTCGATTTTCAAACGAAAATGATTCAGTCTATTTCAAACTACATGCAGCGATTAGTCAAATCTCCGATTCTCATGTAAGCTCATTTTATTATTTTTTTCAAATTTCAATATTTTTTCCTGTTTCAGCGATGCCGAAGATGTCACCAATGAGTGTTTCGTGCAAATTTTCCACCGCCTCGACAACAAATCCCTCTTGAACTGTATGCTGGTAAGCACATTAATAAAATTAATTCTCAGATAACGTCTTCAGACCTGCCACCGATTCGAAGAGCTCATCGAGGCTTCCGGTTTCTGGACAGAGCACGCTCGACTCCACGGGAATGACGATGCGATGCCGTCGATGACGTGGAAAAGAGCCGCGCATCAGAAGAAGTTCAAGGGGAATGAGAACGGGGAAATCGATACCAGCGCCTTCAACTTTGACCTGAAGCGAATGGCGTTGACTGGCAAGGGCTACTCGAAGTTCCAGCCGGAGTACTTGAGCCGCTTTGAGACGGAGCAAAATCACACTATTGGAGGCACTTACCGCTCGGATGATGTGGCGATTAGGAGCGGTGGTGATGGGTAGGTTCATGCTCTTATAAATGAGAAAAAATTGTCTTCCTTTCAGAATCAAGCTAGAAATGACATCTGACATTGGCTGCGAGCCGCACCCCGACGTCTCCAAGTGCCTCGCCTTCTCCTACTCCACCGGCAGCGTCCACGTCTTCGTCGACCTCGTGGCCATCGGCATTGACCCATGGGTGCTGGACCATGTGCGTCCGAAGATTCGCATCACTCAAAAAGTGAACCATCGCAACGACTGCTCGGCTCGACTGCGCTTCGGAGCCCAGTTGAACTACCACGAGACGCAGTGGGTGCGCGAGAACGGGCACTTGATGGAAGAAAATTGCGATCACAAGAGATTCAAGTCGATCAAAAAGGAGTGGGAGCAGTGGCAGGAGGCTAATTGGGAGGATTATTCCCTTGAATTCGACGATTACCCATCTGGAATGCGCCATCTTACCGTCTGGAATGAAGGCTGTGATGGACAGTTTTGGAGAGGATTCTATGGACCCAAAATTGCCAACATCGAGATCCAAGTTATTCTGCCAGAGGAGCCGATCATCAAGCCACTGGAAGAGGACCTGGAGAAACGTGCAGAAGACGAATCGCCGGATAGAGAAGTCGACAGAATTCGAATTCGTCCACCGACTCTAAGATTGGGCCGTTTTGCGTATCGAATTCCACCAGCACCATTCGTAGAACCCGATCAATGATAGAATAGACAATCTTTGTTGCTGTATTTTTCTTGCCTTTTTCACTTCGCCATTCGCTTCACCGTACTGTACATGTGTTTTTTCTAATAAATTAGAATTAGAACTTTAAAGTGTTTGTAAATTTCAGAATTCGAACGGTTGAAAAGAGTTCGAGCTCACGAGCTGCTCGCCGAAAAAAAATTGCGCGTAAGGTTCTGTGCTATCTACCATAGGCTGTGCAATCACACCCCATTGCGTACTGCACACTTCATCACACGAGCAATTTTTTGCTTGTTTTTCAAATTTTTTTGTGCTGTTTTCTTTTCGTTTTTTCCCCCGCACTTTGTCATTTTCAATGGATATTTTCGCAGACATGGACTCTTCTGAAGCTCCGGCTAAAGTCGCCGATCAACCCGCTCCAGAACAGAACGAGGCGAATGCTCCCGAGGCACCAGCCGCCGAGGCGACCCCTGCAAATCCTACTTCTGGCGTCTCCGTGAGTTTTATCGATTGGAATACCCGATAATATGATTTTTAGGATTCGAAAGCGTCTCCTGCGCCCACAACGCCGACAAATGTGCCGAGTACTCCAGTCACTGTCGAGGGAAGCGCCGCCACACCGAACTCTGCAGCGGCCGCTGGTGGCGGTTCGGGAGCTGCCAACTACAGAATGATCGCCAAGTTCGATGGCCACACAAAGTCGATTTCGTCGGTGAAATTCTCGCAGTGCGGAAAGTATCTCGGAACGAGTTCCGCTGACAAAACTTGCAGAGTTTGGGATATGGACGACATGACGTGCGTCAAAATTGTAAGCGATCGATAATAAGATTTCAATGAGTATTGATTGATTTCAGCTCGCTGGCCACAAATTAGGAATCAACGACTTCTCGTGGAGCGCCGACAGCAAGTTCATCGTGACCGCCTCCGACGACAAGACGCTGAAGATCTTCGAGGTGCAAACGACAAAGTGCAGCAAGACGCTGAAGGGACACAACAACTACGTCTTCTGCTGCAACTTCAACCCGCAGTCCTCACTCATCGTCTCCGGCTCATTCGACGAATCAGTCCGCATCTGGGACGTCAAATCGGGCATCTGTATAAAGACCCTTCCGGCTCACTCGGACCCCGTCTCGGCGGTCTCGTTTAACAGAGACGGCAGCCTGATAGCGTCCGGATCGTACGACGGACTGGTGCGCATCTGGGACACTGCCAACGGGCAGTGCATCAAGACGCTCGTCGATGATGAGAATCCGCCCGTCGCGTTCGTCAAGTTCTCGCCGAACGGAAAGTATATACTCGCCTCGAATCTGGACAGCACTCTGAAGCTGTGGGACTTCCAAAAGGGGAAGAGTCTGAAGCAGTACTCGGGACACGTGAACCACAAGTACTGCATCTTCGCCAACTTCTCGGTGACTGGCGGAAAGTGGATCATCAGCGGATCCGAGGACAACAAGATCTACATCTGGAATCTGCAAACTAAGGAAGTCGTTCAAACCCTCGAAGACCACACACGTAAGATTCTATTCAAAAAGAGAGCTTGACCAAACCAAATGACATTTTCAGAGCCCGTGCTCGCCTCGGACTGTCACCCAATACAAAATCTGATCGCCTCCGGAGCCCTCGAGCCGGACAACGCCATCCGCATCTGGCGCTCTGATGTTTGAAATCCTAAAACCTTCTCCATGTCCCTTGTTTCATTGTAAAATGTATTCCCTCCAGACGATCTCTTCTTTTGCCCGAGGGACGAGCCGAACTATAGTTCTGTCACTTTTTACATTTCGAATATATATTCTGTTCCATTTCGTCCTATTTTTATATCCAACATGAATTAATCCGCTCTCCACGAATAAATAATTATTACCACATGCAAGTGCTGATAGATGCCGTTTCATCGATGAATGCTACTTTTTTTGGCTTTAGAAGGAGATTAAAACATGGAAAATGAGCAGATGGTGACTCGGGCGACACAAATTTCGACGCTCGTCGAGGAAATCGCAAATGATCCGAATTTGAAGGAGGACTTGAAAATTGTAAGGAATTTTGAGCAAGTTATGCTCCAATTTGCTCCTCTTTATGATAAAAGTGTTGAAGACGTGATCTTCTTGGAATTCTGAATTCCTTCTTCTAAATATCATTATGAAAAACCACTTCCAGCTCCCTTCAAACTACACATTCGAAGTGCCAAAGACGATCTGGAAGATCCGATCGACGAACGCCCAGTACGTGGCCCTCCAGTTCCCAGAAGGACTTATTATGTACGCGTGCGTCATCGCCGACATCCTCGAGAAGTACACGGGCTGCGACACGGTCATCATGGGCGACGTCACCTACGGAGCGTGCTGCGTCGACGACTTCACCGCCAAGTCGATGGGCTGCGACCTGCTGGTGCACTACGGACACAGCTGCCTCGTGCCGATTCAGAATACCGATGGCATCGGAATGCTCTACGTCTTCGTGAATATTCACATCAATCTCTCGCACCTTATTGATTGTGTGAAGGAGAACTTCCAGGGAAAGAGGTTGGCTGTGGTGAGCACTGTGCAGTTCATCCCCTCTCTTCAAACTTTACGGACAGCTTTTAATCAGGAGGATAGCTCCATTCAAATCACGATTCCTCAGTGTAAACCTCTATCCCCTGGAGAAGTGCTCGGATGCACGTCTCCAAGACTTGACGCCTCCAAATTCGACGCCATCGTATACCTAGGAGATGGACGGTTTCATCTTGAATCCATTATGATTCACAACCCATCCATCGAGGCCTTCCAGTACGATCCATACTCCAGAAAGCTCACAAGGGAAAGGTACGACCACGATCTGATGAGAAAGAATCGACTAGGGGCAGTGGAGATTGCGAAGAAGTGCACGACGTTCGGATTGATTCAGGGGACGCTGGGAAGGCAGGGGAATTTGAAGGTGATCGAGGAGCTCGAGGGGCAGTTGGAGAGGAAGGGAAAGAAGTTTCTGAGGGTGCTGCTCTCGGAGATCTTCCCGGAGAAGTTGGCCATGTTCCCCGAGGTGGATTGTTGGGTGCAAGTGGCGTGTCCCAGGCTGTCAATTGACTGGGGCACTCAGTTCCCGAAGCCGTTGCTCTACCCGTTTGAGCTCGCTGTTGCCCTGGAGAATGTAAGAGCTAGTTGAAGGCGTTGAACTAATTGCCAAATTGATACCCCAGCATGAATTATGCGGATTTTTGTGTGCTCCGAGATATGAGTCATGTCTTATGTGACCCATATCTCGGAGCACACAAAAATCCACAGAACTTCATTGAATTCTTGCTCAGTGAGTGCTATTCTAAGGTATCAATTTGGTAAAAAGTTGGCCTACCTCTCCCACCTCGTCCCCCAGCCACATACAACTTTCAGATCGCCGTCCCCAATGAATTCTGGCCGATGGATTACTATTCTAACGATTCTTTGGGACCATGGACTAACAATAACGAGGCGAACCGTCCGAAACGAGAAAAAAGGAAACCGCACATTGTTATTCGATCTGATCCTTTATAATATTCAACTTTTTCGCGTTTTGATTGTTGATTTGCATTGTTTTTTCTCATTTTTGTTACCTTATTCCTCCTAGTCCCGATGAACTTGTTTAAAAGATTTCCACCAAGCTTTAGATTAGACAGAATCAGTATCATCTTCCAATCTAATATCTCTTATCAAAATAGCTCCAACAAACTAAACATTATCTTTTTCAGACTGGAAAACGATGTGTAAGTTCAACCGTACCAGAGCTCATCAGTAAAAAAGGATAAAAAACTCTTCAGACTACAATGCGGAAAAAACAAAACCAATCGGAGCTCGATTCGATGGTGGAAAGCTCGCGAAAAAAGTGCACAAGAGCATTGCTCAGCTTAAACGCCACGATCCAGATGTGCAAGTCTCTCAGGAGCCTACTAAGGTGCTCTGGGCTCTCTCCCTCTAGCTCTTTCTCTCATAAAAAAAAGCCATTCTCTTACAGTACCTGCTCGTGAGCAACAGCAGCATTCTCTGCGAAGTCTCACTGGAAGAGCTTGAGGAGATCTTTCTTCCACTGGATCCAGGAGCTCAATTCCTCGTCTATCCTAACAAAAGGTCATATTCGTTTGTCCAGTGCTCTTCGGAGCACCTGGCGAGCCAGATTCGAGACGAGCTCCATGGTCTCGTGCCGGCTGCCTTGAAGACGTCACATCAGCCTTTTATCATCTCGTTTGTCGATAAATGTAATGTTAATTGATATAATTGCTCCAAGAGCTCCAAGCTTTCAGTACCAGAAGCGAAGAAATGCGAGAATTTCCGACCAGCGGATCTGGGAATAGTGGAGGACTACATCTCCGCGGAGCTCGAAAAAGAGCTCGTCGCCTTGCTCACAAGCCATCCCAATGGTGGGCTCTACCAAAAATCTTCTGAAGACGTTTCATTCTTCCAGTGCAATCCCTAAAACACCGCGCCGTCGTGCACTTTGGTCACGTCTTCGACTACAGCACCAACTCGGCGTCAGAGTGGAAGGAGGCGGAGCCAATTCCGACGGTCATCGAGAGCATCGTGGATCGGCTCATTGCGGAGGGGCACATGAAAGAGAGACCCGATCAGGTCACGGTGAATGTGTACGAGCCGGGACACGGAATTCCGTCGCATTATGATACGCACTCGGCTTTCGAGGACCCCATTGTTTCTATTAGGTAAGCTAGGCCATCTAGATTTTTCTCGTCCCCCAGCCACAATGTGTATTCTCAGCCTCCTCTCCGACGTCGTCATGGAGTTCAAAGACGGCGCCAACTCGGCTCGCATTGCTCCAATCCTTCTGAAAGCTAGATCGCTCTGTCTGATCCGCGGCGAATCCCGATACCGTTGGAAGCACGGCATCGTCAATCGGAAGTACGATGTGGACCCCCGGACGAATCGAGTGGTCCCGAGGCAGACGAGAGTCTCACTGACTCTCCGCAAGATTAGAAGGAAGCCGTGCGAGTGCCAGTGGAAAGAGTTTTGCGACTGGAATCGAGAAGGCGAGATGAGCGTCCCTTCAAGTGAAGACCTCGCCAGAAAACTCGAGAACTCGTACGTATCGGACGTCTACGAGAACATCGCCTCGCACTTTGACGAGACCCGCCACTCGAGCTGGAAGGCGGTGAAAAAGTTCCTCGACGAGGTGCCACGTGGCAGTGTGCTCTACGATGTGGGCTGTGGCAATGGGAAGTACCTGATTCCCAAAGATGGCCTCCTCAAGATAGGATGCGATATGTGTATGGGACTCTGCGAGATCGCCAGGAAAAAGGAGTGCCACGTGGCACGCTGTGACGCTCTGAACCTTCCCTTTAGAGACGAGTCAGCAGACGCGGCTATCTCTATTGCGGTCCTCCACCATATTGCCACGTTGGAGCGGAGAAAGCGGATGATAGAGGAGCTCCTTCGAGTGGTCAAGAAGGGAGCTCTGATCTGTGTGACAGTGTGGTCGATGGATCAGAGTCAGTCAGAGTACGCGAAAATGCGAGGGAACAAGGATGAGGTGGAGAAACAGGAGACGTCAGATCGATTGAAAGTACACGATGGGAAAGAGTTCGAGCAGCAGGATGTGCTGGTGCCGTGGACGATCGATCAGAAGGGCGAGACGTTTCTGCGGTACTACCACGTGTTCAGGGAAGGAGAGGCGGAGCACTTGATTGAGCAGGTCGATGGGTGTGAGCTCGTTAGTGTGGAGAAGGAGCAAGGGAATTATATTATTGTTGCCAGGAAGATTTGATTGCTCTCTCTCTTTTTTTTATTGTTTTTTGTGATGATAACTTGTTTTTTGTGTTGTTTTTGCTCTTTTGTCTTTAAAAATTTGAAAAATTCTTCTTTTTAATGAAAAAAAAACGTTCTATTCAAAAAAGAAACTTGTTTCTAATCCACAATTCCTACTTTTCAATTCCTACAATTCCTACCGTCTCTTCTACTTGAACTCCCCTCCCCTTCCAGCATGGACGAGCTCTTCGACTTTACCAAACTATCACCTGATGACGATGACTCAACGGACGAGGAAGCGGAGCAAGCTCAACGAGAAGCAACTCTCCAGCGACAAAAAGAAGAGCTTGAAAAGAACGAAGCGACTATCAAAAGAAGACGTGAAGCGAGGGAGCAGTTCGAGGAAGGGCGATTTGAAAAGGCGACGAGTATGTTGAAAATGAGTTCAATTATAAAGAAGATGTGATGTTCAGAAGTGGAAAACGAGACGTTTGAAGAGGTGCTAGTTAGGAAGGCAATTCTACTCGGGCCTGAAGAAAAATCGGATTTCAAAGCGTTCATTCCGAACCTGGTAGAGTTTTTCGACAGGGGCGAAGGAGATTTTAGAGAGAGAATGGAGGAGAAGACACGTGAGACTTTAGATGAAAGAGCTTCTGAGCAACAGAGTTTCCAGATGCCATGACGCTCTTCCATTTCATCAACAAGCTCTATCAGGAAATGGTGAAACAGGGGGACACCCCGGAGAATCTGGAAATGCACGAGTTTCTCGTCAAATTCCATAAAGAGGTGTTCGATGCGCTGCGAGAGATGACGTCGATTCCAAAAGACGTCGTCTTCCAGTCAGTACTGCATGGCAACGTCTTCAGGGAGGCCAAGGAGAAGGCGTTGAAGGAGGCGGCGTGCCGTTGGGGGCACGTGGCGTTCCAGGATAAGCTCCGGGAGGCTCAGGAGAAGGCCAAGCAGGAGGAGATGATTATGGAGCAGCTCGTCGAGCAGATGCGGACGACTACATTGCTCCCTGCTATTGATAAGGAGCTCGCGAGCCTTTTGGCGGGGCTCTCCATGGAAGACATGAGCATGGAGCCACGCGACACGAGCCCCACACGTCATCGGCTCACTCCAGAAGCCCATGAGCTCGCGGAAAAAGCAGTGGCTCATCTGAAAGTCAACGAGGAGACGAGGTACGGAGCACGACGAGAAGAACGCGTGGAGAGCGACGAGGAAGACTTTGGCAGCTTCCTGATGGGCCAGATGTCGGTGCTCCAGGAGCCCGAGCCGGAGCGCGAACTGGTGAACAAGATCAAGGAGGAGCCGGAGGACTATCAGTCGGAGAATGAGGAGGAGCTCGAGGAGTTTCACTCGGATGAGGAGCTGGAAATGGGCGGAGACTGGAGGACGCTTTGGAGGGAGGAGAATCCGTTGTATTTTGGAAGGAAGCCGAGCAGAGAGGATGAGGAAGATTGGAGGAGGCAGCGGTTCGAGGATAAGCATCAGGAGAGGAGGATGGTCAAGTTGAATGAGAAGAAGGGCGTCAAGTTTGCACGTAAGGAGCTTTTATAGAAAGAAAATTGAAAAGGGGCGGGGTTTAGTGGGTCTCGAATGGAAAAGAACGGTAAAACAACATATCCGACGAAAAATTGCAGACAAAATTCAATTTAGTACGCAACTTTTCGTCTGATATGGTGTTTGCAGTCTTCTACATAAAAAACGAGTCAAATCTCACAAAGAAACTTAAAAACTAATAAAAAGTACAAAATCACAGATAGTGCAATTGCGCTCTGCTGTACTTTTTGAAATTTCTGGACAATTTATGAATTTCAAGACGTTTCAAGACGGAGCATAATGAAGAGTCACTGAAAATGTGAAGACATCAAATTTTTTGACCTACTTCCATTGACGATAAGAAAAAAAACGAAAAAATCCGTGAATTGTCGTCAAATCTGACGCTTTCACTCACCCCCAGTTCCTACTAAGCCACGCCCCTTGTAAGAATTGTGATTTCAGCCTTCTCAAGCCCCCTGAACACAATGCGAATCTTCGTGAAGCCGCACGGCCACTTCTTCCTCAGCGGAGACGACGGACCGCGCACCGACCACGTGGATCTGCGACTGAAGGACGGCTGGAAGGCCATCATCCGCAAAAACGAGATCGGACCGCTGATTGTCCCGGTGCGAAACTTGAAACTATAAGAAGACTTATCGATTGATTCAGGGCTCGGGTAAAATGGACGGATTTCGATTCTGTGGAACAAAAAACGCTCAGAAAGTCACCAACGATCTGTATGAATGTACTTGCTTTATTTTTTAACTGGCTAATAAAGAAACTTCAGATATGAACGGCTACCACGGAAATCTACTGGGCAGATTCTGGTTCAATCGCGATGCCAAGTACGATGAAGCGCTAGCGGCGGCGAGAAATCGAGAGGATCGAGTGGTGATCGAGGAGCCCGCTGAGGAGCATCATAGAAATAGAAGGGACATGGGATTGTTGAGACAGTACACTCGTGAGGAGGTACGGCTCACTTTTATTTTGGAGTTTTGACTGCATTTTAGCTCATTTTTCATGAAAATCAGTTTTGAGCAAGCGGTATGGGCTCAAAGTGCACAAAATGGGCGGGATTCAGCGTTTATTGGTCAATTTCTCAATTTGACCCTTGATGACGTGGAAATTCTGAAATTGGTTCACTACAGAACAGAAATACATGAACCAATTCTAGTATCTCCACGTCATCAAGTGTCAAATTGACGAATTGACCAATCAATGCTAAATCCCGCCCATTTTGTGCACTTTGAGCCCGTATAACTAGCTCCAAACTGATTTTCATAAAAAATTATGTACTAGAGTTTAAAACTCTTTGGCATTATCGGAATCCCCAACCTTAAAAACCATAAATGGCCTAGCTTTTCAACCTCGGCCAACACTAACTTCCTCAATGAGAACTCTCATTTCCAGCTGGAGCTCCTTTATATGAAGGATCTCGAAGAAATTCACCGACGAATGCGACGAGGCTTTTACCGGAAGGCGCAGAAAGACCATCTACGAGATAGATGGTCTTTCAGAGACGAAATGTGAGAAGCGAAGAGTTCTTCCCCCCATTAGAAATGAGCATTTCAGCCGAATGGTTTCCCGTGGAGAAGTGGCTCAAGTGCTCATTCTCACTGATTGGCGACTGGCTCATCTGAATAAGCTGGCTCTCCTGAATGCGTGCTTCAAGTTTATGCCGACGAACATGGGAGCTGCTTTCTTGTGAGTTTTCCGACGATTGTCTGAGTTGCTCACTCTAATTATCCCAGTGATTCGATGTCCGAATACCTCAATGAGTTGTTGCTCTCGCCCAACGTGGAAATCGGCACGATCATCTTCGCATTCGGTGGCTCGCCACGCTTCAAGAAAGAGCACTTCCTCTCCTTTTTCAAACGGCTCTCTGTGCAAACTCTAAAGCGTGTTGACGTCTTCTGGACCGCCCAGGACTGGTGGGATGGGCTCCGACCAAATGAGCAACAAAAGAGAGAGCTCGATGAGTTCAATGCGTATGTGAAGAGGCTGTTCGAGACGATGAGAAAAACGGGTCATATAAACTACAAATGGTTTGATGTCCGGGAGGAAAGAGTGCGATCCATGAAGCCGCCACTGCCAGTGCTCCCCGATATTCACGCGGTCAGCTCGCCAGAAGAAGTCTGCCACCGGACGTTGCTCCTCGAGCCCATCTACTCTGCATATCTGGACCTGTTCGTTTCCAAGTGCAACTGCTTCGCCTCCAGCCAATTCTGGATGACCAGGAACCGCCCGTACGATCGATATTCTGAAAACGAGGGCTTCTATCCGTCGATCGCAGACCGTGGATCGATCTTGGCGGTGCCGTACAAGGCGAAATAATTGTACAATATGATTCTTTTTTGTGGGTAAAATACTGATACATAATGCACGGTTGGAAGAATAAATTAATGCTTTAACTGTGTCGAATCATCGTCTTGCTGAGATCGTCGTCCTCTTCCAGTGTCTCGTCTTTATCATCCTCATTCTCCTTCTCTGGCTCCATCTCCATTTCAGATATGATCGCTTTCATGGCGGCCTTCAAAACGTTCGCAGCGGATGGGCTCGAGAAGCAGGCCAGATTGAAGAGCTCTCTGGAAAATGGAAGGATGCTTTTTCAATCCAAAACATGAAAAAAAAGGGAGCTCACTTATAATTATTGTTATTCTGCACAGCGAGCACCAACTCGTTGGTGTCCTCCCTTCTGCACTTGTCCAACGCATCCATCATCTGCTGCATCTGCACGGCCTTCTGCTTCAGACTGTTCTCCAGCGTCGTGTTGGCCATCTCGAAGATGATGTTGTCGATGTCGTCGACGTCGTTGCCCGTCTCCTGCATCATGATGCTCGTCTCCATGTCGCCGTGCGTCTCGACGAGCTCCTGGATCGCCGACAGGTACTCGTCGGTCGCCTCGCGCAACTGCCGGTTCTCGTCCTGCAGCGCCATGATCTGCTTGTTCTCCCTTTGCAAATCGTTGAGTATCGACTTCCGACGACTGCCATTGACGGTGAGATTCTGCACATCCAACAGGAACTTTTCGTATTTGTACATGGAGGAGATTCTTGCGGCGACTCGATGCGCTCTGCTGAGCATGCTGTCCAGATTGTTCTCGCCTGGAATGTAATCGATAAAATGTGAATTGATTCAGAATGGCACCTTGTTTCGTGGTCATCATCATTTCGTTCGCCGATTTGACGAGCGCATCGATTTCTGTGCTTCCTTCCATTATGCGCTGAATTTTTTGGTTTTTTTGATTTTTGAAAATCGATAATTTGAATTTGCAAATTCTAAAAAAAATCGATTGAAAAATCGAAAAGAAAAGTCGAAAAAAAAAGAAAATTTTCCGATGGCCGAAGAGTGGAATCCTCGTCCATCGGTGCTCGGCCAGCTCGAAAAACTTGACTTTTTCGATGTCCAATTTTCTAGCCGTCAGAAAATGAGAAATCAAAAAGAATTTCAACAATAAGTTGATAAAATTGTTTTCAAATTAGTTCATCAGATGCTTTCAGGAAATCTTGCTTCATCGAGTTTAAAAATCTAATTTATGGATTGAAAAACCGTGCCAGAGCGCTGCGACAAACAGCGCCGCAGTTTGCAAATGCCTGACCACGCCCACTTTTTTCTTCGGCTTCATCGTCGAAAAAAGCCAAAAAGTTCATTCTTTCTGAAGCTTTTCACACAGATGCAGAATTTCACGACGAACAATTTATTAAAAAACTTATGCTCAGCATGCAAAAAAAAGGTTAAAATCTTTCAAAAATTTAAGGAAAATCAAGAAAAAATCAATCAATCAAACAACAACACTGTAATCAGTGCCATCTCTTCCGTTCACATGCCACTTCTTTCCAGTTGCATAAATGCAGAATCGGGGCAAATAAAAATTAGTATAGAATGCGACGGTGACGCTGGAATACGGCTCCACGTAGCTGCTCACTTGATAGCAGCTTCCCTCTCCACAGCATCTGTCGTAATCCTCACAGAATCCTCTTCTGGAATAGAAAGAATTTGGTTTTTTGTGGGCGGAGTTTCGAGCACTCACGCCTCTCTTCTGAACGCACTGTCCCAGGGTCTCACACGGAGCCCCTCCAGCACTTTGTGCTCGTCCATTTCTTGCCCCGACCACAAAATCGTTTTCACAAAGCCCGGAGGCCCCTCGCCTCGCGCCCACTTTCTCAGGAACGCATTGATTCCCTCGTCCGTGATTCTGGCAGGAATCAAGCTCGTTCTGCGAGCCTTCAACCTCACGAACTGCTCATCCGTGAATCCAGTCTTGCAGTGGCTGTCGAACATTGCCGCGTTCATTATCTGCGGGAGCTCGAGGAACTCGGAGGTGAGCACGAGATCCTCCTCGGTCTCATATTCCTCTAATTCGATTTTGTCGGGTTGCAGCGGACACTTCTGGAGCCACCACGTGAAGACGTCGAGGTCGTCTGCTGCCAAACGAACCGTTTTGCAGTTCGGAAGGAAGTTTATTTTGCTCTCCGCGTGGGGATACTTTGACATCTCCACGCTCAACTCCTTGACTCCAAACTGACACTTTTTGAGCCAGTGCTCGAAGAACTCGAAGCTTTTCTCGCGGAAGTTGCGATTTGGGACGACGAATCCATCGGCTCTTCTCGCGGAAGTGACCCATCTGACGAGAGTGTCCGCGTTGTCTTGAGAGAAGACGAGCTCGAACATGTGGGGGTTAGTCGGATGGTTGTCGAAAATCACACGGATAACTACTGATTCCTGGAATCACGGCAAGATAAATATCGTCAGGTTAAGTAATCGTGGCCCTGGAAAACGCGCGAAATCCCAAAATATTACAAATTCTTGGATTTTGCGCATTTTTCCAGGGCCACATTTTTCAACAATCTCACCAAGTTGTCCAGACTGCCATGAATTTCGGGATGGATTTCTTCGTTGTCCACGAGATTGATGCAATCCACGTGGATCGGAGTGCTCTCCACCAGCTCGTGATCTGCTTTCGAGCACCTCGCCAGCTTGCACCTCGACTCGTAGTCCAGGAACTCGACGACCTTCCGTTTGCAGTCGTCGATGAGCTGCGGCCAGTGCTCGAAGCCGCCGATGAACAGGGAGAGCAGCTCGAAGCCTTGTTTTCCCTCCAGAAGTCTCACTTCTGAACGATTCGATTCTTCGACTTCGTCGACGTATTCTCCGAGTTCCATGGGGAACGCATTCTCATTTTCAGTACTTGCCATTGTTTTTTTCTGGAAATTTGGTAAAGTTGGTTAATGGGTCTCGAAGCGAAATGTACAGTAACTTTGTAAATTGGTTCAATTCTTTAAAAATCAAGGAAAATCAGACATTTCAGACTGAAAACCATTAAAAACGCCCTTTTTAAACGTTTCGTTATCTTATGAAAGGTTAGAAAGTATGAAAAATGGTCACAGATATCGATTTTACAGAGCAAATAACCAAAAGTTGGCTTTCAATCATAACGATTTTCCTTATGCGTAGACTACACCTAGCGAGAGAGTGTGCGGAATGAGAGAGCGCAGAGAAATAGAGATGCTGGTCTTTGTGAGTCACTGAAACGATAAGCTTTTCGATTCTGTACAAAATTGGAATGTTTTGAGAACTCAATCTTATTATAAAACTTTTATAAGAAAAACTTTAGTCTTGGAATAGTTGAGGCAATTGAGGAAGTTGATGAGCCGATAATAAAAAAAGTTGAAAAAAAGAAAAAACAATAAACTGGGGGATAAAACAGAAGAGCTATTAGGAGGGCTTGCATAAACTGGCAATCATTGATTAAATGAAAGTGATTGGATACAGAAGAAACGTGGAATTATAAAAAAAAGGAGAGGTATAGTACAGGAGTTACTGAATGCGATATTTGGTGATGAGGGCGAAGAGATCCGTCGAGAATTTGTGGTAGTCGTCAGAGTTGCGCTCCTGGAGATTGGTTAGGCCGTTCATCACAAGGGATCCTGAAAGAATTAGGTTTTTGAATGATAAAAATCAATAGTTTTTCTCAATTTCAACTCACCAAGAAGCAAATTATGATTAGAAGCCGCTCTGGCGACGTGTCCAATCGTCTCCTTCTGCTGAACCGCCAACTCCATAGCCTCCTGAAGCGAATCCGGCTCATCGGCTCCACCGGCCGACACTTGAATCCTTACCGGCGACTGCTCGCGGAGCATGTCGATAGCCGAAGACGTCGAAGCCCTGAACTGCTCGCCAGCGCGACCGCCGTTGTAGTTCACCAGCGACGACCGTTTCGCCACTCCCCCATCCTTCTCGATCAGCGGCCGTTTGCGATTCTCCAAAAGTTTCGCTGGCCCCGGCGCGGTGTTCGATCCGACGACTTTGCCCATGAAAGAGCGGATGGCTTGGGGGATCGGTGGAGGGTGGCCGTAGTTGCGGCGGCCGTCGAGTTTCGGGGTGGAGGTCGAGGTGGAGGGGATCGAGCGGATGTTGGCGAGGCGGAGAGAGTTGGTGGAACCCAGTGGGCGTCCGGGGCCTCGTCCGAGGACCACTGGTTTCGGTACTGAAAAGAATGATGGGTTGAAGAAGCTGATCGAATGCGATTAGTGTTGGATGGTGAGATCGGGCGTAATTCTAAGGATATGAAGCAACAAATCCGAAGAAGAGTTGCGGACCTATTTTAGAGAGTCCGCAATTGTTCGTCAGATGTTTTGCTTTTAACTAGATTTCGATTTTGGGTCACTTGAGGTCGAAAATGTAATGAAAAATGGCTGAGGACACTTCTTTCACTGTAATTTTGAACTTATCTGACCCATATCTCGGAGCCCAGAAGAAATCCGCAGAATTTGATTGCAGATTCTTGCTCAGAGAGTGCAATTCTATCAAATTGATAAAAAGTTCAACGTCTTCAAGTAGTGATTTTGTAAGCCAATTGTACTGGCGAAATCGCGACATAATTCTCAATTTTTATGCCGAAACTGAGCTTCTGACTACAAAATGAAGTGTCGGATTAAATGTATGATAGATATTTTTCTTCAGAATGCAACAAATTCTCAATTTTTCCTCCGCTGTTTTTTCAATCTTCGAAGCGTTTCACTCACCAGGCAGCGGCCGCACCCCCTTCAGCGTCTTCTCGCTCGCCGCGAACACACTCGCCAACGCCTGCATCAGATTCTGCTGCTTCTCCTTGGACTCCTCGTCCTCCACGTCTTCATCCTCCTTGGGACTCTCCCGTTGCAGCGGCGGCGTGCTCGCGTCCTCCCCCTCCTTGGCGTCCCCATCGGTGTCGTCGTTCTCGCCGCAGCTCTCCTCTCGCTCCAGAATCGGCGGCGGCAGATCCTCGTCGTCGTCGTCGTCTTCCTGCTCCTCGGGCTCCACGACTTCCTGTTTCACCTCTTCTTTCTCCATCTTTCTCATCGAGCTTCGGCGCGTCATCACTGACATATCTGAGACAATTCAAATGGAAGTCGTTGACAAAAATCGATACGATACAAGAAAAAGGAAGAACTCGTAGTGAAACCATGCATTCGCACGCCCAGTCTGTCGCCTTTTTTCTCGCGGGGGCAGGAGACGCAGCGTGCGGTGGAAAGTGGAGGGCGGGGCGAGGGTCTCGCAGCGAGGTGCGGGGTACGGTAGGGGTTCTGTAGGTTGCGACCATTCTATTGATTACAGGAAGGTGAGCGGCGGGGCTGAAACTGCGATAGTAATTATGGGGGGAGGGGTATTAGAGAGGCGGGGCGACGTTTTCGGGCTCCAAATGTTTCGGAGCTCCGCGGAGCTCGAATCGGTACAGGAAATGGAGGCTCCGGGACGTTTCGCAACCAGACGTTTCGAAACCGAGACGTTTCGAAACCAAGACGTTTCGAAACCGAGACATTTCGAAACCAGACGTTTCGAAACCAGACGTTTCGAAACCGGACGTTTCGAAACCGCGTTAAATCACAGTGAATTTTTAGGTGGAAATTGAGTTATCGTTTTATATTCTGACCGAAATTCAGTGATTTACTTGAAAGAATAAGCCTCAAGGCAAGTGGGTGGGTTTTTATCATGTTTTGCGTCAAAATTTGAAAAAAAAACTTGTCGGAGTTTTTCACTGAATTGTGGAAATTAGAGTATTACTAACGAATCGTTGTGTATTTTCAAGATTTTTCAACCTATATTCGTGTTTGAAACGTTGTTAGAACTTTGAAGGAGTTAAATCAGCATAGAAACTAACGAGTATTCTTATTTTTTCCGCAAAAAACAGTTTTAACAACATAAAGTCAATCAATAATAAATAAAAACATTGTTGTAAATCCATAAAACCTTAGTTAATGCAAATCAATCTTTGGAATATACACAAAAAAAAAAATAAGCCTCAAGGCAAGTGGGTGGGTTTTTATCATGTTTTGCGTCAAAAAATTTTTTTCGATTTTTTTCATTTTTTTTTACAAAGTAAATCACTGAATTTCGGTCAGATTATAAAACGATAACTCAATTTCCACCTAAAAATTCACTGTGATTAAACGCGGTTTCGAAACGTCCGGTTTCGAAACGTCTGGTTTCGAAACGTCTGGTTTCGAAATGTCTCGGTTTCGAAACGTCTTGGTTTCGAAACGTCTCGGTTTCGAAACGTCTGGTTGCGAAACGTCCCGGAGCCGAAATGGAAGGATCTTGATTAAAAAGCGATAAAGATCTTAATTAGCATAATTATAAGTTGAGCAGATGGTGTTCGATGATAAAAACCATGAAAAAATGGGAGAATTAATTGCGAGCTCTTCGAGAAAGGTTCCGGATCGCAAATCCACTTATCAGTGTAAATAGTTCAGTTTCAGTATCATAAGTCTTTCTTATCAGTACAATATCAGTGTAAAAAGGAAAAAAGTCACAAAAAACTATCAGAAAAGAAGGAGAAAAATGAAAAAAATCGCGCGTAAATCGGAACATGTTTCGTCTGCTTGTCTGCGTCTCTCTCTCTCTCTCTGTGCAGAGAGAAGCGTTGGAATGGTGGGAAAGCTGGCGAAGAGGGTGTGAATGTGAATGGTGTTTATTGAAAAATCAACAAGAACGATAAAAAAAATAACAGAAAATAACAGAAAACAAGGTGAAAAAGGAATATAAAAACATTTAAAAATCAATCATTCTTCATCCATCTCTTCCACTTCCTCTTTGACCTCTTCTTTCACTTCGACCTCTTCTGCTTCCTCTTCAACTACCTCGGCTCTGAAAACACGCTCTATTGCACTTCCTCCACTCCCTCCCAACTCACTTCTCCACCATTTCCACATAATCGCCTCTCAAATGACACAACGAATTCTTGATACGAATCCCGGTGTACTTGACGAGAATCCGATCGTGAATCGCCACCGCGTCCTCCGACGTCTTCTCGGTGTGCTTGACGTGAATCGTGATCATGTCCATCACCACGCCCACCATCAGCCCCTCCTGCACGTACTTCACCTTCGCCTCGTACTGATCGCCGACCTTCGGAATGAACACGATCTGATTGATGAAGATGTCCGAGTGGAAGACGAGCTGGTCGGCGATCACGCGCGGCTCCGACGCCGTCTCCACGTCGCCCACCGCCACCACGACGCCCTTGTACTCTTTGCGGTACTTGCCCACCGTGTTCTGCGCGATCCAGTTGCACGCCTCCTCCATCGCCTCTTTGCCCGACATGTGGTAGGGCAGTGACACGTGGCGCGGCATCTTCTTCTGCACCAATTGTCCGCCCTTTCCCTTCTTTTTCATCTTTTTTATCAGCTTTAGGCCGTCGGCGTAGTTCATGAAGAACTGATCCTTGAAGCTCTTCTTTTTCTCTGCTTTGATGTTCTGGCCTTTTGTCTTCAGATGGTACTCTTTCTTGGCATCTGGGGCGACTTCCTGGGCTTGGGTGGAGCCATCCTCGTTTTCGATGAATTTCGTCTTTCCCATCGTGATTTTCTGAATACTATCGATAAAAATATGATGAAAAAGGGGAATGAAAAGTAATAATGGCTTAAAACCAGTGAACATCAAGAAAATAATCAATTAATAGTGAAAACCCGATATTTATTAGAATCGAAACGGAATATTCGGCCACATCTGAGGATTCGATGCGAAAGCGCTCTCGAAATTCATCTCCAATCGGCTTTCCATCGCCAGAATTCTCGGCGCCGCGTCTCCGTACTTTTTCTTTGCACTTTCCCGCTTCTCTCGAATCTCGGCGGCGACGTCCTGGTAATTCGCTGATTGTTTCACCCGTCCGTGCACCGTAACTGTAAAAAAGCTGACGTCTTCTTTGAACATCAAATAAAAATCAATATTACGAGTCTCTACTCCAACGTATTCGTCTTCGTCTCCTTTCAGCCACGGCTTTGTCGCTTTTTTCTCCCTTTCTGCGGCGTCGCGTTGTTTTTTCACTGGAAAATCGATAACATCAAAAAGCTCATCGGAAATATGCTTACAATTTTCTCGATGCTCGTTGGTTTTCGCTTGAAACGCCTGCCACTCTGCATTTTCAGCTTCTTCGCGAATTTCACACCTTGACAATCGTTCCGTCAGCTCGGGCTCTTCAATTCCGACGTCTTCTACTGCAGGTTCTACAGGACCCACTTCTGATTGTGTGTAATGTTGCGAATGCACTGAAATTTGATGAAAATGAGGAAATATTGAACATTTGTGAATTCATGAATTACCTTGTCTAACCGCATCGTTGTGGTAGTTTCGCCACTCCTCACATACGGCGTAGTGTCTCCAGAAGTGATCGAACGACGGGTCTCGCGCCCATTCGTTGTTGGAGAGAAAGTTTTCCATTTTTGAGGGAGAATTGGGATTTTTTGAAAAAAAATAAACTTTTCGTTGTTTTGTCCGAGAGGAGTACACCGCTTGGGGGCCGCGGGTGCTCTGAAAAAGTCGGCCACGGCCGCGAAAAAGTGGAGCGAAAATTTTTTCGATTCGATTTTTCGCTTTCGTTTTCGAGCTCTTTTTTGATTTTCTCAATCTTCTTTTTCAATTTTTTTCTTTAATAAAAATATTTTTAAATTCAGAATTATCAAATCAACATGTCGGACACCGATTCAGACACCCCGATAGAGCCTATCAATAACTACCATGACTTGGTAAGTTCTTTTCGAAAAATTTTCACAGAAAACAAAGAAAAATCAATATTCCAGCAAACAGTACTAGGCCCAACTGGAAAGCGACTCGACTACATCACCTGGAATCAACATCACATGTTCATGGCGCGAAGCATCGGAGAAATGAGCAGAAGCGGTGACGAGGGGTGTTATATAGTGGATGGAGAGCACTATCAGATTGCTTCCGGGTATTCTGGAGGTAAAACAGGTCTTCAATGCTCTGAAAACAATAATTCTTCTAGAAATTCTTTCGAACGACGTCTTCTGCGGTCACGCGATATCAGTGGCTCTTCATCGGATGCAAAGCGAGTCGCGGAAGGGCGAAGAGTGCGTGATGTACATCACAAAGCCTCCAGACTGCCATCAGTGCGTCGACCGGATTCTGGAGGCCAATATATTCCGGATATTGTACTGGACGGAGGCGAAGGAGGTGTCAGATGACGTGAAACGTCGCCTCTTCCGGACAATCTGCGAAAAGTACCATCCAACGCGACAGATCTCGATCGAATTCGATAATTTGACAGTGTCCTAGTCTTGTTTCATCATCTCTGTGTCATTTTCATTGTACCTTATTTATTGTTTTAAAATTTTTATTGTGCGACAACATCAAACGGATAAAGGGGAACATGATAAATAAATAGCAGCGAGGCGCGGTGTGGATGGTTGCTTGGTCATGATGGATCAATTAAAAAAAAAAAAGAAGAAGAAATCAATAAATCTACGAATAATAAAAATCTTTGAAAGTTTCCAGGCACACCGGTAATAACAAGAATTGTTTTGCAAAACTTCAGCACTCCATCGTCGCCATTCTCTCACGCCTTCTGGCCAACGCCGCCTCCAGATCGCTCTTCGCAGGCATTGGTGGCACCGGCGACGCCGTCTGCAGCTTCGTCGAATCGGATCGTTTTGGCGGCGGTGGTGGCGCCTTTTTGGCGGAGAGCGGCGTGGCGGGCTTTGGCGCAGTGACGGGCGGCACGCGGATGGCGGACACTGGCGGCGGTGCTGGGAACTCTTCGTCGGAATCCGATTCTTCTTGGGCTGAAAAGAAAGAGTTTTAGAAGACGTGGGATGTTTTGGAGACTTACGAATCGTTGGCGACGAGGTGGAGGCTCTGGAGACTCGACGGAGCACATCGAGCGGTGCTCTTTTTATCGTCCCTGTTGGCTGCTCATCATATTGCACTTCTAGTTTCTCGGAGGCAATGGATGGAGATTGTTGGGAGGGTTGGGAGGATGAGGATACTGAAAATTCGGATTGTTTTGGATCTTTCATAAAATTGTCATAGCTCCGCGCACTTTTGCTATTTTTTGCTCAAAATTTGCTGGAGTTGCTCATTGATACGAGAGCTACAAATTGTTAGTTGAACACTTTTTATGAAATTTAAAAATGAGCTCGGAATTATTGATTTTCTGGAGTGACCTCACTTTTTTTGAAAATTTCACTGTTCCCTCCAGAAAATTAGAATTTCCGAGCCTATTTTCAAATTTCATAAAAAGTGCTCAACTAACAATTTGTTGCTCTCATATCAATCAGCAACTCCAGAAAATTTGAGCCAAAAAGAACCATTGCAATGCATTGTAACGCATTCTCACCTGAAAACGCAGCCGGCGACTGATTCCTGACATTCACCGAAAGCGGTCGCGTCGGATTGCCCATCAGATGATGTGGCAGATGGATCGACGACGCCACCGAAGGCGTTCTCTGGTGCAGATTGTGTGGCGCCTCCGAGATGGCAGTGGAGGAAGAGGCCGCCGACATGCTTGCAGGACCCAATGTCTCTCTGCGGATGTTCGTGGCGCGCTCGTAGTTCTGTAGTAGCTCGGAGCCATTCTTCGCGATGCGAAGAGCCACGAGCCACTTCTTGAACGTCATCTCATCCTCTGCACAAATGTACTTGATGAACTGGCTTCTTTTCATCTGAAGTGCAGTGAGCTTGATGGAAATGCACCATGGGCTCGGCGACTTGTACTTCTTCTCCCAGCCGACTCCAGTGTAAACTTGATTCGAGTGCAGGTTCATCAGACACGTAAGATCCTTCGTCGTCGGTTTCTTGCTCTTCGGAGCATAATAAAGTCCGCTGGGTCTCAGGACAAAGTAGTGTTTCTTCCAAGACTTTCTTCCATCCGATTTGAGGTACAAGAAGCCCTCCATCTCGGGCGGCACCACCGGCTCACGATGGAAGTACTCCTTGACAAAGCCTTCCTTGACATCGATAGTCCACTGATCTCCAGGTGGAACTTCCATGTGATCCGAGGTCTTCGGAGTGAGCAGATAGAGCTCGGGGCGGGAGATGAAGGCGTACTTGTCGGGGCGACGCATGAAGTAGAGCTTGTTGGGCGAGTCTTGCACCCACATTTGGATGTTCTCCACTACCTTTTCGTGGTCCTCATAGATGCGCTCTGGAAATGGGAATTGGTTGGAATGGCGGAATGGATTGTGTGGTAGTGGCTGGGGGACTAGGTGAAAAGTTAGACCAAGTGAAATTTTGAAAAGTGTTCCGACAATAAGTTTATAAATTTGTTTTCAAATAAGTTCACCAAGAGTTTTCAGAAAATATTGCTTCATCCCCTTCAAAACTCCAATTTAAGGCTCGAAAACCCGTGCCAGCGCGCTGCGACAAGCGGCGCCGCAGTTTGCAAACGGCTTACCACGCCCACTTTTTATTCGGCTTGAGCGTCGATTTTTGCCGTTTTTTCTTCAATTATCATGATTTTTCGAGATTTTTTTGCTGAAATTCATCATTTTCTATTTTTTCAGATCATTTTTTATCGAAAAAATCTCGAAAAATCATGAAAATTGAATAAAAATGGAAAAAAATCGAGGTGGCCTAGGATCCGACGTTTTTCTAGTCCCTATCGCAGCTGGCCTAACTTTCTCAATGTTTTCTCTTAAATGGCCTAACTTTCCACCTAGTCCCCTCTCAATTTTCCTCCAACTCACTGATATAAAGCTCAGGGAACTCCTCAACAATACAATGATCCTCCATCAACGCAATATGATTCTTCTCGGCCAACTGCTTCAACGTGTCCGCCACAGTCCATCGCTCATCGATGAGCATCTGGAGCGGCTGTCCGTCCTCGACGAAGAACTTGACAAAGATCCGCGTGACCTTCGCCTCCTTCATCTTCTCGAGCGCCTGTCGGATTTTCAGCGACTTTGCCTCCTCGGCACTCAGCTCTCCGTTGCGTGGCGACACCTGCAACCTTTTTTCTTCCCAAACGCTTTATTGATAAAAAAGTCGCCTTTCTGTCACTTGGTGTCCCGCCACTTCAAAGGGCGCACACCGCTCACCTGTCCATTATTAATTGCACTATGTAACATTTGCCCAGAGAGAAAGAGTGTGTTTGCGCGCTATTTGAACTCGTTCGGGTGGAATAAATGACAGGTTTATTGTCTTGGGAATTTCAAATTGATAGTCTAATAGAGAGTGGTACGGAGGAAATTAAGCTGTGCTCCAGTGTAATCAGGGCTATGGAAAGTTGGATTTTTGGTAAATTTTGACCGTTTTCGAGCCCAAATTTCACTGCTTTACCGTCTTGTTATGAAGTCGATACGGATTTTGAATAATTTGTGCTCAAAAACAACTAAACACATTCCTTTTTCCAATTGCCTTGTTCAGTGGAGCGCATTTGCAACCCTATTCTTTAACTGATCTTGTACCTTTCATAACTCCGCTTATTTTTGTTTTTTTTGGCTCAAACTTTCTGGAGTTATAGATGAATATCAGAGCTACAAATTGTCAGTTAAACACTTTTCATGAAACTCAAATCAAGCTGAGATATTCGCAGTTTTTGAAAAGTACCTTTGAACTTGAACTTGTTTCAGAAAACCCAATTTTCTCGGTTTATTTTTGATTTTCATGAAATGTGTTCAACTAACAATTCATAGCTCTGATATCGATCTATCACTCCAGAAAGTTTGAGCCAAAAAAAGCAATTATGAGTGGAGTTATGAGTGGCACAAGATCAGGTGAACTATAGTGTCGCAAACGCGCTCTATCGAACAAAAGGTAGGTCAAATCCTTCGCTTTCAATTCAAAAAAGCGTCCCTCCCTATCACTCAACTCCCCCTGATCACCTGTTTTCCATTGGCCCCCATCAATCACTAATGAACACCCTCTCATCGCGTACTTACAACTTGTAAGTACCCCCTCCCAGTGTAATATATTCCGAAATCTGACCTGAGTGGGGCTCGGCGTGTTCAGCGAGTCCCTGCAAGAGTCGTTGGAGGAGAACGCCGAGTTGCGACAGCGGTTGGAGGACTCCGTGGAGCTCGAGTCGCCGAACGCCGAGTCGCCGTCCGGTGAGGAGCATGAGGAGGCCGAGTTGGGAGCGATCTGAAAGAAAAGAGCATGTTGGAATGTTGGATGGATTGTGTGGTAGTGGCTGGGGGACTAGGTGAAAAGTTAGGCCATCTTTTGGTTTTCTCTTCCATGTCAAAGTCAATTTTTCAGCCGATTAAAAGTGAAATTTCGAAAAGTGTTCCGACAATAAGTTTATAAATTTGTTTTCAAATAAGTTCACCAAAAATGTTCAGAAAATCTTGCTTCATCCCCTTCAAAAATCCAATTTAAGACTCTAAAAACCGTGCCAGGGCGCTGCGACAAACCGCGCCGCAGTTTGCAAACGGCTCACCACGCCCACTTTTTTTGGCTTGGCCGTCGATTTTTGCCGTTTTTTCTTCAATTTTCATGATTTTTCGTGATTTTTTCGTTGAAACTTGTTATTTTCTAGTTTTTTTGTGCTTTTGGAATCAATTTTCAGCAAGAAAATCCTCGAAAATTGATAAAAATTGACGAAAAAACTGAAAAAAAACCCAAAATTTCTAGTCCCTCATAACTTTCTCCTTTTTCCCATACCCTTTTGTCCGGTCTTTGTGGGTCCGTGACCCCTTTAGTAAGTAAATAAACACGGTGTTAGCACCAGAGCCCCCCTCTCTTATTCAAATACGGCTTATGTGCGACAGAGATCCAAAAGGAGCATACGGAGTAATAAATGTGGGAACCCCCCTCATATCGTTTTCCTTTTAAACAATATGTTCGCGTGTTTTTCTGTGTGTGGCTCAACAAAAGAGCCTTGAGAGCCATGTGTTTTCTATTCATGATATCTCTGAGACCATATGTACACAGCCAGCCAGCCCCTCATCATGACGTTGTATCGAATTTCAACTAGTAGCATCCGCTGGCCAAATCAAATTTCCCACTTCCCCTCGCCTCTTTGGGGACACGTTCGAGACTTTTGGTTTATGCTCCTCATTGAGCCGGAGCAGATGCAGGAAGTGGGGATTTGTATAGAAAGAGCACCAAGGATAAACAATTGACAGACCTGATGAAGACCATTTTGGTATCCACCGAGATGAGCAGAAATCGGTGCTGGATGGTAGACGGTTGGTGGTGGTGGCGGGAGGTGGCTCATCGGCTTCACCTGCTCGCGACTCGACGAGGCTGGGATGCCGGAGACTCCTGAAATTGTCAAAAGTTGAAAAAATCATCAAAACAAAAGCAGCAAAAACAAAATGTTCGGTAGTGGATTCGATCCACCGACCTCTCGGTTCCCGTTCAAAACGCTTGCCACTACACCAAGCGTGTGCTTTTTGAACAGAGGTGCGGAGGGCAGTGAGGAAAGTGGGGGTTTGAAATTTTGAAAACTCTCGAAAATAAGAAAGTGTGCACATACCAAGGAGCAACTGATCGCCTCCATTCGTTGAATTCAATTGAGTTTCCAACGCTTCGAGCTCTTCGAGCAACTCGTCCAATTGCCAGTCGGCAGATTCTGGAAGATTATCATTGAAAATAGGTTCTAGTTGGTGAATTCGTGCGATGTGGCTGAGTTTTTTGGTTTTTTCAATGATTTTTGGTGATTTTTAATGATTTTTGATGATTTTTCAATAAAAAATGTGAAAACTGATCATTTTTCAATGAAAAAACCTCGAAAAACCGTCGAAAAACCATCAAAATCAATCAAAATCAAGAAAAAATCCTCAAAATCCGAGTAAAATCGGCATGGCCTAGCTTTTCCTAGTCCCCCAGCCACAATCGCACGGAAACTTTTAAAATAATAAACTCTCATACGTTTCTTTTTCATATAACTTTCATAGTCTCTGAAATCGGTCCGTCGCGCGTAGTTGTTGTGGTACATTTTGTGACTAAAACGGCAAAAATTTCAGTTTTTTCCCTCTT
Organism: Caenorhabditis imperialis; assembly: GCA_963572205.1. NCBI lineage: Eukaryota > Metazoa > Nematoda > Chromadorea > Rhabditida > Rhabditidae > Caenorhabditis > Caenorhabditis imperialis. The sequence goes on from OY751541.1 coordinate 7,562,249, forward strand.
ATCATTTTAAGAAAAAGTGTACATAAAAAAGTAAGGGCGAGCCAAAAAAAATAATAACGACGATGAAATTTGATACGAGGTGAAATCATACAAAAAGGAAGAAAAGGGGAATTGGAAAATTTATATAAATTCGAATAAAATTCAATGATTTTATGTTTTCGGGTGTTATCATATTATTAACAAGACACTAATATCATTATTATCACTGATAAGATCATGCAGCGTTTTTATGTGCCTAATAGAAGTGTTTTTGAATGGAAATGGAGAGGATGATGATGAAAAAAGGTGTCAAAAGCATTAGGATAAGTATAAAAGACGAGTAGAAGAGAGCAGCAGGAGGCAAACAATAGACAGGTGCACATCTGACCAGAGCCACAAGGGGGCGGAGTCCAATTGCGACAGATTGCGGGCGGGAGTGTCTCTGCGTCTCTGTCTCTAGCTGCTTCTCTGTCTGCGTCTACTATCTAACATCATTCTCTCTTATCTCTTATCACTAGATCCCTAGCTTCTCCTGCTCAATATTTCCAAAAAACGATATAACATTTGTAATCATCACTTGAAAGCCAACATGATGATACCAATTTTGTACTGAATTTCAATTTTTCAACAATATTTCAACCAAATTTCAACGAAAACTTGGCGGAAACAGTGAAAATTACCCCAAAAAGTACTTTTTCCAAAGAAATTTCTTAATGTTTTTACATTTTCTGAAAGGTTTTATCCCTAGAAACCACTTGACAAAATTTCAGCCCAATTGCTCCACTAGAAACTATAAAAATGATAAAAGAAATTTGTCTCTGCGTCTCTCTTGGGCCCTTTTGATCTCTCGTCGTTCTCTAACCGATTTTGGAGCGCTGATTGTGAGAGTTAGGATCAACTCTGTTTAGAGCCAAGTATATAGTTGGAATCAGCGTAAAAAGAGCTTTAAAATGATATGCAGATCGTCCGGAAACTAATAAAACTATTTTTCAAGATTTCATGAAAATCAAAACTCAAAATCTCGATTCCAAAATTTCGAATGAAAATTTTTGCCAGAAAGTCCAACAAATTATACATTTTCTGAAAGCTGACAGTCTCAGAAATGGAACCAACTAGTTTTCAGCCCGATTGATCCACTAGAACTGTTAAAAATGATAAAAGAAGTTTGTCTCTGCGTCTCTCTTACGCCTAGTTGATCTCTCGTCGTTCTCTAACCGATTTTGGAGCGCGGATAGGAGGCCTTGGAGTGGTTTTTGGAAATAGTGAGTTATACATTTGGAATCAGCGTAAAAAGGGCTTTCGATTGATAATAAATTCAGCATTGCGAAGTAAAATGTAACAAAATTATGAGCGCAGTAAGGAAGTACTGGATGAAAGAGGTTGGAACGATCAAAGAGGTCAGAATAATGGAAAAATCGCCCTGACTATGAAATTTATTGTCAAAGGGGCCACCTATAAAATCTATAATCTCATAACAAAAAAAACACGAAAAGCACACAAATAAAAAGGAATTCAAGTGAATACCCAACTCACTACAAAACCAGTCCAAACTATTTACTTATCTGGCACCAAATATAGGTCATAGACACGCTATCAATCACTTGACATTCTCTTCTATTTATGCACAGAAACAATTGGAGAGGTACTCGAGATGGAAATGGACGAGGAGAGCCCCTAATTGTGATCGACCCTGATTGCGCAACATTTGGCGGTCTTATAAAGAACATCTGTCGCGACCGGAAGGTTATGTAAGAAGCATCTAGATATCTTCCACCTGATGGGAACAATTAGAAGAAAAAGAAGGTGTTGTTCGGTGAAAAGGGCCTGTTTTTTCTCTTTTTTGGGGCAATTTTCAAACGAATGACTTCTTGATAAATGAGTCATGGAGATTTATGACACTTATGGTGGCCATTCGATCATCGAGGTCAGATCACCGTCTGTTGCAAAAAAACGTCGGAGACGGCTGCAGGAGAGCTACGGGTGGAGTTTTGCAGGGGGCTCAATTTTCAATGGAAATTTAACACTTTTGAAGGAGGAATTTTAGAGTTTTGTCTTGACAGTTTTGTAGGAAATTGAATTTCAAATCGAACTGTCAAAGTACATTTCAAAAATATCGAAAACCCGCTGAGAAAAAGTGGTGGAAGAGAAAACCAAAATTTGGGTTTCTCTTCCACCTCTTTTTCTCAGCGCTCTTCACGTTTTTCAAAGGAATTTTTTGACAGTTTTGTTGAAAATAAAATTTCTCATCAAATGACCAAGGGATTTTTTGAAAAAGCATAACATGGCCGAGAAAAACAGATGGAAGAGAAATCCAAATTTTGATTTTTTCTCGTTAATTCTCAAGCTTTTTCTTAAAACTGTTTTGACTATTCTGTAGAAAATTAAAGTTCCAATCAAACTGTCAGAGAAAATTTCAAAAATATCCAAAACCCGCGTAGAAAAACAGGTGGAAGAGAAATCCAAATTTTGGGTTTCTCTTCCACCTCTTTTTCTTAGCGGTTTTTATGTTTTTCAGAGAAATTTTTTGACAGTCTTGTTGATTTTTAAATTTTAAGAAATTTGTTCGGAGCAAAAGTTCAAAATCTCAGTTCTTTCGTGTACTTCTCTCGGACAACGCTCAAAATACAAAAGAAAAAAGACAAAAGGGGTGGAAAGTTCGGCGGGCTATACGTTCTCCATTGTTGTTCCGTATTATGTTTAAATGTCGAGAAAGGTGCCAACCGTCTATTTACAAAAGCTTCATCATCATCTTCAAATCGAAGAGAGCACACGAATCGAGGAGAGCCAAAATTTGGAAGGGAGTGGTTGGGAATGAAACTGAGAAGAAGTTGAAGGGATTAGTCAATGGGAACGGACAGACCGACACACACTCACTCGTGTGTGCACTCACTAATCATGATCGTAAAATCGTAAAGTTTCGCTTTTTCTTTTCTTTTTTCCACCCCGTTTTTTTTCGTTCCGAGGCGAAAAGTTATAAATCAAAACGTTTCGGAACGCGGCGAAGAAGACGAAAAAAAAAAGAAAAATGGATTTTTTTCGTTCGGAAGGCCTATTTATTAGCATATCAAATGGAATGGAACTAATGGGATTCGAGGGGATTTCGAAAAGTGAGAAAAAGTAATGTTATTCTTGGCTGCCCCCTCCAAAACATTCAATTTTCAGCGTCTCGAGCTCTTGAAATGCTCCAAGAGCTCCGAGAGCCGGCCGGAGCAACAAATGCTCCAATTTGTCACTTTCATGGCTCTATAAATCATGTATAGTATCTCGGCGAACAGGTGCTCTTTGAAAAGAGCACCAGAGCTCTTTGAATACGAAATTTTCGAAATCAAAGCGTCGAATCTAATCAAAAAAAGTAGGTCAGTGGAGGCATTCGAGGAGAAAAAGGACAGCTGTCAAACGGGGGAAAAACGAGGGAACAAAAAGTGAATTGTTCACGAGAAGTACACGAGGAAATTTGGATGATTTTGCACTTTTTTGTTAAGGTTTTATGATAAATTGAATAGAGAACATGGAAATTAACAAAAAAATATTGAGAAAAGTGAAAAAACACTGAAAAAACACCTCAAAAGCAAGAAGAAAACTTGGCGGCCGAAGTTTTGCAACCTCAAACTTTTGTGCTAATTTTCTCAATTTCTAAACAAAATTTCTGAAATCTAATCTGACCATTTTCTTTCAAATTTAAAACTAAACAAGCCTAATCAAAAAATTATCGAAAAAATTTACTCCAACCCCTCGAAAAACGCATGGAAGAGAAACCCAAAATTTGGTTTTCTCTTCCACCTCTTTTTCTCAACGTACAGGGGTTTTTAGAAAATTTCCTTTTACAGTTTTGTTCAGTTTTGAATTTAGAAAAGAACTATCAGAATAGAATATTGAAATTTTAACTGAAAATGGGGGAAAAAACAGGGAAAAATGAAAATTTTCAAAAAAAAAGTCAAGAAGTGTCCATTTGTATTAGACCTAGAAACCTTCGGATCGTAAAAAGTGGTAAGGTCGGCGGGCAGAAGCAAATCTCTCTTTCGGAAGAAAATGAGCGCGAAAACAACCTTCGGCAACACCATTTCGCACATAATAGGTGGACATTACCATACGTCTGCGTCTCCTCGGAACGCACACTCTCTAAGCCGCCCTTTGAACATCTTCTTGTTTTATATAATTTGTTCGCAATGCGATTTACTAGTTTTATGACCGATTTCAGAGACCTTATTCTCAATGGAGCGCACTTGCATCAATGAAGAAAAGTTAACTAACCTTTAATATTGTTCATACTGTACCTAACAGTATCGATCGGCGGTTTCGGCGGCACCTGCGGTCTGGCGCGGATTTGGACCGGATACGGGTCCGGGTAGTCGTACGTGTCCATGACAGCCGGCTGAAAAGAGCGCATAATGAGAGAGAGAACAGCAGGTCAATGGTACTTGTACTTATATGAGAGTGGTGGTAGTAGTGTGTAAAACATAAAACAGTGCGAGCTCGCGGAAGAAGCGGACAGGGAAGGCAAATACGCGGATTGCGCAAGCCACTGTTTGGTTTTGCCTTCCGGGAGATGGAGGAGAGGAGGAAGAGATAAGAGGAACATGAGGAACACTGATACTGCTTGATATGACGTAAGGGGGAGTCGAACTTGGGAGGGCTTGATGGGTCGGGTGTGGGAGGAGAGCGCGTTAGCCACTGCGCCACACCGGCAAGACGGTCGGCGACCGGGGAGGGCAGTGATAAGTGCGGTGTTTTTGAAAGCGAGGGGGAGGGGACTTTCGAAGCCTGGATCTTTTTGTAACTGATAGTGTTCGCACACAATGCATAAGATCTTACGACAAATCTCGGAATTTTCATTTTTCTACAAAAGGAAGGAAATTCATGAAAAAAACCTTTTCAGATCGAATTTCTCGCAATGTATACATCTTCAGAATTCACGAAACCAGATGACGTTCTTCTTCCGAACATCAAGTGTCTGCGAAAAGTGGGGAAAAGTGAGAAAAGTGAGAATCAAATCAAGGAAGAAGCGAAAGTGCAAACATTTCGACTTTTTTTTCGGTGAAACACAAACCGAATGGAATTTGCATATAACCAGACAAATTGGTTGCAATTCGGATGCAACGAGAGAGAGAAATGAGAAACAATGTGCAGAATTTGTATATTAGTATCTTTCATACTAGTACACATCTTGTTTATTGTTTTGAAAGGGAAAAGGGGGGAGGGGCGGGAGAAAAGGGAATACGAAAGAGAGAAAAAATACAAAAGGTTTGTATTGGTCAGTACGAAAAACAAGCTACTGTACAGTTTCGTATCGAGCAAAAGTGATGGGGTGGAGGGTGGTGGCGAACCCAAAAGGGGTAGAGTGAAAGGGAAGCGCGTTAACCACTAGACCACCGGCGCCGACGGTCCAAGGGGGAAAGAGTGCGTACAAGTGCGGGGCTGTCAGGAGGAGCGGCGACACTCTGGTGAGTTTTTGGAAGTCGAAGGAAAATTGAAGAAAATTGAAGAGGACTAGCTTTTCAACCTCGGCCACGATACTAGTCGCTACTCAGCCAAATTCCTATCACTCCGTATCACCGATGTTCGATCGCTACTATCAAATGATAACCTCCACTAATCAATACCAGCCAAAAAATTGGATAATAAAAGTTGATTTCACTGATATTTCCGATAAGAACACTATCAAAGAAATGACGTAATCGACGAGGTAAATAAAAAGGAAATCGAAAGAAGTCATGTTCGACAAATATATACAAACGTCTCGGATAAATGGAATCCTTTCGAAAATCGTGATATTCAAATTTGATAATGAAGAGAGATATCTCGACATGTTTGCATTCGAAATGGAACATGAAACGCCCACGCGTTGAGAAAGTGAGAAAATAGAGGTCTATTCCTTTTCGGTATGTTTGCAGTGGGGCGGCAGAGAGAAGGACAGGTTAAAAGAGCATGAGTAATCAAAGGGGGGGGGGGAGCTCCCCCGGAAAGAGAGACATTTGTCACACAGCTGATGAAAGGAATGGGAAGCGTTCCGTGACGGGTGAGTCACGAAATCGGGGTGAAATTTTATGTGACCCGCCATGAATTTGCTACGAATTCCTCTTTGAACCCATCCAGCTGTGGCGGAAGTGCGTTCGAAATGAGGAAGAATGAGGGGAATCGTGGGTTGCGACCACATGCGACGTCGCGCGGCGTCGCGGTGCCGCAGAACCTCTCAAAAGGTGGACTGGACTACAATTTGTGGGAAAATCATGGTTTTTCTTATTTTTTTCGAGAATTTCGAAAATTTTGTACTGAAATTTGGAATTTTTAAGTACAAAAACATAAAATTTGAAGTTTGCGACCACTTGCGACGTCGCGCGGCGTCGCGGTGTCGCAGAGCTTTGCAAAATTCAAAATTATGAAGTTTTTCACAATTTTAAAGAAATTTTTTGGCTTTTTTACTGAAAACTATGGAAGAAACTGAGAAAAGATGCATTTTCCAGCACAAAAACTCAAAATTTCAAGTTTGCGACAGTGCGATGTCGCGATGTCGCGCGGCATCGCAGTCAATCTCAATCAGCCTTGTACTAGGAAACAATGCATTTTTTAGTCACAGAAGCCAAAAAATATGATAAAAAGGAAAACAAAAGTAATTTTCCAACAGAAAATGTTATCAAAAACAGTTCTGCGACACCATGCGGCGTCGCGATGTTGCAGTGCGATATCGCAACATCACACTAACCCCATTTTGTAGAGAAAATTGATAGGAATATGATTTTCAACAAGAAAACACATATTTTACTCAAGAAAATCAAGAAAAAACAGGAGAATCGTCAGTATTTCGCTACTTCACAAAAGTGCGGTGAGGCGCGGCGCCGCGCGACAACGCGCGACATCGCACTGCCGCACTGTCGCAAAAACGGCCTAAATTCTAACTAAATACAGTAGCCCCTTCAATTTTTGTCCATTTAACCAAAAAAAGTAAACTGGGTGTATCCAAAAAAAGTGATGATGATGGATCACATGTCAGTCCGAACTTTGGGGTCTTTTCTCTCATTTTTCCTGGTAAAATACGAAATGGAAAGCCGGTGGAACGAAATGAAAGGTGTGCAGCTCCGTACCTGCCGCCAGAATGTGTCACAATTCGTCATCGGAGCCGAGCCGCCAATGAATATTGGATTAGGCTTCCAATAAATTTGTGAGCAGTTTTTTGTAGTAAAGTGCAATCTCAGTCGGGCGGCATCTGGCAACTTGGGGGCGGAAAAACGGGTGAAATTTGAAAATTATCCGGACGGAGGATTGGATTGGAAAAGAGAGGAGCCATTTGGAAGGTTGGGAGAGAAGGGCACGCCCTGAGATTGTATCGGATGAGTAGCAGCTCGTAAATCACCACCCAATTCGGCACGAGGTTAATTGGAAGACGTCACTCGGAAGACGTGTTATTCTTAACTGTGGGTCTCTGGGATCTGCGGATCACTATCTAGAAAAGGATGTTCGCCTTTCTAAAAAGGGACTGGATCGTTCAAGAGTGAAGTGGCCCTGGTCTTCAAGAAGTCATAACTTTGCTCAAAATTATGATGATTACATGATTTTACTATCAAAATGTAGCTTGAACACTCCTTTATAATATATTAAAGTTTCATACAGATTGGAATTTAGAAAGTATGAAAACAGTTCAATTTCTAATCAGTAAAATTAGGCTTTTAAGTGAGTTTGATCTTTTTGGATTGCTCATAACTCCGACCAATTTTGCTCTTTTTTGCTCATTTTTTCTGGAGTTAATTATTAATATCAGAGCTACAAACTGTTAGTTGAACACTTTTCATGAAAATTAATATAAACTGAGATATTTGGATTTTTCGAAAGGCTGTTTTCAGTACAGAAAGTCACAGTTTTAAAAAACTCAATATCTCTGTCATTTTTGATTTGCATAAAAAGTGTTCAACTGACAATTTGTAGTTCTGATATCATTCTATAACTCTAGAAATTTTGAGCCAAAAAGAGCAAAAGTGGGCGGAGTTAGGAGAGCTCAAAGTTACATGAATCAACTAACAAAAAACCTAATTTCGGAAGACTGTAGTGATGCTAAAAATGGAGCTAGAGCTCTAATTTTAGTACCAAAATGTAGATCAAATGCTCTTCTAACAATATGTCTATATAAAACACTTTGCGATTTCAAGTTGAAACCACAGAAAGTGAACAATTAAGGCTGACGAAACACTATGATGAAACTCACAATGAATGTCACCTACAACGCCTCCAATACAAAAAACCAGAACCAAAGCCGGGGTCATATGGCAGATAATGAGAGAAAAGCGATCATTTTCTCACTAAATCCTATTACCCGATGAGGGGGAGGGCATACACAGCTTATCGCGCATCATCTCTCGTTAATTGGATTATAAAGAGGGCCACCATTTCAAGGCACTGACTGGAATCGAGTCGAATTGAAACGAAGTGGAGAAACTAATCATGTCGACAAAAGAAAACTCTTACGGAGGTACACATATCACATTTCACGGCGGGAAGAAAAAAGAAAAAAAAGTGCTCGTGGGATTATGCTTACCGGAAGGAGGAAGAAGCAGACAATGGTGCTCGAAGCGGATTGTTGGTATGTGTGAAATCATCTTGGCTTTCCGCCAAGTGAGCAATCATTGGGAGGAGATAGTGTGTGGGATGGGGAGGGAGCAGAGAGGCAGAGACATCGCTTTTATCATCTTATCCACGGAAACGAGTCTTTCCGGTCTGGGATACCGCAAAGTTTGTGAAAATGTGGGAAGCTAGAGAGAACTACGATGCTCCAAAATTAGAGATCAAAGAGTGCACTGGAGCAGATTTGCATTTCTCTAAAAAAATTTACTAGTTGGAGTGGAGCAGACAGTTTCTCTGACGATTTGATGAGTGCCTGGATTTTATGTGATCTATATCATATATCATTCGAAAGCTCTTGTTTCAGCGAGTTCAGAACTATATTCAATTTTGTTGTCGGAGCTCTGTGAGCCGAGATATGGAGCTCCAAACTTTGCAGCTTCATATCTCGGCTGACAGAGCTCCATAGAAAAAATTGAATACAGTTCTGAACTCGTCATTACAAGAGCTTTCAGATGGTATAGGTCTTATCAACAAAATCTCCAAACTCATCAAACCACACCCCTGTAACTATGATCCTCCGATTCGGAACGATGCTCACAGAGCACAAAGGCAAAATATAGCAAAAACGCGTCAAAAATTGTGTGACATGTGGTCAAGAGGGACCGCGATGAAAAAAGAGGGGGGCCACACCCCACAATCGCCCAAGAAACGGAAACATTTCGGTTGTGTCTGCGTCTCCACCGGCTCCCGCACTCTCTCGCCCCCTCTCGCCAACCGATGTTTCAGGCGAGAGAGCGCGCGATTCGAGGAGACCGCAGACAGTCTCGCGTAGATTGATGGCTTTTGGCACGACGCCAATGGATTCTTCTGAGGATTCTCAATGTCTGGGAGAAGCCCATCCGGAAGATAATTCAGAAGACTATGGACCAGTTGGCGGGAACAACTGTTCTGCACCCAACTACTCATCGTGTCACTTACTTATTGGTGTAACAATTGCCTCTCATCTCTCTTAATTTCCTGTCTGTGTATACACAAACTCTCTCTTGTTTTCACTGGTGGGCTCCGTTGCTCCGGGGCTCATTTTTATTTTTATTTTTATCACCAGAGAGTGCCGAAAGGGTTTATGAGTTCAACTGGGAATGAGGGAGAGACTACAAAAACTACAAGAGGGGCACCGCGAATCTCTACGCAAATGCGGTGAGGATCTCGCCGTGGGTTCGTGGTCGAGTGGTTAGCGTTCTCGACTAAGGATCTGCGGGTCGGTGGTTCGAAGTCTGGTGTTGACAAGGGGTTTTTGCAAAAGTTAGGTGATGGTTCAAGGTACCTTTTGATGGAAAATTTCACATTTCGAGAACTTTTCAGCGATTTTCCGCGATTTTTAATGAAATTCAGATAGAAAACGGGACAAAAAATACACGAAAAGAAAAGAAAAAAGTCTCAACGCTCAGCCAACCATGAACCAGCTATAAAATCTGTGAAAACTAGCAACTTTCACACCAAAAATGTTGCGACCGGAAAACAACCAAAAAACCCGCCAACTTCTCCTATTTTTCCTCGCCCCACAATTCTTCGTACAAACAAACAACAATAAGTGTACGAAAACGGAGAGAAAAAAGTGTTTAAAAATTGATGAAAACAAATTTGGGCGCATACATTAAGGAGAGAAAGAGCTTCGGAGCAAAAGAAGGCGAAGAAAAGTGGGGGAGGGGAGGAGGAAAAATGTGAGAAATTTGAAAGAAAGGACAAAGCGAAAGGAAATGATGAGAAGTTGAAGTGTGACAGAGAGTGCACAATGTGTGTGTGGCCAGGAAATGGGAGGGATGATGGATTCGAAAGTTCGTCATTTGAAAGGAAGAAGGGGAGGAATGAGAGGGAGGGAGGTGGGTTTGAACCCGGGAGGCGTGCGTTGCAGGCAAGCGCGTTAACCGCAAAACCAAAGTGGCGACGAGAGCGGCGCCAGGGGAGTGCGTATAGGAAATGGGTGAGGCGGGGGAGAGGGGTTTTCAAGATTGAACAATTTGAATTTTATGAATTTCAAAATTTTTCTTGTTTTTTCAAAATATTTTCTGAAAATTTTGATTTTTTAATTTTTCGACAAAAATTCAAAGTTTCTGATAAAAGTAACATTCGTATCCAAAAAGCAACTTCAAAAACCATCAAAAAGCCTGTAAATTTTCAATTTCAAATTTCTGGTACGCTGGAGCGCATTTGCAGACTCATTTTTCTAATTTTCGACCTAAAAACCATTGAAAAGTACCAAAATTTAAAGTTTTCATTCTAATTCAATGTAAAAATCAAAGAAAAGTGAGAAAATTGTGCGAAATGAAGCGTTAATTTGGAATTTTGCGATTTTCAATGATTTTTAATGAAAATTATTGATTTTTTTCCAACAAAATTTGTGATATCTGATGGTATTACCAATTTTATCATCAAAAAAACTTCAAAAACTATCAAAAAGGCGGTTTTTTGGGCTGTTTTTCGGGGTATTTGTCAAATTTCAAACTTCGCGCCAAAGTGGTTCGCTAGAGCGCATTTGCACACCGAAAAAACACATTTTCCATAAGGTTCAATACAAAAACAGATTGAAAAGTGGTTAAAAGGTGCGACATATGATAACTATCGGAAGTGCAGAGGGGTTATAATAGTTGGTGGGCCAACACACACAATTGTGTACGTATGAATAACCATCGGGAATGGAAGAGAGAGAGATGTGAATCACAATTCCAATGGCTAGCCATTCAGAAAGCTCGACAAACCGTGAAAAATCAATCCGCGCACCGTCACAATTAGGTTTAAAGGGACACCTCTTCATTCATATATACAAATTTCCGTTTTCCCCCTGTCTGCGTCTCTCTCTCTCTCTCTCAGTTGCTCTTCTAACGAGGTAATTAGTGTGTGAGCAGACGGACAATTAGTTCGAAACAATGGAAGCCACGTGGCAAAGGAAACGAATCGAGGAAAGCGGGGGAGGAGGAAGGAAGGTGTGACGAATGTTTCTATACATTTTTTTGTACATATTTGTACAATTGGGGGGAGAAGAAGAAAGGATGGAACAGAGGGCTTGACTATGCTAATCGAAAATGACCCATTCACTGTTCGCAAAAACCAAAAACAAAAAGGAATGAAAGAAGGTGGAGTCGAACCAGGGTCGCTCGATTGGTGGGCGCGCGCGTTAACCGCAAAACCAAAGGGGACCAGTGGGAACTGGTGGAGGGAGTGGGTACAGGAAAGTGGGCTACCGGAAGGCAGAGAGATCCGTGGATTTTTCGATGAAATTGAGGCCATGTAAACTTTTTTGGAGATTTATTGAATTTTTGGATTTTTTTTTGCAAAATCTTTTGAAAAATGGCAAAAATTCGGAATATTTTGTGCAATTGTAGTTTTCGCCAGCTTGAACTCAGCGAATTTCCTCGATTTTAGCCGATTTTGCTTCAAATTTGATGTTTTTTCGTGATTTTTCCATGAAAACTGATTATTTTCGCCCTATTCCATCAATTTTCCCGGAAAAATCGAGAAAAAAACATCAAGATTTCGAGGAAAATTGAAGAAAATCAAGAAAAACACCGAATTCGCGATGGCCTAGCTTTTCAACCTCGTCCCCCGGCCACAATCGCACAAACTGGTGGATTTTTCATATAAAAATCCACTTTTTCAATGAAAAACTGATTAAAACTTTAATTTTCACGTTAAAAATTGAAGAAAATTCAGTTTTCAGTGAAAAATTCATGTTTTACCAAGCAAAACTTCAAAACTACAGAACTATGCAAATTCGCTCCAATGAGACGACGAGAGAGTGTGCGAAAGAGAGAGACGACAGAGAAACGCAAACTTTACCAAAAAGGCGAATGGTTTGCCTATGGACGACGATAAAAGAATGAAAGAGCGCGCGCCCTTCGATTTGGGGACAATAAAATATCAAGTGCTGCACTTTTTATTCGCTTTTTTCGAACCATCCCTTTCTCTCTCACTCTCTTTGTTAAAAGATTTGAAAAATGTCAATGGAGCGCAATTGCGTGAACTGTCGTAATCTATGATGTGTAGTGAGGAAAAGCCAGATGTGGAGGGGGGATGGACAGTTACGCAACACGAACAGGTGCACGACAAATTGAAAAGATGATAGGAATGGAAATGGGAATACAGTCCGAATGGGAACGGGAATGTGGAATGTCTCGGAGGGCTTCTCTCAGGGTCACTTCCAATCACAACATTCATGCACCTGGCCTTCGAGTGGTGTCTGGGTGTGGCTTCTCTTGGTTTTTGGAAGAAGTTGTTCGAAATTTGAATATTTTCAAGGTAAAGTTTGAAAAAACTATGGAAAAATCAAAAAGAATCACAAAAATAACCTCAAAAACCCACCAGAATGTGAAAAAAATCGTTGAAAATCTCATGGCCTAACTTTTGCAGATGAGATGTTTTATTGATTTTTCCGGATTTTCCATCAGTTTTCATCAGTTTTTCTTTGATAGGAATGTTGGAAATTGAAAATTGAACAAAATTGTAAAAGGAAATACTCAAACTCCCCCGATGAAACCAGAAAAATGAGAAAAATTGTGATGGCCTAACTTTTGCAAATGCTACATTTCATCGATTTTTAGCCATTTTCGTAGGTTTTTATTAATTTTTGCTTTAACAAAGCTGTTGGAAACTAAAAACTGAACAAAATTGTAAAAGCAATTTTCAAAATACCGATCTTAACATCAGAAAAACACGAAAAAACTATCATGGCCTAACTTTGGCAAGCTTTCACACTTTCTATCACATTTTTCTCAATTCCTGAACACTTTCTCACAGAATTTCTTTAACAGTTTTGTTCACACCTTCAAACTAAACATTTTTGTCGACGGAATTTTCAAAATATTCACCTGGCACCAAGAAAAACCACAAAAACCAACTTTTTCGCAAAACAATACCTCCAAAAAACTTGTAACCCCCCTAACAAAACCCGCCAAAAAACCCCGAATCCCGGAAGAATAGGAAATTTGCATATTCAATGAGCAAAGACGTGGGGCGACTTCTTCTTCACACTCTATTCACGCGGAAGACGGAAAGAGAGGAGACCGCCCGAAATTACAGGGCCCCATGATCTACCGGAACAACCAGATGACGTTGAGAATTAGAAGAAGCAGAATAGAGAGGGAGGAAATTGAATTATTATGTAAATGATATGTGAAAAGAGACGAAACAAGGTGTACAGATTGTATAAAACACAATATGTGATTGGAAAGAGAGAGAGAGAGATCAGTGAGAGGGGGAACTGGTTTGCGCGGTTTGATAGGAATACCAAACCTAACGAGATTCTGTTGATTTTGGGCAGCAACTGCCATTGAAAATGCAAGAGATGTTCACGAGAACTACACAAAATGCCACTGACAACCAATGAGAGAGCGTGGCCTAGGTTTTGCAAGATCATCCTTTTCATCTAGTTTTTAGCGATTTTCTTATGGTTTTTGTGGATATTTTGAGAATCCGTTTTGATGGAATTGTTGAAAATCAAAAGCCTAACAGAATGGTAAAAGGAATTTCGAAAAAAATCTATGAGCCTCAAGTTAAAAGCGTGGAAGAGAAATCCAAAATGTTGGTTTTCTCGGCCGCGTAGTTTTTTGGCTTTTGGGAGGGTTTTTTGAGAAGTTTTGGTCATCAGATGGAAGAGAATAAGATGGAAGAGAAATTCTAGACTGGAAAAGCTAGGCCATTATTTTTTTTCTGATTGACAATGGGAAAGCTGTGTAGTTCTCGTGAACGAAACTGAATTGATATTGTCCACGAGAACTACACAAAATGCCACTGACAACCAATCAGAGATCGTGGCCTAGCTTTTGCATGATTCTCTTTTAGTCATTGCATGATGGAAGAGAAACTCTGCATTGAAAAAGCTAGGCCATCACTCTCATTTCTTTCCTAGAGCGCTGTGTAGTCCTCGTGAAAGTTTTGTCCACGAGAACTACACAAAATAACAGGACAACCAATCAGAGATCGCGGCCAAAATGGAAGAGGAACAGGATTGCAAAAGCTAGGCCACCTATAGAACTTTGTAGTTCTCGTGAACTACACGAAATGTCACTGACAACCAATCAGAGAGCGTGACTTAACTTTAGCATGCAACAAAATGGAAGAGAAAGCCAACTTTGCAAAAGCTCGACCATCTTTTTTCTCTAGACAAGTTTTTGTCCACGAGAACTACAGAAAATGACATGGTAACCAATCAGAGATCGTGGCCTAGGAAACCAAATACTCACCTTTCCGTCCTTCTTCTCTTCTTCCTCCTCTTCTGAATCAGCGAACACGTCTTCTTCCTCAACGACGATGTTCTCTTCTTCTTCTCCTTCTTCCTTCTCCGTCCGATTCAGATCCACAACTCCCCTCTCACTATCAATGTCGCCGATCAAAAACGGCTGCTCCTTCTGAATATCGTCCAACTCCAGATGAATGGCGTTGCTGAGAAGTGCGGAAGACGTCGGTGGCAACAGACTGGCGAGCAGGGAGACGCTGCAAGATTCGCAATTCATGACAAAAGGGCGCCCATTGACGGATGGCTCGACAGCAGTTTGATGTGTTCGAGTGAAATGACAAGCATTAAGTGGAAGGGGAATTATTGCGCAATGGACGGTGGCGACCCCTGGCGCGTTGTCAAGTGTTCCTCGGATGTTCAATAGAGCGCGTTTGCATTGGGATTGAAAAGGGTGGCAATATGGGACACCTGGGGTGAAGAATTTGGGGTGGAAGAGGGGCTAATGGAAAGGGCAAAAGAGCCAAATTTGATTTAGTAAAAAGCCTTTATAATTCTTATTATGGTGAGAGAAGGAGAGACGCAGACAACGAAGCAAATTATTAATTTTCATAATTAGCACTTGACCTACGCTTTTCCATGTTTTTCTCACGATAATTTTGGATTTTCACATTAGAAACTTGCTATGATGGCTGGGGGACTAGGAAAAGCTAGGCCATCAATTTGAAATGTGGTTTTTATTTGAATTTTCATGATTTTTTGTCAATTTTTGCAGTTTTTCTTCATTTTTCATCGAATTTCTTGATTTTTGATGGTTTTCGATGGTTTTTCTCATGAAAAACAATGTGAAAAGACTAAAAAACACCTCGAAAACCAATTTTCGATAGGAAAATTTCAAAAAACTCCGAAAATTGCCCCTCCTATTGGTCATTGTTGTAGTTCTCGAGGAAAATCGCTTTTTTATCAGTTTTTCTTACAATTCTTCCATTAAATGTTCAATTTTTATTGTAGTTTCGAAATCTTTTCCCATTAATCCCTACCCCTTTCTTCCGGAAGCCCGGAAGCCACTGAACTATGAAAAGAATTTAAAAATTCTTTAGAAACAATCAGAAACATTTGAAAAGAAGCGAAATTTCGAAATTCGAACGGAGAAATAGAAAGGCAAAGAAGCCGGGGGGAACATGCGCGAACGGGTCAGTGCCCTTTGTTTCAGTGCCCTCGGCGTCTCTTCCTCCCGCACACTCTCTCGTCGGTGCATGGAGTGAAAGAGTGAAAGACGCAATGATTTATTCAGAAGAGTTCTGGCATTCAACAGAATGCCCATCTGGAGCTTTTGTAAGAGTGGAAAGTTGAGAGTTACAGGGTCAAATTGAATGGTGGGTTTTAGGTGAAATTCGAGCCCTTGTAACTCCGCCCATTTTTGCTCTTTTTGGCTCAAATTTTCTGGAGTTAGAGATTGATACTAGAGCTACAAGTTGTCTGTTAACAACTTTTTATGAAACTTGAAAATGAGCTCGGAATCATTGATTTTTGAAAGTGCTCTTGAAAAAGTGACACTGAAAGTGAGCTCCAGAAAATCCATATTTCTGAGCTCATTTTTGATTTTCATAAAAAGTGATCAACTAACAATTTGTAGCTCTGATATTAATGAGTAACACCAAGAAAATTGAGCCAAAAAGAGCAAAAATGAGCAAAGTTACAAGGGCTCAAAAAGTGGTCAACATAATTTGGTCATTTCAGGAAAAACTAAAATATCTCAGTTGCCTTTGATTTTCATAAACAGTGATCAACTAACAATTTATAGCTCTGAAATCAATGAGTATCTTCAAGAAATTTGAGCCAAAAAGAGCAAAAGTGGGCGGAGTTATGAGGGCTCAAAAACATGGTCCTAAAATTAGCTTGAAATCGGTGGTTTTGAGTGGCTTTCCAGGAATAATACTTCTAATTTCACTATCAGTTTAATAATAAGCCTCAAGTATTGTTTTAACTAATAATTCACATCAAACCCCCTTGCTCATTCTATTTTCGATCCAAATGAATTCAATTTTTCAAATCAAAAATGAGGTCAAAAACGGTGGCTGCTCTGGAGAGAATCCGTAATAAGTAGGTTCCACCTGTCCTTCATCCTGTCACTAAATCATCTGCCAAATGATAAATTACCGTAACGGGGCCCGCAACTGTCTCAGAAGGCGAAACGGATATAACCAGTGTAGCGAGAATAAATCATTGAATACTATACACACTGACAAAATGAGGTCAAACAACACCTAATCCAGAGGAAAAGAGCTCTGAAAAGAAGAGCTTTAAAAGCAATCAGAATGAGCAACTGGAGAGAAAATTGTTGCGAAATCAGAAGAACACAGCCACAGAATCAAGTTAGAGAGCGGCGAGAGAGTGTGCGGGAGGGGGAGACGCAGAGAAAGATTGTAATCTCTGCTCGGTTTGGGTGGTCCCACAGAGATGGACTAATCTGATAATTGAGACTGTGGCGGTCCAAGGACGCTTCTGGTGGCCTAAGTTTTTCACTTTTTTGGAAGTGGAGGGCTTTCTTCCTCTATTCCAGGTAGATCGGTGTAGAATCGGTGTGCTCTTGGGAAAGATCGGTGTGCTCTTGGGAAATGGCCGAATGGAGCTTATTTGAATGGAGCATTATCAAAATTGTATAAGAATTTTAATTTTTATTGCATAGTTGAGAATAAACCGAAAAAATGCGAAGAAAATCCAAAGAAAATCTACAGAAAATAAAAAAAAAGTTGATGGACTAGAACCCCAAATTTAGGATTTCTCTTCCACCTCTTTTACTGGCTTCCTAGGCACTATATTCAAAATTCCATTGACAAATTTGTAGAACTTTTAATTTTGTATCAAACTGTCAAAGCACTGTTTTCAAAAACTCAGTCCAAAACCTAGAAAATTCAATTGAAAATAGCCCATGCAAAACTTCGGCCACGTATCCTGTAGCCCTCCGACATCTTTATTCCGAAATTCCTTTGACCATTTTGTAGAGTTTTTGATTGTCTATCGAACTGTAAAAACAAAATTATCAAGAATTCAGTCCGAAAGCCAGAAAATTCGATTGAAAGTTGCAAGTGCAAAACTTCGGCCACGGGTCCTATAGCCCTCCTGGAGCTTTTCTCCAAAATTCCTTCGACAAACTTGTAGAATGTTTTATTTTCTATCAACCTATTATGGCAGAATTTTGAAAAGTTCAGTCCAAAAGCCAGAAAATGTTAATGAAAGTCCCACATTGCAAAACTTCGGCCACGCCTCGTATAGCCCTCCTAGAGCTTCAATATGAAATTCCTTCGACAATTTTGTTCAATTTCTTCTTCTCTACCAAACTATCAAAACCAACTTATCATACAACCATTTACAATCCATAAATTTTTATCCAAAGCCACCCCTGCAAAACTTCGGCCACCAATCCTCCCCATCCATTACCTCCAGAACCATTTCTTCCACGAGATCAAACGGCAAACACTCGAAAAGTGTGCATAAGGTAATTACCCTCCCACAAAACGTCAAGTGTTTACGGAGCCCGGCTAACTAACCATTTCTCGCCGAGAAGTTGCTCTTCCTCGTCGCTATCCACAAGATGCTCCAGATCGCACTCCTCGGAGCAACTGTCCATGTTGCTCGGCTGGAAGTGGTGTATAGTATAGGGAGATGTAGTGGATTCAGTGAAAGGAGGAAAAGAGCAAGAAAAGAGCAAGAAAAAGAGCAACTGAAAGAGAAAGAGCAAGCAAAAAGTAACTAGAGGTGTCGGAAGTGAAGCCAGAAACTTGAGATTTTAAGAGGTATCCAACTAAAAAAGAAAAGAAAGCAAGGAACAAAAGATGTTGTGGCGACATGTTCAATTACGCATTGACCCCCCTCCAAAGGGGGCGGCCTTCTGAAGATATCGCTTCCGCGCGGAAGGCGTGCGGCAAAAACGTACTAATGCGCGACGCGATGATTGTCACGCCTTCTTGGGTCCCTGGAGACGTGCGGAGCCAATATGGTATCAGAGGGAAAAGAGTATGCAAATTTACGAACAACACATAACAACAGATTGTCGAGGAAGAGAAAGAGAGAGAGAAGGGCGAGGGGGGAGACGCAGAGAAGCTTGCGCAAATAGTTTTGGAGCAGAAGGACATTCAAAATAAGAGGATTATTATTAATGAGGACGGCACGAAAATGAGGCAAAAAATGGGAAAAAGGAAGGACATTGGGGTCCTCGAGAGCTTCTGGTGGCCGAACTTTTTCAATTTTCACTGTTTCCCGGATTTTTCCATTCTTTTTCTCATTCCGATTTTATAGTTTTTTCCAATTTTAACTCGAAATCCACAAAAAATTCCGAAAAAATCCCATTTTGAACCCCAAAAAACTGCAAAAAAAGTCGTGGCCGAGGTTTTACAACTGCACTTTTTCATCGATTTTTTCAAATTTTCTAGCAGTTTTTCTAACATTCTGTCTTGACAATTCTTTTTAAAACACATTTTCAATAGATTAGATAAAAAAATTACAGAAAAACTATCTCCAGTCTAGAGAAAAACAAGTGGAAGAGAAACCCAAAATTTGGATTTCTCTTCCATCCCTGTTTTTCCCTGTTAGATCGTCTACTTTTCTTTAAAATTTATAAAAATTGAACAAATCTCCTAATTTTAACTCCAAATTCACAAAAAATTCCAAAAAAATCCCAATTTAACTCAAAAAATCCCCGAAAAAAGGCATGGCCGAGGTTTTGCAACTTCACTTTTTCATCGATTTTTTAAAATTTTCCTCAAAATTTTTGAAAATTCTGTCTTGAAGGTTCTTTTCTAAATTCAATTTTAAATAAAATGGATAGAAAAAATTACAGAAAAACTATCTCCAGTCCAGAGAAAAACGAGTGGAAGAGAAACCCAAAATTTGGATTTCTCTTCCATCCCTGTTTTTCAGCGGGTTTGGCCCTAAAATGGATTTATCTTTCAACATCCCTCAAAAAGAACAGTTTTTCTCAAATCTCTTCAAAAAATAATCGGAAAAAATTTATCCGAAAACCAGAATTCTAGTTGAAATTGCAAATCCTAAAAGGAGCACCACAAGAACAATAAAAATGGGAACAAAAGTTGTGGCTCAGCTGAGCACCGCAATTTAAATTTGAAATGAAGCGAAAGCCCAATTAGGCCGTTTTGCCAACCTCAATCACGCCTCCCAACTAATTGTTAGGGAAATGGGATAATAGGGAAACAACATTTCATTTCCGATACTGAATAGGTGTGCACAGTGAGTCACTTTGTACTTTCTGATACGCAAATCGAGAAGAAGAAGAAGAAAGTTTTATTCAATTCAATGAAAAAGACGTTCAAAAAGTACAAAAGTCTTCACAACTTGGAAACCGTCTTCACAAACTCGACGCACTTCTTCTTGTACTCTTCCGGATTCTTCCTGATGTGAGCAACGTGCTCCGTGTCCCCAAAGTCCACCGCTTCGACCTTGTTGCCACGTGAATTCTGAACCTCGATGAACTCTTCCAGATGGAGCACTGGAACCATGGAGTCTGCCTTCGAGTAGAGTTAGAGTTGCTGGTTGGGAAGGATGATTTTGTCTTGGATGTAGAAGAAAAGGGAGAAGTAGGGGCGGAGGAAGGTGGTGGCGAGGAAGGGGGAGAGCTGGAAGGAAGGTTTATTTGATGGTTTTCACTGAAAAGGAATCGAGTTTTTCAGTATCGTTGGAAAGGACTATGAAAAAAAGACCGGGAGCTTCAACAAGTTATAACTTCGCTCAAAACTATGATAATCACATGGTTTTAGTATCAAAATGTAGCTCTTATACTGCTCTATAACATTTCAAAATTTCAAACAGATTTATCAAAAACTACCAAAAAGACATCGATTTGTTATCAGTCTACCAATGCTTGACTTTGATCAACTTTGACCTCTTATAACTCCGCCCAGTTTTGCTCTTTTTGACTGATTTTTTCTGGAGATACTCCTTGATATCAGAGCAACAAATTGTCTGTTGAGCACTTTTTATCAAACTCTAAAATGAGCTCAATATTATTGACTTTCCGAAGTGCACCTGAAAGTGAAAAGCTGCTGAAAAATGAGCTCTAAAAAATCAATAATACTGAGCTCATTTTTGATTTTCATTATAAGTGATTAACAGTTAACTTGAAGCTCTAATATTAATCTATCATTCCAGAATATTTGAGCCAAAAAGAGCAAAAGTGGGTGGAGTTATGATAAGTTGAAAATGAGCCAGAATCTATAGAATCCTTGAGAAATTCTGAACAAAAATTGATTCAAAAAGAGCATTTGTGAGCTTCAAGTCTCTATTTTTCAGATTTTCAGAGTTTTTAGATTTCTAGAGACCCACCAAAACATTCCGAATCGTCTCAATCATTGAATGCATTGCGGCTCTTTGAGCATCACTCAGATACGGAATCGATGGTCTTGAGAGCATCATGGCTTTTCCGTTTTGATGTGGAAATGGGCGGGACGGAGCACTGAAAATAGGAGCTCACAACATCAACTGAAAGTTCGGAATACCTATCAAAAATGATCGCATCAACTTGCTCCTGGAATTTGGCTCCGCCCACTTTCTTCCACAATGAGATGACTCCACGGATACCGTTCATGGAGAAGGAGTGAATTATGATGGGTCTAAAACGAGTAATAAAAAGTTTGAAAAGCGATGAGGAAAAAGGAAAACAAACCTATCCCGAAACTGGTCAAAAATGGGCTCCAAATGTGCTCCGATCTCAGAGGCATTGGGCACTTTATAATGATAACGAGGCGGACAAATGGATGTCACGTGGAATCCCTCTTGATTGTAGATTTTGGTGTACTTCTCCACGTGTTTCGGATCGGCACCCGCCCATCCGATCATTGCGATCACTGGCTTCTCGTTTGAAGATTCTGAATCACGGTTTCATTGTAGATGATCCATTTTTCATCTTCATTATACAATTACCTTGAGCATAATGAAATTTGAGCTCTGGTGGAGAGCTCTTTCTCCAGAAAAAGGTTCTTTTGGAATGGAGCCCATTCACATGAAGTCCTAACCGATTCACAATACGAAGCGACATTTATAAAAGCTTTGGAAATTTTTTGGAAATGAATAAAATAGACAGACAGGGAAATATGGAAATCGCAATGGGAACGCACAAGACTGTGTGGTCAATGATCTTGGGGCGGGACAGATGGGTGCTTTGATGACATAACACACGTGGTCATTGATCTTGTGGTCAGTGATCTATGGTAGCGAGTTTGATCTTTTTTATCCAGGGAAAAGTATTGGAGCACTTTGATTGAGAGTAATGTATATTTTTACAATTGTGCTGGTGATTGATAATGATTGAGGTGCATTTTGAAATCTAGAAGTTGTGAGCTCAATTTTAAACTTCATTAAGATTGTTTGGATTCCGAAACCTTCTGATGAAACCTTCATGATTCAAAAGCTCTTGTTTTGACGAGTTCAGAACTGTATTCCATATTTCCCACCGTGCTCTGTGAGCCGAGATATGGAGCTCCAAAAACTCGTAGTTAGTTCAAACTTTGGAGCTCCATATCTCGGCTCACTGAGCTCGGTTGGATAAAAAAAACATAGTTCTGAACTTGTCGAAACAAGAGCTTTCGAATGATATGGGTCTCATTGGGAACATTATAGAGCTCATCAAACCATTCCCTTGTAAACTAAATGCTCGATTTTGATCTACTCAATGAAGTTTTTTGGTATTCTTTTCCAGATTTGATCTTTCTTTTTGATGAACGACAATGTCAATGTGATATGTCTTTTGAGCAACTACCCAGGAAACTTGAACAATTCCATTTTCTTTCTGAATACATTACAGGGCTCGATTCCATTACAATTCCAATCGAATAATGATTCAGTGTGATGCAATATACATCAAATGAGACTTGTAGCACACTTTCAAACATCAAAAGCATAAAAGTTTTGATAGTTTCGCTTTAAGATTGTGCATTTTCAGAAAGAGCATCAAGTCTTCCTGTGTTAATCATCAATGATGACGAGAAAAATTATCTTCCTGAAAAATGAGCACATGGGAGATTGTGCTCCATTCTTGATGACACTAGGGAAGTGCATAATGATAACGAGGATCCCTACATGCAAAATGATAGCGTTCTTGATGAGTGACTACACGATTCGACGAGACGCAGACAGTCTCTCTCATCCGAGCGCGCATTCTCTTTGAATGTAATAGATTCGTGACTGTGATTCTTGACAGATTACCAACTGACCCCACCCCGCACAAATTTCCCGAATTCCGCACTTCCTTTCTCACCCTCACAGTATTTTCCCGCGAAAAGTAAAGACACATATAAGGCGATTTTTAGGAAATCGTGGGCAAAAGCGATAAGAAAACTGAAAGGCGAGGTGAAAAGGCGATAAGGTACTTAGAGAGACTGCACCGATGACGATGAAATGTTCGCTTTGTGCCAGAATTTTTCATTCTTCTTTCAGGTGATTATTCTGTTCGCTTTCTCCCTCTCCATGTTGCTCTTTGCGACACTTGTCAGCGCTTTGACGGGCTCTGCGTTCGCCAATGGTGGGTTTTTGTAGTTCACACGGATAAAGTGTGCTCTTTTCTCATGTTAATATTGAATAGTTGAGTTGGAATAGTACAAGAACAATTCTCGAGCTGACTCATTCTCTAATCAAATTATAAGCCGATCATTTCAATTAAACTGTCAAAAATTGTCGTGTACTCCTTCTCGACTACCAGTTTCCTGATTTTGATTCCATTTGTAGTTTGTTTTCACTTCCAGAATGCTACGTGACACCATGCACACGTGACGTGATCATAGTGGTGGATGGCTCGAGTTCGATGCAGACGAGCACTTATGTTTCGCAGGTGGGTTACGGTACCTGGGGCAATGACTTCGATAGTAAGGGGTAAACTGAAAAAGAGGAGAAGAAGGAGTTGTAAAAATTGAAAAAAGCGTTTTGAAGTGATGTTACAGTACGTTCGGATCACTTCTTCGTGTACCAGTTTTGAGCCCTTATAACTCCGCCCACTTTTGCTCTTTTTGGCTCAAAATCCCTGGAGTGATAGATTGATATCAGAGCTACAAATTATCAGTTGAACACTTTTTATGAGCATCAAAAATGAACTCGGAAATTTCAATTTTCTAGAGCTCACTTTTCAGTGTCACCCTTTCAATTGCACTTTGAAAAATCAATAATTTTGAGCTCATTTCAAATTTTCATAACAAGTGTTAAACTAACAATTTATAGCTCTGATATCAATCTATCATTCCAGAAAATTTCAGATCAAAAGAGTAAAAGTGGGCGAAGTTATGGTAGATTGAACTGTAAAACATCTCACTTCCGTTGTGCTCCTTTAAAGTTGGGTTACTGTATCTAATGCTCACTTTCTAGGAGATCAACATGGTGACGCGGCTGACGTACGCATGGACTTTGGACGACTCAAAAGTTCGATTGGCACTCGTCGGAGCATACTTTGGCAACGAGTTTAATGGAATGGATTACTTCACTGATAGGTAGAGTCTCTAAATCGATAGGGTTTTTTAGTGAGACCTATATCATTTGAAAGCTCTTGTTGTAACGAGTTCAGAACTATAATTGGTTTATTCTACAGAGCTCTGTGAGCCGAGATATGGAGCCCCGAAGTTGAATACTGAAATGTTTACAATTTCAGAAGTGTTCTAACTTTGGAACTCCATATCTCGACTCACAGAGCTCGGTAGGCAAAATGGAGCACTGTTCTGAACTCGTTAGGACAAGAGCTTTCGAATTATACAAAACTCATCAGAATCAGACAATTCCCCTGTTAGCACGTCTTCAAATTTTCCAGTGGCACTGTGGAAAAACGTCTTCAATCCTACCGAATCGCCGCAATGCAATATGGACTTTTCAACGGAGATTTCAATACGTAAACCTTTCTTCTTTCTCTCTTCCACAATATTCTGAACTCCAGAACAATCCGCTTCCTGGACGAGCGATACGTGGGCACGCGAGCCAACTTCTCTCCACGGAACAACGTCCAGAAGAGGATCGTGATCTTCACATCGCACAGTGGAGTCGCTGACGTGGCATCCACGAAGAGCAAACTGGAAGAGTTCGCGCAGTTGGGGTACGCGGTCACCATCGTCGGCATCGGTGTCGCGGAGAGTGTGTACAAGAACACACATTATCATACGGTAAGGGGGTTGTACTGATAAGGAGGTGCTAAACTACGATCCTGGGATGATGGCCTAACTTTTTCATGTGTCTGTTTGTGCTCAATTTTCCGGCCATGCATCATTTTTTTCAAAAATCTGTCTTGACCAGTTTTTTAGAAATTTAACACTGAGTATACTCACCAAAAACCACATCTCTAACTATATGGTAACCACTAGAAAAACGCGTGGAAGAGAAACCCAAATTTTGGATTTCTCTTCCACCTCGTTTTTCTGGCGCCCCTGGCATTCTTTTTTCGATTTTCTTTTCACTATTTCGAATTTTATCCTTTTTCCAGTTCGTCTCGGTGCAATTCTTCGAGCTCGGCGGAGTGGCTCAATCGCTCATTGACACGATCACAGAGGAAGGAATTTGCTTCACCGATAGTTAGTTACACCCACTCCACCATTTACAAACTGCTGATAACTTTCAGAAGGCTGGACGACTCCCAAACCGCAAGTGTGCACCACGAGCACCACCACCACCACCACTCGTGCACCCACCACCACCGCCACCACCAAGAAGGGTGTCACCGCCAAACCCGCCACTACACCAAGGCCATTGCCACCCACGCAGCCACCCTTCCCAGTGGGCGACTATCAGAACTGCAGTTGTACCACACAGAGTCTTTATGTCAGTTGAACTTTGACCGCTCATAACTCCGCCCACTTTTGCTCTTTTTGAACAATTTTTATTGGGAGTGATAGATTGATATCAGAGCTATAAATTGTTAGTTGACAACTTTTTATGAAAATTGAAAATGAGCTCGGAATTCTTGATTTTTGGAAGTGAACTCGAAATTTTGAAAATTGGAAAGTGAGTTCCAGAAAATCAATAATTCTGGGCTCATTTTTTATGCTCATAAAAAGTGTTCAACTAATAAATTGTAGCTCTCATATCAATCTACCGACTACAACAAGTTTGAGCCAAAAAGAGCAAAAGTGGGCGGAGTTATGAGGGCTCCAAAATCAAACCAAAAGTCGTTTCAGATCGATATAGTGTTCGTCGTGGATGTATCCGAAGGAATGGGCGCCGGGGGGCTCATGATGGTGAAGGCTGAAATCAACACTTTGGTGGGACAGATGTCGTTGAATCCGGACCAAGAAAAGCACGTGCAAGTGGGACTCATCAAGTACAGTAATGTCGCAGAGGTGAACCAAGATGATTGCTCACTGTAACCGATACTTTCAGATTGTCTTCAAACCTTCTGACTACGACGACGAGGACGAGTTCACCGAGGACTTGTGGACCGATCCGAGGCTCGAGGACATTGATGAAGGCGTCGATGAAGTGAACCTTCATCTCGGACTTCAGAAGGCCGCGCAAATGTTGGGCTCGATGAGGAAGGGAGTGAAGAAGGTGGTGGTGGTGTATGCGGCCAGTTACGAGTGAGCTCCGTTTTCTTTTCAGCTCTTTTCATTAACTTTTTTTAGTGACGAAGGTCAAGATGACGCTCGTCAGATTGCTGCAAACATCCGTGGAAGTGGGTACAGTATCATCACGGTGGCTTTCGTGGAGCCGGAGTCGTCGGATTTGGTGATGCAGGTCGGGGAGATTGCGAGTCCACGGATGAACTTTACTTCTTTCCGAGATGATTTGTTGGTTGAGGAGTTGGAGGACGCGTTCTGTCAGGTACCCCTTATTTTCAAAATTATTAGCAATCATTTTGGAGCTCTCATAACTCCGCCCACTTTTGCTCTTTTTTGCTCAAATTTTCTGGAGTTATAGATTAATACTTGAGCTACAAATTGTCAGTTGATAACTTTTTATGAAAAGTTAAAATGAGCTTCGAATTATTGATTTTCGGGAGCTCACTTTTTCTGGTCCTTTTCTAGTGAAGTTTCTAGTGAAAGTTAGAGCTCTCATAATTCCGCCCACTTTTGCTCATTTTGGCTCATTTTTTCTGGAAATACAGATTGATATCAAAGCTACAAATTTTCAGTTGACAACTTTTTATGAAAATTTGAAATGAGCTCGGAAAATTCAATTTTCTGGAGATCACTTTTTCAGTGCCACCCTTTAAAGTGCACTTTGAAAAATCAATAATTCTGAGCTAATTTTTGATTTCAATAAAAAGTTATTAAGAGACAATTAATAGCTCTGATATCAATCTGTAACTCCAGAAATTTTGAGCCAAAAAGAGCAAAAGTGGGCGGAGTTATGAGGGCTCAAAGTTCACAGGCATGGGGGAAAACTAGGGCGGAGTTGTGAGTGACTCATCTGGGAATTTTGTGACAAAAACTTTGATTTTTCTAAGCATCATTATTGTCAGATGATGAAAAATCAGCTCAAAATGTTACAATTAGATACCTGGCCGCAAGCAACATATCCGACGATAAATTACGGACTTGATGTCAAACTGATTCAGTTTTTTCATATAGTCCGCAATTTCTCGTCGGATTTACGGCCAAAATCCAAGAATTTTACCGTGTTATTATGAGCTTCAAAACGAACATCATCTGATAAAATTACAAGATAATCATTGTTCCAGGTAAACTGCTACTGTCCGAACAGCTGGAAGCAACTGGTCCTCGAGCATCGCAAGTACGGCGAGTGCTTCTTCCCCACCAAAATCGACGCGAACTGGCTGGCCACCAAGTTCGAGTGTCCCCAGCTCTCCCAGGAGCACACGGGCAACGGACACCTCGTCTACGTGAACTCGGCACTGAAGAACACGTTCCTCAACGAGTTCTACATGGAGAACTGGGATCCGGAGAACCAGGAGAAGCCGAACTACGACATCGGGTATTATTACGACAAGACGAGTGGCAAGTACATTTGGGTCAACGGGGTGACGAACAATCCGTACGGGAACTGGGCGGAAGGACATCCGAATCTGGCGAAGGGCGAGTGTGTGGCGGCGAAACAGGTGGAGGGCACTGACTTCACGTGGCAGAGCATCGGGTGCACCACTGAGTATGGAAGGTAATCCTTTTGAGCATATCTGTGTTTCAGGGTTCTTTTATGTTGGAATTTCAGAGGACTGTGTCAGGAAGCTGCTTGCGATTCGGACTTCTACTGCCCTCCGCAGAAAAGTTGATTTCTGCTGGATTTCTTTCTCTCAATTTTCTCATAATTTCTGAATAATAATATATTTATGAAGCTCTATTCATGATTTTTATCTTTTTATCACAAATATTGAAAAATAACTGATTTGAAAAGCAACGAAAATTGACAAAGATTGAATTTTAAGAAATTACAGAAGTTTTGTTTTTGCCCTTAAAAAATCTTCGAATTCACTTTTCCCCAGTAAAACCCTAATATTCTGAATCTGCAAAAAATTCGCTATCGAACCATATAAAAATTACCGCGAAATTCAAATTTCGATTTTCGGCCCATTTCACAGTGCGAAGTTCTCCGGCACCCGGCCAAAGAAAAGGTGAAAATGCAATATGGAATTTCAAGATGATATTTATATTGTTAGAAAGAAAAAATTTGCTGAATAAGATGTGATAATTTTAATTCTAAAATATTGAAAACGGACTGATTTGAGGAGCAAAGAAATTTGAGTTTTAACAAATTACTGTAGCTTTGTTTTTGCCCTTTCAAAAATCTTTAAACTAACTTTTTCGCTGTGAAAACTAGATATTCTGAATCTACTAAAAAATTCCCTATCGAACAATATAAAAATTGCCGCGAAATTCAAATTTCAATTTTCGACCCATTTCCAGTGCGAAGTTCTTCGAGGCTCGACCAAAGTAAAAGGTGAAAATGCAAAATTGGAGTTCCAAGGTGGTTTTTATATCATTGGAAAGAGAAAATTTTGCTGATTAAGATGTGATAATTTTCATTCAAAATTATTGAAAATTGAATGATTTGAGGAGCGAAGAAAATTGAGTTTTAACAAATTTAACAAATTACTGTAGCTTTGTTTTTTAACATTTTGCAAAAAATAGAAAAACGCTGGAATGTTTTTCGTGGCGCAGAGTCATACACAAACTGGTTTTTCGTCCGCCCTTTCGATATTCACGAGTGCATTTGAATGGCGGAGACCGTGAATCACAGGCAGAGTAGTTTCCCATTCTTTTCATGAAAGTTCACAAGGATTTATCCCCCTTTTTCATCTGTTTTTCGTGTATTTTCATGTTTTTTCATGTATTTTCAGTCAAATTCAAACTTCAGATGCGCCAACGTCGCGTCCTTCAGATGAGCTCTGATGAGCTGCGAGCAGTGACCGCGATTGTGCTCCCTGGGAGAAAATGTGATGAGCTCAGGTTCGGAGAGATGCAGGAGATGTGCATCAAGTGGTAAATCTGCTCTAATGATAGTTTTGACTGATAAAATTGGGAAAATTCCAGGTTGTTCGCCAATGGTCTCTCTATCAATCATGTTTTTGAGATTCATGACGATGATGGCGACTTGTTTTGTGTCATGAGGAATTCGGAAGCTTGTTGGTGTTGTCCGAAAGGTAATAGTTTTGTAGAAAATGGTACGCTGATTCTAAAAATATAAATTTCACTGTATAAAAATGAGTTTGAAGGGAGTTATGATCATTTTAAGTTTTGATCTACCTGAATCAGTCAGAGATGCGAGCGAAAGAGTAGACGCAGACAGCGAGAGTAGGTCAAAACTTTAAAGGCGCATAACTCGTTTTGAAACGCTTTTTTCGAGCTCAAATTGTTTTTTAAAGATGATTTCGGTGAAAACTTTGAAAGAAATTCTTGTTTTTGAGATAAGAATGGAGGATTCTTTGAATTTTGATAATTTTTCGCCG
Organism: Caenorhabditis imperialis; assembly: GCA_963572205.1. NCBI lineage: Eukaryota > Metazoa > Nematoda > Chromadorea > Rhabditida > Rhabditidae > Caenorhabditis > Caenorhabditis imperialis. The sequence goes on from OY751541.1 coordinate 7,591,885, forward strand.
AAAAACCTAACAAAAATCGTCAATTTCAAGGAAAAACCCACAATGGCCTAACTTCTCAACCTACTCGTCCCCCAGCCACTACCCCACTTCATTCCCCATTTTTCTTCACTTCCAGCCTCCGAAACGGGCACCCTCACTGACTTTGATCGTGGCCCCATCGGCGACAACTTCAAACGAACGCCTTCTCCCACCCGACGACCCAAGTTCGAACTTCCGGAAGATCTACCGCCAAAAGTAGATCAAAAAGGGCCTCCGAAACCAACGAAAATCACATCGAAAGTGACTCCGATTACAGTTCAACCGACGATTGTCACAATTCCCGATAATCCGAAAAAGTTTGAAGAGGAGGAGGAAAAGAAGAAGACGTGCGGATATTGTAAACGAGAGTGTGGATTGTGCATTGTTAATTTGTGCTCGCAGTGTTAATTAGTTAATTAGTTAATTAGTTAATTAGCAGTTTGATTAATTAATCAATTTGTAATATTGCCAAATTTGCCATAAATTATTGATTAGTCGATTGATAAGAGAAACTGAAAACATTCATAACTATAGTACCTATAGAAAGCTGATTAGCACCATTGAAAGACTACAAAGGCAGAAAAAATGAAAAAAAGTGAAAAAGAATTTGAAGATTTACACGGTTCAACTTTAACGACAGAATTATGATAGATCTGCCACAACGAACGATCCTGGATGCACAATGCGCCGCCGCCACGTTTTAGCTGGGACTTCTGAAAATTCAAGTTCTCCACGAGAACTACACGACTACAGAAATGGTAACTGGCGCCAACTTGCAGAAAATGGGAAAATCGATGCTTTTATCTTGGGTTTTTTTGCATTTTTTGCCTCGAATATAAAATTTGTAGGCATTAATTGACCATTTTAATCAATTTCCGTCATTTATTTTATAACAGAAGCTGGAAAAACTCGAAAAAAGGACCAGAGTCCAATGGAGCGCATTTGCAGACCCCCTCCCGGGAGGCGGCCGCTGCACTCATTTTTTGCGCCGACAATAGTTCTAATAGTTCTAATGTAGTTCTCGTGGACAAACTATTGATTCAAAACACTGAAAATATTAACCTGTCGATTCATATCACCAAAACAGACGATCGGATTAGTCTGACTATTCGAGACGGCCCATTTCGAGTGGTCTTTGGAACTGGCGAACGCGATGCCCATCACTCGCATATCAGTTACATCGTGAGTCTGAAACATGGGTGTTTTCCTGGAGAAGTACACGAAAGGTGGCTGAAGATTTGTGATCCTAGGCCAGTTTTAATTGTCATTTTATCGATTTTTTATAGTTTTTCAATACATTTTCGATGCTGGCCTAGTTTTCCAGCCTTTTCGTCCCCCAGCCACCATCCCAGCATACCTGACTATTCGCTGTGCACGTCGTGTGCAAATCGTCACCACTCCCATTTAGCCAACTCTCCACCGCCAACGTCACCTTATTCTGCCGCGAGATCAAATCGTTCCAAATGTCGCCGTCGAACTTTTTGTGCTTCGCGTATGCCATCAACGTCACCCCGCGCACTGTTTTTATCGGCTTTGACACCCAGAACTGGGTGGCGGATCGAGCCAGACTTTGTCGAGCCTCCACATTCCTCAGTGTTGGAAAGCGGGTTGCGAACTTTTCGGGAAGGTTGATATTATAGGGAGATGCTTGGATGTACTTCCAATGATCGGCGAGCTCGGTGAGATGTTGCACTTCCATCGAAGCGCAGAAAAATGATTGTCCGTACTTTTCAGCGGTCGTCGGGTAGGAGTAGATCTTACTCGATGGGAAATTCGGGACACTGTGAATGAGCCAGAAACCCGTGGTCTTGTCGAAAAGGGACACTCCTTTTGCGTGTCCTCTATACGAATCGGCTTCTTTCACAGGATCATCATCGCTGTACATGTGCCAGAAGTTGTCTGGATTCGCTGTGTAAATTTGGGAGATCGTTGCCCCTACAGCAACTTTATCATCGTTTATATCATTGCCACGTATCCAGTCGGTCAGCTCTGGGTCAATGTACACGAATTCTTTGCCAGTGGTACCGGCGGTTGGGATTTTTGGGAGCTTGTAAACAACAAACCTGGAAATTTTTTTTTTTTTGAAAAGTTGAAGCTTTGAGATACGGTTGAAGAGAAAATACGCAAACAGTTAAGCCTAAGTCTGCGGAAATTACACTTTATCTGACGCCCACTTTTGCAGCCTTGCGGCACGCGTTATTTTTTGACACGAAATTGCTATTGACTGTCATTATTTTCGAAAACTTTTGTTATATTCTGATTTAGAATGCAGTTAAGATTATTGTCGATGAAAAAAATCACTAAAATCGATAACATTTCAGTACTTTAGGCAATTAGTCAAAATTTGCTCTGAAATTTAATAGCAAAAAAAACTGCGCCGCAGGGCTGCAAAAGTGGGCGGTGCTTCTCCGATTTTGTCCAATTTTCTCCGGTTTTGTCTTCTCCGATTTTGTCTTCTCCGGTTTGCGGACTTTCTCCGATTTTGGGACGGTCTCTTTTTTTCGAAAAATTGACAAATTTCCAGATGTTTTTCTCAACGAAAATCTCAAGTTTTTGTTCAATTTTTCGCTTAAGTATAATAAAACTCACCAATCCACAGCCTTCCCTCGCATATTCTTGCATTGAAACTTGCACTCTCCATGAAAAACCAACGAAAAAATCAACAGCAAAAATAAAAACCGTCGCATTTTGAAATCGCTCGACGGAGAACTGATTTCTATCATTCGACCCACATTTTCTTCATCTTTTTTTTTCTGTCTTGAAAATGTGAAAAATTGTCTGTTTTTCTCTCAATCCTCCCTCTTCTCTTCTAGTTTTTTGTCTGTTATTTTTCACTTTTTTTTCCTTTTCGGCGGCCGCTGATGGCCGTGGCCTAGGAAATTCTCGTCCGGGCTTCTCACGAGTTCACGAGCCACTTTTTCGCTGAAAGTGTTATCTTTTTTGTTTCTCGAATCATTTTTTCAATTCAGGAAATATTATCGATTTTTTCAGAATGAGCAGCAAGTCGGGCAAAAAGGGAAAGGCAAAGTTCACCCTGCAGAACATTGAGCAGATTCCGGGCGTCTTGGCGTACATGGTCATTCGCGGAAATTCTATTGTGAGCTACCCTTAGAACTCCCAGTTTAACCCTGACCTTTTCCAGGTGCACAACACGTTCACCGAGACCGAGAATCCCCGTCAGATCGCCTACAACGGAATGCGATTGGCGACGAGAACGCAGGGCGCCGAGCTCGCCAGCTCCAAGATCCACACGATCCAAGTGCAATACGACGACTTCCAGGTCGAGATGTTCCAGATCGGAAGCAACTTTTGCATCGTGAAGAAGCGCCTCGACGTCGAGTAAACCCTGTGCATTCCATCTTTTTCTTGTCAAATTTTTTAATGTTTTGTGTGCAACAAATTAACGAAAAGTGAATATTTTAACAAAAAAAGAGTTAAAAAAGAAGAGAAAACAAGAAAAATCTACACTAAAAATAAAAATTCTACAACAAAATCAACGTCGCTTCCAAATCCATTTCGCTCTTGCGCCCGGCTGGTTCACCTTGCTCCTCTCCTTCTTACGGGGATCCAAAGTGAGCAATCCCGCCAATCTCAACGGCTCAGTGACCTCCGGATGCAACGCAGCGATACAGAGAGCAGTTCCATGCCGCACTGCCCTTGGAAGAGCACTCATTCCACCACTTCTTTGCAAAGGCTCCCGATTCGGAGCTTCTGGAAGATCGGTGGAGATGCAGGAGGTGGTGGCGAAGACGTCGAAGCGGCCGAGCGTCTGGGAGATGATCATCGGGGCGAGCAGGATCTCGCGGGATTGGAGGTGGCGGAAATCGTGGAGCTCGAGCCCATCGACATTGAATTTTCCTTTACCGGCGTCAGATACTTTCACCACGGCGCGAGTGTCTTTGCAATGAGTTCTGAAAGGGAAAATGTGCATTTTCAGAAGTTACCCGATAAAAGTTAGTCTTACGTGACTTCGGCGAATCTCCTGTTTGTCTCTGAGCACGTCTGCACTTGTGGAATCGCTGGTCCGAAGAGCTTGGAGCCCGTCGACGCCGTCAGCGGCTCTCTGAACTCCATCAGAAACTTTTGCTCGATCGCCGAGCCCGGAAGCGAGGCGAGATGCTCGAAGGCGATGATCACTTGTCCGTAGAGCTCCTGCGAGAACTTCTCCGACAGCTTCTTCTTCATCTTGTCGGCGGTGATCCATTGCGAGCCACTCAGATTAGCTGGCTCCAAATCGGCCCGGCTCACCGAGCGACTGCCCACGTGCTCATCGTAAAACTTCATCACCGATTGCGTCTTCACTCCGATATCCGACATTAATCCATAGATTTTGGGGCTGAGAGTGAAGAAACGGGTGCCTTCTGGCTTGCCCTCTTCGTCGAATGTGAATCGCTGGAACTTGGGAAGAATCTCATCTGGAGGACGCATCACTGGACGGGCATTCGGGTCTGTTAGACCCGAGGGGAACAAGTATTGGATTGCTCTGCAAGAAAAACGATACTTTTTTATAGATTTTCCGGTGAAAACCTGTCAATGGCTTCCTGGTCGAGCTCGTGGACATCGAGGCTCATCATTTTTGCAAGATGACGTCGTCCTGTCTCGAATTCTGCTCTGAAATTCTCAAATTTCAATAATTTCCACATTTCCCTTCTAAACCTGTGTTTTTCCATCATGGCAACATGCTTTTGACTGTGTTTCAGATATGTTTCGAGCGCTTTTCCTATCTTTCTTGCTGATGAGTCGCTGTCCGGTCTGCAAAACTTAGTTCTTGAATATTCTTCCTTTTTCACAGTCCTCAATGAATATGACTAAAAACTCACACCGAAGCTGGAGCAGCAGAGCTCATTGCTCGGCCTGACCTTGTCAGGATCACTCTGAGCATCTAAAAACTTTTGAAAATTGCGAAAACCAGGTGAAAATTGAAAAAAGAAATTTTTTTCGGCACGGTGACCTAAAAGCGATGGGGGCTGGCAAAACGTCGGCCGCGGCCGAGAAAGCTAACGGAAACTTAGGCCATCGACTTTTAAGCCCCGTTCTCAGTAAATATCTGTAAGAATTTTTCAAAAACTTTTCCAGAGGTAGATTTTTACATGACACATCTGTTTTTCACAAAAAACCGACAAAAAAAGTGGGCAGGCATATGGAACGAAGGGCTCAAAGGGAGGGACTAACATGAAATTTCTAGGCCATCCGGAGTTTTCAGCCCCGTTCTCGGTAAATATCTGTAAGAATTGTTCAAAAAAATTTCCAGTAATAGATTTTTACATGATACATGTATTTTTCACAAGAAAACAAAGAAAAAAGTGGGCAGGCATACCGAACGGACGGCTCAAAGGGAGGGACTAACGTGAATTTTCTAGTCCATCAGGGTTTTTCTCGAATATCTCGAATCTCTTTCGACGAAATTTTTTGAAATTTTTATGATTAGTTTTTATGCGTATTATAAACATTTTGAATACAAAACATCCAAGAAGAAATAAAAAATAACATCTGAAGATCACTTTGAATTTTTGAAACTCATTATTTTTGAAGCAAACACGATTAAATCTACTTTTTTTATTATCGAAACGTTTGTGAAAGCTTTCTAATGCTGGTTCCCTATTAAAATGTCATCAGAAGTAGGAAACAAGTGAGAAAAGTCACACTTTCCTTCCACATTTTCCCATGCCGCGTCGTTGCAAAACGCTGTGCACGCTTTGCACCGCCCACTTTTTCGCTGATTGGAGGACTTTTTTGCTTCAACTGGACATCGCGTTTGGGTCACCGTGTTCGGAAAAAAAAGAAAAATAAAAGATATTCTCATTGGAGCGCACTTGCATACTACTGTGGCCTGGTTGCTCGTGGAGCTTCAAATCAAACAAAAACTTGGTCAATGAGTGAAATTTATGATGAGAAAGACTGAAATAGATTAAAATTGAGATTCAGAATACATTAGAAACGGTTAATATCCATGAAAATAACTGAAAACATCGATTATTCTTCAAATTTCCGAGACAGATTCTGACGTGTTGCTGCTGCTCATCTCCTTCATTTCGGTCTCCTCGGACGACGTCTCACTGAAATTGATCGGCTGGTAGAAGTCAGGGCCGAAGATGGAGAGGAGAATGGGCATGTAGATGACGCCGTGGACGGTGCACACGAAGCCAATGCCGAAGAGCAGGAAGCAAAAGTAGGTGATAAGGATCTGGGAGTCGGCGAATGCGAGACAGCCGGCGGTGAGCATGATGGCAGGGAAGATTCCAGAAAGCGTCTGGAAATTGTATAATGGTGTAGTTCTCGAGGACAACTGTACCGTTGCTCCATTATCAACCAACGCTGACACAGCTCGTTCTTCTCGGCGGATCTTTTTAGAATTGTAGAAGCCGTGGAGAATCTGCACGACGAACTCGACAGCGATTCCGAGGGACTGAAAACAGTTTTTTAGAGTCAGTTAAAGATAAAAGTTCTACCATAGTCATATTGATGGTGGAGACAACGTTGACGGTGATCTTCTGAAGATACATCCACGCCATCAGATGAAGGAACGAGGAGAGCAGGATGAACACCGTCACCAAGCTCCCCGCGAGATTCACACGGAGGAAGAGCGAAATGGTGACGAACGCGACGAAGAGCACTAGAACGACGAGGGTGTAGACCGTGGTGCCCAGCGTTACGAATTGTTCGTAGTACGGGAAGAAGGTGCTGTACACGAACACCCTTACATCCTTCATCTCTAGCTTTTTCTCGATATTGTCAGCGAGAAACTGGGCGAATCGCCACGCCTCATACAGCTCGATCGAGTCGGAAAGGTTGAGTTTTTTGAAGTAGGTGGAGATATAGGTGGAATGGATCTCTCCGGTGTGGGTGAAGTTGATGGCGGGCTTGGCGAGAGCCAGTCCTCCATGAGCACAATTGACGGATGGTGGGGTGTCGAGGAAGTGGTGCAGGGTGCGGTAGAACTCGGCTTCGGTGGTGAGCACGGAGCTGTGCGAGGAGCATGAGGAGCAGTGGGTGGCGTTGGAGGGGTCGCCTGGAATTGTGCATGTTTTGAATTTTTGGTTTTTCGGTTTTTTTATTCAATTTTCCATGATTTTTCGAGTTTTTTTCGTCGAAATTCATCATTTTTCGTTTTTTTGTGCTTTTGCAAAATATTTTTCATCGAAAAAATCTCGAAAAATCATGAAAATTGAAGAAAAATAGCAAAAATCGACGCTCAAGTCAAAGAAAAAAGTGGGCGTGGCAGACCGTTTGCAAACTGCGGCGTTGTTTTTCGCAGAGCCCTGGCACGGGTTTTTCAGCCTTAAATTGGATTTCTGAAGGAAATGAAGCAAGATTTTTTGAAAACTTTTGGTAAAGTTTTTTGAAACCCTATTTATAAACTTATTGTCGGAACACTTTTCGAAATTTCACTTTTCATCGGCTGAAAAATTGACATGGAAGAGAGAACTGTATGAAACCAAGACACAAAACTTTCTCCCCCTTTCCTATAAAAACTTCAACACGGATTATAAAAACGTTCCCTCTTGTTATCGATGTCTTTCATCTTTTATCGTTTACTATCACTTCCCGGTTAAACTATGCAATCTTTTTCTCCCCCTTCTTTTCTTTTCATTTTTCACGCAGTTTAACAGGGAAATGCCATAGTAGGCGTTGCGAGTAAGCTACACGTTTACACCCCAGAAGGTATCAAAATCATTGAAACCGTTCTGATGGCTGCCTATATAAAGACGAGGTGGTTTTGGAGGCCACACTGACTCGAAAATGCCGTCCGCTTCGTGTGTCTCCGTGATAAGTGCGATCAGCGGCGTCGCCGTTCTCGGCGCTCTTATCACTGCCACTTTCATCTTCAATGATATCAACCGCTTCTACTATGATACTATGGAGACGTTTGAAGAGTTCAAGGTAACTGGATAGAAATACATTTTAGATTCATCTCACTTATCACTTTCAGATCAATGAGAAGGGAGCATGGGACAACATGGTGCTCTCCACCCGTTCCGTCGAGCACATTCTCTTGGGAAGAGCCAAGAGACAAGCACTTCCAGATTGTCAGGCTCTCGCCAAGAACTGCCCACCAGGCCCACCAGGACCTGATGGAGCTCCAGGAGCCCCTGGAGAGCCCGGACATGACGGAGACGCTGGAAAGCCTGGAAAGGATGGAGCCTCGTTGACCTTCGGAGATCTCTCCGACTCCGGCTGCATCAAGTGTCCAGCCGGCGAGCCAGGACCAGCAGGCCCACCAGGACCGGATGGAGCTCCAGGAGCCCCAGGAGCCCCAGGACAAGACGCCCAGGCAGGATCCCCAGGAGCAGCCGGACCACAAGGAGAGCAGGGAGACGCTGGAGAGCCAGGAGCCCCTGGAGCACCTGGAAATGATGGAGCACCGGGAGCCAATGGACAGAGATCGACTGGAACTCCAGGAGCAGCTGGAGCTCCAGGACCTCAAGGACCCGCGGGAGCTGATGGACAACCAGGAGCCGCTGGAGCACCGGGAGAGCAGGGACCAGCAGGAGCACCAGGAGCTGATGGTCAACCGGGAGCTGCTGGACAACCAGGACCCGATGGGGAGCAGGGACACGATGGACAGCCTGGAAGCGACGCGGCCTACTGCCCGTGCCCAGCCAGATCTAATGTTCGTCAGTAACTGCGTTGTACACTTGATTCTTGATTACCTCATAAGTTATCCCCCCACTAGTTGTAAAGATGTTGTCTACCTCTTTGTGTAAAAATGAATGTCTGACCACCTACAGAAACGGTCTCCATCGACCTTGCAGCAGCTGCCACGTGGATGCATGAACTGAAGGTAGGCGTCGAGCCAGCTGAAGACGTCGCCGTGCAGAAAGTTGCCCTTGTAGTTCTCCGCGTACGCCAGCGAGCGGATCGTGTTGCCCATCGAGTCGTCGTCGCAGCCCGCGAGCGTGCAGAACTTGTTCTGAAGTCTTTTGATGTTTCAACGACTTCATATTTGAATGAAGCTTACCTGAACCCGTGGATCGTACCACTTTACATCTCCCTCTATCACAAACCATACTGGAGGCCCGATGTTAAGATTCTGATTGAGGCTCTCAAAGTGCTTTGAGAGGTAGCTGCTCTTACTGAACGCCATGGTCTGATCGAAGCCGTACTCGAGCTGCAGGGTACAGTACGCCGAGCCGCTTAAGGTGATGGCGAACATGGCGAGCACACCAATCCGACACCACTTATTAAGGATAAGTGGAGCAATTGCGAGCTTGAACCAGTCCACTGGACTCCGAAGGCTCCCGCTCTCAGTCTCCATGCAAATGATCCGTTGCGACTGCTCCGAGAGTCGGTACCATGGCCAGATCTCGCATCTCCCTGACATTTCCCGTCTTGCGTCGTATTGAAACAATGGGAGCATGACGAGCAGGTAGAACGCCGTGTCGAAGAGAATGGCGAGTCCCGCGTGCCTCGCGAACACCTCCACTGCTGGCATTTTCACGGAGACGTACGGAGGGACACCGCCGGCGAGGAAGAAGCACGTGGAGCAGATGAGCGAGCTCGTGAGCACTATGGGAATGCTCCGACGCATCGTGTCAGTGATACGATGGTTCATGTCTTGGGTGGTCATCTCGGGGCGACCGTAGCAGTGTCCGTTGGCTTGGAACGTGCGGATTGTGACGAAGATGCGGTTGATTCCGATGCAGGTGATCACGAAGAAGAGGACCACGATGGCGTTGTCGGTGGCGTGCACGTCGAAGAGAGAGAAGACGCCAATGGAGCTGGAAAGGAGCATTAGTGGCGGAGTTTCTTAATGAAACTTATATCATTTAAAAGCTCTGGTTTTGACGAGTTCAGAACTATACTTCGTTTTTTGTATGGGGCTCCGTGAGCCGAGATATGGAGCTTCAAAGATTTGTAGTCAGTTCAAAAACTTTGGAGCTCCATATCTCTGCTCACAGAGCTCGATAGGAAAAATAGAAAACAGTTTGGAAATCCTTACAAGGGAAGTCAACTTGCTCACCGGTTGAGAATTTTATGAAACTTGGTGGAGATATAGTCCAACTCATCCTGATTCCAAAACCGTTTTCAAATTTTGCCCATTTTCAGTTTCAGCCGAGTTATGACGTCTTCAAAATTGAAGACCAAAAGTGTGCCTCTTTTAAAACCTCACGTTTTCATTCCCAAAAGCAGTGAGTCGGTGGCACAGCGCGAGTAGTCGCGGTTTCAGAAATGACTATCAAGTTCATGCCCACCCTCTGCCCGTTCATTTTTTTTCCTGTTTATATTTTCATTGAAATTTTAAAGTTTTTTTTTTGTATGATTGGGTTCTATCATTATCTCTGATTCTTATAAATTCTTAAAAACGTGTTAATTGGAACACTTTGCCACGAGTTCATATGGCCAAAATTGCGACACGTTGCATTTATCCTCTCCACCAACACTTATTATCATCTGATAATATTATCTAATGCCATCTGCTGATTCAATTCTGGAGTTTGTCAATGCCCACTGGAAGCGACTTCCGAAACGCCCGACGTTCGATGCAAAAGAGAACGATATTGCTGTACTCATTCTAGATCTGCTTCACTCCTTTGAAACCGGAGAAGCGACAATAACATCGGATACCGCCTATTTTGCTGACGGTGAAGACGTTGATAAAAGTAAGATTTCTATTTTGCTTACAGTCTCACACTGTTTGTCACAGATTATGATCCGTCGGATGAAGGCTGTAGACATGACATCTACGACACTGTCCCACACGATCCAAATTTGGTCGAATTTGGTGATTCTCAAGTTGAGAAAACGGCTGTGCAACAAGCTGTACAGTTCTACGGAAGTAAGAAAGGCGTCCTCAATAATGGCAACCGGATTCGGCCGACTTTGAAACAAATGTCGCATAAATTCCGTTTCATAGCTAATGAGCATCATCTCCGAAAATTGCGAGATATCGAGACAATTGGTGAGGAATATCAATCTGTCAAAAATTGAATTTGAAAAATTCAGGAGATATGAAACAGAAACGGAGAACCCTGTTGAAAACGATCACCGATCAACTTGCGGTGGAAGTTAAAGCTCTCATGAGCTCGGGAAACATTTTCCACGACGCTACACTCCGGTTCATGGTGGCTCGCATCATCAAAAAATTCAACTTGGACATCAATTTCAAAGCATCGAAACAGTGGATCGACAGCTTCAAGAAGGCAAACAGAATATCTTCAAGGAAGATTACAAAGTTTGTCACCGTGCGGAATCATCGAAACAAAAACGTGTTACTTCAAAAAGGGCTCGACTATGTGGACGCTGTCAACGCCATGTTTGGAATTTATGGGCCTGGTCAAATTTTCAGTTGCGACCAGTCTGGAATTACGGTGGAGCCACATACCGGTAGGACATTGGCGGAAGTAGGATCGAAGAAAGTGGAGATCACGGTTCAAAGTGTCGCTTCAACAACACATTCTTACACCATCATGCCTATCCTTTCGGCCGAAGGAAAGTTCCACGACAAATTGTTTGTTGTTTTACAAGAGGCGTCAGGAAAATTCCCCGCAAAGGGTCACTTTCAGGCCCAAAACTTGAAAGTGACATGTCACACTTCGCACATCATGACGAAGAAGCTGATGAAGGAGTTTTTCGAATCTCTTTACTTTGATGCATCCATGCCTTCCAAAACTCTGTTGCTCGTGGACTCATGGAGCAGTTGGAAAGACAAAGCCGCCATTGATAGTGTGACGCCTTCCACACATTCGTGCGAAACTATGATTATCCCACCCGGCTGCACAGGAAACATCCAAGTTCTGGACGTGGGAATTTTCGGCGGATTGAAGAAGGTCATCAAATACATAACGGGTCAGTTACAATTCGATCGTCCGGACTTCAAGATCAATCGGCGCGATGAGACGTTGAAGATGTTGTCGTTAGTCTACAAGCAGATCTGTCATCCGAAGCTGCAACCATGGGCGCAGTATGCGTGGAGTGCGAGTGGATATAATGTGCCCAGACCCCAAGTATTTTACACTCCTGCACAGCTGCTCTTTCCTGATGACGTGGCTGGTGACTGCTCTTCGAATGGTTGCAAAAAAACATCTTTCATTAAATGCCTCTACTGTGAAGAACTTCTCTGCATAGATCACTTTTTGGTTGAAAGTGTACATGCATGCTAATTATATTTTTCTTTATATTTTTTTGATTTTTTTTTGAATAAAAGTGACAAGGAAAAAAATAAACGGGCAGAGGGTGGGCATGAACTTGATAGTCATTTCTGAAACCGCGACTACTCGCGCTGTGCCACCGACTCACTGCTTTTGGGAATGAAAACGTGAGGTTTTAAAAGAGGCACACTTTTGGTCTTCAATTTTGAAGACGTCATAACTCGGCTGAAACTGAAAATGGGCAAAATTTGAAAACGGTTTTGGAATCAGGATGAGTTGGACTATATCTCCACCAAGTTTCATAAAATTCTCAACCGGTGAGCAAGTTGACTTCCCTTGTTAGAACGTGAGCTTTCAAATGATATAAGTTTCACCAAAAGAATCCTTAGACTCATCAGACTTAATGAGCAAACTTTGAAAACAGTTTCGAAAACCTCAAATGCCTTACTCATCCTAAAAGCTCCAACTCACCACCAAACACTGATCACACTGATAATCACCGCCATCACCGCAATCGTCAACTTCTGATGGACCAAAGCAGAGAGCAACGATGGCTCCGGCCAGTGATAAGCCCCGAGCATGGTGAGCACCCAGAACAGCACCACAGCGCACGCCATCACTGACACCAACTTGTCATTGTCCACCTCTTTCTGAAGCTCATCAGCGATTGAGCTCTCCGCCATGAAAGTGAAGCTAGCATGGTGCATTTGGTAACTGCTCATCAGTTCAATGAAGGCGGTCTCCCAGGACAGAGCACTTTCTGCAGAGCCGCGGATGGGGATGATGATCATAAAGGTACGGGCGGTGTAGTACTGAAACATCTGATTCTTAGAGGAATGAACGTCATCAGAGGGGACACCTTCTCAGCTCCTTTGTGGTTCTCATCGCTCCCTCCAAATATCATCACAGGCTCGATGGGTCCTCCGAACTCTCCAAAGCACGTCATCCCGGAGAACGTCGAAACAGTGAGCGGATTCCGGATGCAGAATCTCAGATGCTCCCAGTAATTGTCGTCGAACATGACGTCATCATTAATTGGAGAGCTCGCGGTTTCAAATACAGTCCAGTTGTTCTGAAACAACCATCCTCTAGTAGACCTCTACTAGGAGTCCCCCAATAGCTCACTTGAAAGTAATTAGTGGGGCTCAAAATGGCACATCCACTCTTTTCCCCCAACGGTCTGTAACAGATATCCGCCAACGTCACATTCTCCGACGTCTTCAAGTTCTGAATCGCCTCCACTAAACCGAAAAGCTCGCGGAAGAGACTCATGTTGAACATATTCCGAGAATCCAACGGTAGAGTGACGAAGACCTGCTCGATGCGATGAGTGGGACCGAATGTCTCGATGAACGTCTTCTGATGTCTTCTGGTGTCCCCGTCGGCGGCAGACACCTGGTCAATGGAGTGGGTGAGACTGTGGAAGCGCGCGTTTCCAGTGCAGCAGATGATGGCGATGAGGAGGCCGAGAAGCACGCATCTCCAGGGGTGCGTGATCACCGTCTAAAAATTCTTTGAGGTTCAGAATCAGATTTCGATGAAAGGGGAGAAAACCCACCTTAGCATAATACTCGCATGAATCTTCAAACAAGGTCTCGATATTCCCCTCGGAAATCTCCACGTAACAGCCATTGGACTCTCGCGATGACTTGTGGCACGAGTACTTGAGAAGAAACACGATGAGGATGGTGAGGGCGATGCACCCGAGGATCTTGAGCATCCACTCGAACTCGGGAAAGTGCAGGTTGAACACCTTCTTGCCGAGCTACAGACATTTATTAGGAATGCTTTTGGGGGGTGAAGTGATTACCGTCTGGACTTTGGAAAGGTCTGGAAGCTGATGGGAATTGGTGGGACAGTCGATGACACCACATGCGGGGACGTTGGGTCCTGCTGATTTGTAGCAAGGCGTTGTGGGGATGTTCATGGCTTTCTGGAATAGGGAATTTGTAGATTTATGGATGTTAGAGAGCTACTAGTTGATTATCAGTAACTTTACTTTGTGAGCTCATAGCTCCACCCACTTTTGATACTTTTGGCTCAAATTTTCTGGAGTGATAGATTGATAACAGAGCTACTAGTTGTCAGTTACACACTTTTTATGAAACTCAAAAATGAGCTCAAAATAATAGCCTTTCTGGAGCTCACTCTTTAGCTACTTGAAGTGCACTTCGGGAAATCATTAATTCCCGGGTCATTTGTAATGCTCATAAAAAGTGCTCAACTGGCAATTTGTAGCTCTTGTGTCAATCTATCACTCCACAAAATTTGAGTCAAAAAGAGTAAAAATGGGCGGAGTTATGAGCAATGAATCTACCCGAAGTTAGCACACTGGTTTTGAGTCATTTTACATTGTGAGCTCATAGCTCCGCCCATTTTTGCTCTTTTTGGCTCAAATTTTCTGGAGTTACTCTATGATTTCAGAGCTACAAATTGTTTGTTGAACACTTTTTATGAAAATCAAAAATGAGCTGGGAACTATGAATTTCCCAATTGCTCTCAAAAACTGAAATGGCTAAAAAGTGAGCTCCAAGAAAACAAGATTTCCGGGCTCAGATTTGACTCTCATAAAAAGTGATCAACTAACAATTTGTAGCTCTGATAATAATGTATCACATCCAAAAGGAATCAGACAAAAAGAGCAAAAGTGGGCGGAGTTATACAGCAACTCATCCAACAGACACTGTAAAACCACCCACCTTGCTCCTCGAAAACTGGAACTCCGTGGACATTGGAATGTTCTGATCCTTATTCTTGGTGCCCATAAACCCATAAAAGTTCTCGAACGACACCTTCCCACCAAGAGACATCAGCCGCAACGCCAACCCATTGGCAAACCACATGTGTCGACAGCTCTCGAACAACCCCTCCGCGAACTCCCTGCCCACACGGTACTCCATCCTCTCCACCACTCCCACCCCCCCTTTCTCCGAAGTGAACGTCTCCTTCACCGTCATGAACTCGGATTGGCTCGGCGAGCAGGTGTACTGGCACCACAGCTTGGCAAAGTTGTCGAAGCACGAGGGACACGAGCCGAGGATGGTGGCCGCGTTCGCGATACGGTCGGTCATTCCTTTGAGCTGGAGCCCGGTGCAGCACACGGATGCGGAGTGCTCGTCGTGGAGCATGTGGGAGCAGTACTTCTCGAGTAGGTCGAAGTTGGTGGGGTGAGAGGAACGCGTCCATTTGTGGGGGAGGGAGGCTGGAAAGAGGGTTTGGAAATAGAGTAGCAGGGGAGGAATAGTACGAAAAGTATAGGGTTTTTTATATCAATGGATGCAGAATTGCATGCTGATTCTGATGATAAGGTTTGTTGATTAAGAAAATTGAAATTGAGCGAGTTATAAGCTCTCAAAGTTTTGACAATTTCTCCTACTGGTTCTCCAAGGAGTTGAGCCTTAGAAATCTTTGAAAGCTTGTAACTTCCCCAAAACTTATTCTCGTAAAAACTAAAACATATCATCGTAATCAGCACAAAATTTTGCATCTAATGATACCACTATACCCCCTAAACTTTTAACTTCACCCCACTCACAAGTCAAATTAGTCTTGCACGGCTCATGATTGCTGTCCTGGACTCCAGGGCACTCGGTCATCACACACTTTGCCTCGAATCGATCCACAAATATCAGGATAAAGAGCACCGCCCATTTGGAGCCCATCCTTTTCGGTAATAAAGTTTCAAAGGGACAAGCACAGACAGACAAAGGTTGAGAGGGGACCGGGCGGTGCCACGCAGATGTCTATGTGGCTGACCTTTTTAACCAAGTGATTAGAATTTCTCCTTTTTTTGAATTCGAAACGAGTGTAAAGCGAAATGTTAATGTGAATGTGAATGTGCGAGTCGAATGTGAGAATGTTGGAGCGAGAGCCCTAATCGAATTAATGCCCGAAGAGACTGTATTCACTTGTTTTTCTCGAAAAACACATGAA